>CM060922.1:688624723-689824723 GCA_030737875.1 Allium sativum
ACAATCGAACAACCATCCACTGATCTGAAGCAACCACTCGAAGCTCCACCACGTCTTCCTTGACCGCCGTGAACCAGGCGGAGCTCGGCCCTTTCTAGGCCTCGAAAACCAAGCCCGAACGATATCCCTTTGATGCCAAATTTTTTTGATCTACATGTCTAATCACAATCACCATCGTTGAGGAGGAAGAGCTTGAAGAGCTGATCATTATTGTTAAATGAAGTTTATTGAATTAATGCTTGGATTAAGAGTTAGAGGAGGACGAAATAGTGTAGCTCGCTGCCATTGATTTGATGACGGTGGCGCTGAAACATTAGGGAAGGAGAGATTAGGGATTCATTTGGGATATTTATATACATTATATTATTATTTAATTCAATTGTTGCTTATTTAATGCTCCGAACTCCAAACAAATCCCAAAGATTATCACCCCTAACCTAATACCCATGTTCCAGACACAGTGGAATAGGTTTTGTAAGATGATTCGATCGTTTTCATCCGTTTTTATCAAAATTAAATTATAAATCAATATAACGTTAAATAATGAATTTGAACATACATTTTAGTTTACCACAGCCACGTACTGAATCCAAAAATTATGAAATTTGAAATCTAGCTATCTTTTTCCCTTATGGTTCTAATAAAATTAATTTCATCAAATTTGGAGACCGTTTCAAAAATGACCTTTTAACTAGCTTATTAAATTCAACTGAATTTAAAACACGCGTTTAAATTTACCATGCTTGCATATGAAGTCTAATTGACTTCAAATTTTAAACCTGACAATATTTTGACATTCCGGATCCGAAAAAATTAGTTTCATCAAAAACAGAGGTTTGTTGCAAAATGGTTGTTTTTAAGGGCTATGTAATATTATAATAATATTATTAAATTCCAAAATTATCCAAATTAACAATAAATTAATTAATATTATCTCATATATATTCTAATGAAATGTTGTACAGCTATAAAATAATCATACTTGAGTTTATAACTCAATATTACATTTTCCTAATCTAATGGTGTTCACTTTTTTCATGAAAATCCCATTACTATATCTAACAAATCGTTATAATTTATAAACGATTTCATAGCGACTATTGTAGATTTTAATTTGGACATTACTAACAAATAATAACTTGAAATTTCAATTTCTCATGTTCATTAGAAAGATATAATTAAATAGATTCTAACATTTCTTGTTTCATCAAATTCTGATTTATATTGAATTATGTATACTCATTTAAAGTATAAACCCAAATTTTCAAACTACCGCGCCATTACAAGCTCGTTTTATAATTAATATAAGTATATACATCAAAACTTCATTTTAAATTATTTTTAAGCCATTTATTCTCAAAATAAATCGTATAAAATATTTAATTTCTATTAAAATCAATTAAAAATAAATTTTAAATTGGTTCCAAAATTTTCGGTTGTTATAAAACTTATAAAATCCTTCCTACCCCGTTCATTCTTTTCATTCAGCAAAAACAAATCTTTCTTCCATTTTAAATTGCATTGCTTTCTCACTTCCTCTTAGTAACAATAAATCAAACTGGTTATAAGAGGAAGAAAAAAAGGTTGCGATGGGCTATACTTGGTCTCTGGTAGGCCGAGTGTAACAACCCGTATTTCTAATAATCTGTTATAACATAAATTGAGGCAGAATTAAATTATAAAATCTGAATCAAGGGAAACGGGCTATGCCATTGCGTTCGTCTCGGAAAAATACGCGAAATAGAGTCCGAGTTTTCGAAAATCGGAGTCCGTATGACCCAGTTAAGGCCCATTGAAGTTTGCAGAAAATTCCTAAGTAAAAACAGATTTAAATTTGAAATTAAAAACATGGGTTAGGGCAAACTGGGCAAGCGGGAAAAATTCCCGCCCAGGACCCCATGTCGACAGGCCTGTCGACAGGGGTCTAGGCATGTCGACTGCCCTGTCGACAGCCCTGTCGACAGGGGGTGCACGGGCTGCTTAGCCTGGTGCACCATTTCTGATTGGGGTTGGGTCTTGTGGCCTGTTTCTAGAGAGTTCCGAGATCTGATGGCCCTAATTCAATCTGGGGTTAATCCTATGGTCCAAATCACTAGCCTAATCTATAAATAAGACCCTAACCTACCCTAAATCATTCATTATTCATCCTAGCAACTAAACTATGCCAAAATCCATCCTCTCATGGCCTCCACCCTCTTCATACAATTCCTAAACAAATCCCTAAGAGATTTCCATGCATACAAGGGTATTTAGGCTTGTATGATCCTCCTTAGTTTGCATTAAAGGCTTGTTTTTCTATTGGCATCATAAAAGAGGAGTCTTGATCAAGTTTGCTTGCATTTGGGGGTTTTAAATTAGTTGCATAAGGGGTTTCTTACATTTGCTATACTCATTTGAGTCCGCCTAAGCATTGTAAGCCCTCTTACCTTCATTTTAGAAACTCTAAAGTTAATGTGTGATGAAAAATGGGGTTTATGCAAGTTTATTGAGTTATGCATGTTTATGCAAGTTTGCTAAGCCATGATTTGTATGTTTATTTAGTTATGTATGTTTATGCATGTTCACTAAGCCATGATTTGCAAGTTAAATGAGTTATGCATGTTTATGCAAGTTCACTAAGCCATGATTTGCAAGTTAAATGAGTTATGCATGTTTATGCATGTTCACTAAGCCATGATTTGCAAGTTAAATGGGTTATGCATGTTCATTATGCCATGTTATACATGTTTAATAAGTTATGCATGTTTATGCAAGTTTTAAATGACAAGTTGTGCATGTTTGACAAGTTGTGCATGTTTATGCAAGTTTAAAATGACAAGTTGTGCATGTTTGACAAGTTGTGCATGTTTATGCAAGTTTAAAATGACAAGTTGTGCATGTTTGACAAGTTGTGCATGTTTATGCAAGTTTAAAATGACAAGTTGTGCATGTTTGACAAGTTGTGCATGCTTATGCAAGTTTAAAATGACAAGTTGTGCATGTTTGACAAATTATGCATGATTATGGTAAAATGCAAGTTCACTATGCTAAGTTGTGCAAGCCTAACATGTTATGCATGATTGTTGTGCAAGTTTGTCATGTATGTTGTGTCAAGTTCCCTCTTCCTATCCTTTATGCGTTATTACGAATATGTAAGCGATAGAATGACGTTGGGGGTTTTGGGTAAACTTAAAATACATGAAAATATAAGATTGGGAATTTACCTATTAAGTTAGGTCTACCCCTTGGGAATTTACCTATTAAGTTAGGTCTACCCAAGTAATTGTTTGACTTGTGATTATGTTTTGAAATGAAGTGGACATGACACTTAGAAAACATAAGTGTGGCCAACTCGAGGTTGGGTTGAGTTTGTAGCGTAATTCTACCCGGAACCGACCGGCTTAACTAGTGGCTACAAACAATAGGACCCAATGTGAGAAGTTGGTCATGGGGTGCCAAGACCCGAGGTTAGACCAAGTTGTGGTGTAAAGCTACCCGGACCCGCCCGGCTTAACTAGTAACCGCAACAAAGTCTAATGTGAGAGGTTAAGGTGCATTAAATTAATTAATGCCTCATGATTAGGGTTAAGTCAGGGTCCACTAATACTTAACCAATTTGGGGATTCGAGGGATTGGAATGTGGTTAAGTTGTGAACCGTTGGTTACACTTAACTAGTTTAATCCATTTGGGAGTTAGAGGGATTGAAATGAGGTTAAGCCACACTTAACCAGTTTAATCCAGGATTAGTGAAGGGTTAAATCACACTTAACCCTCTTAGGAAACCCTAGCAGCGGGTCTGTTCCAGCAGTAATCCCAGTTTGGTATCATCACAACCCTAGAGACTAGGCTAGGGCGGGGCACGATTACTGGACGGATGTAAACGACCAAAGGGCGATGGTCGAGTGGTACAGCGGTGCGGGTCCGGCGGGCTACGGACGTGCACGTAGTCCGATGTTGGACAAACTCGAGGCACGGGTACCAGTAGGTTAGGGCTGTGCATTATTGCTTAAGTATCTGGGGTTGACACCCGAGGGCTTGATACACCCAAAGGTGGACCCAGCACAGTCTAACTACAACCATATGTGGGCCATATGGACACCAACACTTGACGTATTAGGTTTATAGGGAGCCGATCGATTAGACCGTTGGGCTGGACCTTGTATTAAGGTCACCTCATGTTATTGGGCCAAAGTTTGGGCTGAGGGATCAACACCTGTTATGTTGGGCTGCTAGTACACCGTGGTGCAAAACTTAACCATGTTTATGCGATGACACCTCTTTCTATCTTGTAGTTAATTTATCATGCCAGTATGTTGTTATCTATGATCATCTCAGTTTCCATCATGATGTTAACTTTATTAGTTTATAGACTGATCGTAGCAGGGCTTACTCAGTCTTTTTGTCTGACCCGTTTTCTTTCGCCTCTTTTCTTCCGTTTCCCCCCCCCCCCAGGTTCTCAGGGAGGGAATACAGGAGCCTAAATTGGATCTTAGCTGCTTTCTTGGATAGCTCATGTATGCTTTGGACTTGGGCTCGCTATGGTTTCTTCCACTTTGGGGATAGCTACTTTTATGTTTTCTTTTTCAGTATCAGATGATGTTATTTTATGTACTAGACTTGTTTACTTGGGAAATTGACATTATGATGTAGCTGACTTGTTTTTGAAATAGTTTAAAAGTCTTCCGCTGTTTTATTTACTTACTCTGTTTATTTACATTTATATATATGTCATGTCCTGCCTTGCTATATCATTATGCATGTTTTACCAATAATGCCCCTCCAAAGCTAGTGCATTCCCTTGCGAGTGACCCTGGCGGAGGTGGGGTGTTACATTTGGTATCAGAGCATATGGTTTACGAGAAGGGATAAAAAGGTTTTTTTTTAAAACTTTTGAAAAGAAAAACTATTTTCAAAAACCAAGTATAAAGTATTTTCCAAAGAAAAGTCTAGTTGTTTTTAAAGGCTATTCCCCAAAAGCCATTAGCGCTATCCTTTGACTCCTCGTTTGAACTCTTTTCTTCTCGTTTCCAGCATGTCTGATAATCTCATCTTGCCCGAAGGAGTAACGATACCCGATTGGTTTCGTCGGTACTTGGAAGTCACGGCACCGGTCCCGGGTGTCCCTAATGTTGTCCCCCCCAGTCGAGGCCGCTGTTCCTCCTCCTCCTCCCGTAGCTGATGTTCCTCTTCCCCCTCAGCCTCCACAAGCAGATTTCGCGGAAACTTGCAAGAACTTTAAGAGGATGGGTGGCAAGAATTTTAATGGAACAAAGACTTTTGTAGAAGCAGGGAATTGGTTGGAAGAGACCGAAGATCTTTTAGCCACCTTTGATATAGGTGACCGCAAGAAGGTTTTATTAGCAGTATGGTTGCTAAAGGAAGAAGCTGCACGTTGGTGGGTAGTCACCACCGCTACTAGGCCAATTAAGACTTGGGATGATTTTAGGGGAAGGTTTGGACTGAGGTTCTTATCACTGAAGCAAGGGGACATGACTATTAGGGAATACATAGATAAGTTTAATCAACTGGCTCGTGTCAATATAGACTTGGTTAATACAGCTCAGAAGAAGGCCCTACACTTTGCTCTAGGATTAAACGAGCCATTACACGGCTTGGCCATGTCTCACATACCCTTGGGGGCGACTTTCGAGAATTTGGTGAATTTGGCCCTACTTCAAGAAGAAGATAACCATGACAAGAAAGAGGTCAAGGCGAATAAGTCTCAAGGCAAGAGAGTAAATTCCGGGAAACGGGGCAAGAATAACAACAACCGCAAGGACAAGCCAAGAGGGAATAGGAAATGCAACTTCTGTGGTAAAGTTGGACATATATCCAGGGAATGTAGGAAGAAGAAGAGAAAGCGGGGCGAATGCTTTCAGTGTGGTGAGTTTGGACATCTCAGCAAGAATTGCCCAAGGAAACAAGGGCAAGGTCAGACTCAGTATGCAGGATTATCTGGAGGGCGAGTTCATCCCCTCAACACCGTTCTTCCAGCTCATGATAGAGGTAGTGTTTTTGTTGAAAGTCTTGTTTACATTTTCTGACTTTCCCTGTTCGTACTTTGTTTGATTCTGGCACATCGCATAGTTTTATTTCATCTGATCTAGTTGAAAGTTTGCACCTAAGTACTAGCCTAGTTGATGATCCCGTATGTGTTTCAAATCCAATTGGGGGTTCTGCCCGTTTGTCTGTGGTCTGAGTGGATTTGAAAATTTCTATCTTGAGTATAGAATTCTCGTGGGATGTATATATTCTCGGTTTCGGGGAATATGGGTTTGTTTTGGGCATGGAATGGTTGTCCTGTTTTGGAGCCATTCTGGGTTTTTGTATAGGGGGTTGTGAGGCTCATGACTCGCCTCCGCAGTACCCTTAGAAATTTCTAGCAACCTAGGGGTCCCGTCATGTTATGTTATCTTGAATCCCTCAACTCGTCTATCGATAGTTTGAAATCGGTGAGGGTGGTCCGAGAATATCCTGATATCTTGGGGAAGGTAAAGGGGTTATCCCAAGACGTGGGATAGATTTCCGCATTATCTGGTTGGTAATACCAAGCCAGTTTCGTGGCCGGTTAGGCACATGACCTCACGAGATGAGGGTTAAGAAAGCAAGTCAAGGAGTTGCTTGAGAAGAACTTCCTGAGACGAAGTATTCTCGAGTAGGGTGCTCCAGTAGCATTCGTTACTAATGTGGACAGTTTGCTTCGCTTGCGTGTTGATTATCGTGAGAAGAATAGACAACCGTTACCAAGGATCGATGATTTGTTTGATCAGCTTGTAGGAGCATCTGTTTTCTTTTGATCTAGCTACCGGATTCCATCAGCTTAGGATGGCTGAGGATGGAATTGACAAGACTGCGTTTAGGACTCTAGATGGATTTTTAGAATGGCTAGTCATGCTATTTGGCTTGACAAATGCACCCGCATATTACGTGAACTTGATAGGTAGGGTGTTTAGGGAGTCCTTGAACAAGTTTGTCATGGTCGTCGTAGACGATATTTTGATCTCCTCAAAAGAACGAGGAAGAACATGCTATACATCTCAAGGAGGAGATGGATACGCTTAGAGCCACCAGTTGAAGGTCAAGTTCTCCAAATGTCACTTTGGAGGAAAGAAGTTGGATTTCTTGGGCACATAAGTTCTTAAGTAAGGCTTAGCGGTGGATTCCGCTAAAGTGGCTGCGGTTTGAGACCGGAAAGCTCTGAGAAGGGAAATTGAAGTAAGAAGCTTTCTCCGTTTGGCTAGTTAGTTAGCATTCCCGGAGCTTAGACTTACTCTTCTGGATCAAGAAGGGAGTTTCACGGGAAGAAGACCCGCAGTTGGTCAAGAACATGGACCAGTCGACTCGAGGCGAGATGTTAGGTCACCTCGCTAGATATATTATAAAGGATGACTAAGGCGCGACAAGAGATTATGTGTTCCTCGAGTGAAAGACTTGGTAAAGAAGGTTCTTGAAAGATGCGCATCACTCGAGGAGGTGGCCGAGTTGGTTTCAGGATACATGTTGTGCCACCAGGTTGAGGCCAAGTCATAGAAGCCCAGTGGGCCATTACCTCCATTGGAAGTTTCGCAAGGGAAGTGTGAAAACATCTCGATAGATTATGTGGATAGACTACCTAGATCAAAGAAAGGGAATACGGGTATGAGGGTCATAATAGGAAGACTCACGAAGAGTGCTCATTTCAGTCCGGTGAAGAGCGAGAGGACTGCATCATGGTTAGAAACGGTTTACCCTCAAGAAGTTGGCCAGTTTTAAAATAGCTTACAGGAAGCCATGGGTAGGCAACTGAATCTAGGTATGGCCTATCACTCATAGGCGGATGGTTCATTTCGATTAAGCATGAGTTATAGAAAATCACGTTTATAAGGGCAATTGGCAACGTGGATTGGTATTTTCAAGAAAAGTTCTGCTGCGTGGAATACTTTATAGTAAGTGGACGAGATCCAGGATTCACTAATGAATTTTGGAGAGCTTGCATGAAATCATGAGGTTATAGTATGTTTAAGCCAAGTATATAGAAGGAAGAATAAGTGGAAAAGAAAGACGAGAGGCGATAATGAAATGAGTTCCAACTCGAATTTGGGAAATAGGAGTTAGGAAGCCAAGGAATCATGAAGTGAAAGATAGTCAAAGCACAGTTGAGTTAAGCTCAAGGGAACGTGACTAAGAAGAGTAAAGACTTGATACACGCATCATATCTTTTTAAGAGTGCATCCTTGATCCCTGTTTTCCTGTGGAGCTTGCTCGCAAATTATCTTTTGTGTATATATCCTCTCGGTCCCATTCTCGATCTTATTTCTGTTGTAAACTCCATAAGGGGGTTAAGACTCATCGGTTAGTACTATATGTCAAAGTTTGAATGGATTTCTTGTAATCCAAAAAGGAGTTTATCTAGTTTATCTAGTTTATCTAGTTCATCGTGTCTATCTTGTCATGAGAACCTTAGGTAGAAACCCTTTGGATGAAACATGTATTTGAAGCATGTTATGCTTGATGGTTGCAAGTGGTTGCAAGTGTTTGCAAGTGGTTGCTCGTGGATGCATTATACACGATTAGGCACTAGATCGGCTCGCACACTCCTCATATTGCATATGCATGAGTGTTTATGCTTATTCATGGCTGGAAATTGTGTGTTATCACATGGATGTTGCATATGGATGAATGTTATGTGCACTCATATAGATACTATGAATTTAGGAATTTGCATACATATGGATTCATTTCACTGACATACATATGCATTAAGGAGGTTTACTGTATCAGTAACCACCTGATCTTTGCATTAGATAAGACATACATATGCATTAAGGAGGTTTACTGTATCAGTAACCGCCTGATGTTTGCATTAGATAAGTACATATACACACACTTTTGCATATGTTCATACCACATTTAGATTCTTTTAAGGACAATGATTGCTCGTGGGTGATGCTTTGAGTAGATGGATGATTGGATGGTAGGATACGTTCTTCCTAACTTGAAGATTTCGGGGACGAAATCCTTTAAGGAGGGGAGAATGTAACAACCCGTATTTCTAATAATCTATTATAACATAAATTGAGGCAGAATTAAATTATAAAATCTGAATCAAGGGAAACGGGCTATGCCATTGCGTTCGCCTCGGAAAAATACGCGAAATAGAGTCCGAGTTTTCGAAAATCGGAGTCCGTATGACCCAGTTAAGGCCCATTGAAGTTTGCAGAAAATTCCTAAGTAAAAACAGATTTAAATTTGAAATTAAAAACATGGGTTAGGGCAAACTGGGCAGGCGGGAAAAATTCCCGCCCAGGACCCCATGTCGACAGGCCTGTCGACAGGGGTCTAGGCATGTCGACTGCCCTGTCGACAGCCCTGTCGACAGGTGGTGCACGGGCTGCTTAGCCTGGTGCACCATTTCTGATTGGGGTTGGGTCTTGTGGCCTGTTTCTAGAGAGTTCCGAGATCTGATGGCCCTAATTCAATCTAGGGTTTATCCTATGGTCCAAATCACTAGCCTAATCTATAAATAAGACCCTAACCTACCCTAAATCATTCATTATTCATCCTAGCAACTAAACTATGCCAAAATCCATCCTCTCATGGCCTCCACCCTCTTCATACAATTCCTAAACAAATCCCTAAGAGATTTCCATGCATACAAGGGTATTTAGGCTTGTATGATCCTCCTTAGTTTGCATTAAAGGCTTGTTTTTCTATTGGCATCATAAAAGAGGAGTCTTGATCAAGTTTGCTTGCATTTGGGGGTTTTAAATTAGTTGCATAAGGGGTTTCTTACATTTGCTATACTCATTTGAGTCCGCCTAAGCATTGTAAGCGCTCTTACCATCATTTTAGAAACTCTAAAGTTAATGTGTGATGAAAAATGGGGTTTATGCAAGTTTATTGAGTTATGCAAGTTTGCTAAGCCATGATTTGTATGTTTATTTAGTTATGTATGTTTATGCATGTTCACTAAGCCATGATTTGCAAGTTAAATGAGTTATGCATGTTTATGCAAGTTCACTAAGCCATGATTTGCAAGTTAAATGAGTTATGCATGTTTATGCATGTTCACTAAGCCATGATTTGCAAGTTAAATGGGTTATGCATGTTCATTATGCCATGTTATACATGTTTAATAAGTTATGCATGTTTATGCAAGTTTAAAATGACAAGTTGTGCATGTTTGACAAGTTGTGCATGTTTATGCAAGTTTAAAATGACAAGTTGTGCATGTTTGACAAGTTGTGCATGTTTATGCAAGTTTAAAATGACAAGTTGTGCATGTTTGACAAGTTGTGCATGCTTATGCAAGTTTAAAATGACAAGTTGTGCATGTTTGACAAATTATGCATGATTATGGTAAAATGCAAGTTCACTATGCTAAGTTGTGCAAGCCTAACATGTTATGCATGATTGTTGTGCAAGTTTGTCATGTATGTTGTGCCAAGTTCCCTCTTCCTATCCTTTATGCGTTATTACGAATATGTAAGCGATAGAATGACGTTGGGGGTTTCGGGTAAACTTAAAATACATGAAAATATAAGATTGGGAATTTACCTATTAAGTTAGGTCTACCCCTTGGGAATTTACCTATTAAGTTAGGTCTACCCAAGTAATTGTTTGACTTGTGATTATGTTTTGAAATGAAGTGGACATGACACTTAGAAAACATAAGTGTGGCCAACTCGAGGTTGGGTTGAGTTTGTAGCGTAATTCTACCCGGAACCGACCGGCTTAACTAGTGGCTACAAACAATAGGACCCAATGTGAGAAGTTGGTCATGGGGTGCCAAGACCCGAGGTTAGACCAAGTTGTGGTGTAAAGCTACCCGGACCCGCCCGGCTTAACTAGTAACCGCAACAAAGTCTAATGTGAGAGGTTAAGGTGCTTTAAATTAATTAATGCCTCATGATTAGGGTTAAGTCAGGGTCCACTAATACTTAACCAATTTGGGGATTCGAGGGATTGGAATGTGGTTAAGTTGTGAACCGTTGGTTACACTTAACTAGTTTAATCCATTTGGGAGTTAGAGGGATTGAAATGAGGTTAAGCCACACTTAACCAGTTTAATCCAGGATTAGTGAAGGGTTAAATCACACTTAACCCTCTTAGGAAACCCTAGCAGCGGGTCTGTTCCAGCAGTAATCCCAGTTTGGTATCATCACAACCCTAGAGACTAAGCTAGGGCGGGGCACGATTACTGGACGGATGTAAACGACCAAAGGGCGATGGCCGAGTGGTACAGCGGTGCGGGTCCAGCGGGCTACGGACATGCACGTAGTCCGATGTTGGACAAACTCGAGGCACGGGTACCAGTAGGTTAGGGCTGTGCATTATTGCTTAAGTGTCTGGGGTTGACACCCGAGGGCTTGATACACCCAAAGGTGGACCCAGCACAGTCTAACTACAACCATATGTGGGCCATATGGACACCAACACTTGACGTGTTAGGTTTATAGGGAGCCGATCGATTAGACCGTTGGGCTGGACCTTGTATTAAGGTCACCTCATGTTATTGGGCCAAAGTTTGGGCTGAGGGATCAACACCTGTTATGTTGGGCTGCTAGTACACCGTGGTGCAAAACTTAACCATGTTTATGCGATGACACCTCTTTCTATCTTGTAGTTAATTTATCATGCCAGTATGTTGTTATCTATGATCATCTCAGTTTCCATCATGATGTTAACTTTATTAGTTTATAGACTGATCGTAGCAGGGCTTACTCAGTCTTTTTGACTGACCCGTTTTCTTTCGCCTCTTTTCTTCCGTTCCCCCCCCCCCAAGGTTCTCAGGGAGGGAATACAGGAGCCTAGATTGGATCTTAGCTGCTTTCTTGGATAGCTCATGTATGCTTTGGACTTGGGCTCGCTATGGTTTCTTCCACTTTGGGGATAGCTACTTTTATGTTTTCTTTTTCAGTATCAGATGATGTTATTTTATGTACTAGACTTGTTTACTTGGGAAATTGACATTATGATGTAGCTGACTTGTTTTTGAAATAGTTTAAAAGTCTTCCGCTGTTTTATTTACTTACTCTGTTTATTTACATTTATATATATGTCATGTCCTGCCTTGCTATATCATTATGCATGTTTTACCAATAATGCCCCTCCAAAGCTAGTGCATTCCTTTGCGAGTGACCCTGGCGGAGGTGGGGTGTTACACCGAGCTAGGGGAAGTAGGAAGATCTCGGGTGTGCAACCAGTGATAGTGGTTCAGGAAGAAGAGGCATGTTTCTTGGAGGCACACAGTTTCCTTTCGGGGTAGAAGAACGTAAAGTCGGGCTGTCGAGTGCGCACTGTGATGGTTAGAGTTAAGGGGAGAGGTGTCGGTGCGGTTGTGGGTAGTGCCAGGTGATGCGTTGGTCATTATGGAGGGGAGCAAGCGTTATAGTTAGGTGAGAGGTGGGCCTGTACTAAAACGGTGGAAGTGAGTTAAAATTCATGCAAGTGGGGAGAGTTCAAGAAAATATAATTGATGGGGAAGATGAAGACTCCTGGAGCATGCGTGTTTGGTTTTTGGGGACGTGGGTTAGAGGCATTGGGACTATGGGGTTCCACAAAAAAAGATACAAACTTGGACTTGAGCTTGGACAAATAGGCAAATAACGAACTGGTGAGAAGAAACGTTAAACTTCCTAATACCTTTTTGAAGTTTTATATGGCTAATTTAGTTATTAATGTGGACAGCTCGTACTATACTACGCCTAATCTTAATTTTAATGTGCCCGATTAAGTTGACGTGAGGAAGTTTATACATCTCTATTTTGACAGTGAGAAGCTGATTCATTCTGTTATATATTCTTAATTATATATAGATGTGCCAATCCTATTTTTTCCATTGCCAAATAATGTATACGTGCCAAATCATTATATATAAACATGCCTAATTAAGGATTAAACAGACATGATAAGTTATAATTTATAATTAGCGTATAATTAGGGTAAAATAAATATTTAATCAAAGTTTAATTAATTTAAATTAAAAACCATGATTGTATAACGTTCTCACTTGTTAACAGAATCAAACAAAACCGGAAATGTTAGAATCGTACCAACGAGCATAATATTTTGGAGCTAGTTTGGACAGAGCTTATAAAGACCCGTATTTTTACGGTATTATAAATAATTTATTTAATTATTTAAATAATGGTTTGGTAATTTAAAATAACCAGAATTAAATAATATTGAATATTTAATTAATATAAACAATAGAACAATATATTTAATTTTCGAAACAATCGGAAATAGTGGAATTCACGATATTGTGTGAATTGGATCACTTATAATATATAGTTCAGTATAGAGTTGAATTATATTAATGAATTTATTCATAATTGTCAGTTGAACGTATAATTTATATTATAATTATAATAGAGCTTGAAATGGCACGACAGTTCGTAATTTGGCGATTCGAACTTTAAACGAATATACAAAATTCGTTTTAAATCGGATTTCTGTGAAACAAGAAACGTTCGGAGCTGGTGAAGTATATTTTTCTAATGGAAGAGAAAAATTGAGATTTCGTCGTGTTGTGTCCAAATCAAATTTTTGAAAAGTCGCTATGGAATTCCTTTATAATTTATAACAATTATTAATATTATAAAAGGATTTTTGATATAAATTGAGTACTAATATAATCTGGATTTGAAATGTCGAGTTACAAATTCAGGTAGGAATATTTTGGACTGTATGATATTATATTGAATATATACGATAATATTAATTTATTGATATTAAATTTAATTGTTTTAAATATATTTATATTAAAATTGGTCTATTTAGAGCTTCAGAAAATAGCCATTTTTGCAAACGACCTCCGACTTCAACGAAACCAATTTTGTTGGATTCTAAATACTAAATTATTGTTAGATTTCTATTTTCGTGATTTTTGGAGTCAGTATGTGGCTGTGGGTGATTTTAATGCGAAAAACAATCAATAATTTGACTTTAAAAATATGCTGTGTGAGCAAACGGACTCGGAATTCGACAAAACAAGTTTCGTTGGGTCCGTAATGCCAAAATGTAGTTGTATGCCCATATTCATCAAATTTGGATATTGTATGTGATCATAGAGATTTTTAACGATGAATATAGACAACGGTGCAATAAAAATTAATAGTATTTGAATATAAAAATAATATTTCTTCTATATAAATACCCCACTACTCTAAACCTAAAAATCATTTTTCTTGATCAACAAACTCTTAGCTATTGGGCGTTCTTCCAGGAAAAACATTTCATGAAGTTTAAAAATCTCTAATAAATCATATACTCCTCTTAAAATTCTAAGATAAATGTATTTGGATTCCTGAAGCAATTATCTACAACCTGGTATATAACATGATGGGTTTCGAAACATTTGTGATCGCTGTTTTCACAACAACATTGGATGAAAAGACCTAGGGTTGGGTTTCGTTGGTCGATTGGTCATTGATTTGTAAAAACTGGGTTGGTATATGTATTTGGGGTAGGATTTTGTTTGTGTTGTGATGATTTTGAGGGGATCGGTGAAGATTGTTGTCGCGAGATGTCTAGGATCCATGGTAACGAAGAGTTCGACGGGAATTGTGAGGAGCGTTCGAGTTCATCATTTCTGGTATGAATATGGAGTGTTTTGAAAGAGAAGCTTGGTGATGGAGTTTTGGTGTGGTTCGATGGTGTATAGAAAGGGTGGTGGAGGAGTAAAGATTTCAAAAATGGATGTGATGTTTTCCTGGAGTCGCGGCATATCATTTGGAGGAGAAGAACGAGCAGATGGTAATGTAAAATGGATATGGGGTTAATTTAAAGTAGTGAGTCTAGTCGGAATTTAATGTCTAAGTTTTTATTCAAATCTAAATAATGTAATAATTTGTATTTATAATATATTTGCCATACGATGTCAGATTAGCGAACGGTCAGATCCGTTGGGATCGTATGGATGGTGGCTACACAATGGAACTGATTCGGAGTGAATTGAAGCTCCTTACAATTTATAGTGAAATAAATTGTCTGATTTGAATCAACGACAATTATCGTTATTTAACGATAATTTTCCAATGTGAGTAAAACTCACTAACTCTATTAAAGTTATATTTTTATAAATCTAATCTAGTAATGATAAATGATGACTGATTGCTTTGTGTATTGATTGTTTGATGAACTTCTAGTCGATTAGTTGAACTTACAGATAATGATATATACACATATCGTTAAACAAACATAGATTCTGTTTAGCAGAATAGTATATATTGAAATGAAATTGATGTTAATTATATTGTCTAACATCTGTGGATGCAGGCAAACGAGTCGGAGGGATCCAGCTGGATTCCTCAACATTTATTTTACTGTTTTTCATACATTGTGATATATGATGTGATATATAATCTGATTTTGATTATGTGTGTTTGGATGATATTAATCATTGTTATATATTAATCATTGTAGAAATTGGTTTAACACAGATATTTTTAAACAGAATTCGAACGCAGCATTTATAAAGGAAATTATAAATGAGATTTAAGTGTTAGGAATAAAAAGGAGATTCATATGAATAATTCTATAAATAGAAGTATAAATAGAATTTGGAAATAGGATATTATTTTAAAATACGAAATCAAACCAAATTATTTATATAAAAGAAATTTCATTCACATTCGGTGTGAATAATGGATTTAAGCAAATATTTTGCAAATAAAAACATTTACAAAGGAAATTGGATTTTGAAATAAGAATCAAAAACAGAAATGGAATTTCGAATGGCTAGAAATAAATAATTTGTTTAATAATGAAAACAAGTGTTGTGATTTATAAACAATGTTTATAAATCAATTAAAATATAATTATCAGTGGATAATTGAGATTGCAAATTCAACAGTGAATGTAAAATGCGAAAGTTGGAGTTGCTTTTAAAAGGAAGGGATGGAATGTATTTTGATGTTCGAAATGTGAATAGAATTAAATAAAATACATAAAGATTGGTAATTAGAATTCAACTTGGCCAGATGTTATAAAATAATTTATTTAAGAAATTATATATTTAATAAAATCAGAAATTTGACAAGGCAACTATTGTTCGGTTGGAAACCAATATTTTACAATCGAATATAGTTTATTCGAAAGTGAATAAATCGAATATAAGTTATTTGAAGTGAATAAATCGAAAATAAGTTATTCGAAGTGAATAAATCGAATATAAGTTATTCGAAGTAAATAAATCGAATATAAGTTATTCGAAGTGAATTAATCGAATATAAGTTATTTAAAAAAGAGTTAATTGAATATGGGTTATTCGAAAGAGAGTTAATCGAATAGAGATTACTCGAAAGAGAGTTATACGTCGAGTTTGATTATATAGAATTCGGGAAGTACTATTTACTTTTCGATTTTTAAATAAAAATTTATTTATTTAATAAATAAGTAAATTATAAATTATTCAAATTAAGACATAAAAGTTATAGTTTTAAAGTCAGATATTTCGGAAGTAGGTAATATAACGTTATCGTATAACCAATGTTTTATCCAAGAAGGAAATTTTTAAATATAAATCCGAGAATTTGCATAAGCAATGGTTGTAAAAATTTGAATGTTGAGCTTTATCTATTGCGAGGTTAAGGACATTGTTCAGTTAAGGTCTGAGAGGTAATTATACCCCAACTTGATTGACTTCGAAATTAACTAAGGAATAGTTGAAGTTCGATGGCGAAGATTGATTAAAGATACGTAAAGTAATAAGCGATGAAGGGATTGAGTAGTCGTAACGACGTTTTATACAACATTCGTTTGAAATCCATATAAATGAGTTTGGAAACGTTTTCCAAATATAATCAGAAATGTTAACTAAGTATAGAAAATGAAATGTTTTGTTGTTAAGAAATATTGGAATGATAGTGACACGTAAATAAGAAATGGAAACATCTTCCAATATTAATGAGGTATATTTTCTAAATTTAGAAAGATAGAATGTATGTGTATGGAACAGGAAATGTGTAAATGGATAAATTAATGATAATTTAATATAAAGAGATAAATGTTGGTTGATTATTGATCGATCAAATTTCTATCTGGAAATAAGATAGGTTGTTGTACACATATTTTTCTTTGATAGTTAAATCACCGACATCGAAGTTTTTGACCATTTTTCCGTCGTCAATACAGAGAGACCGGGATCAGATTCATTATTTGAAACCGCTCTGTATGGACGTTAGCGTTGCGATCAAATATGATGAAGATAATTGAAGATGGAGTTATGCAAGGGTTGTCCTGTTTACAGAACAGTGCCTTCGGTTTGTCCAGTCCTAGGACAACTTATATTGAAGAATGTCTGATAGAGTATATCTAATGGATCGCGTAAGTTGATCTCTTCAAACGTATTTACGTTTGGTGGCGGAGGAATTCCTTTCTCTTAGCTGTATACCTATAATTTGTTCGGGGAAATCAATTTGTGATTTGGCTAAGTTGTTAGCTACCAAGTAGGGTGTATTATCACTTGATCTAGAGAAATTCTTTTTGCATTTTAAATCTATCGATGTTATCCCTTTTGGGAAACGGTTGCTGATCCCAACCATTGGTGACAATACATTCAGTACTCTCCAACAAAGTGATAGGCCAGTCTTGTTTAGCCTGGGTTGCAAGATGTTCTTGTTGAACCCGGTATATTTCTCTCTAGAGGTACACTGTTGGAAGGTGGTCCCATACCTTGCCAGTTGGAATCCATTGTCCAATAAGAGCCCGCAGTTTTGGTTGTATACTACGTATGTAGAGCGTGAGATCCAAGCATTCTACTAGATTGATATTACTTGTATTTAGACATTATTATAATGTCAGATGAATATTGATTTCAAAGAATGCTTTGTGTTATCATAAGGTAAAAACCATTTGTGTTTATGTGTGGATCGGTCTTACGATTATTCTTTCTTTTAAAAGGATTTTTAAAAGTTAAACCAAGTGGTTGAAGTTTACTCACACCAGTCCCATGACTAACCCAGAGTTTATTTTTGTTTTGTTTTTCCCTAAACTCTTGGGTGCCCAAAATTTGTATGGGCAGTCAAGTAGTTCAGGTATTTTCAAATACCATTGGAGGAGCTTGGAGCAGGAGGCTTCAGCGTTATCTAGCATTGTTATTTCCGCTGTGTTGTAAGTGTTGTACTCTGATAATGTTGTTGTATATATATATATATATTGTTTTATTTCAAAGTTATGTTATATCTTATTCGTTCCGCTGTGAGATTCGTGTTACTTTGATGTGTTGTATGTTCTTTTTCTTCTATTCTAATTTTCTATCTTATCTATTCTCACCCTCTATTTTCTTTCATTAGCTATCCGGTATTTCCGATGCTTGGATAATCGACATTGATTTTATGTCGATTACCAAGGTCGCAAATTCCCCTGGTCGTTACAGAGCTATACGAAGCCCAGAGTTCCAATTAAACTAAACGGCAGCTTCATTTAATTAAAACAAACCATTTCAACGACAAATGGAAATCAAGGTGAATTAAACTCACTCAGTTCTCCCACTTATGTTTTATTTAAGTTGGGTTTAATGTTTATGTGCTATATTTGCTAGTTATTAGATGATTTGTTGATTATTTGCATATATGCTGAATAATTTTTATAACTAGTCTAAATTAAACGTTCGTTTAATTTAATCGAAACCAATCGTTATTCTCGACGGTTATTTCCAAATAAGGTAACTCACCTTTTTGTTATGTTTATAATAATAACACCTTATTAAACTAAATTGGATGCTTGAATTGTTATTATTAGTTGACTATTATTGGTTAAATTGATTATTTATATTTATTTTTAGTAGATAATATATTATCACGAATTGTTTTATTTGAGGTAACCTATTTGGATGTCGGAAAAACCAGGTTGCAGGGATCCAGTTGGATTCCTCAAATTTTTTGTTTATTTTCATATGATCATTATATGAACTGTTTAACCAATGTGATTGGATTATTGATTTGGTAATTGATTGTTGAATCAAAATTCAACTTTGTTTGTCATCAACCAATGGGTAATATTGTTTGAGAAATTAACAGCAAATTGCCTAAATATTCATCGTTTTATAAAGATTGATTAACCGTCAGGTAAATCAAAGTTATGAAACTTATTTTATAACTAAAATTAGAATTTGAAATATATTATTTTGATTGGAAGTTTATAAAAGGAAATAAATATTAAATATTCATTTTCTTAAGTAATTATTAAATTGTTTTATCAAACAAGTTATTAAGATTAATAAGATTGACAAGCATGTGAGTGAAAATTAATGTAATGATTAATGACTGAGATTAATTGTTTTTAAGAGACAATTAAAATGGGATTATATTGAATTGACAAAGTAAATGGGATTATTTAAATTAATTAATTTTATTATTTATTTAAATGGAAAGGCTAATTGGAATTGATTAACGAATTAATCATATTAGAGTTGATTAAGTCAATTGCGTTAACAGGAACTGACTATTAAATTAGTCTATTAATTTAATGGAGAAGTAAATGATTGTTATTTCAAAAAAATGTTGAAATTTGATTATTAGTTATTTATTAATAATCAAAGTGGAAATCTTGGGAATTAAATTGTATTAATTGAGGTTTATGAAGCTATAAAGCCTATTTATAGTTAAATGAAATGTTTAAGTGATTTTATATTTTTAATAATACATGTTAAGTTTAAACTTAATTCTTACTTATCAATCTAATTGGATTTTATAAATCCAAGAACTGACGAAGTTATTGGAAACCAAGTTATTGAATGAGATGCAAATGATTTCAATGATTGAATGAATTTTTAAACTTATTAACTTTAAAAATGGCTTATGAATGGAATAAAAGTATAAGATATGAAATTTAGGAATTAGAACCTATCTGGAGATCAGTTGAGATAAATTATTTTCTGAGTATTGATCTGATGTTGGTTTCGGCCTTCGGGTTTGATTTTTAGGGAATTATTTTCTTACTGATTTACGGTTAGGGACTAATGAAGGTATGGAATTGGAATCGAACCATAAAATCAAATTTGAATTAAAGTGGTTAGGCGAGTTAAGTTATAACGATGCGATCTAAGTTCGCTATATTAAATAAGAGATGAGGTTTTATCGAGATATAACTGAAATGGGCTTTGGGATAAATTTATCAAAAGTTTATAAAAGATTCTATTTTGGAATGAAGGTTTGTATATGATGTTTTTAAAAGATTTAAAGATTTTGATCAACGAATGAAGGATTAAAAAGGCCAAGTGACGCTGTGTAATAAACCAGTGGATTCACTTTATTTTATGGTTGTTTATTTTAATTGTTAAACAACCGACTATCAAAATCTGGTCTAACGCATGTTGGTACAGAAAGACCAGGATCGAATTTATATTCGAAAACCATTCCAAACTAACGAATATGTGAACGAAGAAGATATCTGATGTTGATCGAGATGGAGCAATTGAAGAATGTATGTCTTCACGAATGAAAGAACTATTGTTGGATTTCTCTACTTGATCCCTAGAGGTATTTGACTTTGATTCTGTCATGATTGAAATCTACTGATTGTAAGGAATAATCGCTACTGATCCCTAGGATGTGGTAGGAGGGTGCCTTTGGTTTGTCCAGTCTCAAGACAACTTGTACAGACGAGTGTCTGACAGAGTATTTCCAAAGGATCCCGTACATTGATTTATACAAACATACTTCCGTTGGTGGCAGAGGAATTTGTTCTTACTGCTTAGACACCCAGAGTATTTTTGTAAACATCAGTTAGTGATTGATTGATCTGACGATGTGGCATTCAAAGTGAATGGTGGCCAGATGTTTGAAAAGAAGATTTAAACCTCAAGACTCATCAACCGGGAAATGGAAAAAATCGAGCATGCAATATGACTAAATGGGTCGCTCCCAATTAGGGTGTATTTTCACTGTCTAGAGAGTATTCATTTTGTTCTTCTTTCCACTTCTGTATCTCTTGGGAACGGTTATGTTTATACCAACCGTAAGGTGACAATTTATTCGAACATTCAAGCGAAATGAATGGTCGGTCATGTGTGGTCGAGTTGCAAGATGTTCTTGTTGAACTACATTATATCCCCTCTAGACTACGCTGATCAAAAGGTGGTTCCATACCTTGTCATAGTCGGAATCCAATCTCCAATGAGCGCTAGCGGTTTTGACTGTACACTACGTATGTAGGGCGTGAAATGCAAGCGTTCTGCTAGATTGTTATTTATTTGTATTAGATATCATTATAATATCGGAAGAGATTTGGTTTTAGAAATGTTTTGGGTTATCGTAAGGTAAAAACCATCCATATTTATGTGTGGATTTGGTCTTATGATTATCCTTTTCTTTTGAAAAGAGTTAAACTCTAAAATCAAGTTGGGTGTACTCTTAAACTTAGTGAGTTTTCTCACTCTAGTTTGCCAGATTGATCCTGGTGTTTGCAATGCTCGGGTCAGACCGAGGTTTACAAGTTCAGGTTATCGGATGTTGTGAAGTCCAAAGACGAGCTGGAGAAGTCCAAACGTACGATATCTAGTATTTATCTGATGTGTGTTGAATATGACGACAGATTATTATAACTGTCTAAATGTATTGATGTACTCTGATGTTGTAAGTATATTTCAAAGCTCTCAATAAAGATTTATTTCTATAGTATATTTTGGTCCGCTGCGATGTGAGACTCTGTGTTGGTTCTTCTTCTTATTCTTCTCTTCTTAATTTTTTTTCTTTCTTATCTCACCCTCTAATTTCTTTTTTTTTTAGCTTTCTGGGGTTTTCGGTACTTGAGTTTGGACATGGGGTGTATTAGTGTTCGAGTGTCGAAATTCTCGGGACGCTACAAAACCATATAAGTATTTGGAAACGGAAAATTTTATAGAAATATAAAAAAATAAGTGATAATATAGGTAAGAAAGATAAATAGGTAAGGGAATATTTCAATTACCATCTGTGCTATGTTGGCAAAAAAGTTCTAGATTGGAAATAAATAACTTTAAAATGGAAGATAAATATTTGGTAAAGTGTCTAATGTTTGGAAAATAAAAATAATGTTGATACCAAGATTTTGATTAATGCCAACCAAAGAAGCTGCAATGGAATTCATGTCATAGAGATAAGATTTTATATATGCATATATATATACACACTCACACACATGTTGAGTCATGTTAGAATTATGTTAAAATCTATCCTCAAGTATAACACGAAAATACAAAACAGAGGAGAAACATATATATATATATATATATATATATATATATATATATATATATATATTTATAAGGCTTTAAAAAGCTAGAAATATACAAAAATAGCTCTACCAGTCGAATGGTCAGAGAATTTTTGTATGTAACGGCTAGCTTTGAAAAGTTTTTATCCAAAAGATTTAAAGCCTAATTTCAACCAGTCAACTGATGATTTTTAACCAGTCGACTGATTCGACCCAGAAACCTTTTCTATGAAGAGTCACGTTCTTTCATGAAGAGATTTCTCTTCAATGATCAAAGGAAATAGACACAACTTTTTACAGAAACTCTTCACAAAGAATTGCTACCTTTCTATCATTATATATACAATTCATTTATGACCTCAAAATCACAGAATCATTCTATTTCTTATCTAATTTCTAAATTGCATGTGATAACCCCAAACTCCCGTGTCATGAAAGTAAGGATAATCATTGGAATATAACACATTAATCAGCATTAGCAGATTATAGATAATAGCATAAACATGAAATAGAATAATTTACATCAATATGATAGAGAAATCATAAAATGTAATAAACATCAGAGTGGCATAGTCATAGGATACAACTTAGTGCATAAAGTAAATGATCAGTCTACATCAAGATCGCTGGGACATATACATCAGATAATACATAATAGAGATAAATCAGTCTACATCGCGATCAGCGGTACATATACATAAGATAATACAGGGAAAATGTCAATAGTCCAAAATATAGATGAAAGCCAGTCTTCGCCATAAGCCAAAAGTGCGCTCCATGCTATAATGCAAAGCCAAAATACATCCTGTAACCTGTTACTGGGCTTCCCTTGTAAAAATAAGAGCACCCGAGTTTGCACGTTGAAACAAACTACGAGTCGGTCATGGAACTGGTATGAGAAATCTACTTAACTGATTTAACAATAATAATAAAGCAAATCATAGGTTCATGCCGCTAATGTGGAACGGGTTTTCTCCAGTGATTGCCAGTGCATGAAATAAAGTAAATCTTTGGAACAACGCAATGCTTTTTAGAAAAATGAAGCCATCATAAGACTTAGGTCCCATCACATAATGCAACGCAATCCGGAGGATAGAGTTTTACCTTGTAATGGCCAAAATATGCTTGATACATATAAAACAAAATCATTTGATATTATCACTAGTGCATATATGTTTCAAAAGCAACTTCAATCATAATGTATCAATCATAGACGGCATGGGTACCATATATCATGTCGCCATATATAGGTTTACAATCAAAACCGTAAAGTCATATTGGAAATTGGATTTCTGTCATGAGTCGAGGCCAGGGATGGCTCCTCACCGATTTGAGACACTTTAGAAAATGTCTCTGAATTCCCCGCAGAGAACCCTGTGATGCTTCAGGGCTGGTCCTCTCTTACGTTTGAGAATTGGTTATTCCTGAACACACGTTTCCCAGTCCTATCGGACCTATCCATCGGCTCCGTAGTAACCACTATAACCGAGGCGCCTCGCAATCCAACATCCACATAGGTAAAAATAAATAAATGTCTGGCCTCCCGACCATGACACCACCTGTAGCTAGAAGGAACCGTCGTGCACTCCCTATAGTCACGATCCCCTTTTTGACTCATACCGAGGTGTGAGGCTCGCGAATTAACGCCATACACAAAGCTAGGCGCTTTAAGGCCGTGCTTCGATCATCAACCACAAGGCTCTGCTTTTCAACAAAAGCCTTGATCACTGGATCTCTGCATGCCACGCTGTCAATCCATACCATACCATTGATGTCTACCGATATACAACCTCTGAGCTCGTACATCTCCAAGAAGGACGTTAAGGAAGAGAATAAATTCCCCTCCGCCAAACAGATGTATATTTAGTATAGATCAATGAATACAACACAGAATACACCTCATACACACATCCATTTACAAGTCCATTCTGGGTCTGAACGAAACCAGAGGCACCTTCTTCCTCGTTCCATATGTCCAAGATGGAAGAGAGGCCCTCGCACATCCGGATAATCAACAAGTACGTCCATACCACTACCACTGTAGCCTCGTCAAGGGAGCTACCCATATCTAAGCATCAGTAGCAACCCATACGATGTGAAGATCATCGGTCTTGCACTATCTTCATATCTTCAACTTTTAATTGTCAATCAATTATTTGAAATGAGAATTAACTCGGTCTTTTTCAAATAATTCACGTATATATAGAATTCAAATCAATTCTTTCTATGGTTAAACTATTTGACATCCACATTTCATTTCATTAATATAATTTTCATGTCAAACACATCCAACCATCAAAATATCTGATAAACCAAGTAAAATTGGTTTATTTCCATTCCATATCACTGTTTATATTTTATAACGATTTATCGCTATTTTTATTTATTTAAAAATAGCTCGTTTTAATTAAACGACGCTTCGGGTCATAACGCGGCCCTGCCGCTGTTTTTCGCCAGATTTGATTTACACATTTATCAAAATCTAACCGTTGGATCTTAACGAAGTAAATACCGTTCGAAAGATATTTCCAAAGCAAACCCAATGGTTCTGGTTTCGGGGAAATCCGACGGTCGGATCTTTCGGTATAATCGTTTAAAGTTACGATTTCAAAATGCGAACTACAGCGGCACAATTCGTTTTATTTTAATTTATTTATATATATATATAATTCATTCGATGATTTCCAAACCATTTTCACTTCAAAAATTTGGCTAACGCCTTTAAATTTCAAAAAAAATCACCATAACCTCCTTTGTATGGAGAGGGACTTGGAAATTTATTGAGCCGTATTAGGCACCCAATAAATCCAGTATAAGCATACACAATTTTTGTGTCCTATTTTATCCCCAAGGGAGTGTAAAATTACTCCAGAGATAAATCTCGTCACCTTGTCCAGTGTTGGAAAATAAATAATCCATGTGCCGTATCTAATAACTAGAGAGACGTGATTATTGTCAGCTCTACACCCGTGTGGGGTTTTTATTTAATCTAGCAATTTACCGTTGTATTTATTTTGTCCATATCAGTCCTCAGTTCAACCTGTAATTCAATCATCGCTATACGAACATCTCGCTCGTTTGGTAATCTCAACCTCGTCATGCAAGCTCTAAATGCTTATATGGAATATGATACACTATGACATCAATAGTTCATCTTCGGTTCAACAACCTGAAATGCAGTCATCGCCATACAAGCTCTGAATGCTTATATGAAATACGATAGAGTATGCTGTCTTCACAAAGTATGCCATGTAGTGTAGTCCAAAATTAATTGTTACTATCCTATGGCGACGTTTATAATCTCACACAGAACAACCAGCACACCGCATCCAATGACATTCACAGGAGTTGATATATAAATAAAATTGCGCAACTAACTCATTAAGGTTTACCTATTTATCGGGCACGCAAATAAATTCTTTCCTCAATAGCAAATCCATTTACCTATTTAGCATGCGTGTATATATATATGCATATCTATGCTAAAAATAATATTTTAGCAAACAAATATTTATTCCCACACATGACTTTTTAACACTTCATATACATTTTAAAAATATTATTTTCAACTAACAAATATTCATTTCAACCTATGGTCATTTTTAACACTTCATATACATGTTAAAAATATTATTTTCAATCAACAAATATTTATTTCAACACATGGTATTTTTAACACTTCATATACATGTTGAAAATATTATTTTCAATCAATAAATATTTATTTCAACACATGGTTAATTTTAACACTTCATATACGTGTTAAAAAATATTATTTTCAATGAACAATATTTACTTTAACACATGGTTATTTTCAACACTTCATATACATGTTAAAAATATTATTTTCAATGAAAAAAAATTTATTTCAACCTTTGACTATTTTTAAAGGTTCATACGTACAATAAAAATTTGATTTTTATTGTTAAAACAATTTGTTTCAAACATGAATATTTTTAGTGATTCATATATACAATAAAAATGTGATTTTATTGTGCAAACAATTTATTTCAAACATGAATATTTTTAGTGATTCATATATACAATAAAAATGTGATTTTCATTGTTCAAACAGTTTATTTCAAACATGAATATTTTTAGTGATTCTTATATACAATAAAAATGTGTATTTTATTGTTCAAACAATTTATTTCAAACATGGATATTTTTAGTGATTCATATATACAATAAAAATGTGATTTTTATTGTTCAAACAATTTATTTCAAACATGATTATTTTTAGTGATTCACATATACATTAAATGTGATTTTTATTGTTCAAACAATTTATTTCAAACATGAATATTTATCAACACATGAATATTTCAGAAAATTTCGGCATTATAATGGTAGGGTAATTAAAACTGGCTCCGTATCGAAGCATGGCTCCTTTGTTATCCTAGACCTTGCAGCCATACATGGGATTTCATTTCTATAATTTCCACAATATCTTTCATTTACATAACACAATGAATTTTCCACAAACAAATCAATTTTTGTTGCAACCACAATCAACCATTCACAATCACAACCAAATTTCACACCACAAGCATTTTTCACAACACAATCAATTTATATCGTCCATGGTCTGTGGAGGAGGGAGGGGGGTGTGTGTATGTGTGTGTGTGTATGTATATGTATATGTATATGTATATAAATATATTTATTTCCATTTCAATTCCATTCAATGTACATATGATTTATACAACGTATATATAACTTATACACCGCATACATAATTTATACAATGCTTGTATATGAGATATACAACGCTTATATAATTTATACATCGATTATATAATTTATACATCGCTATTCCATTCCAATTTGAATTTAGAAATCTCACTTTGGGTTCACTCCTTCGTAATTCGTAGAGAGCTCCAAATTTGTTCTAGCATCTTCTAAATGTAGTGTATGATGTCATGGTCCTAGTGTCTCTTGTTTCACTGGATTTCGACAACATATGAAAAAGATATGAATTTAGAAATAAATTGAACTTCGCAACGCTTTTGTAACGTCCTGGAATTTTAGCGATTTAATAATTAATTAATTTAATTATTTAATTAAGACTTTAAATGTTTTGAATTTAAATATTTTCAATATTTAAATAATATGAATAATGGGATAATAAATTATAAATTTCATAGTAGTCAAAAATAGCTAAATTGACATTTTTGTGTAAATTGGATTATTTAAGAAATTTAATCGAATTTATATTCAAATTAGAATAACGAATATATTAAAGAAACGATGTTTGAACGTATTAATTATAATATAATTATAATCGAGCTTGAAATGGCACGCTAGTTCGTAATATTGAGTTTTGAACTTCAAACGACTATACATGATTCATTATTAGTTGGATTTCTTCGAAACAAGAAACCTTGAAATCTATTAGAATGTATTTTTCTAATGGAAGTGAAAAATCGAGATTTCGTCTTGTAGATTGCAAGTTATGTCCAAATCAAATTTTCAAATAGTCGCTATGGAATAATTTATAAACCATGGCATCTTATTTAATATAATAAATGGACTTTTAAAAAGATTGAATATGTTTTTTTTTAATGAAATATCAAGTTTAAAACCCGAATTAGATCATTTTGAAGTTATATATATATA
This sequence comes from Allium sativum, assembly GCA_030737875.1. Classification (NCBI taxonomy): domain Eukaryota; kingdom Viridiplantae; phylum Streptophyta; class Magnoliopsida; order Asparagales; family Amaryllidaceae; genus Allium; species Allium sativum. The sequence goes on from CM060922.1 coordinate 688,652,502, forward strand.
TATATATATAGTTATATATCTTGAATCATTCGATTTCATATATATAACTTCAAAACTATACGTATTAAATTACATATGGTATACAAGTGAATTGAGGAATAAATACGTATTGATTTGCGGATTATAATTACCTTATGTTCGACTCAAATCTGCTAGGTCAAAATCACTGTCGGATTAGATAATTTCGATCATATTTGCATGGCCATTACATTAACCCAAAACATGTTATCAAACAATCCATTTTGGTAATCAAGCATCCATTTTCAATTAAGCCTACATGTACCAATTATTGAAGTATTTTATATCATATTCAATAACATAAACTAATCAGTTATTTTCTAACCAATTAAATGCATCATCACTGTGTAACGCATAATTCATATTAGAGTGACATTCCAACAATAATATGAGCCATAATAACACAAAAAAACACCATACTAACATTGGTTTATCACATCATTTAGGACCCAGCGTAAATGATGAATTTATCCCGTAATGTAAGCCATCAAAATATCAATTTATATTCACAGACCAAGCAAGAGAGGAATCAAAACAAAAGAATTAACTTATAACATATAAGTAAATGTTTTCAGCTGTGACTCCACAAACGAAATGGTAAAAATGAGGAAAGGACACAATTTCATATCAGCATGTGAAAAAGGTTATTCACGCAATAAAGAAAAAGAGGCTGGTACGAAACTAGAATTGTAGACTAAAGAAGCTAAAATTGAATGCAAAGAAATGGTACAGCTCTACCTAACCTATACTTGGAACGCATTGGTGTTTTTGTCAATTTTTGACTCAAACAATATCCGCGATTTGTCTACTCGAACTAGCAATCCTATGGCAACTTTCCCAATCCATGCATTTGTCCAACCCACTATTACTTCCTACTAGCTAGGCTCAATGCTTAACAATCATGACAATCTAAGCTGAGGCCTGGTTCTGTAAAGAACTAGTAGCAGCTTCTACTATGACAAAACCAAATTGCATAAGCACATGCGAGTTCTGTGTCATGAATAACTCTACAAGATGTAATCGAATGAATAGCTTCATAATATTTTTATTATTTCACGTATTACTTGAAGCTCTTACACCACATTGGTAAACTTAGTACAATAACAAATGAAAAGTAGAATAGAACATAAATAATTCGTACAAATTATACATATACAAGACCATTCAAGCCGTGTTATCCTGAATCGGGGTCAGCTATGCTAAGCTATAAACCAACTTTTCTGTCCACGCCCAGAAGAATGCTTGAAGTACACAACCTAATTTTCGCACGTCCTTTCTTGGCACCATACTTCTCTGCAGTCTAACATGAGGCATGTAATTCATGACAGCCTACCAGTTAGAGTATAGCCGACACTATAAGCTACCCTTGTCAAGGCAAATCACCATTTCTACATCAACGAAATAGAAATAAAAACCTGGAAAAGAAAGCTCATGAAAATCCAACGTCACCCTAGAACAAATTCACATAGACCCTATGTATTCATATAACTCCATGCTTAGGTGAAACATATCACGCCTAACATTAGCCATCCTGTACCTTATGGAAACAATAGGATACGCCTTTTCTCCCAGAAAATAAACGTAGCCTACCTTGTCTCCCTCACATCTATGTCAAGGCTAATCAATATTGCAGACCTAAGAGTTTAAGATGTACCCCTACAAATTATTCCTTCGCAAGTAAGGATTTTCATTGTATAAATACAGGACGCCGGCATCCATTTTGTAAAAATGAAACCGCAAGATTTAAACTCCATTCGAAAGAAGAAAAATGAAAGCAAAACAAAAATCGTAGCTCTTAAAAATCTTACAAATTCCATACCTGATATATATGAGTTTTGCTCAACCTTTTTCAGTCCCGTCTGCTTTCATCTGAACTCGAAACTGTTTCCATCGCTACGTGTTAGTGCAGCAAAGGATAGGGCTCCGACTCACGGACAATGGAGTTGGGGGAAGCGGGTTCATCTAAAACCGCGAAGCTTCCTGGTGGTACGAGCTGACAGTGGTGGTGATGGGCCTGACGAGGAAGGTGAGGTGAAGTAAATCGAATCAGGGAGAGGAGGACTTTGGTATCACGATGTGATTTTTCATGATATTGTAGGAAGGAATGGAGAATTGAAAGTAGCAAAAATGAATTGGGTAAAATGATATTCTATTTGGTTGCGTTATATGGTGGAAGGAAGAAGGGGATTGTAGCGGGTTGGACAGTTGGCTTTGGGCCGGATTGATAAAGGTAAGGCCTGAAGTTGAAATTTTATATAGTATAACTAAATTTAATAGTGTATTCAATTAAAACTTGTAGTAACGTATGCATTCGTTATCCAAATTTAACGTAACAGGGTCCATCGAAATCATATAACCGCAGGCTACATACTGGAACTGGTCTGTAACAATTTGGAGCTCGTTTGAATTTATAGCAGAATTAAATGTCTAATTAAATCCATGAGCATTAATCGTTATTAAACGATTAACGACCAAGGTGAGTAAACTCACTAACTCTGTCTAGTTTATAATTTTATAAACATTATCTAATATTGATAAAAATAATTGAATGATGTAAGTGATGATTGGTTGGATGATTTGCTGATTAATTGGTTAGAATTTTAGATACAGTCATATATATAAACCGTTAGTTAAATATTGATCCCATTTATTATAATAGCTCATATCGATATGAAATCAGTGTTATTATATTGATTAAAACCTGTGGATGCAGGGAAACAGGTTGAAGGAATCCAACTGGATTCCTCAACAATTATATTGTTGTTTTTCATATATTACATTATATGATGTGACAAGTAATCGATGATTGATTATTGTGTGGTTTGGGATATTGAACGACATGGACCAAGAATAATTGGTATTAAAATACCGTAAAATATATTTGAATATATTGGAAAAGAAATTTGGGGTTTTTAAAAAGGGAAATCTATTTTTAAAATAGAAATGAAACTTCGATTGGATTAAAGAAAATAACTTGTTAAATTTTATAAAATCAAGTAGATTGTTTTATAAATGATGCTTTAAATAAGGAATAATTTGTATTAAATAATTTAGAAATATAAATTCAAAATGAATTTAAGAAGGGGAAAAGGAAATTCATTTAGAAAAGAAAACGATCAATTTATTTTAATGCTAGAAATGTAAAGAGAGCTGAGATAAATAAACGAGGACTTGAAATCTGAATCCGATGATGTCGAAAGTTATAAATATTATTTATTTTTAAGAATTATATCTTATATAATTTAGGATTTGGCAAAATAATCAATGTTGGGTTTGGAACCAATAAATTTATAATTGGAAGTGTAAACGAGATTAATTTATAAACTTGATATATGATAAATAAGGAATTTACTTATGAACAGAGTTTATGAAGTGAAATAGGAAAAATGAATTTATAAATAGCCAGTAAATGGGATTTTAACTTTGGTATTTAATATTTAAAACAAGATTTATTGGACATAACTAGTCTAGATGTTCTGTAGAGAATTATTAATCACGTTTAAAGTGAATAATGGTTTAAAGGAAAACGTTTTGCAAACAGGAATGGTAATAAAAGGAAACTGGTTATTATGAAAGTGATAAATTTACAAGTGAATTTAGAAATTTGTGTCGACTTGAAACGGTGATTTTATTCTGAAGTCTACAACGTTAATCGAATATAAATTATTCGAAAGAGAGTTTTACATTGAAATTCAGTTATATCGAGTTCGAGAAAGTACTATTTACTTTCCGATTTTTTAAACAAGATTTATTTATCTATTTATCTTATTAATTATTTATCTATCCAAATTAATGAAAATAAGTTATATTTTGTAATAAAGTATTTCATAAGCAGAGATTATAAAGTTATCATTATAATCAAAGATCTTCGAGAAAGAAGTATATTCGTAAGTTTAACACGAGAGTTGTGTAACCAGTTTGTTTAATAATAAATTAGAAATGGAATTAAAGAAATTAGAAACTGACCGGAGATTAGTTAAATTGAGTGATTTTCTAGGTATCGATCTGATGTTGGTTACGGCCTTCCGGGTTGATACTTGGGAAATTGTTCTCTTACTAGTTACAATTAGAAACTGATCAATGGGGAAGGACAGTGAGGTGTGAATAAGTAATGGAAATTTTTTTTCGATGTTAATAACATATATTTTCTAAATACATAAAATAAATAGCTTAAAATAGATAGAAACGTTTTCCAAGGATCGGGTGAGGCAAAACATGTTTTGAGAAGTATTTGGTAAATATGGGAAACAGGAAATTGGGGAAATATTTCGATTTGGAAATAAGATCGTTATATGTATGTATGTTTTCCTTGATAGTTAAATCACCGGCTATCAAAGTTTTTGACCATTTCCGTTGTCAATACGGGGAGACCGGGATCAGATCTATTATCTGAAAGCCACTCCGTATAGGCATTTACATTGTGAATCAAATATGATGAAGATAATTGAAGATGGAGTTTATGCAAGGGCTGTTCTGTTTACAGGATAGAGCCTTCGGTCTGTCCAGTTCCAGGACAACTTATATGGATGAATATCTGACAGATTATATCTAATGGATCGTTTAAGTTGATATCTTCAAACGTAGTTACGTTTGATGGCGGAGAAATTCATTTGTCTTAACTTTATACCCGTGGTACTTTTGTGGAAATCAATTTGTGATTTAGCGGGTACGACGATGTGATATTCAAAGTGAATGAAGGTGTGATCTGTCAAAAGATACATTATGACCTCAAGCCTCATCAACCGGGAAATGAAAAAAATCGGGCAGGTAGCATGGCTATGTGGGTCGCCCCCATTAGGGTATAATGTCATCATCTAGAGAATATTCATATTTGTTACTTCTTTTCGTTTTTGCATCTCCCAGGAACAGTTATGTTGCCGGCAACCGTATGTGACAATATATTCGATACACTCAATAAAAATGAGTGGTCGGTTATGTGTGGCCGGGTTGCAAGAGGTTCTTGTTGAACCCAGTGTATTCCTCTCTAGAGATACACTATAGGCAGGGGGTTTCATAACTTGTCATTGTCAGAATCCAATCTCCAATAAGCGCCCGTGGTTTGATTGTATATTATACATGTGGAGCGTGAGATGCAAGCGTTTTGCTAGATTGTATTTACTTGTGATTAGACACTATTATAATATCATAAAAGTATTGATTTTGAAAATGTTTTGGGTTATAGTAAGGTAAAAATCGTCCATGTTTATATGTGGGCTGGTCTTACTATTTTCCTTTTCTTTCAAAAGGATTTTTCGAAGTTATACTGAATGGTTGGAGTTTACTCACACCAGTCCCATGACTGACCCAGAGTTTTTTTGTTTTGTCTTCCCTAAACTCTTGGGTGCCCAAATTTGAACGGGCAGTCAAGTACTTATGATTTTACAGATACTTGGAGGAGCTTGGAGCAGGAGGCTCAAATACTAGATATATACATAGTTTATTCCCGCTGTGATGTTATGAGTTGTACTCTGAAATGGTATATATACAGATATAAGTTTGTATTTCAAAAGTTATGTTATATAATATATTTTATTCGTTCCGCTGTGAGATTCGTGTTTACTCTGATTCTGTTCAGTTGTGTTCTTCTTCTTCTTCTATTCTAAATTTCTTTCTTTCTATTTTTCACCCTCTAACTTCTTTCTATTAATGATCTGGTGTTTTCGATGTCTGAATAGTCGACGTTGTGTTTTATGTCGATTTTCGGGGTTGAAAATCCCGTGGCCGTTACAGCTTTAAAGTGTTGTAGCCAGATTAATTTTAACCAGGCCGTTACCTATTGCTTTGATTTAAAACTAGGGCTCGAATTAACTTCCAATCCATTGCACTAGGTCGAGATCAGGTTATTGCACGTCGACGGGGGAGGGGAGACGCGCTGGAGTGTGGTGCTCCGGTTGAACTCGACGGCCAGACGGCGGCTGGGAGATGCGATGAATGGCGCGGGTTCGAAGCTTTGGATCTCGCTCAACACTCAATGAAAAAAATACAAATCGGTTATGGATTTGAAGGTGGATAGGAGATCTACAATATCCTCAACTGGAGCATTGAATTTCGTTGAACAATTTGGCTGGAACCAGGGCTGGAAGGTTTGAAAGCTTTTCCGCCGTCGACGGTTTAGGGTTACAGGTTTTTAGCTGGAGCGAGAAAATGAACGTTGAATTTTGATTATCCCATTATTTGTATTTTTATCTTTAATTCTTTTTAAATCTAAAAATACCCTTTAGTCCATACGAACTCCAAATCAAACCCAATGACCGACGCCCCCAGCTAAATACCCCCATTCCGGACACAATGGAATATGTTTCGTAAGCCCATTTGACTATTACAATTAGTTTTTCTTCAAATTAAAATATAAAACATTCAAATTTGGATTTGAATGTACATTTTAATTTGCCGGGGCCACATACTAACTCCAAAAATTCCCGAAAAACAAATCTAGCTATGTTTGGACGATACAGTCCTAACAAAATTAATTTCATTGAATTTGGAGACCGTTTGAAAAATGGTCTTTTTCTGGTCGACCCAATTCAAACTGAATTACCAAATGCGTTTTCCTTTGCCACGCTCACATATTAATTCCAAAAAGTATGGAATTTTAAACCTAGCCATAAATTGACATTCCGGATCCAACCTAAGTGATTTCGTCAAAAACGGAGGTTGTTTGCAAAAATTTTATTTTCAAGGGCTATATTTATATTAAATTCCATAGCGACTATTCTGAATATTCGACTGGCCATAACTTTTTATTCCCACTATGAAATTTCAATTTTTTACATCCGTTAGAAAGATATTTTAAACGGATTTAAATATTTTTAGTTTTACTGAAATCCGATTTATTTTGAATCCTGTACATTCGGTCAAAGTTCAAAGTTGAATTTTCAAACGGCCGCGCCATTTCAGGCTCTTTATATAATTAAAACAAATTTATTCGTTCTAACTTCATTTAAAATAAATTTTTAGTCGTTATTATTTAAAATAAATTATTTTAAATATTCTTGATTCATTAAAAAAGCCAAAATAAAAATTTTAAACTGGTTCTGATTTTCTGGGTTGTTACAATCTCCCCCACTTAAAACTTTTCGTCCCCGAAAAGGAAACAATAGTAAAGTAGGAAACAAAACGGAAATGCAAAATATTGTAAATGTACCTTGCACTAGAGCTAATCAGAGATGTCCACTCTACACTTGGGATAAGCCTGTTTAATGCTATCCTCTGTCTTTCATGTACAGTCTCTAGGATCTCGGCTCCACTGCACTTTGACTAAGTGAACCTTCTTGTTCCTCAGAACCATGGTTTCTTTGCCAACAATTTTCAGTGGCTCTCTTCTAACTGCTAATTTTGAAGTAATAACCAAATCCTATTGTGATGCTACTTCTACAATCAAATCTGGATCGTGTACATGCTTTCGAAGTTGAGACACGTGAAATACATCATGTACTCCGGGCAACCAGTCAGGCAATTGAACCCTATAAGCAAGAGTTCCTATCTTTTCAAGTATAGGAAATGGACCAATAAATATCGGCGCTAACTTCCCAGTTTTCCCGAATCGGACTACTCCTCTCATCGGAGAAACCCTCAAATATACATAATCACCAACAACAAATGCTAAATCTCTTCTTCTAGAATTTGCATAGCTCTTCTGTCGGCTTTGAGCTGTTTACAATCGTTTCTTAATGAAATCAACTTTATCTGCAGCTTCATGAATCATATCGGGACCCAATACTAGTCGATTACCAGTTTCTACCCAACATGCGGGAGATCTACATGGTCTACCATATATTGCTTCGAATGGTGATATTTCCAAGCTCGTTTGGTAGCTGTTATTATATAAAAACTCAGCCAAATGCAAGTGATCTTACCACGACCTGCCAAAATCAAGAATGCAAGCCTACAATAAATCATCTAGCATACGATTCACCCTCTCAGTTTGGCCATCTGTTTGACAATGATATGCGGTGCTCAGATTTAACTTTGTCCCCGGCTCTTCCTGGTATGCTTCCCAGAATTTACTAGCAAATATCAGATCATGGTCACTAACAAAACTAATGAGAACTCCGTGTAGTCTAACAATTTCTTTAAAATATATCCTAGCCAAACTTTGAGCTGTTCTAGTCGATTTCACAGAAATTAAATGGGCGGTCTTCGTGAAATGATCTACGATCTCCCATATACTATCATTACCTTTTCTGGTTCGGGGCAAACCATCTATGAAATCCATGGAAATTTGATCCCACTTCCATTTTGGAATCTCCAATGGTTGTAATAGTCTGGCGAGTTTTTATTGATCGCTTTTAACTTGTTGACAAGTAGAACACCGGCTAAGATATATAGAAATGTCCCTTTTCATAGATCTCCACAGAAAGTGAGCTTGATATCATTATACATTTTACTCACCCCTTGATGGATACTAATCTTGGACTTGTGAGATTCATCTATTACTTCCTTTCTGAGCTCAGGAATATTCGGAACGCAAATTCGGCCTTTTAACCTCATAATTCCCTTGCTATCGATATGGAAACTCGAGGCCTTGCCTTCTTGAATTCATTTACTGTTCCTCTGGATGAAGCGATCATCTTTCTGAAGAACAGATATTTTATCAATCAGCGAAGGTGTAACAATAAGTCTGGCGATGATTACATTCTTTCTGCTCAGCGCATCAGCCACAACATTAGCTTTCTCTGGAGTGTACAAAATATCAAGATCGTTTGCTGCAAGAAATTCTAGCCAACGCTGCTGTCTTAAATTCAAATCCTTCTGTGTGTGAACAAATACTTTAATGACTTATGATCAGTGAATAATTCGAACTTCTCACCCAATAAATAGTGTCTCCAGATTTTCAAAGCAAACACGACAGCTAATAACTCAAGATCATGAGTAGTGTATCTCTTTTCATGCGGCTTCAACTGACGGCTAGCATAAGCGACTACTTGGCCTCTTTGCATTAATATCGCACCAGCACCCTCAAGAGAAGCATCTGTATAGACTGTCAAATCTTGATTGCCATCGATAATTGTTAATACTGGAGCAGTTGTCAATCTTAATTTCAGCTCTTGGAAAGCCGCCTCATATTCTGGAGTCCAATTAAATCTTACGTGCTTCTTTGTAAGCTTTGTTAATGAACTGGATATCTTAGAAAAATCCTTAATGAATTTTCGATAATAACTAGCCAATCCTAGAAATCTCCTGATTTCTGTAGGGGTTCTAGGATGCTTCCAATCTTGAATAGCTGTAATTTTGCTTGGATCCACTGAAATTCCTTCTTTTGATACGACGTGACCAAGGAACTTCACTTCTTCTTGCCAGAATGTACACTTAGAAAATTAAGCTTTTGGGACGTTCTTTCTCAGAATTTCCAACACTTGTTCTAAATATTTCTCATGCTCACTAGCTGACTTAGAGAAGATTAAAATGTCGTCAATGAAAACCAACACTAATTTATTTAAGACTTCTCTAAATACTCTATTCATTAGATCAACAAAATAAGCTGGAGCGTTACATAAGCCGAACGGCATTACTAACCACTTATAGAATAAGCTTGGACCTCTGAAAGCTGTCAAAGGAACACATTCTTAGGAAATACGCAGTTGATGGAAACCTGTTGCTAGGTCCATTCTGGAAAATACTTTCGCTCCATTCAGTTGATCCAACAAATCATCAATGCGGGGTAATGGATATTTATTCTTAAGTGTCTGCTTGTTGAGGTCTCGGTAATCAACACACAGTCGGAGAGTACCGTCTGACTTAGGAACAAATACTACGGCTGCTCCCCAATTCGAGAAGCTAGGCCAGATTAGACCCTTCCATAGCAATTGTCGAGTTTGATCGCCCAATTCTACTTTTTCCTTCAAGGTCATTCTTCGAATTGAATGCACAGCTGGCCTTGCATTCGGAATTTACTCGATTTTAAAGTCAATTTCTCTTCACGGCGGTAAGCTATCAACTTCTTCGAACACATCCACATAATTTTTAATGACAGGAATATTTTCTAATAAAGTGGGAGTAACTTCTAATGCAGACCAAAATTCTTTTCTATCTGAATCTGAGCCTTGGCATGGTATATATATATTCCCGAGTTTCATTTCAACTTTAACGATTCTTTCGGCACATCTAACCTCTGGCTTATATTTTGTTAACCAATCCAGCCCCAGAATAACATCGAACTCAGAAAAATCCATAACGATCAAATCAAAAGAAAACCGGTAATAAGAATAAGAGATCGGCACACTACAATATAAACAGAGAACAAGAGAACCACCTATCGAATTATGAAATCTTATCGATTCTTTAAGCTTTCTTAGTTTTAACTTTAACTTTTTAATTGTGTTACTTGCAATAAAGCTTTGTGATGCACTAGTGTCAAAAAATACTGAAACAGGAATATTTTTAATAGTAAGGGTACCTCCCAAAACATCGGGTTTACCTACTCCCTTAGAAGAAGATGGCGGATCCGCCCAGTCATACACATGTGCCACCTGAGAATTCTTCAGAAATGGACAATTTGTCTTGATGTGCCCCTTCTTATGATAGTTGAAGCACTCCCTATTATCTGGACGGTTCTGGCTAGGACCAGACGGATTTGTCTTCTGCCGTTTCGGGGCGTTGCATTCATTAGAGTAATGCCCGAGCTGGTCATAATTGTAGCATTTAACCCTTGGCTTCCTATTCACTTGAGGTGTTGCAGTTTCTATGTTGCTTGCCTCGGGTTTCTTTCCAGAAGACTTTCATTTGTTGATATCTTGGTTCTTTGCACGGTCTTCTTCTAAGTTCCTCTTATCTAAGCTTTCATATTTACATGACATCTCTACCATCTCGGTGAATGGAAGCTTAATGTGCCATGTTGTACAACTTTGGTGCCTACGCTGAAGTCCGTGGATGAATCGCTTGCTCTTCTCGTTAGGATCCTGAATAAGCTCGGGTGCATAATGGGACAGTTGGGTGAACTTGTTGAGATATTCCTGAATCATGCGTTCTCCTTGTTGGAGATTAGCGAACTCATCAAGTAGGCGTTCCATCTCCTGTTGAGGGATGAATTTCTCTTTGAACACCACTTTGAATTGAGCCCATGACATTTCTAGCTCGTCTAAAGTGTTGGCCTCCCACCATAATAGTGCTTCGTCCTTCAGCAACCAGGCGGTCAGAAATCTCTTTCAATGATCCTCAAGTTCTAAGCCAGTGAAGATGTGCTTGCATGACTTCAACAAGGCTAGTGCTTCAGCTACTGTACCATTGCCTAAGAATGGCAAGTCACCAAGATTCCTATATTTCTTAGCCACCCGGTCGAGATCAAATGGTTGCGGGGGCGGTAGTGGTGGTAGTACAGCCTCAAGATTAGGCTGATTCTGGGCAGCGGGGATTTCACCCTTTCCTTAGCCTCTGCCTTCTCTCCCTCTGCCTCTAGCTCTAGTAGCCATCTCAGTCAATTCTGTATAAGAAAGAAAAAAGTCAAGCCCACAGAAATGATAATTTTAAGAAATGGTAAAAGCAGAAGAACATATGGAAAGATTATGATGTACTGATCAAATTATTATGATATTCTGTTGTGCTCATTCTAGGGCTTTACTAATCCTATCTCTAATGAGCTACTCACCTTAGAACACTACTGGTTCTATTTTTGATGAGGTGTTTAATGTGTTTAATTCCAGAACTAAGATTAACCAAAGATCTGATGCCAGCCGTGATAACCCCAAACTCCCATGTCATGGAAGTAAGGATAATCATTGGAATATAACACATTAGTCAACATTAGTATATTACGGATAATAGGTGTAATAAACATCAGAGTGGCATGGTCATAGGATACAACTTTGTGCATAAAGGAAATGATCAGTCTACATCAAGATCACTGGGATATATACATCAGATAGTACATAATAGAGATAAATTAGTCTATATTGCGATCAGCGGTACATATACATAAGATAATACAGGAGGAAATGTCAATAGTCCAAAATATAGATGAAAGCTAGTCTTCGCCAAAAGTGCACTCCATATTATAGTGCAAAGCCAAAATACATCCTGTAACCTTTCACTGGGATGCCCGTGTAAAAATAAGGGCACCCGAGTTCGCAAGTGTAAACAAACTATGAGACAGTGATGGGACTGGTATGAGAAATCTACTTAACTGATTTAACAATAATAATAAGGCAAATCATAGGACCATGCCCTAACGCGGAACGGGTTTTCTCCAGTGATTGCCAATGCATAAAACAAAGTAAATCTTTTGAACAACGCAATGCTTTTTAGAAAAATGAAGCCATCATAAGACTTAGGTCCCATCACACAATGCAACGCAAGCCGGAGGATAGAGTTTTACCTTATAATGGCCAAAATATGCTTGATACATATAAAACAAAATCATTTGATATTATCACTAGTGCATATATGTTTCAAAAGCAACTTCAATCATAGACGGCATGGGTACCATATATCATGTCGCCATATATGGGTTTACAATCAAAACTGTAATGTCGTATTGGAAATTGGATTTCCGTCATGAGTCGAGGCCAGGGACAGATCCTCACTACTTCGAGACACTCTAGCAAATGTCTCGGGATTCCCCACAGAGAACCATGTGATGCTTCAGGGCCGGTCCTCTCTTATGTTTGAGGATTGATTATTCCTAAACACACGTTTGCTGGTCCTGTCGGACCTATCCATCGACTCCATAGTATCCGATATAACCGAGGCACCTCGCAATCCAACATCCACATAGGTAAAAATAAATAAATATCTGGGCTCCATACCATGACACCACCTGTAGCTAGAAGGAAACGTCGTGCACTCCTTACAGTCATGATCCCGTTTTTGACTCATACCGAGGTGTGAGGCTCAGGAATTAACACTATACACAAAGCTATGCCCTTTAAGGCCGTGGTTCGATCATCAACCATACAGCTCTGCTTTTCAACAAAAGCCTTGATCACTGCATCTCTACATGCCACGCTGTCAATCCATACCATACCACTGATGTATACCGATATACAACCTTTGAGCTCGTACATCTCAGAGAAGGGCGTTAAGAAGGAGAATAAAATCTCTGCCGCCAAACAGATGTATATTTAGAAGAGATCAACGAATACAGCACAATACACGTCAAACACACATCCATTTACAAGTCCGTTCTGAGTTTGAACGAAACTGGAGGCACCTTCTTCCTCGTTCCATATGTCCAATATGGAAGAGAGGCCCTCGCACATCCAGACGATCAACAAGTACATCCAGACCCTTACCACTGTAAACTCGTCAAGGGAGCTACCCATGTCTAAGGCATCAGTAGCAATCCATACGATGTGACGATCACCGGTCTTGCACCGTCTTCATATCTTCGGCTTTTAATCGTCGATCAATTATTTGAAATGAGAAATAATTCGGTCTTTTCAAATAATTCACGTATATATAGAATTCAAACCAATTCTTTCTATGGTTAAACTATTTGACATCCACATTTCAGTTCATTAATACAATTTTCATGTCAAACACATCCAAGCATCAAATTTCTGATAAACCGAGTAAAATCGGTTTATTTCCATTCCATATCGCTATATATATTTTAAAACGATTTATCGCTATTTTTATTTATTTAAAAATAGCTCGTTTTAATTAAACGACGCTTCGGGTCATAACGCGGCCCTGGCGCTGTTTTTCTCCAGATTTGATTTACACATTTCTCAAAATCTAACCATTGGATCTTATTGAAGTAAATACCGTTGGAAAGATCTTTCCAAAGCGAACCCAATGGTTCTGATTTCGGGGAAATTCGACGGTCGGATCTTTCGGTATAATCGTTTAAAGTTACGATTTCAAAACGCGAGCTGCAGCGGTGTGATTCGTTATATACATACATACATATATATATATATATATATATATATATATATAATTCATTCGATTACTTGGTGGCGTTAGGGTAGTTCGTTAATGGCGAAAGACGATTTATTCTTATCTGATTTCGCTGTGCGTGAGCTTCCCCTCACCATCCATTTTTTACTTCTATTTTAATTTCTTCCACCGAAATCTTATTCGTTAACCTTCAACGAAATGTCTTGTTTCGTTGATAAGCCATCCGTTTTTTCAGTTTATTTTCACAAGTAAATCTCGATCTCAGATCTAGAAATTTCGGACATGATTATCTTTCTTCGGATCGTTTAGATCCAGTCTTCACAGTTTCTCATATCAAAATCATTACTGATATCAACATCGCATCCACAATCAGTTCTTCGCAAGTTAAAGTCAGATCTATTCTTTATCAACAAATTCGGATGTACCAAAATTTCAACAGAGATTCCGGATCTTCCTCCTTATACTCAGATCTACGTGTCGCTGTTACAGATCCAATGCAATTTTCATGCATTTGGTAAGTGATATGTGGTTCAGTTAATTAGAATACTTGCATTCGATTTGGGGTGTTTTAATGGGAAGCTGTCTGGTAGGTCAAATAAGGATGAATTTTGTCTGAACGATGGCCCATATGTGTTATATTTTCCAACACTAATGTTTAGATTTTCTCAATATCCTGTTTTATATTTGTTGTTCTTCCCATATGGTTTAGGTATATTGGGAAGCTCTAAGGCTTGTAGTTAGATGATGATATGTTTTAGATCCATATGTGAGGAGTTTACGTGCAGATGTATAAGTGTTCTTATTTTCATATGGATTATTGATGATCATAAGTAAGTTCATCCAGAAGTAAGAATTGGCACCGATTACATGTAGCCAATTGTATTTGTTATTGGGAATAGATGGGTTACTACTATTATTTTGATGGAGAACATGCTATTGGGTTTTGGATTGCACGAAGATGTCTGTTGCATTATGTTGATAAATATATTTGGTTCAGAGCCTTAGGGGATTATAAAGTGGATGCCATTATAAGTGTTACTGGGAATTTGAAGATGGGTTTATAGTTTTATTCTGAAGAGAAACATGCTACTAGGAGCTAGTCGCAAAGCTCAAGGCTGGTGTATTTTTGTATGGGAGATGATCTGTTAAATGATGCACAAGAGGTGACCTTGGCTCGGATGTAGTGCAGCAAGTTGCACTCAAGTGGGTTGGAGGCCTAATCACGGGCAAAATTATAATAGTTAGGTTTGTATTTCCTTGTATTTCCTATTTTTACGCTTTCAGTTTATGTTTGTAAATGTTTGTATGCTAACCTTTTTTGTACTGTTTTTTTAGTTGATAATAAAAGTGAACCAATTTTCAAAATATATATATATATAATTCATTCAACGATTTCCAAACCATTTTCACTTCAAAAATTTGGCTAATGCCTTTAAATTTCGAAAAATTTCGCCGTAACCTCCTTTGTACGGAGAGGGGTTTGGAAATTTATTCGGTCGTATTAGGCCCCCAATAAATCCAGCATAAACATACACAATTTTTGTGTCCTATTATATGCCTAAGGGAGTGTGTAAAATTACTCCAGAGATAAATCTCGTCACCTTGTCCAGTGTTGGAAAATAAATAATCCATGTGCCGTATCTAATAACTAGTGAGACGTGATTATTGTCAACTCTACACCCGTGTGGGGTTTTATTTAATCTGGCAATTTACCATTATATTTATTTTGTCCATATCAGTCCTTAGTTCAACCTGTAATTCAATTATCGCTATACGAACATCTCGCTCATATGGTAATCTCAACCTAGTCATACAAGCTCCAAATACTTATATCAAATATGACATGCTATGACATCAATAGTTCGTGTTTAGTTCAACCTGAAATACAGTCATTGCCATACAAGCTTCTTGCTTATATGGTAATTCCAACCTCGTCATATATGCTCCAAATGCTTATATGGAATATGATAGAGTATGTTATCTTCACGAAGTATACCATGTAGTGTAGTCCAAAATTAATTGTTACTATCCTATGGCGACGTTTATAATCTCACACAGAACAACCAGCACGCTGCATCCTATGGCATTCATAGGAGTTGATATATAAATAAAATTGCGCAGCCAGCACACGAAGGTTTACCTATTTGTCGGGCACGCAAATAAATTCTTTACTCAACAGCAAATCCATTTACATTTTTAGCATGTGTGTATATATATGCATATCTACGCTAAAAATAATATTTTTAGCAAACAAATATTTATTTCCATACATGACTATTTTTAACACATCATATACATGTTAAAAAATTTATTTTCTACTTACAAAAATATGTTTCAACCCATGGCTATTTTTAACACTTTTTATACATGTTAAAAATATTATTTTCAATCAACAAATATTTATTTCAACACATGGTTATTTTTAACACTTCATATACATGTTAAAAATATTATTTTCAATCAGCAAATATTTATTTTAACACATGGTTATTTTTAACACTTCATATACATGTTAAAAATATTATTTTCAATGAAAAATATTTATTTCAACCTTTGACTATTTTTAAAGGTTCATACATACAATAAAATTTTGATTTTTATTGTTAAAACATTTTATTTCAAACATGAATATTTTTAGTGACTCATATATACAATAAAAATGTGATTTTTATTGTCAAACAATTTATTTCAAACGTGAATATTTTTAGTGATTCATATACAATAAAAATGTGATTTTTATTGTTCAAACAATTTATTTCAAACATGAATATTTTTTGTGATTCATATATACAATAAAAATGTGATTTTTATTGTTTAAACAATTTATTTCAAACATGAATATTTTTGGTGATTCATATATGCAATAAAAATGTGATTTTTATTGTTCAAACAATTTATTTCAAACATGAATATTAATCAACACATGAATATTTGACAACACATGAATATTTCAAAAAAAATCAGCTTTATAACGGCAGGGTAATTAAAACTGCACCGTGTCGAAGCACGGCTCCTCTTTTATCCTAGAACTTGCGGCCATACAAGGGGTTTCATTTCTATAATTTCCACAATATCTTTCATTTTCATAAAACAATGAATTTTACACAAACAAATCAATTTTTGTTGCAACCACAATCAACCATTCACAATCACAACCAAATTTCACACCACAATCATTTTCCACAATACAGTCAATTTATATTGTCCATGGTCGGTGGACGAGGGTAGTATATATATATATATATATATATATATATATGAAAATATGTATGTATGTATATAAATATATTTATTTCCATTTCAATTCCATTCAACGTACATATGATTTATACAATGTATATATAACTTATATATCGCATATATAATTTATACAACGCTTGTTTATGAGATATACAACACTTATATAATTTATACATCGATTATATAATTTGTACATCGCTATTCCATTCCAATGTGAGAGTTTACCATGAAACCCTTTATGTATTTGGAAACAAAAGAAAATGAAAAGGAAAGAAAACTTCAGGTAAAATGAATAAATGTAGCATACCATTTTAGTGATAAAAAAAGAGGGCCCATAATGTCAGTAAAGAACTCATCATGAAATCTAGTAATCAATTTGTTTGATAAAGCAGTCATGTAGAAGATTTATTTGTCGAAACTATTTGGTAAATATCAGTCAGCAAATAAGTGAATAAATTTGTACAGAGACACAATGATTGAAACTTGCCTGATGTTTAGTCAATATCAAAAAATCGTTTTAGTGAATAAAGCTTTGTTTGCAAAGAAAAAAATAGATCTTATGTGTTAAAAATTAGTAGGAAACCATCTAGGTATTTGGAAATGGAAAATTTTATAGAAAGTAAACGTCATATAATATAAATAAATGTATCATACCATTACAGTGATCGAAATAACAGGAAAAAGTGTAAAATGTATTTGATAATATCACATCATAAATTCACGTAATTAATCTATTTGGTATAACAATCATGTAAGAGATTTATGTATGGAAACTACATGAAGATTCGATAAGTATCAATCGACAGATAATTGATTGAATATGTATAGAGATACAATGGTTGAAATTTGCATAAAGTTCAACTAATATCAAAATGTCATGACGGTGAATACAATTTTGTTCGATGTCAAATTATGTTGTCCATCAGACCTCAAATTCCAAATTTAAACCTAACTAAAACATAGGTTAAATCAAGTACATAAGAGTAGCGAGCAGTCTACCTAAATAACAACAGGCGGCAACCTCATTGATTTTCAATGCAAACCCCAACTTTGTAAATCATAAGGGTAAATATATCTATGTAGGATAAAAGTGCAGATCTAATTTCATAGCTAATCAACAAATGCTTGAAAAAAGAAGAGACAACAAACCTCAGACTAAAAACAACTGAAACATAAAGTAAATCAGGCATATAAGAGTAGCAAGCACTTTACCAAACTAACAGCAAGTGGCAAAGTCTGTACGAAGTTGAGTATGTTTTAATTGGTCAATCCCCATGTGTGCCTAATAATTAGTGTAAGAATTGGTCTTTCTTAGTTTGTTGGTCAAGTAATTAGTCTTAGGTCTATTTAAGTACTTGTATCTCTTTCTATTTTGTATTAAAGCAATAAAAATATAGTCATTTTGTGCTTTACTATGGTGTCTCTCTCTCCCTCCTCTCTATATCAAATTTTAACATGGTTTCAGAGCTTTGTTTAGGTTCATGTGGCTTGGGCACGTGTTGTCCAGTGGTGCCCCATTCATAGGGGTGGTGTTAGAATTTTCCTAAATCGAGCAATTTGTATCTTATTTCCTATATATATACTATGAGATCGTTGTTCCTATCATTAATCGGTTTTAGTAACACTTGCTTGTTCTCTAGTATTTCTACATGGTATCAGAGCTAGGTTGGTGAGAGGGGATAGAGAGATTTCTAGAGAGCCAAAATAAAAAAATCAATGTTTAAACAATTCGATTTCACTGAAAATCTCCTGTGGTGGTCAAAATCCAGATCTGAAATTGTAGAGACAAGGACCTGATTAATTTAATTAGTTGGCCTATGAAGTTCCGGCGACACATCCATTAGAGCACGTATGGACATTTTGGTCTGATAATTCATCCGCAAAATTGAAGCACGCAGCATAGGGCAATTCGATTCATTACCCTAGCAAGCTGGTTACAGGAGTAAACCATTACTGCTTTAAAGATAAAATTGAATCAAAGTGAGAGGACCATGTTTGTGCCAATGGAGGGAAGTGGACCATTATCTTTTCAAATTGAAAATCAGATATATCATGGTTATACATGTTATTGGCACTGATTGGCGAACAATTTGACTACGGCGATGAAATTTGTGGAGCAATTGTTAATGTTCGTGGAAACAAGAAAGGTTGACAAGGTGATTGAGAAAAAGAGGAGGAGGAATGCTACTAAAGATCATCGGGTCATGCCATATCGAAAACCAATGAAACTACTTAGGAGAGAAAGAGATAGAGAGTGTAATAACCCGGAAATCCGAGACAATTTAAAATTTTTATTTTGGCTATTTTAGCGAATTTTGATTATTTAAAATAGATTAATTTTAAATAGTAATGACGAGAAATTTATTTTGAATATAATTCAAACATATATATTTATATACGTCGTCGTTAGAATATATATATTTATTTATATATATATATATAAAAGGAATTGAAAATGGCGCGGTAGTTTGAAAATTTGATTTCTAATTTCAAATGGATGTACAAGATTCAAAATAAACCGGATTTTAGCGAAACCAAAAATATTAGAATCTAATTGAGAATATCTTTCCAACGAATCAAAAAAATAAAAATTTCATAGCGGGAATCAAAAGATATGTCCAGTTGAAATTTCAGAATAGTCGCTATGGAATTCTAGCCATTGAAAATAGTCATTTTGCAAACGACCTCGGATTTCGACGAAACCACTTTTGTTGGATCCATGATGTCAAGTTATTGCTAGATTCCAATTTTCATAATTTTTCGAATCAAAATGTGAGCGTGGCAAAAGAAAACGCATTTGACCAGTTTTAGTTGATTTTAATCAACTGGAAATTGGCCATTTTTCAAACGGTCTCAGAATTCGATGAGATTAGTTTTTTTAGGACCGTATCGTCAATACGAAGCTAGAAAAAAAATTCTGGAATTTTTCGAGTTAGTATGTGACTCCGGTAAATTGAAATGCACGTTCAAATTTAATATATAGTATTATATGTTGATTTTGACGGAAACTGATCGAATCAGCTTACGATACATATCCCATTGTGTTCAGAATGGGGGTAATTAGCTATGGACGACAATCAGTGGGCTTGATTACGACTTTGAAATAAAAATTTACTTTTTGAAGAGGAATTAATATATATAATATTATCCCTCTCTTTTCTCCTAACCCCACCCTCCCCCTTCTATCGTTGACTTCAAAATGAAAAAAAAACGAAAGAGAGAACGACGATCGGGGAGGACCGCCGCCTCTCCACGGCGAACCACCGCCGACGCGGGAACCTCCGCCCCAACCCCCTCCGATCTCTCCCCTCGAGCTCTACCTCCTCCTCCCCCTTTTTACCGGATCGAGGCCCCTAAAGCCCCCACCCCCCCCCCCCCAACGGCAAAACCCGTCGCACCACCATCAGGCCAACCGCGGCCAGGCCTCCCCTCTGTCCAAGCCCCCCTTTTTCCGCCTCCTCCTTGTTCATGCTCCCTCCACCCCAAAGCCTGTCGAACCCAAAACCCTAAAGCCCAAATCGGAGAACCACCCCGCCGCCGCTCCTCTTGCCGAACGTCGTGGGTACCCTCTGACCTGCCATTGCCTTGACGTCAGCACTACCATCCGGCGGACAAGAAACCCCCTCCTCTCGCTAAAGAAGATTGTAAGTTTTTTATTTTAATTTACTTTTAAGTATTTATCTTCAACATCAAGATCTGACTTTTAACAACATTAAGAACCGATTTTTAACAATATAAAGGTTCGATTTTTAATTTAGAAAAGATATGATTTTTCTATATGAAAGGGTTAGATTGTTACTTTATAAAAAATATAAATTTTATAATATAGAAAGGTTAAAAATATAATTTTTATAATATAGAAAGATTAAAAATATAATTTTTATAATATAGAAAGGTTAAAAATATAATTTTTATAATATAGAAAGGTTAAAAATATAATTTTTATAATATAGGAAGTTAAAAATATAATTTTTATATATGTTGTAGCGAGATAAAAATTCGATTTTTACATGTGTAGCGAATTAAAAATGTGATTTTTATTGTGAACAGCGTGAAATGGTTGAGTTGGAATGTCGAGCAAATCTGAAACAGTTCAGAATAGAGAATGGCGGAGTAGAACCCCAATGTGAGAACTCCTCACCTTTAATCCAATTTTCTAGTTAAAATATATACTAGGATGCAGACGGTGTTTAGTAGCACCCGACACCCGTCGTCCACAGACCATGGACGGCTTGTATGCTTGTTTTTTTGATCTTGATGTGTAGTTGATTGTATGATGTGATGTGAAATGAAATAAAATATTTATATAGTTAAAAATATTATAGAGTTAAAAATAGAATTTTTAACGTGTATATGAAATGAAATAAATTGATATAAGCAAATCGAAGGATTTGTTTATATGCATACATTTGACTGATTTTGATTGGGACGATAAATTTTACACATCGCCCAACTGCATGAATAAAATCTGTATTTGATTGTTTGAAAACCCCACACGGGTATTGGGATGAAATATAACATACACTAGTCCCAATAATTAGCTGTATGTCGATCGATTGATTGACAGGCTATTATAAGCGTTAAATATTTATATTTGATGCTTATACAGTGTAGAATGCACTCTGGATGATGGTTGATTATTTATCGTTGTTATTTTATACATGTATTGTAGAAAATCCATATAATTAACATTATATGGTAATTGATTGGGTCTCATGCTGGTTTTGAAAAAGAAATATTTGAAACAGAATATTTGAAAATAGAAATATATGAAGCCGTGTTGATTAGATTTACGTCATTTTGACGTGAACGATATTTATATTGATTTTATTCATTTTATAATGAATATCGAAAGTGATTTCAAAATCTGATATTTTGAAAAGAATTGAAATTCAAATTAAATTGAATTGAATTGAAATTCGAATTAAATTGAATAGAGCTGAAATTCGAATTAGATTGAAATAGAATTGAAATCGTTTTTGAATTTAATTTAAAACGTATTGAAATTGAACTGAAATCGATTTAAATTGAAACCGATTTGAATTGAAATGGGTTTGAATTGAAATCGAGTTGAAATGAATTTAAAACAAATTTATATTGGAAAGATTCAATTTTGACTTGAATTTGAGATGAAAGTTGAAATCGTTTTGAAAACGAATTTAAAACGATTTATAAAATACGTTTTAAAAGGAAGTCGACGAAGTATATATTATATATATTATAAATATAAAATAATGGCCTGAATAGAACGCGCCGCGCTGCGGCAGTTCGCGAATTTCGACCATTGACTTCGAATGGATATTGCGGGAGATCCAACCGTCGAATTCTCCTAAAACCGGAACCGTTGGGTTCATATCGAAAAGAGCTTTCTAACGAATAATAGAAATTAGAAATCTAATGGTTGGATTTGGAATTACGTCCGAATCAAATTTGGAAAAAAGTCACTGTAAGTGAAGTTCGATGGCCGTTGATGGAAATCGACTGTACGGGTCTTAATAAAATTATTAAAAATATGTAATTTGTGTAAAATCATGAGAAATGGTTTTTGAAGAATTGGGATGAAAAACTCCATATTTGAAAAGATAAAAGTAGATTTTTATTGAAATGAACTAGTTTTGAACTAGAGTAATAATTTATTTATTTTCAAAAATAAATAAATTGGATTTGAAATGATTTTGAAATATAACCAGGATTTCCAATAATTCAATTGGAATGGATTTGAATCGAAATTGTCTTCGGAATATTTCGATGTTGGATTTCGTGATGATACAGATATTGTTATGGGAATTTGAAAGATATATTAATATCGCTATATCCAATACGATATTTGTTGGACGTAGAATTTGATATTGAATATAAGCCGATATATTTTCTATTCAGAGCCTTGTATTTAATATCAAATGTGATTTGGGTTTGTCGTGAATGGTGTCTTCATTAACACTGTTCTTAAGCCCAATGGAGAAAAAGATTAAATCTTCTTATTTAGATTTAATGAAGTGTTCCAATTAAATAATATTTAATTGGAATTGAATTGGTGTTGATTTTTGGGTTTATCGTGAACAGTGTTTTAAATAACACTTGTTCTTTAACCCAATAATTAATGGAATGTGATTTTGGGTTTATCGTCAACCGTGTTTTAAATGACATTGATTCTTTAACCCAGTTAAAGATTAAAACTAAGTGGAGTTTTAATGAATCTTTAATTAGATTGAAAAGTTCGAGAATGGAGTATCACCAGTTTTACTCCTGGCGATAGTTAAATCTTTAATTAGATTTGAACGTGAAATGGTAATTGAATTTACCGATAACACCGTGGTGTTAGATATGAAGTATTACCAGTTTTACATCATGGGGTGAATAGGTTGGGATTGGGAAATAAAATAAATGATTACTTCGGTGTGGTTCGCTAATCCCGACTAGTTTGAATTGATATTCAAAAAGGAGATTAAAGAATAAATTTAAAGAATTTATCTTTGATAAAATTAATGGGAACCTTTCCCAAAGTATAAGAATATTTTAATAAAAGAATATTCTGAATTGGAATGAAGCGTATGTTGTGTTTGTGTAACACTTGTTTACTATATACACGAGTTATTCAGAAAGACCGGGTTTATCCCATTCTGAATAACAGATTCGCCGTAGTGTCGAAGATGAAGACGGTGGTCGAAGACTGGAGGTATTCACGTCGTTTGGATAATTACTGATGATCTTGATTGGGTCGTACACCCAAAAGGAAGGAATCAGTTAGTGATCGTCCAGACGTACTTGGAGATCTATGGATATGCGGGGTACTAGGTGCCTCCGGTTTCGTTCAGACCCAGAACGAACTTGTAAATGGACTATGTGTCTGACATCGGATTTCAGTCTGTGTGATTGATTTCTATTAAATATATATCTGTTTGGCGACGGAGAATTTATTCTCTTGCTTAACGCCCTTCTCTGAGACGTACGAGCTCAGGGGTTATATATTGATGGATATCAAACGCATGGAGTGAATTGCCTGTGTGGCATGCCTAAGTGGCAATTGATCAAGGCTTCCGTTGAAAAGCAAAGTCTTGTGGTTGATGATCAAAGCACCACCTGTGTGGCATAGCTTTGTGTAATGTGGATTCGCAAGCCTCACACCCCGGTGTGAACCAAAAAGGGGAGAAGGACCTCAGGGAGGACATGCGTTTCTTTCTACTTAGAAGTGGCGTCAGTGGTTTTACACGCCCTGACGAGTTTGACGTATGTGGTTGTTGCTGTTGCGAGGCGCCTTGGTTAGATCGGACGATCCGGGTCCGATGGAGTCATTCGTTGGCTCATTTACGCCCCAAAGGGCGGGGAAACGCAGTGTTCAGGCATTTTAATCGGTGGAGCGGCCCTGTCGCTCCAAAGGCTTGACTGAGTACTTGCCTGAGGCTTGGGCTAGAGAGTCTCGAATCGGTGAGGTCTATCTTTTGCCTCGGTTCACAGACGGAAATCCAATTTCCAAATACGTGACATTTGCGGTTTTGATTGTAGAGCCAAGTATGGCGACATGATATATGGTACCCATGCCGTCTATGATTGATATTTATGATTTGAAGTTGTTTTATACACTATGCACTTATAGTTGTATCAAATGATTTGTTTTAAACGTACTAAGCATGTTTGGCTATTATAAGGGAAAACCCTATCCCCCGGCTTGCGTTGCATTGTGTGATAGGACCTGGGTCTAATAATAGCGTCATTTTTCCAAAAAGCATCGCGCTGTTTTGTTATATGCACTGGTATTCTTGGGAGGAAGCCCATTCCGTGTTATACGGCGTGGTCACTTGATATATCTGATTTAAAGTAAAGTTTTAAATAACTGTTTTAGTTCTCACACCAGTCCCATGACTGACCTGGAGTTTATTGTTTTAACCTAAACTCTGGGTGCCCTTATTTTGACATGGGCAGCTAGTAGTTTTGGTTTTGCAGATTTATGTTCACAGGATCCTGATTTACACCTGGAACGATACTTGGAAAGCTCTGTATCCGTGTATTACTTCTAGTTGTGTTTTGTGTTATTTTCCGCTGCGATGTATTTAAATGTAATTAAATCTCTGATATTTCTCTGTAATATTTATTCATACTCTGTATATTCTTGTACTCTGATGGAATTGTTATAATATACAATGAAATGTTCTTTTGTCTGCATTCTATTTTGTTGTGTTCTCAAGACAATCAGGCATTTCGAACGGTCTGGGTCGATTTAGCGACTGATTCGGATCGAGCGAAATTTCCGGTCGTTACATCGTGGTATCAGAGCTTTGGTTTACAAAGCTCAGAGAATAAGACACATTAGAACCATACGAAAGAATTCATCAAAAGTTGGATTAGTAATATCCAATGGGAATGACTCATTAGAGATGGGATCAGTAGTATCCTAGAACGAGTGTGAAGAGTATATTTTTAAAATGAAACAAATTTTGCCTTGAAAATTTAAATCAATTATTCGTATTTGATTATTTATTTTATATTGATTTGGACAATCCAGAATATATAGATTTTGCGTATACGTCTGATCCGCGTGTATTTGAAGTTTTAATATACTGGATAGATATAGATTCACACTCTAGTCGCCCGGAGATGGTACTGATGATGGCACGTGCATCATCAGTATTTATATTCGAGTTTCGATAGTGGGATTTCTATATGTTTCCATTAGGCTGGTGTGAGAACCAAAATTATATAGGGCCTATTGTTGTGATTTGGCATCAAAATCTGATATTTTTGACTATATATCAAAATTATGGATTTGAAACGTTAATCAACTAATTGATTGCTGAATGTGTTGTTTGATTATTGTTTTGATTAATTAAAATTTGAACCATTTAGCCAAATTGACCAAATAGTGAATTGTATTGAAAATTTATCGCATTTGCATACATACATGTGTATCCATTGAATAGGTCATAGCAAGGAGGCTAGAGAAGAGGAATAAAATTGTTTGCCCGACATATAGGTACATGTTTATTGTATTTCTTGAGTTTTGGCTGATTTTATGAGCCGATTGGCTAGCTGCTTGGCTTTTTCTTTTTCTTTTGTATTGAAGAAGGTCATGGGAGGCTATATGAAATATCCCGCAGTCCCCAGTGCAGGGGAGGTTATGGCGAAATTTTTCGAAAATTTAGGGTGTTAGCCAAATTTTTGAAAAATTTGAAAAGTTCTTAGAAACTGAAAAGTTGAAGAACTTAAGCCGTAGTAAAAATAGTGAAAGTTGAGTTGAAATTGTTAAACAACTTTCGTCTTCGTTCCTTTTCGGGGACGAAAAGTTTTAAGTGGGGGAGAATGTAATAACCCGAAAATCCGAGCCAATTTAAAATTTTTATTTTGGCTATTTTAGCGAATTTTGATTATTTAAAATAGATTATTTTAAATAGTAATGACGAGAAATTTATTTTGAATATAATTCGAACGTATATATTTATATACGTCGTCGTTAGAATATAAAT
Source organism: Allium sativum (assembly GCA_030737875.1). Classification (NCBI taxonomy): domain Eukaryota; kingdom Viridiplantae; phylum Streptophyta; class Magnoliopsida; order Asparagales; family Amaryllidaceae; genus Allium; species Allium sativum. Next base: position 688,679,054 of record CM060922.1, read on the forward strand.
ATTTATTTATATATATATAAAAGAAATTGAAAATGGCGCGGTAGTTTGAAAATTCGATTTCTAAATTTCAAATGGATGTACAAGATTCAAAATAAACCGGATTTTAGCAAAACCAAAAATATTAGAATCTAATTGAGAATATCTTCCCAACGAATCCAAAAACTCAAAATTTCATAGCGGGAATCAAAAGATACATCCAGTTGAAATTTCAGAATAGTCGCTATGGAATTCTGGCCATTGAAAATAGCAATTTTGCAAACGACCTCGAATTTCAACAAAACCACTTTTATTGGATCCGTGATGTCAAGTTATTGCTAGATTCCAATTTTCATAATTTTTCGAATCAAAATGTGAGCGTGGCAAAAGAAAACGCATTTGACCAGTTTCAGTTGATTTTAATCGACTGGAAATTGGCCATTTTTCAAACGGTCTCAGAATTCGATGAAATTAGTTTTGTTAGGACCGTATCGTCAATATGAAGCTAGAAAATATTTTTCTGGAATTTTTCGAGTTAGTATGTGATCCCAGTAAATTGAAATGCACGTTCAAATTCAATATATAGTATTATATGTTGAATTTGAAGGAAACTGATCGAAACAATCGAATCAGCTTACGATACATATCCCATTGTGTTCGGAATGGGGGTAATTAGCTATGGATGACAATCGGTGGGCTTGATTTCGACTTTGAAATAAAAAGTTGCTTTTAATATATATAATATTATCCCTCTCTTTTCTCGTAACCCCCCCCCCCCCCATTTTATCATTGACTTTAAAAAAAACGAAAAAGAGAACGACGATCGGGGAGGACCGTCGCCTCTCCACGACGAACCACCGCCGAAGCGGGAACCTCCGCCCCAATCCCCTCCAATCTCTCCCCCCGAGCTCTACCTCCTCCTCCCCCTTTTCACCGGATCGAGGCCCCTAAAGCCCTCCCCCCCCCCCCCAACGGAAAAACCTGTCGCGCCACCATCTGTCCAACCGCGGCCAGCGCCTCCCCTCCGTCCAACCCCCCCTTTTTCCTCCACCTCCTTGTTCACGCTCCCTCCACCCCAAAGCCTCTCGAACCCAAAACCCTAAAGCCCAAATCGGAGAGCCACCCCACTGCCGCTCCTCTTGCTGAACGTCGTGGGTCCCCTTCGACCTGCCACTGCCCTGACGTAAGCACTACCCTCCGACGAACAAGAAACCCCCTCCTCTCGCTAAAGAATATTGTAAGTTTTTTTTATTTTAATTTACTTTTAAGTATTTATCTTCAACATCAAGATCTGACTTTTAACAACATGAAGAACCGATTTTTAACAATATAAAGGTTCGATTTTTAATTTAGAAAAGATATGATTTTTCTATATGAAAGGGTTAGATTGTTACTTTATAAAAAATATAATTTTTTATAATATAGAAAGGTTAAAAATATAATTTTTATAATATAGAAAGGTTAAAAATATAATTTTTATAATATAGAAAGGTTAAAAATATAATTTTTATATATGTTGTAGCGAGATAAAAATTCGATTTTTACATGTGTAGCGAATTAAAAATGTTATTTTTATTGTGAAAAGCGTGAAATGGTTGAGTTGGAATGTCGAGCAAATCTGAAACAGTTCAAAATAGAGAATGGCGGAGTGGAACCCCAATGTGAGAACTCCTCACCTTTAATCTAATTTTCTAGTTAAAATATATACTAGGATGCAGACGGTGTTTAGTAGCACCCGACACCCGTCGTCCACAGACCATGGACGGCTGGTATGCTTGTTTGTTTGATCTTGATGTGTAGTTGATTGTATGATGTGATGTGAAATGAAATAAAATATTTATATAGTTAAAAAATATTATAGAGTTAAAAATAGAATTTTTAATGTGTATATGAAATGAAATAAATTAATATAAGCAAATCGAAGGATTTGTTTATATGCACACATTTGAGTGATATTGATTGGGACGATAAATTTTACGCATCGCCCAACTGCACGAATAAAATCTGTGTTTGATTGTTTGAAAACCCCACACAGATATTGGGGTGAAATATAACATACACTAGTCCCAATAATTAGCTGTATGTCGATCGATTGATTGACAGGCTGTTATAAGCATTAAATATTTATATTTGATGCTTATACAGTGTAGAATGCACTCTGGATGATGGTTGATTATTTATCGTTGTTATTTTATACATGTGTTGTAGAAAATCCATATAATTAACATTATATGGTAATTGATTGGGCCTCATTCCGGTTTTGAAAAAGAAATATTTGAAATAGAATATTTGAAAATGGAAATATATGAAGCCGTGTTGATTAGATTTATGTCATTTTGAGGTCAACGATATTTATATCGATTTTATTCATTTTATAATGAATATCGAAAGTGATTTCAAAATCTGATATTTTGAAAAGAATTGAAATTCGAATTAAACTGAATTGAAATTCGAATTAAATTGAATAGAATTGAAATTCGAATTAGATTGAAATAGAATTGAAATCGTTTTTGAATTGAATTTAAAACGCATTGAAATTGAACTGAAATCGATTTAAATTGAAACCGATTTGAATTGAAATGGATTTGAATTGAAATCGAGTTGAAATGAATTTAAAACGAATTTATTGGAAAGATTCAATATTGACTTGAATTTGAGATGAAAGTTGAAATCGTTTTGAAAACGAATTTAAAACGATTTATAAAATACGTTTTAAAAGGAAATCGACGAAGTATATATTATATATATAATATAACGGCCTGAATAGAACGCACCGCGCTGCGGCAGTTCGCGAATTTCGACCATTGACTTCGAATGGATATTGCGAGAGATCTGATCGTCGGATTCTCCTAAAACCTGAACCATTGGGTTCGTATCGAAAAGAGATTTCTAACGAATATTAGAAATTAGAAATCCAATGGTTGGATTTGGAATTATGTCCAAATCAAATTTGGAAAAGGTTGCTGTAAGTGCAGTTTGATGGCCGTTGATGGAAATCGACTGTACGGGCCTTAATAAAATTATTAAAAATATGAATAATTTGTGTAAAATCATGAGAAATGATTTGTGAAGAATTGGGATGAAAAACTCCATATTTGAAAAGATAAAAGTAGATTTTTATCGAAATGAACTAGTTTTGAACTAAAGTAATAATTTATTTATTTTTAAAAATAAATAAATTGGATTTGAAATGATTTTGAAATATAACCAGGATTTCCAATAATTGAATTGGAATGGATTTGAATCGAAATTGTCTTCGGAATATTTCAATGTTGGATTTCGTGATGATACAGATATGGTTATGGGGATTTGAAAGATATATTAATATCATTATTTCCAATACGATATATGTTGGTCGTTGAATTTGATATTGAATATAAGCCGATATATTTTCTATTCAGAGCCTTGTATTTAATATCAAATGTGATTTGGGTTTGTCGTGAATGGTGTCTTCATTAACACTGTTCTTAAGCCCAGTGGGGAAAAAGATTAAATCTTCTTATTTAGATTTAATGAAGTTTACCAATTAAATAATATTTAATTGAAATTGAATTGGTGTTCATTTTTGGGTTTATCGTGAACAGTGTTTTAAATAACACTTGTTCTTTAACCCAATAATTAATGGAATGTGATTTTGGGTTTATCGTCAACCGTGTTTTAAATGACACTGATTCTTTAACCTAGTTAAAGATTAAAACTAAGTGGAGTTTTAATGAATCTTTAATTAGATTGAAAAGATCGAGAATGGAGTATCACCAGTTTTACTCCAGGCGATAGTTAAATCTTTAATTAGATTTGAACGTGAAATGGTAATTGAATTTACCGATAGCACTGTGGAGTTAGATATGAAGTATTACCATTTTTACTTCATGGGGTGAATAGGTTGGGATTGGGAAATAAAATAAATGATTACTTCGGTGTGGTTTGCTAATCCCGACTAGTTTGAATTGATATTCAAAAAGGAGATTAAAGAATAAATTTAAAGAATTTATCTTGGATAAAATTAATGGGAACCTATCCCAAAATATAAGAATATTTGAATAAAAGAATATTCTGAATTGGAATGAAGCGTATGTTGTGTTTGTGTAACACTTGTTTATTATATACACGAGTTATTCAGAAAGACCGGGTTTATCCCATTCTGATTAACTGATTCGACGTGGTGTCGAAGATGAAGACGGTGGTCGAAGACCAGAGGTCTTCACGTCATTTGGATAATTACTGATGATCTTGATTGGGCCATACACCCAAAAGGAGGGAATCAGTTAGTGATCGTCCAGACGTACTTGGCGATCGATGGATATGCGGGGTACTAGGTGCCTCCGGTTTCGATCGGACCCAGAACGAACTTGTAAATGGACTGTGTGTCTGACATTGGATTTCAGTCTGTGTGATTGATTTCTATTAAATATATATCTATTTGGCGGCAGAGAATATATTCTCTTGCTTAACACCCTTCTCTGAGACGTACGAGCTCAGGTGTTATATATTGATGGATATCAAACGCATGGAGTGAATTGCCTTTGTGGCATGCCTAAGTGGACCGGCCCTGTCGCTCCAAAGGCTTGACCGAGTACTTGCCTGAGGCTCGGGCTAGAGAGTCTTGAATCGATGAGGACTTTCTTTTGCCTCGGTTCATAGACGGAAATCCAATTTCCAAATACGTGACATTTGCGGTTTTGATTGTAGAGCCTAGTATGGCGACATGATATATGGTACCCATGCCGTCTATGATTGATATTTATGATTTGAAGTTGTTTTATACAATATGCACTTATAGTAGTATCAAATGATTTGTTTTAAACATACTAAGCATGTTTGGCTATTATAAGGGAAAACCCTATCCCCCGACTTGTGTTGGATTGTGTGATAGGACCTGGGTCTTATAATAGCTTCATTTTTCCAAAAAGCATTGCGCTGTTTTGTTATATGCACTGGTATTCTTGGGAGGAAGCCCGTTCCGTGTTATACGGCGTGGTCCCTTGATATATCTGATTTAAAGTAAAGTTTTAAATAACTGTTTTAGTTCTCACACCAGTCCCATGACTGACCTGGAGTTTATTGTTTTAACCTAAACTCTGGGTGCCCTTATTTTGACACGGGCAGCTAGTAGTTTTGGTTTTGCAGATTTATGTTCACAGGATCCTGATTTACAGCTGGAACGATACTCGGAAAGCTCTGTATCCGTGTATTACTTCTAGTTGTGTTTTGTGTTATTTTCCGCTGCGATGTATTTAAATGTTATTAAATCTCTGATATTTCTGTGTACTATTTATTCATACTCTGTATATTCTTGTATTCTGATGGAATTGTTATAATATACAATGAAATGTTCTTTTGTCTGCATTCTATTTTGTCGTGTTCTCAAGGCAATCAGGCATTTCGAACGGTCTGGGTCGATTTAGCGACTGGTTCGGATCGAGCGAAATTTCCGGTCGTTACAGAGAGAGAGAGCTAGCTGATTTTACATTTGAAGAGATTCAGATAGTTATGTCTAGTGGTTCCTATGCTGACGGATTAAGAATTGGAAGACTAATGAGAACGGTAAAAGACTGAATAAAAACAGGCCCTCTGATATGAGTAGTAAAAAGGCTGTTGGAATATTTAGAGAAGTCATCCAAGCACATAAAAAGACGATTTAGAAAGAGATACCTCCCGTCCAGAAAAGTAAAAATATGTTGCAGCTAGAAAAGCCGAGGAAAGCATGATCAAAGCAGGGGAGAATACGCAAATACTACAGCATAGAAGGCAAAGGAAACAAAGGGTTCTACGACAGAGAAGTTGGGGGAGTACAAAGACAGTGTAGTGGAGAAGGCAAGAGAGACGAAGGATGCAGCTGCACAGAAAGCTGGGGGAGTATAAAGGATCCACAATGGTGGTCTGGAGATGAATGTGGTTTTTGCAATGGTGTTATAATATAAGGAGGTTGTTGAATGAAAGAAAAATGTGCAGTAAGGCAGTTTGTTGTCGGTTTGTGTTCGAAAGTCGGAAGCTGCGTTTCATGCAATGCTGGCTAATGGTGAAACAAGAGTAGTTTAGGAGGAAATGCAGCCAGTTTGGGAATGCAAAACATTGTTTTCGGTGAGGGGATTTGGATATGGAGTAATGCAAATGCAAAATGGAGTGTTGTTTTTTGATAGATTTGGGGTGTATATTTGGTAATGTTTTGGGTGAGCGGTTGCACGTAGGGGGAATAATGCAAGAGAGAAATGTTAGAGAGAAATGTATGTAAAGTTAAAAAAACACTTGCGGTGGAACGTAACTCAAACTAGAACAGATTTGTTTAGTTTTTTGACGATGTGGGTTCTGAAGCAAGCAAGAGTGAGGTGCGCTAGAATGAGGAAAAGAGAGCATATTACAAAAAAAAGACAAATAAACGATGTCTTCTGCAGCAATGCCACAATACATGTTCGAAGGATGAATACAATGCAAGGACATTGAGAAAAGGCGTAGCCCCTATCATAAAAATTTCAAATGCGCACTGCACCAAACTCGCTGCCTCCCTCAAGACGGGCCATGCAACAATCGGGTTTCGTACCCGTTAGGCAAGTCTTGGGGCACCACTTCTCTTCGCTTCATGAAGAGCATGGATATAAACCCGATAAGGCAATCCGAAAACACTTCCTCGCTTATGGAGATGGAACTGAATGGAAGTGGAAATAACAAATTGCCTATTGGGAGGTCTTGGAATGGGACATCCCTTCACTCATTGTCGCAGATGGAGAGTTGTAGTACTATACTTTTAGAGTTAAGAGAAGAGGAAGAGTTTATCTGGAACTTTTGTTTTTATATTTGTCTCGTCTTATCGTTGGTGACGATAGCTGGTGTTTCGAGTTAGTGTTTGGAACTACTGCAGTGTGCTAGGAGGTAAATAGTTTTACTACTGAGAAATGATGAATCGTTTGCAGTGCAGTTTGGTAAGAAGAATGTATGTCGCTGTGCAGATTGTCGATGGAGGAAGTTGATCAAGTTTTTTATGTGTTTTCAAGTGAATGGTGACTGCACTGGTGGATTTGGTGTTAAAGCTGAAGGAGCAGTGGAATGTTTCAATGGTCAAGGACGATGAACTTGAAAGGGTGTTATGATGCTTCTGTGTCTGGTGTTTTGTTGCAGCGAAGTGAAGGACTTCGAAGGGTAGGGAGATGCGGTTGTAATGTGATTGTAGATTGATGAACATGCTAGAATTTGTAGTTTGTGAAGGGTAGTTGTTAAGTGATGCAACAAGTGGACTAGTTTGAAGGTAGGTGAAGTGGCAAAGGTGATGGTTGTAGTTTGTAGTGAAGTTGAATTTGGTGGAAATGGATGTCAACATAAAGAAGACGTTCAGTATAACATTGGTTGCTGATGTAAAAGTGATGAAGATGAAGACGACAAAGGGTGTAACGTCGTTCAGTGGCATGACACCATAGATTGCATACTGCAACACTGGAGAAGTGATGCAGTAAGTGCCAAAAAGTGTAGCAATAGGCAAAAAATGATCTGTGGCAACACTTTCTTGGGGTTGCCTTTTGCCGCGTTGCCTTAGAGTCAAAGGCAACACATTTGCGACCCTATGGTAACATCAGTACAGATGTTGCCACAAGTACCACTAGAACAAAAAAAATACCCTTTTACAACTGCCAAAAACAGTTATAATATGTCTAGTACAGTTGGCAATCGTAGTAAAGTCAACCTTTTTTACAATTACTTCTAGCATTTGTTAAATTTTGTTTTACAACTGCTAAAAATAATTACGCCTCAACTGCTCTTAATCAAATATTTCATAATATTATAATGAATATTATTATAACACAGTATTTTATTCAAATAAATATTTCATTTCAACATTTCAAATGGTACAAATTTTTTGACTCCACTATTGTACATTCACTCGTATATTACACAATCATTCATATTTACATACATTCCTCACTACATTGTCACTCGATTCACTCAATTAATTCCAATGTGTTCTAATGGAAGAAATATGCATGATAACAAAATTATATGGACATTGGAAGCCATCACACATAACTTTTGTTTGAACATTGTACGTCAAGAATAGCATTTCGTTGGTACTACATACAATTACTGAGATCAATTTCTTCCTACATGTGAACAAAAAGAGGAAGGAACATAGTAGTCAGCAGAAGAGGATAATCTTTAATAGCGAATGTTACTAGAAATGAAATAACTGGCTTAGGTACAAACATTAGTTCTTTCAGTTTCGATTTGCATATTTGTACTTAATAGATGAGTTAACTGATTAAAGGCATTCCATAAATTCTATTATGTCACAAAATATATATACTAACTGAGTTAAATAACATCGAATATCATTGCATTTTGAGTTTTGAAATCTAAATCATTGTGTTGATTAATGAAAATACACAGGGAAATAGCCACCAGAAATCTATGTAGCCAAAGATTGTCAACATGTATATATATATTCATATCAACAGATAACATAATTTATAAAATAGCTGCAGTAGTTGAATTTAGGACAAAAGTGGAAAAAAATAAAAAATGGAGAATCAAACGAAGACTTATGCTTTATAGGTCATAGTTCTATTTTCATACCATTCTATCATATATTATTATTACTGGCTTAAACTATATTTCTTTTCTTCTTTTGAAGGTTTCCAAGTTTAGTCTAGACCATTTAAAAAATGTTTAGGATTGACATAGCAAATAGTATATTCATACCAGTGAGGGAGAAGAACTTACATATCTTGGTGCAATGATCTGGAATATAATGTTCACAGGCTTCCAACGCAAGCTTAAAGTCGCTCCAGCTAAAGAAATTATATGTTAAGTCCATAAAGTAAGTGCCCACTAAAACTGGTACTACATACCTCAAACTTCTGATTGGCCATCCGAGAAGTAATACATATTATCTGATGTTAGAAAGGCAAACTAAAACTGGATTTACATCCTGCTCAAGTAACATACTGCTGCAAAGTTTATTTGTTTGACAAAAGGGTTATTGTCATCACTATCCGATGCAAGCACCTTTACTCTGGATTATAAGTCCAATGAACTCAATGAGTCGTTCAAACTTGCAGCTAAAGAAACTTTCAATGCATTCTTAAATTCTATGCTAATATAATAAATAGAAATATAAGATAAGAGCAATCGGTAGCAATAAGGTGGGAAAGAGTTACAGGGAATATGATCTCCAAATTTATGGTTGCCTCGGCTTTCTCTTTCTTCTTGTGTTCGTTTTCTTCTTGTTCTTTCTTCATTCTTACCTACAGAACCACGCTGATTTTTATACAACTACCATATGTGACTGCCCAATATAACTTTTCACTGTTCTCTTACTTTAAGGTGCTTTTATGTATACAACTAGTCTGAATAACCTCTTCCTTGCCACCATATTGCTCATTAAGAGCTTTCTTTGGATCTTCTTTTGTTACTCTTTCATTGTCAAACTTATGCCTGAAAAATAAACAGTTAAATGTAACGGAGCTCAATACCTTTTGTCAAATTTGTATTAACATATGAATTGGTCAAACAAAAACAACATACAATGATAATAGTCTTACCCATAATAATATCACATCAATAGTTTACAGCTTTGGAAATAAATCATGCCATGTGAATGGGAAATACAATGAGTATCATGCAGTTGAAATAGATTGAAGTTTAGTTGACATATATTTAAAAAAAAAGAAAATTAGCAGCAAATTTACTATATGTGCACCACTGACCAGATAGAGTTGGTCGAATAAAAGCATAATAGTGCCCACCATGCATGCCACCACTATGAACAAGAACGCTGCACAAAATGAAACATAGATTACACTATGTCCATAACATGAAGAGCACCTCCTATTTACAGCTATAGAGTAGTAGGTTCATCTTGCAGTCATAATCAATTAATAACCTGAACTACATAGACAAAGGCAGAAAGCAAAAAGTCCAAGATACTTGAACCGAAAATATTTAAGAAAAAAAGTCATTTATTCACCTAACTTGGTGTAGAACAACCATTTTAATCTGTTCCTAACAAAAAAAAAGTGTTACTAAATGACTGTTTTGGTGTGGTGAATAAATGCAAGCTTGGTGACAATAAATGACTATTTTGGGTAAACAGAATAAATGCAAGCTTGGTGATAATCAAGTATTCAATTTCAAGTTTTTTTTTAATCACAGCAGAACTCAACATTTCGCTCATCAAGAATTCAACAAAGTTAGGTAGTAAATACACTAAAGGAATACAGATTTCTTGTTGTTTATAATTTACTAACCATCTAACCGAAGAGCTAAAGAAGAAGAAGACGGAAGACCTTCTTTTGCAGGTTGGTGTTTGGAATTGTCGAATTGGATCGCCTAGGCCTTGGTGGCTGCCAAAGGAATCATGCAATTTCATCGAGTTGGATGATGGATCGCCAGAGACCGCCTTACTAGAGTAGCTGAGTAGCTATTGCGAATCGTGATTGGTTGATTCAACGTACTGGTGTAGCCGGGCCTGGGCTGGAGTTGGAGTCGATGAGCTGGAAGAAAGAGCAATGGAATTAATTTGGGTCTACCTGATTTTGGGTTGGAATTAATTTGGGGGCGAAGGAAAATTAGGGATTCGAATGAAAAAGAAAAAAAAGGAAAATAGCGAATCATGCTGGAGCGGCAAAATGAAAATTTAGCGGATTATGCTCGAGCGGCAAATTGAAAATTTGGAACAAACAACTGAGGCGGTGAAGGAAATTAAATTTACGTAGATCGCTAACCTGGACCGTTGGATCGTGTTGACACGGATTGATAATGTTATTCACATGGATACTGCAACACATGTTGATATCTATACTAGCACATTGAAGCGTACGTTGCAATAGACAAAAAATAGCACAACAACGACAACATTGTAGCTAGCAACACCATGGATTTTCGTTGCAATAAGCCATCTATGGCGTAGTGTGGGTTGGATATTTGTGAATACTCGACAAAACTATTGGATGAAATGCCTATTAGAGAATATGTACACATCTAGAAGTGAAGTAGATGAGTAGGTAAATGAAGAAGACTTGGTTTTATGTCACCCAACAAGTAAGGAAGAAGAGCTGCGGTTCTCACTTGTTGTGGGGATGATATATACAAGGGAAGACCCGAATGGAGAGGTCACTTGATCCCTAAGAGGAAACCAAAAGTATTTCTTGATGGTTAAAGTACTAATCAACATAAAACAGTTGAGCATGTCCAACCAGATAGAGATGATAGTTTTGATCGAGTTCGTCCATGCAAGATGATGAAGAAATTAAAAAACACAGTTCATTACTTTGTAAACTGGATGTTAGCACATCTAGTTTAAGGTAGGGTGTTAAAAGTTGAGTATGTTTTAATTGGTCAATCACCATGTGTGTCTAATAATTTGCATAAGAATTGGGATGTCTTAGTTTGTAGGTCAAGTAATTAGTCTTTGGTCTATTTAAGTACTTGTACCTCTTTCTATTTTGTATTGAAGTAATAACAATGTAGTCGTTTTGTGTTTTATTGTTGTATCTCTCTCCCCTTCCTCTCAATATCAAATTCTAACAAGGTCAGTCTTCAACGCAAACCCCAAACATGGAAATCAGAAGGATGAATAAATAAGGGTAGGTCGAAGACTCCAATCTAAAATTAGGGAGAATCGAAATTGCATTGGAAGACGAGAACGTGATCAAATTAGCCTAGGAGATCGGCCCATTACATATAGTGCTAAATTGTAAACTCCTGTCGTTGGAGATGAAATTCAGACATGGATGTGAATTTGTAGTATGAATGAGTTAGTAGTATAAATTAGAAGTAATTAAGGAAGGAACAAAAAAAATTAAACCCCAGATGTGAAGGACAGTAGAAGATCTGAGCATCGATCGCTAGAGCTGAAGTACAGCAGCAGTTTTAACCCACGGTTGGAATATTAAAAGTATAAGACGATGGCCATGGAAGATATAAAGTACAATTGTAACACCCCACCTCCACTAGGGTCACACACAAAGGGATGCACTAGCTTAGGTGGAGCATTATCTAGGTAAACATACACAGAAATATTACAAGACAGAACATATAAATAACGGAAGGAAAACCAAATTTCATTTCTTTAAAATCTAGAAAGGTCTAAAGCCTTTTACATCAAAATGCCATTAAATCCATTACATCGAAATCTGTCTTGCAATAGTAAAGAAGCATAAAACCATAGTCATAAATCATTCCCCAAGTAAAACAGTAAAGCAAGCCATAGCCAAGAGAAATCCAAGCTGTTCGTGAAAGAGCCTTGGAGCTTGGTAAGATTTGAACTAAGTTGTATTCCCACCCTGCAAACCTGGGGGGAAGAATGGAAGAAAAAGACGCGAAACAAAACGGGTCAGTCATAAAGACTGAGTAAGTCCTAGTGACTTTCAGCATAGAAACAAGTAAAGATAACATGACATGTATTGTAATAACCCGGAAATTCTGAGCCAGTTTAAAAAATTTATTTTGGCAGTTTTAGCAAATTTTGAATATTTAAAATGAATTATTTTAAATAATATCGATGAGAAATTTATTTTGAACAGAATTTAGAACGTTTATATTATATACGCCGTAGTTAGAATATAAATATTTATATATATAATTATAAATAGAATTGAAAATCGCGCGGTAGTTCGATAATTCGATTTCAAACTTCAATTGGATGTACCGGGTGCAAAACAATCCGGATTTTAGTGAAACCAAAAACATTAGGATCTACTTGATAATATCTTTCCAACGAATCCGAAAAATCGAAATTTCATAGCGGGAATCAAAAGATATGTCCAGTTGAAAATCTGAATAGTCGCTATGAAATTCAGGCCCTTAAAAATGGGAATTTTGCAAACGACCTCGGATTTCAACGAAACCACTTTTGTTGGGTCCGTGATGTCAAATTATTGCTAGGTTTCAAATTTCATAATTTTTCGAATCAATATGTGAGCGTGGCAAAGGAAAACGCGTTTGACCAGTTTCAGTTGATTTTAATCGACTGGAAAATAGCCATTTTTCCAACGGCCTCAGAATTCGATGAAACTAGTTTTGTTAGGACCGTATCGTCAATACGAAGCTAGAAAATATTTTTCTGGAATTTTTCAAGTTAGTATGTGACCCCGGTAAATTGAAATGCGTGTTTAAATTCAATATATAGAGTTATATGTTGATTTTGATGGAAACTGATCGAAATGATCGAATCAGCTTGCGATACATATCCCATTGTGTTCGGAATTTGGGTAATTAGCTAGGGGCGACATTCGGTGGGCTTGATTTCGAGTTCAAACGGAAAGTCAACTTTAAGATGAATTAAATAATTAAATAAATTAAAAAAATATCCCTTCTCCTACATCCTCTCTGGCCCCCGTATCATTTCAAAACTTAAATCAAAAGAAAAAAAAAGATGGACCCATCGTCGATCCGCTCGCCTGCTTCATCCACCGCCGCCCTCGTCTCACACCTCCTCCCCTTCTTCTTCTCCGACGTCGCTTCCCCACCCCCCCCCCCTTCTAAAAATCCGTACCCCAAAAGCCGCAACCACCTCATCCCCACAACCCTACCGCCTTCGCCAGTAAACCGCCGCCATCTCCAGCTACCCCCCCCCTCGCGACTCGCTCTCCTCTTCTACCCCCAGACAGCCGCCGTTAGAACGAAACCCCCCTGAAAACCCTAAATCCCCAAATCGCACAACCCCCACCATGGACCCCAGTCGCGCCGCCCCCTCCAGCAGCCTCGCCAACCCCCTTCCCTCTTCCTTCGACTGATTGGAACCCCAAACCCGCTGTGAGTTTTTATTTAATATAAAAATATATTTTTATAGCAAATTAAAATTAGATTTCTACGCTAATGAAGTTTAGATTTTGTTGATGGAAAAGATTAGATTTTTACATTGTAAAAGAAGTGATTTTTAAAGTATTAAAAACATGATTTTTATATTTTTAAAGTATTAAAAATATGATTTTTATTAAGTAGGAGTAGTAGAAATATGATTTTTGTTTATGTAGAGAATTAAAAATATCATCTTTGTATATGTAGCAAAATAAAAATCTGATTTTTATTTTATATACGTTGAAATAAAGTGGTGATTTTTATAATGATGAAAAGAAAAGGAGAAATCTTTATTTTTATAAAGGCGAAATCTATATTTTTGAAAAGGCGAAATCTTTATTTTTATAAAGGCGAAATCTATATTTTTGAAATGGAATTTTTATCTATATGACATCGTAGTAAAAATTCGATTTTTATATATTGAATAGCATAGTAAAAATTCGATTTTTATATATCGAATAGCATAGAAAAAATTCGATTTTTATATATTGAATAGCATAGTAAAACTTCGATTTTTATATATTGAATAGCATAGTAAAAATTCGATTTTTATATATTGAATAGCATAGTAAAAATTCGATTTTTATATATTGAATAGCATAGTAAAAATTCGATTTTTATATATTGAATAGCATAGTAAAAATTCGATTTTTATATATTGAATAGCATAGAAAAAATTCGATTTTTATATATTGAATAGCATAGTAAAAATTCGATTTTTATATATTGAATAGCATAGTAAAAATTCGATTTTTATATATTGAATAGCGAAGTAAAAATTCGATTTTTACATATGTAGAGAATACGGGCAACGAAGATGACAAAAAGGCGAGAGCCATGAAGATTTCTATAAATGAAGAGTCGTGGTGTTGGATAGCTTTCGGTGAGAACTTCTCACTCAAAATTTCTTTTTCTAATATATATGTATATACTAGGATGCAGACGGTGTTTAGTAGCACCCGACACCCGTCATCCACAGACCATGGATGGCTTGTTTGTTTAATTGTTTGGTTGTGTAGTTGGTTAGATTATTTGGTTTGAATTGAATTGTTTGGTGAAATGAAATTGATTTGATTGATGTGTGAATGGCGTGGGCCTTCACTAGACCGGGGGTAAGGCTAGGCCTTGTCCCGTTTCTAGTATCGTGCCGTTATGCCGCCGAAATTTTCTAAAATAAGTCAGAAAAATAAAAATATCATTTTATTCAAAGAATGAACTGAATAGAAATTCATATGTTAGAATAAAATGTTTTATCGTTAAAAATATAATTTTTAACGTGAAAGTGAATAAATAAAATATTCATTTACAAACTGGACGGTTTGTTTATGTACACTGATTTGACTGACATTGATTGGGATGATAAATTTTAAACGTCGCCCAACTGCACAAATAAAATCTGTGTTTGATTATTTGAAACCCCACACGGGTGTTGGGATGAAATTTGAAGTTCACTCATCCTGATTGATTAAATATGTCGATCGATTGATTGATAGGCTGTTATAAGCGTTAGATATCTATATTTGATGCTTATACAGTGTAGTGCACTTTGGTTGATGGTTGATTATTTTTCAAGGCTATTATATACGTGTGATGTATGAAAATCCATATAATTAACATTATATGGTGATTGATTGGGCCTTATTCCAATTTAGAAGATAAAGAATATTATAAAATAAAGGTTCATGTGTTGACTGTACTCATCCGTTGAGATTAGTCATGTGTTGAACGAAATATTTTAACAATAAAATTTATATCTTTATCACTATAAAATAAAGGTTCATGTGTTGACTGTACTCATTCGTTGAGATTAGTCACGTGTTGAACGAAATATTTTAACCATAAAATTTACATCTTTATCATATATAGAATTAGAAATCAACTGGAAAATAGATGAGATGAGTGGTCTCCTGGATATTAATCTGATGTTGGTTTCGGCCTTCGGGGTTAATATTTAGGAAATCGTTCAATCACTAAATTACGGTTGGAGTCTGATTCAATATCAAACGATAGATACCTTAATTTTTATAAAATATATTAAATAACAAAAATAGTCACACGTGGACAGTACTCATTCGTTGAGATTAGTCGTGTGTTGAAAAAAAATAAAAAAAAATTCATTTGTTGAATAGAATATTTGAAAATAGAAATATATGAAGCCGTGTTGGTTAGATTGACGCCATTTTGAAGTGAACGATATTTATATTGATTTTATTCATTTTAAAATGAATATTGAAAAGTGATTTCGAAATCGCATATTTTGAAATCAAATTTGAATCGAATTGAATATAAAACGAATTTGATTTCAATTGAATATATAATGAATTTGATTCAAATAGAAAACGATTTCGAAATGAATTGAATATAAAACGATTTCGAAATGAATTGAATATAAAACGATTTCGAAATGAATTGAATATAAAACAATTTCAAAATGAATTGAATATAAAACGATTTCGAAATGAATTGAATTGAAAACGAATTCGAATTGAATAGAAAACGAATTTGATTTAAATTGATTAGAAAATGAATTGAATTTGAATTGAATAGAAGATGAATTGAAATTGAATTGAATAGAAGATGAATTGAATTTGAATTGAACAAGAAAACGAATTCGAATTGAATTGAAAAGAAAACGAATTCGAATTGAATTGAATTGAATTGAAAAGAAAATGAATTCGAATCGAATTAAAATCGATTTGAATTAAAATCCAATAGAAATGAATTTTAAAATGAATTTATAAGGAAAAATTCAATTTTGATTTGAGTTTGAAATGGAAGTTGAAATTGTTTTTGAAACGAATTTAAAACTATTTATATAATTCGTTTTAAATAAAAATCGACGAAGTATATATTATATATATTATATATATAATATAATGGCCTGAATAGAACGCGCCGCGCCGCGGCAGTTCGTGAATTTCGACCATTTATTTCAATCGGACATTACGGGAGATTCGACCGTCGGATTCTCCTAAAACCAGAACTGTTGGGTTCGTATCGAAAAGAGCTTTCTAACGAATATTAGAAATTTGAAATCTAACGGTTGGATTTGGAGATACGTCCAAATCAAATTCGAAAAAGGTCGCTATAGGTGCAGTTCGATGGCCGTTGTTGGAAATCGACTGTACGGGCCTTGATAAAATTATTAAAAATAGTAATAATTTGTGTAAAATCATAAGAAATGATTTGGGAAAAGTTGGGATGAAAAACTCCATATTTGAAAAGATAAAAATAGATTTTTATCGAAATGAACTAGTTTTGAACTAAATTTAAAACCCAATTATTTTTAAATAAATAAATTAGATTTAAAAAGGGGTTTTAAAATAATCGAAATTTCTAATATATTTGATTGGATTTGAAATGGGTTTATCGTGAACGGTGTTTCAAATAACACTAGTTCTTTAACCCGATAATAAATAGAATGTGATTTGGGTTTGTCGTGAACTGTGTTTTAAATAACACCTAGTTCTTTAACCCAGTAAAAGGAGTTTTAACGAATCTGCAATTAGGTTGAAATGTGAATCTATAATCTAAATTATCAAATTTGGCAAATGAGCGAGAGTGGAGTATCACCAGTTTTGCTCCAAAGCGATAGTTAAATCTTTAATCAGATTTGAACGTGAAATGGTAATTAATTTTACCGATAACACCGTGGTGTTAGATATGGAGTATTACCAGTTTTGCTTCATGGGATGAATAGGTTGGGATTGGGAAATAAAATAAATAATTACTTCGTTGTGGTTCGCTAATCTCGACTAGTTTAGAAAACCATAATTTGGTTTGAAATGTCATCCAAAGGAAGATTAAAGGATAAATTTCAAAGAATTTATCTTGGATAAAATTAATGGGAACTTTTCCCTGAGAATATGAATTGGAATGAGGCATATGTTGTGTTTGTTTAACATTCGTTTTAATATACGCGGGTTGTTCGGAAAGGCCGGGTTTACACCCATTCTGAATAACCGATTCGACGATATGTCGAAGATGAAGACGGTGGTTGAAGACTGGAAGTCTTCACATCGTTTGGATAATTACTGACGATCCTGATTGGGTAGTACACCCAAGAGGATGGAAATAGTTGGTGGTCGTCCAGACGTACTTGGAGATCGATGGATATGCGAGGAAAGTGCCTCCGGTTTCGTTCAGACCCAGAACGAACTTGTAAATGGATTGTGTGTCTGACATTGGATTTTATTCTGCGTTGATTGATTTCTGTTAAATATACATCTGTTTGGCGGCGGAGAATTTATTCTTTTGCTTAACGCCCTTCACTGAGACGTACGAGCTCAGAGGTTGTATATCGATGGACATCAGTCGCATGGTATGAATTGCCTATGTGGCATGCTAAGATGCAATGATCAAGGCTTCTGTTGAAAAGCAAAGTCTTGTGGTTGATGATCAAAGCACGCCTACGTGGCAGCTTTGTGTATAACGTGAATTCGCGAGCCTCACACCTCGGTATGAGTTAAAAACGGGATACGGGCCGTTGGGAGAACACGACGTTTCTTTCTAGCTTTGGTGGTGTCAGTGACTTACCAGCCCTGACATTTATATACTTTTCACCTATGTGGTTGTTGGAATGAGGCGCCTCGATTATAGGTCTGTAAGGACCGGGAAACGTGTGTTCAGGCATAACTAATCCTCTAACGTAAGCGAGGACCGGCCCAACCGATCCAAGTGGCTGCCCAGAGTGTGTAGTCCTGAGCATTTGCTAGAGTGTCTCGAAGCGGAGAGGAGCTTGCCCCTTGCCTCGACTCATGACGGAAATCCAATTTCCAATACGTGTATTGCGGTTTTAATTGTAGAACTAGTATGGCGACATGATATATGGTACCCATGCCGTCTATGATTTATATTTATGATTGAAATTGTTTTGACACTATACACTTATTATAGTATCAAATGATTTGTTTTAAACGTATCAAGCATGTTTGGCTATTATAAGGGAAAACCCTATCCTCCGGCTTGCGTTGCATTGTGTGATGGGACCTGGGTCTTATAATAGCTTCATTTTTCAAAAAAGCATTGCGCCGTTTGTTCTATGCACTGGTACTCTTGGGAGGAAACCCGTTCCGTGTTATACGGCGTGGTCCCTTGAATTACTCTCTTTTAAAATAAAGCTTTAAATAACTGTTTTAGTTCTCACACCATTCACATGACTGACCTGGAGTTTATTGTTTTAACCTAAACTCTGGGTGCCCCTATTTTCCGCACGGGCAGCTAGTAGTTTTGGTTTTGCAGATTTATATTCTCATGATCCTGGTTTACAGCTGGAATGATATCCGGAAAGCTCTTTATCCGCATATCACCTTCAGTTGTGCTTTGTATTATTTTCCGCTGCTATGTAATCTATTGTAATCTCTGATATTTATCGAATGTAATTAATTCAATTATACTCTGTATATTCTTGTATCTGATGGAATTGTTGTAATAGCAATGAAATGTCCTTCCGTCTGCGTTCTAGGGCTGTTATGGTAATGGTAAATTTACCATTACCGTACTGTTACCGGTAAAATGGTAACCGGTTACAAAATTAAACGATATACCGGTATATTCGGTACGGTAACGGTAATTTTACCGTTATAAGCGGTAAAGTATTGGTAAGAAAAATTTTATTCCGGCGGTAACGGTAAATTACCGCAAGCTACTACGTTTTATATTTTTATCCGTTAGATTTGAATCAGACGGCGCTAGATGATTAGAAAATTAGGGTTCGCCTCTTTCTATTTTGCCTTCCGCCGCTGCTCTTACATTTTACGCTTTCACTTTTGCTTTCAACTTTTGCTAACAAAATTTCTTTCTCCAATGTCGGCTGTCGATTAGGGTTGATTCCTCCTCCAGTTAGATTCGAAAATTAAAGCTTGCTCTGGCTCAGCAGTCAATCGGCAATTAAAGTTCGAATTAAAGAAGAAGAGCAACACTCTGCTAATCGGTAATTTTCTTAACCTATGATTGAGTAGTTTTTTCAGATTTTTTCTTCCACGATTATTTATTTATTGGATGCCTTAGTCTTTAGCTTTGAATATTTGGCTACACAATGATTTGCAGGAAGTTAGTCTTAGTCATACTTCTGTTCTGAATGTTTTAAGAAATAAAATGAAGATCTAACATGGAATACGCAATATAAACATGGAATTTTTGTATTGGTTAAGGGAAAATGGTGCCTGCACCCCTCCTTTGACTTATAATGCAAATTTTTTACATTAGCCATTAGCTGGCTTCAACTTTGTTATGTTCTTGAATATTAATCTATATGTTTCAGCCTAGAGAAATCATACTGAAGGTTTAGATCATTCAACATCATTTAGACTATTGGTAGATGTCATATGTGGGGGAAAATTCTTCCCTAAAAATACTGAGTTATAGAGAATCGTGTTATCATTTTTTTGTTCTTAAATATTTCTCTACAATGGCGATGATTGTGAACCTGCTGTTTTGTTTAGCATATTAGTATAAATTGTTCTTAACAAAACGGTAGGTGTTAATTAACTATTTCAGTTTACAGTTCTTCCTTTCCGTCTTTTTATGGGGCATCTCCTTTTCTGAATTAATTCAAACTAATATCTTCATTTAGATTTACAATGAATTTATCCCTCTAAAAATAAAATGAATATTCATATCTTTAATGGAATTAAATCTAGCTTCCTTGTCCTCCTCCTGCATAATCTGGTGGTATAGGTTGGTACCAGAAAATCTGCTAATGTACTTGTATAATTTTTGTTATGCAGAATGGAGTTTGATGTACAATCTTGATCTATTTATGTTACTTACAATGGAATAGTACGTACATATGTCCATTTATTTTTACTGCAATTTATAATTTTGATCACAGATGCTTTAGTAACAACTCTAAGGCTTCAACAACTCTACTGTTAGTCTGTTACAATTTTTTCGTATGGCTTTTAAATACTTAAATGAACTGCCTGCGTCAATGGTTTTTTTTTTTTGGGGTAGTCTTTTTAAGTTTCATTGCTTGTTTTATATTCGACGTTGAATTGCATATATGATGAAACTCTAACTGGATTATATTTCTCAATGTTAGTTTTTTTTGCAGAAATCCTTTCTTTCTTGATATCTTGTCAAATTATACTTTAAGATATGACATCGGCACAGTCAAGTCTAGGTGATAACGTGGAGGGCATGGATGAAAATGCATCAACACCTACAAATCAGACTAAATCATCCGAATCAATTATTGCTACAGCAGGTAAAGAATTAAAAACCACTTAAATATATTATGAAATTCTCGCTTGCTTATTTACAATGTTTTCATTATTTATTTAATGTAGGTAGGAAAAATACTTCTTGGGTATGGGATTTTGCGGACAAAGAAAAAAGAAAAGATGCAAATGGTAAAGAATACTTTGTCGGCGTTTGTAAAACATGCAAAAAAGAAGTGAAGGCAGACAACAAATATGGAACAACCGGGCTGCATATGGACGTAACACCACTGTAAAAGGTCAGCCTACTCTTTCATTAGATAGTGGAGCAGCGGGAAATTTAGTGCCACACACTTTTAATCAAAAAAATGCGAAGAAAAATTAGTTAGGTATATTATCATGGATGAAATGCCTTTTAGGGTAGTTGAGGGTAAGGGGTTTAGGGAATTATTAAAGGAGTTGTGCCCTCGTTTCTTCATACCTAGTAGACAAAAAATTGCAAGTTTGGTGTGGGAAATGTATACTTTAGAGAAGGGTATAATAATGAGCGTGATAGGGGAAAGAAGAGTCAGCATCACTACTGATACTTGGACATCTGTTCAAAACATAAATTATATGGTTGCCACTGCTCATTTCATGGACGATGAATGGAAGTTACATAAAAGAATAATTAATTTTACAAAAATAACGAGTCATAAAGGTGAAGATATAGGAAGATGTTTGGAGATGTGCTTAAGAAGTTGGGGAATTGAAAAAATCTTTAGTATTACGGTTGATAATGTGTCGGCTAACGATGGGGCTATTGAATACATGAAAAAAAGACTAAATGATATGAATACTTTATTATTCAATGGTGAATACTTACATATGAGGTGTGCATGTCACATAATCAACTTGATTGTCAAGGATGGCTTGAAAGATTTATATAGCTCAATTGAATGTATACGGAATTGTGTTAAGTTCATTCATTCATCCCCCGCAAGATTGGATAAGTTTAGGGCACATGCTATCATGTTTAAAATGGATCAAATGTCAAATATTCCTATGGATGTTCCGACTAGATGGAATTCAACCTATAAAATGTTTGAATGTTCCGGAAAATATAAGAAGGTGTTTGATAGAATGGCCGATGAATGCGCTCCTTTTGTAAGTTATTTCAATGAAAAAGATAAAGATGGATTAAAAAGAGTTGGACCACCAAATGACGATGATTGGGAGAAATCTAAGGCCTTTGTTCACTTTTTTAAAAAAAATATGATGCCACATTATCATTAAGTGCAACTAAATCTTGTACATCTCCTTTAATGTTTGTGATTGTGTCGGATCTACTTATTGATATTGAAATGAAAATTAATGATGATGGTAATCCGATTTTACAAAATGTTGCGGAATCTATGAAAATTAAGTGGGATAAATATTGGGGAAATTATGAAAGTGTGAACAAGATGATATATGTGGCTCATGTTCTCAATCCACGCTATAAACTTGAATTGCTACAAATTTCCTTTGAAGATATGGGAAAGGATAGTTATGCAATCAACAACATTGTCCAAGAAATAAAAGAATGTGTTTTAAAGTTATATAATGAATACAAAGGGGTTAATGAACAAGCACGATTATCTATCACAAAGTAACCTACCTCTAAGGATCATGTAAATATTAGTTCTCAATCAAGTGGACTTTCGCATGTTGAGATGCGACTTAAAAGAAAGAGAGAACAAATGGAAATTAGAGAAATTAACAACGAAGTAGACAAATACTTTTCCGATCCTTGTGACAAACTCGACGGTGAATCTTTTGATCTTTTGAATTGGTGGAAGGTGAATCAAACATGGTATCCAATTCTTTCGTTAGTTGCCAAAGATTTATTTTCAATTCCAAGTTCAACGGTGGCTAGTGAAAATGCTTTTAGTTTGGGAAGAAGAATCGTTGATCCTTTTAGAGCCTCGTTAACTCCAAAAATGGTTGAGGCATTGGTTTGTACAAATGATTGACTTAGGGAGATGAATTTAATTTCTATAAGGAGCCAAGCGAAGATGATGTCTCTTTGTACAAGGAACTTGAAGAATTTGAATCAAGTAAGTTGTTTTTAAGTATATAAAGTTTAATACTAAGTTTAAATATTAACAAAATAAAGTTTAATTCATTGTTGGTTAATTAGTTTTATGGAAAATTTCGTATAGATAATAAAATCATTGATTGACTAGATTTTGTAAGGCTGCATCTCTACCAAAAATAACCAAATAGCAACAGTTCATGTATTTGTGCATAGAGTATACTCAATATGGCATGAAAGAATGTGTCAATTTGTAGCTTTTGATAACATGAGAAATGCTAATAATAATCATTTTATGGCATAATTAACAGTTCGTGCTAATAATAATCATAAAATGCTGCTGATAACATGTGAAATGTTGGTTTTAGTGGTTAGAATAGAACTGCTGTTATAGATCATTTTATAACTTCTCTTATGCTTCATTTGTTAATGCTGATAACATGAGAAATGTTGATATAACAACCTCTTGCCTATAAGAAAAACTGCATGTAATCAAGTAAGTTACATTTCATTTGTTAATGCTTGTACTTTCATCTCATCAATTTTTCTTCTTATATTCACCTGTACAGGTTTGGTAACTTCCACTTCCTGATCGACCACCCTCCTCTGCTTCACTTAATTGATGGGAAATTGATGGGAGAGCATCTTTGGTGGCTTATTTGCTCATTAACTCCATGTTAAAACTTATTTTCTCTTTTTTTGCTAATGAAATGATGAATGTTTTTATTGTTTAAGCTGAATTGATGTGCCATGTATTGTAAACTGAAACTAATTTTTATATTGTGCCATGTTTAAGTTGAATTGATGTTCTATGTTTAAGCTGAATTGTTGTGCTCCAACCGTGTACCATATCAAAACTATTTGTCACTTTTTTTATTGTTTAAGGCTTTAAGCTGAATTGCTGTTGCATGGCTTATTTAGACATTTTCATATTTTATTTACATGCCAACAGAGGGGAAAATAATAAAAACGTACTAATGCACTGGCAGTTGGAATTTGAATGTGTTTTCATTCATGTAACTGTAGACTGTTAAATGTGGTATATACACTTCATTCTACAAAGTGACAAATAGCTGATGAAGTAGGCAACGTCAGAAACAAAAACAATGCTGAACTAGCTCGTAAAGCATAATGAGCATTTCGTATTTTAGTAAACGGTAATTTACCATTACCGGCAAAACGGTTACCGTTGTATTGGTATACCGACAAAACGGTTACCGGCACATCGGTAATGGTAACGGTAAGCATTTTTGATTTACCGTAGAAAACGGTACGGTAACGGTATTTGCTTAACGGTAACCGTTACCGTAACAGCCCTACTGCATTCTGATTTGTCATGTCCTCACAGTAATTCGTTCTTTCTCATCTCTTCGGAGACCGGGGAAGTTCGGGTCTCTACATTTGGTATCAGAGCTTTGGTTTACAGAGCTCGAGAACAAGACACATTAGAACCATACGAAAGAATTCATCAGATATTGGATGAGTAATATCCAATTAGAATGACTCGTTAGAGATAGGATCAGTAGTATCCTAGAACGAATGTGAAGAGTATCTTTTCCAAATGAAAACAATTTTGTTTCGAAAATATAAATCGCTTTATACGTATTTGATTATTTATTTATTTTGAATATGGACAATCCAGTATATAAAGATTTTGCATATACGCGTCATGAACGTATATTCGAAGTTTTAATATACTGGATAGATATAGAATCATATTCTAGACACCCGGAGATGATTCTGATGATTGATATATCATCATCAGAATTTGTGTTCGTGTTTCGAAGGTGTGATTTCTATATATTTCCATTAGACTGGTGTGAGAACCAAAACTTATATAGCTAGATTTATTTGTTGTGAATTGGCATCAAAAACATGATTTTTTGTATATGTATCAAAATTATGAATTTGAAACTCTAATTCACTAATTGATTGCTGATTGTGTTGAATGTTTATTTGTTTGATAATTTTGAACCCTTTTAGCCTAATTGAATCAAATATTGAATTATATTGAGAATTGGTCGCATTTGCTTGCATATACATATACTTACATTGAACAGGTCATAGCAAGGAGGCTAGAGCCGAAGAATAAAATTTGTTTGCCCGACAAATAGGTACATGTTTACTACATAATTTACTGTTTTGTTTGGGTGATGATGATTTTATGAGCCTATTGGCTAGCCGCTTGGCTTTTTCTTTTTCTTTTTGAGATCAGAAGGCCTATATGGCAATTTCGGGATTTTCCCGTGGCTCCCGATGCAGGGGAGGTTATGGCGAAATTTTTCGAAAATTTAGGGTGTTAGCCAAATTTTTGAAAATTTGAAAATTCTCAGAAACTGAAAAGTTGGAGAATGGAAGCCAGATCGAACGTAGAGTTGATAAATCAAACCATTTTCGACTTTGTTCCTTTTCGGGGACGAAAAGTTTTAAGTGGGGGAGATTGTAATAACCCGGAAATTCTGAGCCAGTTTAAAATTTTTATTTTGGCAGTTTTAGCGAATTTTGAATATTTAAAATGAATTATTTTAAATAATATCGATGAGAAATTTATTTTGAACAGAATTTAGAACGTTTATATTATATACGCCGTCGTTAGAATATAAATATTTATATATATAACTATAAATAAAATTGAAAATCGCGCGGTAGTTCGATAATTCGATTTCAAAATTCAATTGGATGTACCGGGTGCAAAATAATCCGGATTTTAGTGAAACCAAAAACATTAGGATCTAATTAATAATATCTTTCCAATGAATCCGAAAAATCGAAATTTCATAGAGGGAATCAAAAGATATGTCCAGTTGAAAATTCTGAATAGTCGCTATGGAATTCAAGCCCTTAAAAATGGGAATTTTGCAAACGACCTCGGATTTCAACAAAACCACTTTTGTTGGGTCCGTGATGTCAAATTATTGCTAGGTTTCAAATTTCATAATTTTTCGAATCAATATGTGAGCGTGGCAAAGGAAAACGCGTTTGACCAGTTTCAGTTGATTTTAATCGACTGGAAAATGGCCATTTTTCCAACGGCCTCAGAATTCGACGAAACTAGTTTTGTTAGGACCGTATCGTCAATACGAAGCTAGAAAATATTTTTCTAGAATTTTTCAAGCTAGTATGTGACCCCGGTAAATTGAAATGCGCGTTTAAATTCAATATATAGAGTTATATGTTGATTTTGACGGAAACTGATCGAAACGATCGAATCAGCTTGCGATACATTTCTCATTGTGTTCGGAATGGGGGTAATTAGCTAGGGGCGACAGTCGGTGGGCTTGATTTCGAGTTCAAACGGAAAGTCAGCTTTAAGATGAATTAAATAATTAAATAAAATAAAACAAAATATCCCTTCTCCTGCATCCTCTCTGGCCCCCGTATCATTTCAAAACTTAAATCAAAAGAAAAAAAAACGATGGACCCATCGTCGATCCGCCCGCCTGCTTCGTCCACCGTCGCCCTCGTCTCGCACCTCCTCCCCTTCTTCTTCTCCGACGTCGCTTCCCCCCCCCCTCTAAAATTCCGTACCCCAAAAGCCACAACCACCTCATCCCCATAACCCTACCGCCTTCGCCAGTAAACCGCCGCCATCTCCAGCTACCCCCCCCCCCCCCCTCGTGACTCGCTTTCCTCTTCTACCCCCAGACAGCCGCCGTTAGAACGAAACCCCCCTGAAAACCCTAAATCCCCAAATCGCACAACCCCCACCGTGGACCCCAGTCGCGCCGCCCCCTCCAGCAGCCTCGCCAACCCCCTTGCCTCTTCCTTCGACTGATTGGAACCCCAAATGTAACGACCCGGGAGAAAGACGACCTTGATTATCCGATATACAACACATATCGAACATCAAGGGTCGACAATTACCGAATAGTTAATGAAAGAATTTAGAGGGTGAGGATAGATAAGATAGAACTAATAGAATAGAAGAAGAAGAAGAAGACAACAACATCAGAGTAACATGAATCTCACACCGGGACGAATAAAATATAATAGACAACATATCTTGAAATCAAAGCAGTATATGTATATCATACCATTATCAGAGTACAACACTTTTATCATAGAGGAATAGTCAATAGCTAGAAAAAATCTTGAAGCCTCCTGCTCCAAGCTCTTCGAGCATACCTGTAAATCCTGACTACTTGACTGCCCGTACAAATTTGGGCACCCAAGAGTTTAGGGAAAACAAAACAAAATAAACTCTGGGTCAGTCATAGGACTGGTGTGAGTAAACTCAAATCATTTGGTTTAACTTTTCAAAAATTCTTTTCAAAAGAAAAGATAATCGTAAGACCAATCCACACATAAACACGGACGGTTTTTACCTTACGATAACCCAAAACACTTTGGAAATCGTATATTATCTGATATTATAATAATGTCTAATCACAAGTAATTAAAATCTAGTAGAACGCTTGCATCTCACGCTCTACATATATAATATACAATCAAACTCGCAGGCACTTATTGGAGATTGGATTCCAACTTGACAAGGTATGGGACCACCTTCCGAACGTGTATCTCTAGAGGCAAATACACTGGGTTCAACAAGAACATCTTGCAACCCAGCCCACACATGACCGACCACTCATTTCGCTTGAGTGTATCGAATGTATATCACCAACGGTTGGGATCAGCAACCGTCTCCCGATAAGGGGCAGCATCGATAGATTTAAGAACAAAAGGAATTTCTCTAGATAGGTGATCATACATCCTAATGGGTGCGACCCACATGCTGCCTGCCCGATTTTTGTCCTTTCCTGGTTGATGAGGCTTGAGGTCATAATGTATCTTTTGACAGATCACACCTCCATTACTTTGAATGCCACATTGTCATACCCGCCAAATCACAAATTGATTTCACCAAAAACACCACGGGTATACAGCTAAGAGAAACGAATTCCTCCGCCACCAAACGTAAGTACGTTTGAAGAGATCAACTTATGCGATCAATTGGATATACTCTGTCAGACACTCGTCCATGCACGTTTGTCCTGGGACTGGACAAACCGAAGGCACTATTCTGTAAACAGGATAGCCCTTGCACAACTCCGTCTTCAATATATTCAGCATACTTGATTCGCACCGCTTATGCCAATACGGAGTGGTTCTCTGGATAATAATCCAACCGGTCTCTCTATATTAACAACGTAAAATGGTCAAAACTTTGATAGTCGGTGAGTTAACTATCAAACGAAAACATGTCGGTGTGCAAACAATGATATTATTTCCCGAAGGGAATTCTATCGAACAATCATCATTTCATTCATTCGTTCATTTCCCTATTCCTGTTGTTTAATGTTTCTTATTCACTATATTTAGAAAATATATATCATTATCATTGGAAAACATTTCCATCTCTTGTTTCTATATTCAGAAAACAATTATGCTTCTCATTGGGAAAACATTTCCAAATTTCTTTCATTTGATTAAACAGATGTTTGAATAAACATCACTATGCCAAATCTCCTTCATTTGGTTTCCACTTAACCACTTTTTACCATCGAATCTTAACCACTTCTTAGTTAGAATGAAGTTAATCAAGTTAATCAAGTTGGGGTATAATTACCTCTCAGACCTTAACTGAACAACATTTCTAACTTCGAAATTGGCAAAATTCATCTTTCTAAATCTTTAACACTTCTTTACGACATTCTCGGATTCTATTTACAAATCCGCTTCTCCTACGGAAAACACTTGATTATAACAATGGTGTTATAATCCCCTTCATCCGAAATATAATGACTTTATAAATACTTTGATTTTTTCTCTAACTTGAATAAATAACGAACTAAATTATTAACTCATACTCGGTTAACTCTAAGTTGTAGCTCTTATTCAATTAACTCTTATTCTATTTAACTCTTACTGGCCTAACCCTTGTTCAGATCTCTCGTTTGATTTACTCATTTTGACCCACTTACTTGATCAGTTCAACTAGACTAACTTAGCTTAATTAACTCGACTAAATAATTTCTATCAATTAACTAATATTTGACTTGACATCATTCGCTCGACTCTAGATCGCAGCGATCACAATGGTTACGCCTGATTCCCTCAGGAAACATCCGTCCGCCTTAGGCTATCTGCAGCCCAGCGAATTTCGCTAGCAGTCGTGCTAACTGGTAACTTATCTTAAATGACTACTTCTGTTTAACTCTATCTCGAATAATTAGATTCGACCAATTCTAATTGAATAACTAATACTCAATTAACCCTTATTCGATTACTATATTTAGATAACTCTAGTTCGATTAGACTCTAATCGATTAACTCTAACTGATTAACTCTAATTGGTTAACTCTAACTAACTCTAAATGTTTTACTCCAACGGTTTAACCCTACGGTTTAACCCTAACGGTTTAACTCTAACAGTTCAACTCTAACAGTTTAACTCTAACGGTTGATCTCAATCAATTTATTCTATTGGATTAACTCTATTGGATTAACTCTCTTGGATCAACCCATTTCGAATAACTAATATTCAATAAACTTCCTTTCGAATAAACTGATATTCGATAACTTTACTTCGAATAACTCTCATTCGATAAATTCTCCTTCGTCCTTATCCAGTTTCAAACATCGATGTGGAAATCGATGTTTACTTCTCTATATAAGTCTTGACTTATATACTCTATTTATCCAAAGATAAATAACTAAATTATTTTATAAAACTTTATTTATAAATTAACCTTCTCACTTTATCTGTTACAACAGATCTCTCTTAAATTCTCACTTTGAATTCATATTCTGTTTACCCGTGTGCGAAGCACAGGCCTAAATTCTCCCTAGTGTAAAATTCTCCTTTATTACACTTTTATCCATTTTCAAGTACTCCATTATTCTCTTTAATTTCTAAATAAATAATTTCTTTCCATAACTCAGTTCATTTTCTTGATAAATATTCCTTTTAATCCATTTATAATTGTTTTACAAATATTCCTTTCTATTTCCATTTTGTAAATATTTCTCAAATGATTTCCTTTTTATTCCTATTTGTAATTGTTTACAAAAAAATCCCCTTTCTATCTTATTTGTAAATGATTTACAAATATTTCCCCTTTTCTTTTCTATTTATTCTATTTGCAAAATGATTTGCAAATATCTTCCTTTTTCCTTCATATAAAAAAAATCCGTTGATTTTATATAAATATTTTATTTTCAAAATAAATTTTTGAAAATTCCCTTTTTCACTTTCCAACATCACTTACGGTGTAAAAATATCAAATCAAAATGATCGATCATCATCCAAACACACAGAATCAATAACGGATGATATAACACATCATATATCAAAATATATGAAAAGCGGTAAATAAATGTTGAGGAACCCAGTTGGGTCCCTCCGACCTGTTTCCCTGCATCCACAGATGTCAGTCAAAAAAAATGACATGAGTATAAAATATTCTGATAAACAGAATCAATATTTCGATACGATTTATATATATCGTTATCTATGTTTTCAATCAACTGACTAGCAGTTCAACCAAACAGCCAACACACAGCAATTCAACCAATGTTTATCAATTCTAAAAATACTTTATAAAAATATAAAGTGTTCAGAGTTAGTGAGATTTACTCACCTAGTTTTGCAGTTGACGGTCTGCTTTTATTCCGTTTTAAAGTCAGACAAGCGTTTGATTTTTCCACAAAATTCCAGGGACTCTATTCTCCGTCACCTTAGTGCCACAAATGTAGATCCTGTTATTTTGATTCCATCGTGACCAGTTCCATCTGGTTCTTAGTTAACACGTCATTGGGAAGTTAGCCTTCTTCTTTCAGATTAAATCCTGGACCGCAAAGAAAAGAACCCAGACATCCATCACTGTTTCACTAAAACACTCAGCACCCCCTTACAAAATGAAATTGTCTGCCGCCCGTACTTCTTTTCCTCTGGTGCACCAGTTCGTTCCTCACTAATTCACATACCGTCAACTTCTCCTGTTGATCTTTTCTCTATAGCAAACTTTCAAACCTATCGTTCTTCATTAATTCCCAATTACTGCCATCATTTAATACCCTGCTATAGTAAAAATATCCAACCAAACTTCCCTAACACTTGGAATACGCACTGCAACAGTGAACCATAAACCAAAATACCCCTGGCCTTCCTCACGTAGTAACCCATTCAACCGTAACTTGTACCCCCTCCTTCATTCAACACAATTGCACCACTCCTGTCATGTACAGGCTTTTCAACACCACGTACCATTGTATCAATGGCCACACACAAATAGTGTTGCCGTCAACCCCAAGTATACCCATATTCCTTCACAATTCCAACTGCTTAATTTCCTTCTGTAAAACTGCAACATGACTTCATCTCTCAGCAAGAACAAAACTAACTTCATCATTTGAAAATCAAGACTAGCTGATAACTCCATTAATCCACTGACCGAACCGTCTCCAGTCCAAATACCACCACGCCCTATTTTTTCTCAATTTAATTCCTCCATTTCTTTAATCCTTTCGAACCGCATCGTCACTTCCTATTTCATTAACCATTTACACACCAGACAGACTTCACCATAATAGCACTACATTCCCTTTACCTCTGTTAATCCCCCATCCTTATAGAAAATCACATCCCTGTAAAACACATTATTAATTAGGCTTCATAAACATTTTAAATTAGCCTGATAAATAAATTAATTAACCCTAAATCCTTAATTAGTGGTAATAAACTCATTTAAACAATTACCACTAATCGCTTCTGGATATTTCTTCATAATTGTCGCACTCCTCCTTTACTAACTTCCGGTAATTCTTCCATCAATAAGCCGAGTTCATCCTTCCCACTGACACGGCCCATCCCCTCCGATGAACTTCCATCGCTCCGGCGCCTCACAACTCCATTCGTTTCCCAAAATCCGAAGCCACCATCGCATAAAACAACACAGCAGCAAACCGCCGTTCACCTTGTATTACGAACTGACCTCGACACAATAAAACCACCACCGCGACCATGCTTTTCCTCCAGGTTCGATCACTCCGAAAAAATAACCGTGACTCCTCTTAACCCTCTGACCTCGGCTCAACACAGTGAGTCAGCGACACCGACCCTCGCGCTGACCCCAACAACGCCCCTCTTCCATTTGCTACAGGCCTCGTCTCGGTGGATGCAAAGAATGGCCAGAAAATCTTTTGCAAAAGACTACCGTTCAACTCCAGGAACCCACCGAGTTTCATGATTTTTAATTGAATTTTTGAGGTGGGGAATTTTTCGTTTTAACTATACTGGAAGAAATCGAAATGATTAATAGACGGGAAAATGAAGTGTAGAATGGGAATTTAGGGATTTTATTTTGATGTTTGGATTTGTTTGAATTTTTAAGTTTCCTCCAGACAAAAGGATAAGCAAAAGAGTTTCCTGTGTATTTATAGCACCTTAACCGTGCTTGCCAAGGAAATGTAGTACACGATAGGTTAGCAAGAATGCACATGTCTAGTGTGATAGTGGTATAGGCTTTGTACACTTCCATTTAATGGATTCAGTAGCTTTGTCTCCACGTTTTGCTGTAAGTACTGATAGAGCCTACCCATGTAGTTTCTAGGTCTGCTGTTTGTCTTGTTTTGTCGGTAGGATTTTGACAATATGCTGGCAAGATTTACTGATTTGAGAACATAGGGTTATTTAACATCAAACTAGCATGTGCGCCTTGTACAAATTTGGTCCAATATACTTGTGGTTATTTAATTATGTCAGAACCAGCACCCTTAAATCTAACCAAAACAAAGTTATAACTAGTGGTAATTTACCTTGCCTTATTATCCTACATCAAGATAGCAGTGAACAAAATTTCGTCTGATACCAATAAATTGCCATTGAGTGATTGATCTCAAGTTGAACCGACCAAAAATTTAAGTTATACAACATTTAAAATTATATTATAAATTATACGTTAAATATCGTTTTATTAAATAGATTCCTTATACATTCCTAGATACAATTCAAATAAAATATTTAAAACAAATTTAAATATTCAGAATTCAACGGCTGAAAATCCGAGTCGTTACATTCCTTCCCCCTTAAAATAATTTCGTCCTCGAAATTGCTAAGGTAGAGAACAACCCTATTAACTGGTTTCGAATTATTCGTTTACTTCTTTAATTTTAGTTCAACTGAATTTATTTATTTCAATTAAATTATTACTTCATTTCTATAAACGAAAATTTTCAAAAATTCTGAAAATTTTCTAACACCTGAAGTTTTCGAAAAATTTCGCTATAACCTCCTTTGTACCGGGAGCATCGGGAAAATCCCCAAACCGCCACACAGGCCTCTCCAATCCAAAAGAAAATCAAACAGCCAAGCGGCTTGCCAATTCGGATCATAAATCTCATCAAACTCACATGAAAATAAACGTGTACCTTTTTGTCGGGCATTCAACTCTTCTATCAGTTTAGCATATACCAATGTATTCCCAATCAATCTCCAATCCATTTTTATCTCCAACACAGCCATTCGCTTACAACCAAACCAAATTCCAATCAACTGCAATTCCAATCTCAATTCAAATTTCTTACTCAATAATTCATTTCTATTCCAGATTATCTCTAATCCAGTCCAATTCTACTCGACACCATTCTATTTCAATTCAATTCAATTTCCACTGAACTGGTTTCAATTTAATTTCAAATTTTTGTTTTCACAAATTCTACTTAATTGGTGTTTATTTCAAATAATCTTTACCTGGGAGTTTCAAATAGCTCAGCCTTTTTCAAAAATCACATATCCTTTTCTAGAATTTCAAAACAACTTGTTTTTCTCAAAACATTTCAAAAAAAAACAAAAATTTTGGTAGTAATCCGTCACTTACATACTTGAAAATGAACACCGATGATGTCCGGATCAACATCGGAATTTATTTTCCAGCTATCGAAGTGAGTTCAATACTATAGCACTTTCAAAACCCATTTTTAAACATTTTCATTTTGAAATTCATTTCAAAATATCCCTTTTCAATGCTTGTAACAAATTTAAAATCTCCCAGGATTTTAAAATTCACATATATTCAATTTAATTCCATTTACAACGCTTATTCAAATTTTAGCAATTTTAATTCCAATTCTGAACTTAAATTCAGATTTAATTCATCTGATTTCATATATTTCACTTATATGAATTTTGATTTGTTATTTACATAACCATTTCACATTTTATAATCTTATTCGATTATAATAACAACCAACACATCCAATATACTATAATACTTCAAATATCAATACTTTGTTCATATCCAAATATATAATTTGGGTACAATTATTTCATTTACCCTTTTTCAAAACATACTGTGTCGGTCCATCATATTCAAGCGTTTAGAAATCCCTATCGATACAGTGGATCAAACTGATCGACCAGAATTCGTAAACAACTCAACCAATAAATCTCCACAATATAAAATCATTTTATATCAAATAACAAATACGTTCACTCGTATATATACACTCAAACTCAGTCTAGGGTATTACTAACCCCATCTCTACTGAATCACGCCACAGAGCCAAGGTAAATCACTAAACCTTCAGCTCTGATACCAACTGTAACGACCCGGGAGAAAGACGACCTTGATTATCCGATATACAACACATATCGAACATCAAGGGTCGACAATTACCGAATAGTTAATGAAAGAATTTAGAGGGTGAGGATAGATAAGATAGAACTAATAGAATAGAAGAAGAAGAAGAAGACAACAACATCAGAGTAACACGAATCTCACAGCGGGACGAATAAAATATAATAGACAACATATCTTGACATCAAAGCAGTATATGTATATCATACCATTATCAGAGTACAAAACTTTTATCATAGCGGAATAGTCAATAGCTAGAAAAAATCTTGAAGCCTCCTGCTCCAAGCTCTTCGAGCATACCTGTAAATCCTGACTACTTGACTGCCCGTACAAATTTGGGCAACCAAGAGTTTAGGGAAAACAAAACAAAATAAACTCTGGGTCAGTCATAGGACTGGTGTGAGTAAACTCAAATCATTTGGTTTAACTTTTCAAAAATTCTTTTCAAAAGAAAAGATAATCGTAAGACCAATCCACACATAAACACGGACGGTTTTTACCTTACGATAACCCAAAACACTTTGGAAATCGTATATTATCTGATATTATAATAATGTCTAATCACAAGTAATTAAAATCTAGTAGAACGCTTGCATCTCACGCTCTACATATATAATATACAATCAAACTCGCAGGCACTTATTGGAGATTGGATTCCAACTTGACAAGGTATGGGACCACCTTCCGAACGTGTATCTCTAGAGGCAAATACACTGGGTTCAACAAGAACATCTTGCAACCCAGCCCACACATGACCGACCACTTATTTCGCTTGAGTGTATCAAATGTATATCACCAACGGTTGGGATCAGCAACCGTCTCCCGATAAGGGACAGCATCGATAGATTTAAGAACAAAAGGAATTTCTCTAGATAGGTGATCATACATCCTAATGGGTGTGACCCACATAGCCATGCTGCCTGCCCGATTTTTGTCCTTTCCTGGTTGATGAGGCTTGAGGTCATAACGTATCTTTTGACAGATCACACCTCCATTACTTTGAATGCCACATTGTCATACCCGCCAAATCACAAATTGATTTCACCAAAAACACCACGGGTATACAGCTAAGAGAAACGAATTCCTCCGCCACCAAACGTAAGTACGTTTGAAGAGATCAACTTATGCGATCAATTGGATATACTCTGTCAGACACTCGTCCATACACGTTTGTCCTGGGACTGGACAAACCGAAGGCACTATTCTGTAAATAGGATAGCCCTTGCACAACTCCATCTTCAATATATTCAGCATACTTGATTCGCACCGCTTATGCCAATACGGAGTGGTTCTCTGGATAATAATCCAACCGGTCTCTCTATATTAACAACGTAAAATGGTCAAAACTTTGATAGTCGGTGAGTTAACTATCAAACGAAAACATGTCGGTGTGCAAACAACGATATTATTTCCCGAAGGAAATTCTATCGAACAATCATCATTTCATTCATTCGTTCATTTCCCTATTCCTGTTGTTTAATGTTTCTTATTCACTATATTTAGAAAATATATATCATTATCATTGGAAAACATTTCCATCTCTTGTTTCTATATTCAGAAAACAATTATGCTTCTCATTGGGAAAACATTTCCAAATCTCTTTCATTTGATTTAACAGATGTTTGAATAAACATCACTATGCCAAATCTCCTTCATTTGGTTTCCACTTAACCACTTTTTACCATCGAATCTTAACCACTTCTTAGTTAGAATGAAGTTAATCAAGTTGGGGTATAATTACCTCTTAGACCTTAACTGAACAACATTTCTAACTTCAAAATTGGCAAAATTCATCTTTCTAAATCTTTAACACTTCTTTACGACATTCTCGGATTCTATTTACAAATCCGCTTCTCGTACGGAAAACACTTGATTATAACAATGGTGTTATAATCCCCTGCATCCGAAATATAATGACTTTATAAATACTTTGATTTTTTTTCTAACTTGAATAAATAACGAACTAAATTATTAACTCATACTCGGTTAACTCTAAGTTGTAGCTCTTATTCAATTAACTCTTATTCTATTTAACTCTTACTGGCCTAACCCTTGTTCAGATCTCTCGTTTGATTTACTCATTTTGACCCACTTACTTGATCAGTTCAACTAGACTAACTTAGCTTAATTAACTCGACTAAATTATTTCTATCAATTAACTAATATTTGACTTGACATCATTCGCTCGACTCTAGATCGCAGCGATCACAATGGTTATGCCTGATTCCCTCAGGAAACATCCGTCCGCCTTAGGCTATCTGCAGCCCAGCGAATTTCGCTAGCAGTCGTGCTAACTGGTAACTTATCTTAAATGACTACTTCTGTTTAACTCTATCTCGAATAATTAGATTCGACCAATTCTAATTGAATAACTAATACTCAATTAACCCTTATTCGATTACTATATTTAGATAACTCTAGTTCGATTAGACTCTAATCGATTAACTCTAACTGATTAACTCTAATTGGTTAACTCTAACTAACTCTAAATGTTTTACTCCAACGGTTTAACCCTACGGTTTAACCCTAACGGTTTAACTCTAACAGTTCAACTCTAACAGTTTAACTCTAACGGTTGATCTCAATCAATTTATTCTATTGGATTAACTCTATTGGATTAACTCTCTTGGATCAACCCATTTCGAATAACTAATATTCAATAAACTTCCTTTCGAATAAACTGATATTCGATAACTTTACTTCGAATAACTCTCATTCGATAAATTCTCCTTCGTCCTTATCCAGTTTCAAACATCGATGTGGAAATCGATGTTTACTTCTCTATATAAGTCTTGACTTATATACTCTATTTATCCAAAGATAAATAACTAAATTAATTTATAAAACTTTATTTATAAATTAACCTTCTCACTTTATCTGTTACAACAGATCTCTCTTAAATTCTCACTTTGAATTCATATTCTGTTTACCCGTGTGCGAAGCACGGGCCTAAATTCTCCCTAGTGTAAAATTCTCCTTTATTACACTTTTATCCATTTTCAAGTACTCCATTATTCTCTTTAATTTCTAAATAAATAATTTCTTTCCATAACTCAGTTCATTTTCTTGATAAATATTCCTTTTAATCCATTTATAATTGTTTTACAAATATTCCTTTCTATTTCCATTTTGTAAATATTTCTCAAATGATTTCCTTTTTATTCCTATTTGTAATTGTTTACAAAAAAATCCCCTTTCTATCTTATTTGTAAATGATTTACAAATATTTCCCCTTTTCTTTTCTATTTATTCTATTTGCAAAATGATTTGCAAATATCTTCCTTTTTCCTTCATATAAAAAAAATCCGTTGATTTTATATTAATATTTTATTTTCAAAATAAATTTTTGAAAATTCCCTTTTTCACTTTCCAACATCACTTACGGTGTAAAAATATCAAATCAAAATGATCGATCATCATCCAAACACACAGAATCAATAACGGATGATATAACACATCATATATCAAAATATATGAAAAGCGGTAAATAAATGTTGAGGAACCTAGTTGGGTCCCTCCGACCTGTTTCCCTGCATCCACAGATGTCAGTCAACATAAATGACATGAGTATAAAATATTCTGATAAACAGAATCAATATTTCGATACGATTTATATATATCGTTATCTATGTTTTCAATCAACTGACTAGCAGTTCAACCAAACAGCCAACACACAGCAATTCAACCAATGTTTATCAATTCTAAAAATACTTTATAAAAATATAAAGTGTTCAGAGTTAGTGAGATTTACTCACCTAGTTTTGCAGTTGACGGTCTGCTTTTATTCCGTTTTAAAGTCAGACAAGCGTTTGATTTTTCCACAAAATTCCAGAGACTCTATTCTCCGTCACCTTAGTGCCACAAATGTAGATCCTGTTATTTTGATTCCATCGTGACCCGTTCCATCTGGTTCTTAGTTAACACGTCATTGGGCAGTTAGCCTTCTTATTTCAGATTAAATCCTGGACCGCAAAGAAAAGAACCCAGACATCCATCACTGTTTCACTAAAACACTCAGCACCCCCTTACAAAATGAAACTGTCTGCCGCCCGTACTTCTTTTCCTCTGATGCACCAGTTCGTTCCTCACTAATTCACATACCGTCAACTTCTCCTGTTGATCTTTTCTCTATAGCAAACTTTCAAACCTATCGTTCTTCATTAATTCCCAATTACTGCCATCATTTAATACCCTGCTATAGTAAAAATATCCAACCAAACTTCCCTAACACTTGGAATACGCACTGCAACAATGAACCACAAACCAAAATACCCCTGGCCTTCCTCACGTAGTAACCCATTCAACCGTAACTTGTACCCCCTCCTTCATTCAACACAATTGCACCACTCCTGTCATGTACAGGCTTTTCAACACCACGTACCATTGTATCAATGGCCACACACAAATAGTGTTGCCGTCAGCCCCAAGTATACCCATATTCCTTCACAATTCCAACTGCTTAATTTCCTTCTGTAAAACTGCAACATGACTTCATCTCTCAGCAAGAACAAAACTAACTTCATCATTTGAAAATCAAGACTAGCTGATAACTCCATTAATCCACTGACCGAACCGTCTCCAGTCCAAATACCACCACGCCCTATTTTTTCTCAATTTAATTCCTCCATTTCTTTAATCCTTTCGAACCGCATCGTCACTTCCTATTTCATTAACCATTTACACACCAGACAGACTTCACCATAATAGCACTACACTCCCTTTACCACTGTTAATCCCCCATCCTTATAGAAAATCACATCCCTGTTAAACACATTATTAATTAGGCTTCATAAACATTTTAAATTAGCTTGATAAATAAATTAATTAACCCTAAATCCTTAATTAGTGGTAATAAACTCATTTAAACAATTACCACTAATCGCTTCTGGATATTTCTTCATAATTGTCGCACTCCTCCTCCTTTACTAACTTCCGGTAATTCTTCCATCAATAAGCCGAGTTCATCCTTCCCACTGACACGACCCATCCCCTCCGATGAACTTCCATCGCTCCGGCGCCTCACAACTCCATTCGTTTCCCAAAATCCGAAGCCACCATCGCATAAAACAACACAGCAGCAAACCGCCGTTCACCTTGTATTACGAACTGACCTCGACACAATAAAACCACCACCGCGACCATGCTTTTCCTCTAGGTTCGATCACTCCGAAAAAATAACCGTGACTCCTCTTAACCCTCTGACCTCGGCTCAACACAGTGAGTCAGCGACACCGACCCTCGCGCTGACCCCAACAACGCCCCTCTTCCATTTGCTACAGGCCTCGTCTCGGTGGATGCAAAGAATGGCCAGAAAATCTTTTGCAAAAGACTACCGTTCAACTCCAGGAACCCACCGAGTTTCATGATTTTTAATTGAATTTTTGAGGTGGGGAATTTTTCGTTTTAACTATACTGGAAGAAATCGAAATGATTAATAGACGGGAAAATGAAGTGTAGAATGGGAATTTAGGGATTTTATTTTGATGTTTGGATTGGTTTGAATTTTTAAGTTTCCTCCAGACAAAAGGATAAGCAAAAGAGTTTCCTGTGTATTTATAGCACCTTAACCGTGCTTGCCAAGGAAATGTAGTACACGATAGGTTAGCAAGAATGCACATGTCTAGTGTGATAGTGGTATAGGCTTTGTACACTTCCATTTAATGGATTCAGTAGCTTTGTCTCCACGTTTTGCTGTAAGTACTGATAGAGCCTACCCATGTAGTTTCTAGGTCTGCTGTTTGTCTTGTTTTGTCGGTAGGATTTTGACAATATGCTGGCAAGATTTACTGATTTGAGAACATAGGGTTATTTAACATCAAACTAGCATGTGCGCCTTGTACAAATTTGGTCCAATATACTTGTGGTTATTTAATTATGTCAGAACCAGCACCCTTAAATCTAACCAAAACAAAGTTATAACTAGTGGTAATTTACCTTGCCTTATTATCCTACATCAAGATAGCAGTGAACAAAATTTCGTCTGATACCAATAAATTGCCATTGAGTGATTGATCTCAAGTTGAACCGACCAAAAATTTAAGTTATACAACATTTAAAATTATATTATAAATTATACGTTAAATATCGTTTTATTAAATAGATTCCTTATACATTCCTAGATATAATTCAAATAAAATATTTAAAACAAATTTAAATATTCAGAATTCAACGGCTGAAAATTCGAGTCGTTACACCAAACCCGCTGTGAGTTTTTATTTAATATAAAAATAGATTTTTATAGCTAATTAAAATTAGATTTCTACGCTAATGAAGTTTAGATTTTGTTGATGGAAAAGATTAGATTTTTACATTGTAAAAGAAGTGATTTTTAAAGTATTAAAAATATGATTTTTATATTTTTAAAGTATTAAAAATATAATCTTTATTAAGTAGGAGTAGTAGAAATATGATTTTTGTTTATGTAGAGAATTAAAAATATCATCTTTTTATATGTAGCAAAATAAAAATCTGATTTTTATTTTATATACGTTGAAATAAAGTGGTGATTTTTATAATGATGAAAAGAAAAGGAGAAATCTTTATTTTTATAAAGGCGAAATCTATATTTTTGAAAAGGCGAAATCTTTATTTTTATAAAGGCGAAATCTATATTTTTGAAATGGAATTTTTATCTATATGACATCGTAGTAAAAATTCGATTTTTATATATTGAATAGCATAGTAAAAATTCGATTTTTATATATTGAATAGCATAGAAAAAATTCGATTTTTATATATTGAATAGCATAGTAAAAATTCGATTTTTATATATTGAATAGCATAGTAAAAATTCGATTTTTATATATTGAATAGCATAGTAAAAATTCGATTTTTATATATTGAATAGCATAGAAAAAATTCGATTTTTATATATTGAATAGCATAGTAAAAATTCGATTTTTATATATTGAATAGCATAGTAAAAATTCGATTTTTATATATTGAATAGCGAAGTAAAAATTCGATTTTTACATATGTAGAGAATACGGGCAACGAAGATGACAAAAAGGCGAGAGCGATGAAGATTTCTATAAATGAAGAGTCGAGGTGTTGGATAGCTTTCGGTGAGAACTTCTCACTCAAAATTTCTTTTTCTAATTATATATATATACTAGGATGCAGACGGTGTTTAGTAGCACCCGACACCCGTCATCCACAGACCATGGATGGCTGTTTTGTTTAATTGTTTGGTTGTGTAGTTGGTTAGATTATTTGGTTTGAATTGAATTGTTTGGTGAAATGAAATTGATTTGATTGATGTGTGAATGGTGTGGGCCTTCACTAGACCGGGGGTAAGGCTAGGCCTTGTCCCGTTTCTAGTATCGTGCCGTTATGCCGCCGAAATTTTCTAAAATAAGTTAGAAAAATAAAAATATCATTTTATTTAAAGAATGAACTGAATAGAAATTCATATGTTAGAATAAAATGTTTTATCGTTAAAAATATAATTTTTAACGTGAAAGTGAATAAATAAAATATTCATTTACAAACCGGACAGTTTATTTATGTACATTGATTTGACTGACATTGATTGGGACGATAAATTTTACACGTCGCCCAACTGCACAAATAAAATCTGTGTTTGATTGTTTGAAACCCCACACGGGTGTTGGGATGAAATTTGAAGTTCACTCATCCTGATTGATTAAATATGTCAATCGATTGATTGACAGGCTGTTATAAGCATTAGATATCTATATTTGATGCTTATACAGTGTAGTGCACTTTGGTTGATGGTTGATTATTTTTCAAGGCTATTATATACGTGTGATGTATGAAAATCCATATAATTAGCATTATATGGTGATTGATTGGGCCTTATTCCAATTTAGAAGATAAAGAATATTATAAAATAAAGGTTCATGTGTTGACTGTACTCATCCGTTGAGATTAGTCATGTGTTGAACGAAATATTTTAACAATAAAATTTATATCTTTATCACTATAAAATAAAGGTTCATGTGTTGACTGTACTCATTCGTTGAGATTAGTCATGTGTTGAACGAAATATTTTAACCATAAAATTTACATCTTTATCATATATAGAATTAGAAATCAACTGGAAAATAGATGAGATGAGTGGTCTCCTGGATATTAATCTGATGTTGGTTTCGGCCTTCGGGGTTAATATTCAGGAAATCGTTCTCTCACTAAATTACGGTTGGAGTCTGATTCAATATCAAACGACAGATTCCTTAATTTTTGTAAAATATATTAAATAACAAAAATAGTCACACGTGGACAGTACTCATTCGTTGAGATTAGTCGTGTGTTGAAAAAAAAAATATTCATTTGTTGAATAGAATATTTGAAAATAGAAATATATGAAGCCATGTTGGTTAGATTGACTCCATTTTGAAGAGAACGATATTTATATCGATTTTATTCATTTTAAAATGAATATTGAAAAGTGATTTCGAAATCGCATATTTTGAAATGAAATTTGAATCGAATTGAATATAAAACGAATTTGATTTCAATTGAATATATAATGAATTTGATTCAAATAGAAAACGATTTCGAAATGAATTGAATATAAAACGATTTCGAAATGAATTGAATATAAAACGATTTCGAAATGAATTGAATATAAAACGATTTCGAAATGAATTGAATATAAAACGATTTCGAAATGAATTGAATTGAAAACGAATTCGAATTGAATAGAAAACGAATTTGATTTAAATTGATTAGAAAATGAATTGAATTTGAATTGAATAGAAGATGAATTGAAATTGAATTGAATAGAAGATGAATTGAATTTGAATTGAATAAGAAAACGAATTCGAATTGAATTGAAAAGAAAACGAATTCGAATTGAATTGAATTGAATTGAATTGAAAATGAATTCGAATCGAATTTAAATCGATTTGAATTAAAATCAAATAGAAATGAATTTTAAAACGAATTTATAAGGAAAAATTCAATTTTGATTTGAATTTGAAATGGAAGTTGAAATTGTTTTTGAAACAAATTTAAAACTATTTATATAATTCGTTTTAAATAAAAATCGACGAAGTATATATTATATATATAATATAATGGCCTGAATAGAACGCGCCGCGCCGCGGCAGTTCGTGAATTTCGACCATTTATTTCAAGCGGACATTACGGGAAATCCGATCATCGGATTCTCCTAAAACCGGAACCGTTGGGTTCGTATCGAAAAGAGCTTTCTAACGAATATTAGAAATTTGAAATCTAACGATTGGATTTGGAGATACGTCCAAATCAAATTCGAAAAAGGTCGCTATAGGTGCAGTTCGATGGCCGTTGTTGGAAATCGACTGTACGGGCCTTGATAAAATTATTAAAAATAGTAATAATTTGTGTAAAATC
The DNA here is from genome assembly GCA_030737875.1 of Allium sativum. Taxonomy (NCBI): domain Eukaryota; kingdom Viridiplantae; phylum Streptophyta; class Magnoliopsida; order Asparagales; family Amaryllidaceae; genus Allium; species Allium sativum. The sequence continues at coordinate 688,722,949 of CM060922.1, forward strand.
ATAAGAAATGATTTGGGAAAAGTTGGGATGAAAAACTCCATATTTGAAAAGATAAAAATAGATTTTTATCGAAATGAACTAGTTTTGAACTAAATTTAAAACCCAATTATTTTTAAATAAATAAATTAGATTTAAAAAGGGGTTTTAAAATAATCGAAATTTCTAATATATTTGATTGGATTTGAAATGGGTTTATCGTGAACGGTGTATCAAATAACACTAGTTCTTTAACCCGATAATAAATAGAATGTGATTTGGGTTTGTCGTGAACTGTGTTTTAAATAACACCTAGTTCTTTAACCCAGTAAAAGGAGTTTTAACGAATCTGCAATTAGGTTGAAATGTGAATCTATAATCTAAATTATCAAATTTGGCAAATGAGCGAGAGCGGAGTATCACCAGTTTTGCTCCAAAGCGATAGTTAAATCGTTAATCAGATTTGAACGTGAAATGGTAATTAATTTTACCGATAACACCGTGGTGTTAGATATGGAGTATTACCAGTTTTGCTTCATGGGATGAATAGGTTGGGATTGGGAAATAAAATAAATAATTACTTCGTTGTGGTTCCCTAATCTCGACTAGTTTAGAAAACCATAATTTGGTTTGAAATGTCATCCAAAGGAAGATTAAAGGATAAATTTCAAAGAATTTATCTTAGATAAAATTAATGGGAACTTTTCCCTAAGAATATGAATTGGAATGAGGCGTATGTTGTGTTTGTGTAACATTCGTTTTAATATACGCGGGTTGTTCGGAAAGGCCGGGTTTACACCCATTCTGAATAACCGATTCAACGATATGTCGAAGATGAAGACGGTGGTCGAAGACCGGAAGTCTTCACATCGTTTGGATAATTACTGACGATCCTGATTGGGCAGTACACCCAAGAGGATGGAAATAGTTGGTGGTCGTCCAGACGTACTTGGAGATCGATGGATATGCGAGGAAAGTGCCTCCGATTTCGTTCAGACCCAGAACGAACTTGTAAATGGATTGTGTGTCTGACATTGGATTTTATTCTGTGTTGATTGATTTCTGTTAAATATACATCTGTTTGGCGGCGGAGAATTTATTCTTTTGCTTAACGCCCTTCTCTGAGACGTACGAGCTCAGAGGTTGTATATCGACGGACATCAGTCGCATGGTATGAATTGCCTGTGTGGCACGCTAAGATGCAATGATCAAGGCTTCTGTTGAAAAGAAAAGTCTTGTGGTTGATGATCAAAGCACGCCTACGTGGCAGCTTTGTGTATAACGTGAATTCGCGAGCCTCACACCTCGGTATGAGTTAAAAACGGGATACGGGCCGTTGGGAGAACACGACGTTTCTTTCTAGCTTTGGTGGTGTCAGTGACTTACCAGCCCTGACATTTATATACTTTTCACCTATGTGGTTGTTGGAATGAGGCGCCTCGATTATAGGTCTGTAAGGACCGGGAAACGTGTGTTCAGGCATAACTAATCCTCTAACGTAAGTGAGGACCGGCCCAACCGATCCAAGTGGCTGCCCAGAGTGTGTAGTCCTGAGCATTTGCTAGAGTGTCTCGAAGCGGAGAGGAGCTTGCCCCTTGCCTCGACTCATGAAGGAAATCCAATTTCCAATACGTGTATTGCGGTTTTAATTGTAGAACTAGTATGGCGACATGATATATGGTACCCATGCCGTCTATGATTTATATTTATGATTGAAATTGTTTTGACACTATACACTTATTATAGTATCAAATGATTTGTTTTAAACGTTTCAAGCATGTTTGGCTATTATAAGGGAAAACCCTATCCTCCGGCTTGCGTTGCATTGTGTGATGGGACCTGGGTCTTATAATAGCTTCATTTTTCGAAAAAGCATTGCGCCGTTTGTTCTATGCACTGGTATTCTTGGGAGGAAACCCGTTCCGTGTTATACGGCGTGGTCCCTTGAATTACTCTCTTTTAAAATAAAGCTTTAAATAACTGTTTTAGTTCTCACACCAGTCACATGACTGACCTGGAGTTTATTGTTTTAACCTAAACTATGGGTGCCCCTATTTTCCGCACGGGCAGCTAGTAGTTTTGGTTTTGCAGATTTATATTCTCAGGATCCTGGTTTACAGCTGGAATGATATCCGGAAAGCTCTGTATCCGTATATCACCTTCAGTTGTGCTTTGTATTATTTTCCGCTGCTATGTAATCTATTGTAATCTCTGATATTTATCGAATGTAATTAATTCAATTATACTCTGTATATTCTTGTATCTGATGGAATTGTTGTAATAGCAATGAAATGTCCTTCCGTCTGCGTTCTGATTTGTCCTGTCCTCACAGTAATTCGTTCTTTCTCATCTCTTCGGAGACCGGGGAAGTTCGGGTCGCTACATGTATAAACTGAAAGTAAACATAAGGATGATGACAAGATAGGCAAGTTAAACTAAGATGTCAAGATAAACTATACTAACCAGATAAACTACGGTAACAAGATGAACTATGCAAACCAGATAAACTACGTATAGCATCGCATGTTTAACATTCTCTGCACCAACTGTACTTGTACCCCAACCCGTATTATCCTTTACATGTATATGTACAGTCCCTTGCCGTATATCGTACGGGTTTCATCACGTATTTCTATACTACTTCAACGTAGTGTCACCATTCTTGAAATCGTTTGGACTGGCACTCTTGTTCTGGCTAGGTTTCCTTATCATGAACTATCGCGTGTTCAACTAGGATTTATGCCACCTAGGCCACTAGGGATTATGCTACCTATTGAACGTTTTCTAGATTCGATTAGGGTTTATGCCACCTAGGACCACTAGGGATTATGCTACCTAACGAACAACACCCTTTTCCCACGTAACGAGCTATTAATTGATCGGCTCCCTATAAGTCCTAGCTCGTTCATGTGTCTGTGTCATACGGCCCAATCATGAAATGTAGTCACCTGTGCTAGGTCCACCCTAGGGTGTATCAAGCCCTAGAGCGCCAACCACCGACGCAAATCAAGCACGCACAGTTTAAACCTACCGATGCCTAATGCCTGCTTTTTCAACTCCGGACTACGTGCACGACCATAGTCCGCCTGAATCTACAATGGCGCACCAACTCAGCCGTCGTTCTGGTTGCTTACAATCAGCCCAGTAATCGTGCCCCACCCTGCCTAGTTCCAGGGTACCATGATACATCTAGTGGGTTACTACTGAAAAGGACCGCGTAACTAGGGTTTTCGTCCAGTAGGTTAAGTGTTGTCATTTAAATTCGAGACTTAACCCCATCAGTCTAGCATGTCAAGTTGGTTAAGTATATTCAAGAGGTTCATGACTTAACACTACCAAATCATCATGTAAAATTGGTTAAGTATATTCAAGCGGTTCATGACTTAACCCTACCAAATCATCGTGTCAAATTGGTTAAGTATATTCAAGCGGTTCATGACTTAATGCTATCAAATCATCATGTCAAATTGGTTAAGTATATTCAAGCAGTTCATGACTTTACCCTATCAAATCATCGTGTCAAATTGGATAAGTATATTCAAGCGGTTCATGAATTAACCCTGCCAAATCATCGTGTCAAATTGGTTAAGTATATTCAAGCGGTTCATGACTTAACCCTATCAAATCATCGTGTGAAATTGGTTAAATATATTCAAGCGGTTCATGACTTAACCCTACCATGTGGCATTAATTCATTAATGCACCCCAACCTCTCACATCAGACCTGTTGTTGTGGTCACTGGATATGTCGGGCGGTTCCGGGCAGAATTACACTACAACTCAGTCTGACCTCGGGTTTTCAAGTGCGACATGACCAACTACCCACATTGGATCCTATTGTTTGCAGTAACTGGATTTGCCGGGCGGTTCCGGGCAGAATTACACTGCAAACTCAACCCAACCTCGAGTTAGCCATTTTCAAGTTCATTCTAAGTGTCATGTCTGTGTTCAAGTTTCATGTCAAGTTCGTGTCAAGTTTCATGGCGAGTTTCATGTCAAGTTTCATGTTTTCACTTATGCCCATTATCAAGTTAATGATTCATATTCATAACAAACTCATGTTTCAAGTTCATAAGCATGTTTACTGTCTTCTAGGTGTCCAATATAACCTATCAAGTCACAGTCAATTTTGTATTCAAGTTATTCCCGTCGTATCAATTTCATGCTATTCGTCGTGTTCCATAATTACCTAAAAACATGGTTTGACCAACAGATTCTATTTTCTTTAATTATGTTCCTAGGGTCTTAACAGCATGTCCAATTTCCCAGGTTCACAATCCACGTTCATGTCAATTATCAAGTTCATTATTCACGTTTTTTCCCCAAAACGTATTCCCAAAGTATTATCCTAATTCACTATAAAGTTATGCCAAGTTATATCCTTTTATTTATAATACATGCCAACTACCCAAAACCCAACTAAGGCGCGTTCATATTTAACATATAACAATGTTCGTGTTCGTGATCAAGTCAACTATCCAATACACAGTGATCTCCATGTTTCAAATTCCCAACTTTACATATTAATATTTATGTCCAAGTTTTAATTTTCACGCCGATTTTCATATGCTCAATCCCAGCCAATTTACATATGTTCAACTCATGCTGATTTACACACACACACATATATATATATATCAAGTTTTATGCCAAACTACTTGTATTCCATGTTTACACCAAGTTACCCAAACTTACAAACTTTAATTATAATGACAATACCCAATTCCCAATTTCATGTTATGTCGTTAATTCCACCAAACATAAATATCCAATATAGAAAATATTCCCATATTTCCTCGTATTCAATCGTACGCAAATCGCGGTTTAGGCCTGGGTCCGAAATTGACCTAGGTTCATCAAAAGAAAATAAATATGGGAAGGTAGAATTTGTATAACAATAAGTACAGACAGAAGACTGGCATAAAAACATCATCTCAGGCATAAAAGATAGATCTTGATAATAATATCAACATGAATCAAGAAGAACTGATTTATGACAAGCTGAATAGATCATAAGCTTAACATGAGAAATAGAAAAGTCCCAAAACTCAAGATTCAAGAAGCAACAGAAATAGATCTGAATCGATAATCATACTTAAATCCAATTCCACTTTATTCCATGGCCATATTATAATTAACAAGTTTCAACCTCAAAGTAACTAGAACTTACAGAGCGCGGATCGAGAATTAGAGTGCAGAGATTTTGATTCTAGAAACGGTTGTTGCAGTTGTTGAGTCTCTATTTATTTAGTCTTGTTCTAGTTGAAAACCCCCAATTTGCAATTCCTAGATGTTTTCTTGACAAAGAAGAAGTAGTCTCTCTTAATTTTAATATTATCGTTTTGATTTTCATAGAGGTAGCATAATGACAGAATGAAATGGTGTAGAGAGAATGAGGCTAGGGGCTGTTTATATAGGTTTAGAGTCACGAATTTGGTCCAGAAATCGGTCTAGATACGCAGAAATGAACTCAGCCTTGGATCTGGAAATTCAGGGCAGGTCGACCCCCAGGTCGACTACCCAGTCGACCTGGCTAGGGGGAGGTCGACTACCCAGTCTACCACCCAGTCGACCTGGGTCCTGGGCGGGAAATTTCCTGCCCAGCCCGCTTCTGGGTTTGAATTCGAATTTCGAATTCGAATTTTGAGCTATTTTGGTTTCTGAAAATTCTTGAAACTTTGGAGGGTCATATCTCCCTCATACGAAATCCATTTTTCGAAAAATCGGACTCGTTTCCACGTAGAATTTCGAGACGAACACAATGGCCCAACCCGTTTCCCTTGGTTCTTATTTTAAAATTTAATTCTACCTTGATTTATGGTTATAACATGTTATGAAAATACGGGTTGTTACATTCTCCCCTCCTTAAAGGATTTCGTCCCCGAAATCTCCAAGTTAAGGAGAACGTATCCCACCATCCATCATCCATCTAATCAAAACATCACCCACAAGCAATCATTGTCCTTAAAAGATTCCTAACATTGTATGTACATATGCAAGAGTGTGTGTATATGTACTTATCTAATGCAATAGATCAGGCGGTTACTGATTTAGTAAACCTCCTTAATGCAAAGTATGTTAGTGCGATGAGTCCAACATGTATGCAAAATTCCTATTACATTTCACAATTTCTACATGAGTGCTCAAACATTCATTCATATGCAACATCCAAATGATAGCATATCAAGTTTCCAACCATATACAAGTATAAAACATTCATGCATATGCAGTATGAGATGTGACTGAGCCGATCTAGTGCCTAATGTGTGTTCATGCATCCACGAGTAACAACTAACAACCACTTGCAACCACTTGCAACCATCAACCATAACATGTCTCAAACACATGTTTACATCCATTAGTTCCTACCTAAAGGTATAGTCGAAGCAAGTAAAGAAAAACTTTGTACCCATTAGGCAATGTCAAAACTGGAAATCTTCCTCATATGTATACTGATTAGGAGAATAACTCCCCTAAATACCAGCCTAAAAACCAATATATATGATTCTAGGAAACCAAGCATGATAAACTCCTTTTAGGTCGCAAAATCCCTTCCTAAAACCAACCCATATCTTATAAAGCCCAAAAAGTTTAGTCAACCCAACGGACACCCTCAAACCCCAACATATATCACAACCAGATGAGTCATACTCCTTATAGGGTTTGCAACAGAAATAAGATTGAGAATAGGACCGAGAGGATATACATACAAGATAACATGCAAGTAAGCTCTACAGGAAAAGAGGGATCAAGGATATACTCTTAAAAAGAGATATGATGCGCGTATCTAGTCTTCAATCTTCTAAGTCGCATTTCCTTAAGCTTAACTCCAATGTGCTTTGTCCGCCTTTAACTTCATAATTTCGTAGCTTCTTAATTCTTGTTTCCAAAGTATGAGTTGGAACTCATTTCACTGTTGCCTCTCGTCCCACTTTCCCTTATCCTCCTTCTAGTATACTCGGCTCAAACATAACTGCGTACTCATGGTTTCATGCAAGCTCTCCAAAATTCACTAGTGAATCCTGGAATTCATTTACTCACTATAGAGTATTCCACGCAGAAGAATTATCTCTTGCAAATAAACAGATGTCAGCCATGTTGCCAAATGTACTTACTAAGGTGATTTCCTATAACTCATGCCTAAGCGAAATGAACCATCCACCTTAGTGGCGAACACTACTCGAGATCAACAAATGTATCAAGAGGTTCTAGGTAACCAAGCATGGCAGAATCCTCAGGGTTACACTAGACTTCGAGGGTATTACCACGGCAAGTCAAGAGTCTAACTACCCTCTTTTCATACTCATGAATGGCACCAGTACTGGATAACCATTTCATCCCTAGAATCGACCCGTAGCCCAAGAACATAAGCATTTCTTCTAAACTCAACGCTTAGCATAGACATTCTCAAATCCAAACAAGTCATGAATAAATGAGCTAATTCCTCAACAGGATTTTGAGAAGAGAAAAAAATGGGATCCTCTACTACGCTAGTACTAAGGTGCAGAGACTCAACTATCGAAGCAGAAATAAAAAGGATGCGATGTACCATAATCAAAAAGGGTACGGACAGGATAGAAAGATAAACTAGGCTTTCCTGCAAAAACATTTCTACCTTCTTGTTCTGAGCCTCATTCGCCTTAACCACTCTTATCCCCTCTTATTTGACGTGTTAATTGGTCTCTCGAGAACTACCTCCATCGCATGGCAACCCTTCAAAGCTTGAAATAAGAAAAGTCGCAGATGGAACTAATGTAACTACAGATGGAGGAAAGAAAGGTAAAGGGATTCAAACAAGGAAACAAAGGATAATGCTAATGGCTTTTGGGGAATAGCCTTTAAAAATAAATCTTTTCTTGAAAAATGCTTCTTTGTAAATGGTTTTGAAAATAATTTCAAAAGGTTTTAAAAATTTTTGCCCAGTCCGGTAACCTTCTGCTCTGATACCAAATGTAACACCCCACCTCCACTAGGGTCACTCACAAAGGGAATGCACTAGCTTTGGTGGAGCATTATCTAGGGAAACATACACAGAAATATTACAAGACAGAACATATAAAACAGCGGAAGGAAAACCAAATTTCATTTCTTTAAAATCTAGAAAGGTCTAAAGCCTTTTACATCAAAATGCCATTAAATCCATTACATCGAAATCTGTCTTGCAATAGTAAAGAAGCATAAAACCATAGTCATAAATCATTCCCCAAGTAAAACAGTAAAGCAAGCCATAGCCAAGAGAAATCCAAGTCGTTCGTGAAAGAGTCTTGGAGCTTGGTAAGATCCGAACTAAGCTGTATTCCCACCTTGCAAACCTGGGGGGAAGAACGGAAGAAAAAGAGGCGAAACAAAACGGGTCAGTCATAAAGACTGAGTAAGTCCTAGTGACTTTCAGCATAGAAACAAGTAAAGATAACATGACATGTATAAACTGAAAGTAAACATAAGGATGATGACAAGATAGGCAAGTTAAACTAAGATGTCAAGATAAACTATACTAACCAGATAAACTACGGTACCAAGATAAACTATGCAAACCAGATAAACTACGTATAGCATCGCATGTTTAACATTCTCTGCACCAACTGTACTAGTACCCCAACCCGTATTATCCTTTACATGTATATGTACAGTCCCTTGCCGTATATCGTACGGGTTTCATCACGTATTTCTATACTACTTCAACGTAGTGCCACCATTCTTGAAATCGTTTGGACTGCCACTCTTGTTCTGGCTAGGTTTCCTTATCATGAACTATCGCGTGTTCAACTAGGATTTATGCCACCTAGGACCACTAGGGATTATGCTACTTATTGAACGTTTTTTAGATTCGATTAGGGTTTATGCCACCTAGGACCACTAGGGATTATGCTACCTAACGAACAACACCCTTTTCCCACGTAACAATCTATTAATCGATCGGCTCCCTATAAGTCCTAGCTCGTTCATGTGTCTGTGTCATACGACCCAATCATGAAATGTAGTCACCTGTGCTAGGTCCACCCTAGGGTGTATCAAGCCCTAAAGTGCCAACCACCGACACGAATCAAGCACGCACAGTGTAAACTTACCGGTGCCCAATGCCTGCTTTTTCAACTCCGGACTACGTGCACGACCATAGTCCGCCTGAACCTACAATGGCGCACCAACTCAGCCGTCATTCTGGTCGCTTACAATCAACCCAGTAATCGTGCCCCACCCTGCCTAGTTCCAGGGTACCATGATACATCTAGTGGGTTACTGCTGAAAAGAACCGCGTAACTAGGGTTTTCTTCCAGTAGGTTAAGTGTTGTCATTTAAATTCGAGACTTAACCCCATAAGTCTAGCATATCAAGTTGGTTAAGTATATTCAAGCGGTTCATGACTTAACCCTACCAAATCATCGTGTCAAATTGGTTAAGTTTATTCAAGCGGTTCATGACTTAACCCTACCAAATCATCGTGTCAAATTGGTTAAGTATATTCAAGCGGTTCATGACTTAACCCTATCAAATCATCATGTCAAATTGGTTAAGTATATTCAAGCGGTTCATGACTTAACCCTATCAAATCATCGTGTCAAATTGGTTAAGTATATTCAAGCGGTTCATGACTTAACCCTGCCAAATCATCGTGTCAAATTGGTTAAGTATATTCAAGCGGTTCATGACTTAACCCTATCATATCATCGTGTCAAATTGGTTAAGTATATTCAAGCGGTTCATGACTTAACCCTACCATGTGGCATTAATTCATTAATGCACCCCAACCTCTCACATCAGACTTGTTGTTGTGGTCACTAGATATGCCGTGCGGTTCCGGGCAGAATTACACGACAACTCAGTCTGACCTCGGGTTTTCAAGTGCGACATGACCAACTACCCACATTGGATCCTATTGTTTGCAGTAATTGGATTTGTCGGGCGGTTCCGGGCAGAATTACACTGCAAACTCAACCCAACCTCGAGTTGGCCATTTTCAAGTTCATTCTAAGTGTCATGTCCATGTTCAAGTTTCATGTCAAGTTCGTGTCAAGTTTCATGTCAAGTTTCATGTTTTCACTTATGCCCATTATCAAGTTAATGATTCATATTCATAACCAACTCATGATTCAAGTTCATAAGCATGTTTACGTGTCTTCTAGATGTCCAATATCAACTATCAAGTCACAGTCAATTTTGTATTCAAGTTAATCCCGTTGTATCAATTTCATGCTATTCGTCGTGTTCCATAATTACCTAAAAACATGGTTTGACCAACATATTCTATTTTCTTTTATGTTCCTAGGGTCTTAACAGCATGTCCAACTTACAATCCATGTTCATGTCAATTATCAAGTTCATAATTCACGTTTTTGCACCAAAACGTATTCCCAAAGTATTATCCTAATTCACTATAAAGTTATGCCATGTTATATCCTTTTATTTATAATGCATGCCAACTACCCAAAACCCAACTTAGGCGCGTTCATATTTAACATATAATAATGTTCATGTTTGTGTTCAAGTCAACTATCCAATACACAGTGATCTCCATGTTTCAAATTCCCAACTTTACATATTAATATTTATGCCCAAGTTTTAATTTTCATGCCGATTTTCATATGCCCAATCCCAGCCAATTTACATATGTCCAACTCATGCCGATTTACATATATATATATATCAAGTTTTATGCCAAACTACCTGTATTCCATGTTTACACCAAGTTACCCAAACTTACAAACTTTAATTATAATGACAATACCCAATTCCCAATTTCATGTTATGTCGTTAATTCCACCAAACATAAATATCCAATATAGACAATATTCCCATATTTCCTCGTATTCAATCGTACGCAAATCGCGGTTTAGGCCTAGGTCCGAAATTGACCTAGGTTCATCAAAAGAAAATAAATAGGGGAAGGTAAAATTTGTATAACAATAAGTACAGACAGAAGACTGGCATAAAAACATCATCTCAGGCATAAAAGATAGATCTTGATAATAATATCAACATGAATCAAGAAGAAATGATTTACAACAAGCTGAATAGATCATAAGCTTGACATGAGAAATAGAAAAGTCCCAAAACTCAAGATTCAAGAAGCAACAGAAATAGATCTGAATCGATAATCATACTTAAATCCAATTCCACTTTATTCCATGGCCATATTATAATTAACAAGTTTCAATCTCAAAGTAACTAGAACTTACAGAGCGCGGATCGAGAATTAGAGTGCAGAGATTTTGATTCTAGAAACGGTTGTTGCAGTTGTTGAGTCTCTATTTGTTTAGTCTTGTTCTAGTTGAAAACCCCCCAATTTACAATTCCTAGATGTTGTCTTGACGAAGAAGAAGTAGTCTCTCTTAATTTTAATATTATCATTTTGATTTTCACAGAGGTAGCATAAGGACAGAATGAAATGGTGTAGAGAGAATGAGGCTAGGGGCTGTTTATATAGGTTTAGAGTCACGAATTTGGTCCAGAAATCGGTCTAGAAACGCAGAAATGAACTCAGCCTTGGATCTGGAAATTCGGGGCAGGTCGACCCCCAAGTTGACAACCCAGTCGACCTGGTCAGGGGGAGGTCGACTACCCAGTCGACCTGGGTCCTGGGCGGGAAATTTCCCGCCCAGCCCGCTTCTGGGTTTGAATTCAAAATTCGAATTCGAATTTCGAGCTGTTTTGGTTTCTGAAAATTCTTGAAATTTTGGAGGGTCATATCTCCCTCATACTGAATCCGTTTTTCAAAAACTCGGATTTGTTTCCATGCAGAATTTCGAGACGAACGCAATGGCGCAACCCGTTTCCCTTGGTTCTTATTATAAAATTTAATTCTGCCTTGATTTATGTTTATAACATGTTATGAAAATACGGGTTGTTACAACAATAACTGTTTTAACCCCAGATCTGAAGTAGAACAGTAGCAGATTTAACCATCAGTCGGTAGGTTGGAGGAGTTATAACGATGGTTGTGGATCTGATCTGGAGAAGGCAGGTAGCGATGAACAAAGAAAGAATCAAAAGGTGGAATTTATTGACGGTTGAGTAAGAGTAGAAGGCAAAGTTGGATTAGGGTTGAGAAAGAGAAAGTAAAAAAGATGGAGGACATGAAGACCATGGACAATATGGAAAAGAAAGGAAGGAAAGAAAAGAAATGGTTGGAGACGAGTTTATTAATCACGGAAGGAGTGGAAATAAAACGTGGTGAAAGGAAAGACGCCCATGCCCTCGTAAATAAATTTTTGTCATGTTACATTGTGAAGAGGGGTAGGAATGTTATTGGAAGTGCACAAAAGCTTCACCACATTCAAAGTATTTGCATTATTGGTGAAGATACCTAGGCAAGTTTTATATGAAACTATAGTTTTAATCTCCTAATCCACCCATAATTAGTTATCCATCGTGCATTTTCTTCTTGTCTTTTATAATATTATAGGTCAACCTTTTGTTTTATTACAATAATAAAAGTAATTCAGATATGTAAGATGTAATTTATCATAAATAAAAAAATACTGATTATTACAAAGAAGATCAGAGATCTGTTAGTGCTGAAGCTGGAGAAGCTTTGGCAATAGTTGCAATGGAGAATGTAAGAAACTACAATAAGATTATGATGGAAAAAGATGTTGTTGAAAATCTAATTGACTCATTGCATTATCCAATTCTTTGAGTTACTTCTTCTCGAATTCTAATGAGCTTATGCGCTTATTCCGACATTTTCCCGTTGCCTCAGCGGTGCCTACTGTAAGTTTTAAATATCCCTTCGTTATCCATGCTTGAAGTGTGAAAGCTGATTTCATGAATTTATTAACACTTCTAGCTTTTGATGATCAAGTTTTAAAAGTAAGGATGCATCATGTCCACATTTTGAGGTTGGCACTAAATGGCCAGAACTGAGGACAATAGGCAATAAAAAACCCAACTTAAAGGTTGGTCCCAGAAAGAACTGGGAGTGTGCATCAAATACAAACCATAATAACGTCAGTCTCAATCCCATTTAATGACATATGAGACACAGAGCATTAAATTCTATGCAATGAAATGCCTCACGAAGTATCACGTGTCGAACGCAATGGCTGAAATCGACCCTCCATTTGATTAATGATGACACGGACGTTGTGCCGACTACATTAAAAGTCATGATTCATTGATCAGAGTGAAGATGAAAAGTAGCTCAGCACGAAAAACGTGTCCTTCTTGTTATTATTTGTTTCCATCTTTTTTGATATAAAATTTTAATGAACATTTTCTAATATGCCCAAGGAAACATCTCTTTAATGATGTTACATTTTTTCTAATTATATCAATCTATGAATCCATTATCTCTGTCCGCGCAATAATACAACAGAAAAGTTCAAGCGGGAAATTTCGTCTCTTACGAGTATTGATTACTGTGTTATAACCTTTATAATAATATACGACGTGCACTATATGAATTCAGCAAGTACAAGCCTGATTATTTTCATAGATTATCAGGCAACCACCAAATATACTGATGACTCATGTGTTTTCATTTTATTTTATCAGCCTTCAATGTAGATTTCCAATCCCAATAAATACATTGGAACACGTGCTTCTAGGTATATTTGGATTTACACAACCAAATACTGTTTAGATATTTTTTAGAATTGTAATAAGATTATGCAACAACACTCTTTGGGCCCCCTTAGAGGAATTTAGGGAGTCCCTGTATTTTATTTAATTCTAAATTAGTGGGCCCCCTGTATTACTTTCGAGGGCCCACGAGTATAAGGACAGTTCTTAGCCTTTTTTGTACAAATATAGAGTTGCGACTGAGTTAGAGTTGCAACTGCGATCAAGTTACAACTCGACTCATTTACGAATGCGACTAAATTAAACTCTATGTCGTAATAGAGAGCAGTTGTGACTCTACGTTGCAACTGATAGATGCAACATAACTACCACTTTTTTGCACATGGAGAGTTCACTGTTTAATACATGTTCGGATTGATTGGATTCAAATGTCGCTGATTGATTATATTTCCAGACAAGGTATTATATTGTTAAATTTGGTGATACAAAATCACAAATTAATTGGAACAAATTTGCAAAGAATGGAAGGTAAATATTTTTATAATGAGAATGCATTGATTGCATTTGATGAGATGGTAGAGAAATAAATGAAGGGATTAATTTCTTCCATCTATCCAAAAGAAAGGAATTGATTTACTTTCTATCTTTGCACATTTGTTGCTATGGTAATTTTCCTCCATTATATTATTACCATATGTTGGTCGGTACTGTAATTGATTACTCACATGGATTTGCACTGGCTATATACTGAGGTTTAGACTTTAGTGTAAACTCATCCTGGCATGGAGCCAGCGATCCCCAATGGTGTCTCTTCTAGTTAAGCCTGCTTGAGGTTTTGTTATGTAAACTCTTATTTTGTAATCTATTGTATTCTCTCATGTGGAATAAAATATCTCTCTTTTGGACTGGACGTACACTATCTTATGGATGATAGTGGAACCAGTATAAATATTATGTCTCTTTTCTTCATTATAGTTATTTACTATTTGTTTGATGTAATATAATAATTGTTACCATATTTGATTGATGTTCAATTGACAAATCTAGATCCTGCTTATTACGCTTCTGCATTTGCGCAATTTTTGCATAACAGATTGGTATCAGAGCAATTTCTGCATAACAGATTGGTATTAGAGCGAGGCGATTTGTTTTAAATTGTGCATCAATTATTTCTACAAAGGTTAGTAGATTCAGTGGTAATTATGCTACTACTTTTTTGGAGAAACGGAATACTCTGGTGGAAGAGATTATGTTGAAAGTGAAAAGCGTTCCAATCTAGGAACTTTGACGTGGTATGGAGTTTACTGCTTTGAAGGGACCATTGGATTTGGGAACCTTTGATCATGTTTTAGACAGGGGTCTTCATGTTGATGATGCTCGAGGGATCCAAGACGATCAGGAAAGGAGCTCAGGTCAAGTGATAGATGGGTGTCGAGACAGAGATCATTGTAGTTTAGACAGGGGTCCTCACGTTGATGATGCTCGAGGGATCCAAGGTGATTGAGTAAGGAGCTCAGGTCAAGTGTTAGACGGGTGTCGATGTTAATGCAAGCACTTTTAGACCGTTGTTTTATGCGTGGTGCACCTTATAGTGGTAGATGCATCTTCTGCAAGCGGTGGGTGAAGTTTGTAATAACTAAGTGGCAAGAGAGAGATTTTTTGTGCGTACAGTGATTTGGATTTTGGCTCTGTATTTGAATAAGTGATTGAGATAATTAATTTTGGCCTTGGCGATGTTGAGATTACTTTGGTGTCTGCCTTCTTTTTTATTTTGGATATTTGCAACATTTTGTTGGTGGGCAGAGACGTGGTCTGAGCTCGTTAACATGATGTGATGGGGGTATCTTTGTTGGAACCCACTAGCCAAATATTCATTTTTGGTTTCCATCTCATCTTGAGATTTTGATTGAAGGTGGAGTTCTATTGAAGAGTTTTATGATGTGAAGAGAATTTGATTCAAGATGGGGTGTTGTAGATATGTGATTTTGCATCAAGATGGAGTGTTAAATTTGGTGATACAAAATCACAAATTGATTGGAACAAAATTTTCAAAGAATGGAAAGTGAATATTTTTATAATGGGAATGCATTGATTGCATTTGATGAGATGGTAGTGAAATAAATGAAGGGGTTAATTTCTTCAATCTATGCAAAAGAAACGGATTGATTTACTTTCTATCTTTGCACATTTGTTGCTATGGTAATTTTCCTCCATTATATTATAACCATATGTTGGTTGATAATGTAATTGATGACTCACATGGATTTGCACTGGCTATATATTGAGGTTTAGACTTTAGTGTAAACCCATCCTGGAATGGAGCCAGTGATCCCCAATGGTGTCTCTTCTAGTTAAGCATGTTTGAGGTTTTAATATGTAAACTCTTATTTTGTAATCTCTTGTATTCTCTCATGTGGAATAAAATCTCTCTCTTTTGGAACGGACGTACACTATCTTATGGATGATAGTGGAACCAATATAAATATTGTGTCTCTTTTCTTCATTATAGTTATTTACTATTTGTTTGATGTAATAGAATAATTGTTACCAGATTAGATTGATGTTCAATTGAAAAATCTAGATCCTGCTTATTACGCTTCTGCATTTGCGCAATTTTTGCATAACAGATTGGTATCAGAGCAATTTTTGCATAACATATTGGCATCAGAGCGATACGATTTGTTTTAAATTGTGCATCAATTATTTCTACAAAGGTTGGTAGATTTAGTGGTAATTATGCTATTACTTTTTTGGAGAAACGGAAGACTCTGGTGGAAGAGATTATGTTGAGAGTGAAGAGTGTTCCAATCTAGGAACTTTGACGTGATATATAGTTTACTGTATTGAAGGGACCGTTGGATTTGGGAACCTTTGATCATGTTTTAGGCAGGGATCTTCATGTTGATGATGCTCGAAGGATCCAGGATGATCAGGAAAGGAGCTCAGGTCAAGTGATAGATGCGTGTCGAGACAAAGATCATTGTGGTTTAGATAGGGGTCTTCACGTTGATGAAGCTCGAGGGTTCCGGGGTGATCGAGTAAGGAGCTCAGGTCAAGTGTTAGACAGGTGTCGATGTTATTGTAAGCACTTTTAGACCGTTGGTTTATGCGCGGTGCACCTTATGGTGGTAGATGCATCTTTTGCAGGCGGTGGGTGAAGTTTGTAATAACTAAGTGGCACGAGAGAGATTTTTTGTGCGTACAGAGATTTGGATTTTGCCTTTGTATTTGAATTGGTGATTGAGAGAATTAATTTTGGCCCTGGCGATGTTGAGACTACTTTGGTGTCTGCCTTCTTTTTTATTTTGGATATTTGCAACATTTTGTTGGCGGGCGGGGACGAAGTCTGAGCTCGTTAACATGGTGTGATGGGGGTATCTTTGCTGGAACCCATTGGGCAAATATTCATTTTTGATTTCTATCTCATTGTAAGATTTTGATTGAAGGTGGAGTTCTGTTGAAGAGTTTTATGATGTGAAGAGAATTTGGTTCGAGATGGGGTGTTGCAGATATTTGATTTTGCATCAAGGTGGAGTGTTAAATTGAATGATACAAAATCACAAATTGATTGGAAAAAAAATTAAAGAATGGAAAGTAAATATTTTTATAATGGGAATGCATTGATTGCATTTGATGAGATGGTAGAGAAATAAATGAAGGGGTTAATTTCTTCAATCTATGCAAAAGGAACGAATTGATTTACTTTCTATCTTTGCACATTTGTTGCTATGGTAATTTTCCTCTATTATATTATTACCATATGTTGGTTGGTAATGTAATTGATGACTCACATGGATTTGCACTGGCTATATATTGAGGTTTAGACTTTAGTGTAAACCCATCCTGGCATGGTGCCAGTGATCCCCAATGGTGTCTCTTCTAGTTAAGCCTGTTTGAGGTTTTGATATGTAAACTCTTATTTTGTAATCTCTTGTATTCTCTCATGTGGAATAAAATCTCTCTCTTTTGGAATGGACGTACACTATCTTATGGATGATAGTGGAACCAGTATAAATATTGTGTCTCTTTTCTTCATTATAGTTATTTACTATTTGTTTGATGTAATAGATTAATTGTTATCAGATTAGATTGATGTTCAATTGGCAAATCTAGATCCTGCTTATTACGCTTCCACAATCGCATAATTTTTGCATAATATATATTGCATGTAATGAGTGGTTGACTGTAACACCCCGTATTTTCTGTGAATATCAAAATTAACGAATCTAAGAACACTTATTTTTTAAAAGAGGAATTGGGTGAAACGGGTTATGCCATTGCATTCGTCTTAGAATTCTTCTTGAGATAGAGTCCGAGTTTGCATGAATAGGACTCTGTATGAAGAAGTTATGGAGTTCAGAAGTTTTCAAGTTTAAATAGTAATTAAATATAATAATAAATCAAATAAGAAAACAGTTCAAATTTCAAAATCTAGCAAGAGCGGCCTGAGCGGGAAATTTCCCGCTCAGGGGTGTTGACCCCTCCCCCTTCCCCTATAGGGGAGTCGACATAGGTGTCGACCCCCCTGTAGGGAGTCGACCCCTCCCAGATCCAGCTCCTATGACGAATTTTTATAGCCCTGTGATGATGTGGCCTTCTCTGATTGGCTAAAGACTGATTTCTGAGGTATTAGGGCATATGTGTCATGTCTTTGATTTGATGGCTCTGATTCCCCTAGACTAGTCTAAAAGCTAGAATTAAACCTAGACTTCTATATAATCACCCCAAACCTCAACCATAGAACTCATTCTATGGAGCCGTCATGTTGTCCGTCTACAAACTGGCCTAGCCTCCATTCATCTACCCCAAACTAGAGAATCAAATTCAAACTAGGAATCAATTAGAAGAACTAGAGAATCGAACGTCTACATCAAAGGATAGATTTTAAAATTCAGAAATTAGATCCCAGAAATCAAGATCCGTCCTTTTTCTGTAAGTATAGTTATTGTTTAGATGTGAACACCTAATAAGAAATCATGACATTAATAATTGGATCTAGAACTATGCCGAATTCTATTCGTGGCTATCCTTTTGTCAATTCTGAATTGCCTATGCCTATGAGACTATTGTGATTGATGTAATGACACCTATCGTGCCTATGAGACTATTGTGATTGACATAATGAAACCTAACATGCCTATGAGACTGTTGGATTGAAAAAATAGAACCTATCAAGCCTATGGACTGTTGTGACTGAGTTATCATGTTGTACATCCTATGCCTATGAGACTATTTGATTGACACAATTGAACCTACCACGCTGTATATGCAAATTACATGATAAGTTATGTTCATACATGCTTACATGTTTAGATCCAAGCTAGTACCCATGTTTAAGATATATATAAGTTCATGCTTATACAATTAGATCTATGCTAGTTCGCATGTTAATTGGATCTAATTTAAATGCAAGATCACGTTCATGTGCTTTATTAAGTTTATGTCGTTCTATCCCAAATTTGTACTAAGCATGTTGATCTATATTGTTTAGGCATGTTGGAATGTTACATATCCCTTTCTTTTCACTTTTGTTTATAAGTTAGGCTAATTTGCGAGCCTAACGTTCTATGTGAATTATGCGAACGAATAACGGGGTAGAAATTGGGAAAAAAATATTAAACTACATACTATTGGCATAGACATGCTCATAATCATGTAAATAATTAGTAGCATGAAATGGCAGAATTTGTATACCAAGAATTATGAACATAATTTAGAGGGTAAATGGGGCATGACTTGAATTGACAACACTTGTGGATAATTTACATATGAACATAAATTATAAATATGTAAATTAATTAAAAAATGAATGAAACACCCCACCTCCGTTAGGGTCACTCTCAAAGGGAATGCCCTAATTTTGGTGGAGGTTTATAAGTATAAGTCACAGATATACAAGACTGATATAAGAACACATATTTGTAAACAGCGGAAAAACAACAACTTTTATTTCATAAAAGAAAATACGTGTTACAACACATCACCATGATTGTCTTACATCCTTTCCAAAAACATAACATAACACTTTCATAATCTGTCTTGAGTACATTATTTAAAGAAGCATAAATAAAACATAGATAAACTGCAAAAGCCCCATAGTGGTTGTCCAAAGCCATAGTTCAAAACGAAAAGGTCCAAGCAATACATTTCTCCCCTTCAAGCTGGATGTTAAGGCTGGTCAAGCTGCAGTGTTCCCTCCCTGTGGACCTGGGGGGGGGGGGGGGGGGAAACGGAAGAAAAGAAGATGAAAGAAAAGTAGAGTCAGACATAAAGCCTGAGTAAGTCTAGTACTATTCTGTCTATGAATAAAGAACTGGGTATGATGAGTATAAACAAGAAGTGGGAAAGTACTATAAACTTGGTTAAGTTGTCTAGGGTCGAATATACTATCGTACCCCATGTTAATCTCTGAACCCATATAAACTAGTTCCAACTGGCACCCCATAATCAGGGTGATGTGATCCATTCTATGATGATCGGCTCCTACTCGCATAGTTACATGTGTCTTACGGCCCCCGATGTTGTAGTTACCTATGTTGGTCCCACCATGGGGTGTATCAAGTCCCATGGTGGCGGCCCGACACAATCCTAGAATGCACAGGTATGCTACTGGTGTCCAGTGCCCTATTTTTCTGCGCCGGAGTGTGTGCACGCCCGCACCCCGTTAGAACCTACACTGCAACACCACCGCCGTCGATTTGACCTCTTACAATCAGCCCAGTAATCGTGCCCTACCCTGCCTAGTTTCAGGGTATCCTGATACACCTTCTAGGGTTACTGCTGAAAAGGGTCCCCCGTTACTAGGTTTTTTACCTCTAGCCAACATGCTAAGTTGGTTAAGTGTTTTCTAACCTAACCCCCACCAGTCCGTTTAGTTTAGCATGTTCCATTTTGATTAAGTCTTTAGTTCACTTAATCCTAACAATCCTGACTCAGCCTTAATTGTCTTATTAAAGCCTTGACCTCTCACATTAGACAGGTATTGTTGTGGCTTCCTGTTGCCGGTTGGTTCCGGGCAGTCTTACGCCACAACTCAGTCTAACCTCGGGTCCTTATTGGGCTCCATGTTTAACCTCCCACATTGGATAGGTATTGTGACTACTGGACAGCCGGGCGGTTCCGGGCAGGTTTACATCACAACTCAATCCAACCTCGGGTTAAACACATCGTATGTTCTACATTTACATATTTTGTCTTTCTTCTTTATTTTCTTATATGTAAATATTTGCGGCCCATTATTAAGTTAATGGTGTAAAGGTTACACCAATCATGGGCCCAACCCATACCTGAATTTGGGCCCTTCTACTTTATGTTTTCATTTATTAATAAATTTAACCCAACGTTATTTTCCCCCGTTTAACACGTCCGTTTATTATATATATGTTGGGCTTAGCCTTTTTAAGCCCAACTTAGCCATGCGAAAAGGGGAGGCTTAAAGCGTGATTACATACACAAAAAGGGGAATGTGAACGCATGAACTTGCAATGTGACGTTGGAACTACAAAATAGAAACTGGTGTACTTGCATAGTAGTAACATATACTTTGGTCATAAAGCATAAGTGACATGAATCAAACCATGTAAACTTGTAGTTAAGTTAAGAATATCGCTATTGACACATAGGCTTAACTACAACATAAACCTATATTTTATTTAGGCATAATATCAAACATAAGCAAATCATGTTCATAAGATTACTACATGTTTACAAAGGTGCTTACTTTTGTTACTAACACAAAAGTATAGTTCAACTTAATCATGATTTTAAATCTATTCACATAACCATGGCATAAATATTTCTAACATGAAATCATGATTTACTTTAGTCATGCAAAACTTGCAAAAGGGATTTTTGAATCTAACCTAGCTATGTACCACATATGTCATCATATAATTCTTGTTAACAATATGGATTTCAATTATGTAAAATATCAATCATAGCCTAGTCATATTCGTAAGTTTGCAAATAGGTTTTCTAGTACAAAAACATGGCTTAATACATAGATCATGATGCCAAATTTTCAACATAATTTCATATGGATTATGATAACCCAAACTTATTCCAATTACTTCACAAAAATGATGTTTGTATAAAAATACACATTATGATGGCATAGTAGCAAAAACCCCAAACTTGCATGAATTTCAATTAATCAACTACATACATGTAGCTTCAACATGGATTACATAATTTTGCGAATATTCCAAACGTATACTTGCATAAAACTACCGCATGTAGTTTTTTATAATGAATAACATGCTTTGCGAATATCCAAACGTATACAATATTCCAAATCGATAGTAACGCACAAATATGAATTACTTTATCGCCACAAATCAAGTATACAAACCAACACAATTATTTGTTCATACCAAAATAATACTCTACTTACAATTGTATGGCGAATTCTCCAATTTAGGGATTTGGAGATGCGATTCCTTGTTGATTTGATTTGTTTAGGTTGCTTTATGCTTTAGAATTTGCCT
Source organism: Allium sativum (assembly GCA_030737875.1). Lineage (NCBI taxonomy): Eukaryota > Viridiplantae > Streptophyta > Magnoliopsida > Asparagales > Amaryllidaceae > Allium > Allium sativum. Next base: position 688,744,929 of record CM060922.1, read on the forward strand.
CCTAATCCTCTCTCCAATTGGCGGCTACTCTTAGTCGTTCCTCAGCAACATGACGGCTTTGTTCTTATTTTTGAATGAATAGATTAGGGTGAGTCTAGGGTCATTTTTATAGGGTTTATGAACTGATTAGGACCATTGATGTTGCTTGGATTGATCGTAGCCATTCATTCGAAAGAGAGACCAATTAGAGCCTGCCACCTAGCCCTAATGACAAAGCAAGCTTCTGAAAATCGGCCAAACACAGACCTGGCCAGCCAGGACTTGACCAGACCTGACCAGCAGGTCATTTTTGACCTGGGCGCACTTGGCAGGTGCGCCAGGTCAAAAATGTACTGGCGCACTTCACAAGTGCGCCAGTTCATTTTTTATCTGGCGCACTTCCCAAGTGCGCCAGTGCATTCTGACCCTTCTCCGGTTTTTCGCCCAGCTTCGTTCGTCCATAACTTCTTCATACGATATCCGTTTTTCGAAAACTCGGACTCTATTTCACGTATTTTTCCGAGACGAACGCAATGGCATATCCCGTTTCCCTTAGTTCTTTGATTTGAAATTAATTATACTTTAATTTGTGAATTTCACAGTTATAGAATTCGCGGGGTGTTACATTCTCCCCCACTTAAAAGGATTTCGTCCCCGAAATCTTCAAGTTAGGAGGAATGTATATCCTAACATCAAATCATCCATCTACTCATCCATCAAACACGAGCATCCATTGTCGTTAAAAGACTTCTAATGCTTCATGATCATATGCGAAGTGTGTGTGTACATGAACTTATCAAATGCAAGATCAGGCGGTCTACTGATTCAGTTGACCTCCTTAATGCGAATTATGTAGGTGCCATGAATCCATCATGTATGCAAATTTTTCCTATTTATGATTCTACATGAGTGCACAATCATTCAATACAAATGCAACATCCATATGACAACACATTAAAATTCGACCATATACGAATGCAAACATATATGCATATGCAATATGAAGTAACTGAGCCGATCTAAAACCTAGATTGTGTGTGTATATGCAACCACGAGCAACCACTAGCAATCACTTGCAACCACTTGCAACCATCATCCATAACATGTTTCAATTACATGTTTTCATCCAAAGGGGTTTCTACCTAAAAGATAAGGTCGAGGAAATATACCTAAAATGATAGATAAAAGCGCAACTTAAGGAAAAGGAAAGATCAAGGATGTACCCTCGAACAGAAAAGGGTAGGCAGTGCGCATTCTAGCTTCAGTTTCCCAAGTCGCGTCTCCCTCGGCGTCGCTCCATTGAACTTTGACGAGCTTGACTTCGCGGTTGCGTAGCTTCTTCACTTCCGTTCCTAATATGCATGTTGGAACTTTTCTTATGGTTGCTTCACGTTCCACTTCGGCCTCTTCGAGGATATTTGGCTCTACCACTTCAGCAGACTCATGTAGACATTTTCGGAGATGTGAAACGTGAAAAACGTTGTGGACTCCAGCCAACTTCTCGGGTAGCTCTAATCTATAGGCCATTTTCCCAATTTTCTCGATGATAGGGAATGGCCCTACGAACCTTGGTGCCAGTTTTCCTGTGGTTCCAAAACGAACAACGTTCCTTAGCGGTGATACCTTGAGAAAAACTCTGTCTCCAACCTCAAATTCAAGGTCGGTCCTTCTCTTGTCGGCATAGGACTTTTGTCTGTCTTGGGCCGTCTTCATCCTTCTTCGTATTAAGTCTACTTTCTCTGAAGTCTCTCGGATCATATCTGGTCCAAGTATGAGCTTGTCCATAGACTCCCACCAACAAGTGGGCGATCGGCACGGTCTTCCATATAAAGCTTCGAAGGGCGCCATTCCGATGGTTGCTTGATAGCTGTTGTTGTAGGCAAATTCCATCAAAGGAAGGTGGTCTTCCCATGTCCCTCCGAAGTCGAGGACGCATAACCTTAAAAGGTCTTCCAAAACTCTGTTCACTCTCTCTGTTTGGCCGTCGGTTTGGGGATGATAGGCTGTGCTCAAGCATAACTGCGTTCCTACTGCTTCTTGCAGACTCCACCAAAACTCACTGGTGAAGATGGGGTCTCGGTCACTAAAAATGCTAGATGGTATTCCATGGAGTCGAACGATTTCCTTGAGGTAAAGTGATGCTAGGGATGAGGCAGTTCTTTTACTTTTGACAGGTAAAAAGTGGGCGCTTTTAGTAAGCCTATCCACTATTACCCAAATGCTAGTGTTGCCTCTCCTAGACCTAGGCAGCCCATCGATGAAGTCCATTGATATGCTATCCCACTTCCACAGCGGGACCTCCAGAGGATGTAGTAGTCCGCCAGGCTTTTTCTGTTCCGCCTTAACCTGTTGGCACACCATGCACTTAGAAACGAATTCTGCCACGTCCTTTTTCATGTCGTTCCAGAAGAAAGTCCTTTTTATATCTTTGTACATTTTATCTCCGCCTGGGTGTATCGTCATCTTGGAGTGATGTGCTTCCTCGAGAACCTTCTTTATTAAATCTTTTGTCTGTGGGACGCATAGTCTTCCGTCTCGCCTTAGCAAACCCTTATCGTCGATGGAGTATCTGTTGAGGTGACTTGAAGTTTCACCCCTAATTAACCTATCAATTATTTCCACAAGCTGAGGGTCTTCGCGTTGTGCTGTCCCTACTGAATCCACTGAATTTGGGCGCACTTCGAGAGATGCTAGCAAGCCTGGTACGAAATCGGAGAAGGGCCTAAAGTCGAAGCTGGCTATAAACTCTAGGCTTTGTCTTTCAACAAACAACGGGCTTAGGGTCAATTTCTTTCATCTCAACGCGTCTGCCACTACGTTGCCTTTGCCCAGAGTGTAGGAGATTTCGAAATCGTACGAGGCAAGAAACTCCATCCATCTTTGTTGCCTCAAGTTAAGATCCTTCTACGAGAAAAGATATTTCAACGATTTATGGTCAGTGTAAAGTTCGAACTTCTCACCTAGGAGATAGTGTCGCCAAGACTTGAGTGCAAAGACGATGGCGGCTAACTCAAGATCGTGGGTTGGGTAGTTCTTTTCGTGCACTTTCAACTGCCTCCCGCCATAAGCTACTACCCTTCCTTCTTGCATTAAGACGGCGCCTAGCCCTGTCCCACATGCATCCGTATAAACAGTGAACATCTTGCTCCCATCTGGTAGCGTCAAAACTGGGGCTGTTGTAAGAGCCCTTTTCAGTCGTTGGAAAGAAAACTCGCAATCCAAATCCCAATTGAACACTAGATTCTTCTTAGTCAATTTCATGAGCGGAGCTGAGATTTTCGCAAAATCCCTTATGAACTTTCGATAGAAACCTGCTAGTCCTAGAAAACTTCGGACCTCAGTTGCATTCCTTGGTGTCTTCCAATCCTGTACCGCCACTACCTTAGCAGGGTCCACTGCTAACCCTTGTTTGGATATTATGTGCCCAAGGAACCTCACCTCTTCTCTCCAAAAGTGGCATTTGGAGAATTTGGCTTTTAGTTGATGGACTCGCAAAGTTTCCATGATTGCCCTTAAGTGTTGAGCATGTTCCTCTTCACTCTTTGAGAAGATAAGGATATCATCTACGAAGACCACTACGAATTTGTTGAGGAAATCTCTAAATACCCTACTCATCAGGTCCACGAAGTAAGCAGGTGCATTTGTCAAGCCGAAAGGCATGACAAGCCATTCAAAGAAGCCGTTTGGGGTTCTGAACGCCGTTTTATCGATGCTATCTTCATCCACCCTTAGCTGATGAAAACCGGTTGCTAGATCGAGTTGGGAGAAAACAGACGCTCCTACAAGCTGGTCAAATAAATCGTCAATTCTAGGGAGAGGGTGCCTATTCTTTTTCGTTAGCTTGTTGAGCTCCCTATAGTCAACACATAGACGGAGTGATCCATCCGCCTTTGTAGCGAACACCACTGGAGCGCCCCATTCTGAAATGCTTCTCCTAATGAACCCCTTTTCTAGAAGCTCTTTAATCTGTTTACTAAGCTCTTTCCTTTCCCGTGGAGCCATGTGTCTAACGGGTAACGCAACGGGCTTTGCATTATCTACAAGATATATGCGGAAGTCTATTTCCCGCTTCGGAGGCAAGCCCTTCACCTCTTTGAAGACATCCGGATATTCCCGGACCACTCTAACTGATTGCAAATTTTCAACAGAGGCATCTAGCGATTCAAGATAACTAAGCATAACCGCATACGAGGGATTACAAGAAATTTCCAAAGTATTACCGAGCTGGGTTAGGAGCCTAACAACCCTTTTCTCACAATCAAGGATGGCCCCATTACTGGATAGCAAATCCATACCCAAAATCAAACCATACCCCGAAAAGCCCAAAACAAAGGCACTACATTGAAATTCTACACTTAGAATAGAAATTTTCAATCCCAAACAGATCATAGACAAATGAGCTGGGCCCCCAATTGGGTTTGAAACAATTAAGGGGTCCTCTACCATACTAGTTTTTAGGTGCAGAGATTCTACTAAAGCAGACGAGATAAAGGAGTGTGATGCGCCAGAATCAAATAAAGTGCGAACGGGGTGATCATAAAGATAAACTACACTTTCTACAGAAGTATTTATACCTCGCTGTTGCAGAGGTGGCGCTTCCAGCACATGAACCTGTGCCCCTGGGGTGGATCCAGCCCTCTGCCCCTGTCCTCGTTTCTTTGGGCAGTCCTTAGCCCTGTGGCCTGTCTCACCACAAGAAAAGCACCCACCATTCTCATTGGCCTTCTTTTTCCGGCAGTCCTTTACTAAGTGCCCCACTTTGCCACAGAAATTGCACTTCCTCTTCTCTTTGTTGCCTTTTCCGCCTTTCTTAAAGTCTGTCTTCTTAGGCTGCAAACCCTCTTTCTTCCCTTGAGAGCTTTCTGCCTTTGTCTCCTTCTTGCCCTTATCCTCTTCATTCAGCAATGCCATTTGCACCAATCTTTCATACGTGGCTCCCATGGGTATATGGGTCATGGCCAAACTGTGTAATGGCTCATTCAACCCTTTGACGAAACGGAGAGCCTTCTTGTGCGGGGTGTTGACTAGGTCCAGCCCAAACCTAGCCAGCTCATCGAACTGATTCACATACTCTCTGACTGTCTTGTCCCCTTGCTTAAGAAATAAGAATTTTTCCAACTGCAAACTTCTTTCCGCATCTGAGAGAAATTTAGTCTCAAACCTTGCCCTAAAGTCCTCCCATGTCTCCACTGGTCTTTCAGCATTAGTGACTTCCCACCAGTAGGAAGCCTCGCCCTTCAATAGCCACACTGCCAATTATACTTTTTGTCTATCCTCTACCTCAAAGATGATGAATAGGTCCTCCGTTTCTTTCAGCCAATTCCTAGCTGCTACGAAGGACTCGGTTCCATGGAAATCCTTTCCTCCCATAGCTTTAAAATCTTTACATATCTTAGCAAAAGTGTTTCCCCGTGGAGGAGGTGGAGGAAAAGGTGCTGCTGCAGCTGGATGATTTCCTTCAGCTGCGGGAGGAGGAACGGTAGGACCTGGCTGAGTGGCCCTTGCTTCTAAGAACCGTCTAAACCAACCAGGTATTGGCACCCCTTCCGGCAAGTTAAGTTCTTGGGACATGCTGAAACAAAAAGGATAGATTCAAAACGAAGGATAAGAGATAGTACCTATGGCTTTGGGGGGACTTTGCCTTTTTTGAAATAAAATAATATTTTTCTTTTAAAAATGCTTCTTTAAATTTCCTTTTTGAAAATAAATCTTTAGAACTTTTTATCTTATCTGGTAAACCTATGCTCTGATATCAAGTGAAACACCCCACCTCCGTTAGGGTCACTCTCAAAGGGAATGCCCTAATTTTGGTGGAGTTTTATAAGTATAAGTCACAGATATACAAGACAGATATAAGAACACATATTTGTAAACAGCGGAAAAACAACAACTTTTATTTCATAAAAGCAAATACGTGTTACAACACATCACCATGATTGTCTTACATCCTTTCCAAAAACATAACATAACACTTTCATAATCTGTCTTGAGTACATTATTTAAAGAAGCATAAATAAAACATAGATAAACTGCAAAAGCCCCATAGTGGTTGTCCAAAGCCATAGTTCAAAACGAAAAGGTCCAAGCAATACATTTCTCCCCTTCAAGCTGGATGTTAAGGCTGGTCAAGCTGCAGTGTTCCCTCCCTGTGGACCTGGGGGGGGGGGGGGGAAACGGAAGAAAAGAAGACGAAAGAAAAGTAGAGTCAGACATAAAGCCTGAGTAAGTCTAGTACTATTCTGTCTATGAATAAAGAACTGGGTATGATGAGTATAAACAAGAAGTGGGAAAGCACTATAAACTTGGTTAAGTTGTCTAGGGTCGAATATACTATCGTACCCCATGTTAATCTCTGAACGCATATAAACTAGTTCCAACTGGCACCCCATAATCAGGGTGATGTGATCCATTCTATGATGATCGGCTCCTACTCGCATAGTTACATGTGTCTTACGGCCCCCGATGTTGTAGTTACCTATGTTGGTCCCACCATGGGGTGTATCAAGTCCCATGGTGGCGGCCCGACACAATCCTAGAATGCACAGGTATGCTACTGGTGTACAGTGCCCTATTTTTCTGCGCCGGATTGTGTGCACGCCCGCACCCCGTTAGAACCTACACTGCAACACCACCGCCGTCGATTTGACCTCTTACAATCAGCCCAGTAATCATGCCCCACCCTGCCTAGTTTCAGGGTATCCTGATACACCTTCTAGGGTTACTGCTGAAAAGGGTCCCCCGTTACTAGGTTTTTTATCTCTAGCCAACATGCTAAGTTGGTTAAGTGTTTTCTAACCTAACCCCCACCAGTCCGTTTAGTTTAGCATGTTCCATTTTGATTAATCTTTAGTTCACTTAATCCTAACAATCCTGACTCAGCCTTAATTGTCTTATTAAAGCCTTGACCTCTCACATTAGACAGGTATTGTTGTGGCTGCCTGTTGCCGGTTGGTTCCGGGCAGTCTTACGCCACAACTCAGTCTAACCTCGGGTCCTTATTGGGCTCCATGTTTAACCTCCCACATTGGATAGGTATTGTTGTGACTACTGGACAGCCGGGCGGTTCCGGGCAGGTTTACATCACAACTCAATCCAACCTCGGGTTAAACACATCGTATGTTCTACATTTACATATTTGTCTTTCTTCTTTATTTTCTTATATGTAAATATTTGCGGCCCATTATTAAGTTAATGGTGTAAAGGTTACACCAATCATGGGCCCAACCCATACCTGAATTTGGGCCCTTCTACTTTATGTTTTCATTTATTAATAAATTTAACCCAACGTTATTTTCCCCCGTTTAACACGTCCGTTTATTATATATATGTTGGACTTAGCCTTTTTAAGCCCAACTTAGCCATGCGAAAAGGGGAGGCTTAAAGCGTGATTACATACACAAAAAGGGGAATGTGAACGCATGAACTTGCAATGTGACGTTGGAACTACAAAATAGAAACTGGTGTACTTGCATAGTAGTAACATATACTTTGGTCATAAAGCATAAGTGACATGAATCAAACCATGTAAACTTGTAGTTAAGTTAAGAATATCGCTATTGACACATAGGCTTAACTACAACATAAACCTATATTTTATTTAGGCATAATATCAAACATAAGCAAATCATGTTCATAAGATTACTACATGTTTACAAAGGTGCTTACTTTTGTTACTAACACAAAAGTATAGTTCAACTTAATCATGATTTTAAATCTATTCACATAACCATGGCATAAATATTTCTAACATGAAATCATGATTTACTTTAGTCATGCAAAACTTGCAAAAGGGATTTTTGAATCTAACCTAGCTATGTACCACATATGTCATCATATAATTCTTGTTAACAATATGGATTTCAATTATGTAAAATATCAATCATAGCCTAGTCATATTCGTAAGTTTGCAAATAGGTTTTCTAGTACAAAAACATGGCTTAATACATAGATCATGATGCCAAATTTTCAACATAATTTCATATGGATTATGATAACCCAAACTTATTCCAATTACTTCACAAAAATGATGTTTGTATAAAAATACACATTATGATGGCATAGTAGCAAAAACCCCAAATTTGCATGAATTTCAATTAATCAACTACATACATGTAGCTTCAACATGGATTACATAATTTTGCGAATATTCCAAACGTATACTTGCATAAAATTACCGCATGTAGTTTTTTATAATGAATAACATGCTTTGCGAATATCCAAACGTATACAATATTCCAAATCGATAGTAACGCACAAATATGAATTACTTTATCGCCACAAATCAAGTATACAAACCAACACAATTATTTGTTCATACCAAAATAATACTCTACTTACAATTGTATGGCGAATTCTCCAATTTAGGGATTTGGAGATGCGATTCCTTGTTGATTTGATTTGTTTAGGTTGCTTTATGCTTTAGAATTTGCCTCCTAATCCTCTCCAATTGGCGGCTACTCTTAGTCGTTCCTCAGCAACATGACGGCTTTGTTCTTATTTTTGAATGAATAGATTAGGGTGAGTCTAGGGTCATTTTTATAGGGTTTATGAACTGATTAGGACCATTGATGTTGCTTGGATTGATCGTAGCCATTCATTCGAAAGAGAGACCAATTAGAGCCTGCCACCTAGCCCTAATGACAAAGCAACCTTCTGAAAATCGGCCAAACACAGACCTGGCCAGCCAGGACTTGACCAGACCTGACCAGCAGGTCATTTTTGACCTGGGCGCACTTGGCAGGTGCGCCAGGTCAAAAATGTACTGGCGCACTTCACAAGTGCGCCAGTTCAATTTTGTTCTGGCGCACTTCCCAAGTGCGCCAGTGCATTCTGACCCTTCTCCGGTTTTTCGCCCAGCTTCGTTTGTCCATAACTTCTTCATACAATATCCGTTTTTCGAAAACTCGGACTCTATTTCGCGTATTTTTCCGAGACGAACGCAATGGCGTATCCCGTTTCCCTTAGTTCTTTGATTTGAAATTAATTATACTTTAATTTGTGAATTTCACAGTTATAGAATTCGCGGGGTGTTACAATGAATATGCCTAACCCGAGGTTAGATTGAGTTACGGTGTAAGACTGCCCGGAACTGCCCGGCACATCCAGCAACCGTAACAATATAGATCTATTGTAAGAGGTTAGCGCATTAAGCCCAAAAACCCAAGGTTAGATTGAATAGCGGTGTAAGACTGCCCGGAACCGCCTGGCACATCCAGCGACCGCAACAATATAGATCTAATGTGAGAGGTTGGTGCTTTAATGAATGAATTAAAGCTAAGAAACAGACAGGCTAAGAATGGTAGGGTTAAGTCAACACAACAGGGCAACACTTAAACAATGTAACATGACAAGTGGTAGGGTTAAGTTAACATAAGAGGGCAACACTTAACCAATGTAACATGACAAGTGGTAGGGTTAAGTTAACACAAGAGGGCAACACTTAACCAATATAACATGATGTGTGATAGGGTTAAGTAACACAAGAAGGAAACACTTAACCAATACAACATGATGTGTGATAGGGTTAAGTAACACTAGAGGACAACACTTAACCAATGTAACATGACAAGTGGGTGGGTTAAGTTAACTCGACTGGATTGATGACACTTAACCAGTATAACATGATGAACGGGTGGGGTTAAGTTAATGGGAAACACTTAACCAATATAACATGATGAACAAGTGGGGTTAAGTAGATGGGAAACAATTAACCAATATAACATGATGAACGTATGGGGTTAAGCTAAGGGGAAACACTTAACCAATTACAACATGATTGAATGAGAAGGGTTAAATTAATAAGAAACACTTAAACAACATGACATGACGTGTGGATAGGTTAAGTTAACTTGAATGGATAGATAACACTTAACCAATTTGGGGGGTGTACGAATAGACCCTAGAAAACCCTAGTAACAGGGACCCATTTCAGTAGTAACCCACATAGATGTATCACGATACCCTGAACTAGGCAGGGTGGGGCACGATTACTGGGCTGATTATAAGCAGTCAAAACAGCGGCAGGGGGTGCAGCAGTGTAGTTCCGACGGAGTATGGGCGTGCCCGTGCTCCGGAGTGGAAAAGCAGGCACTGGGCATCAGTAGTATACACTGTGCATCTTGAATCATGTCGGGTTGCTATCATATGGATTGATACACCTTATGGTGGGACCAGCACAGGGTATCTACACGCAAGAGAGGGCCAATTGACACAAACACAAGGAAAATTAATACAAGTAGGGAGTCGATCGATAGGGTAGTAAGGGTACGTCTAACATCTTCATTGTAATTAGGCTGATTGAGGTAAGATCCTCATACTAGATGTACACCTGAAGGCTACCACAATTGCGGGGTTGGGATCACCTTAATTTATAACACAGGATACTGGTTGGGAAACTAGTAGGGGATACGGATCCTTTTTTACATGATACTAGTTGGGACACTAGTAGGGAATACGAATCATTCTATAAAAGACACTAGTTGGGATGTTAGTTGGGTGGTGCAGAGAAATTAGGAAATCAGAGAAAGAACTAAAGCGCATTCAGTGTATCCTACCCTGTCATATCTAATGATCATCAATTGTTGTCTTGCTATGCTTATTATCATGGTTATGTCTGGTATTTAGTTTATTCATGTCATGATCCTTTTACCTGTTTACAAGCTAAATAATCAATGGACTTACCATACTTATGTCTGACCCGTTTTCTTTCGCCTTCTTTTCTTCCATTTCCTCCCCCTCCCCCCCCCCCCCCGGTTCACATGGAGGGAATATCACCACTTAGCTCAGTTTTCTTTCCAAGCTCAAAGATAGATGATGTATTGCTTTGGACTCTCTTTTCCACTGTTATGGCTGGCTCATGCTTATTGGGGAATATCGTTGTCGTTTTATGCTTCTTTATTTTGTTAAACAAGACAGATGCTTATTGTAATGGGTAAGGGTGTTTTGGTGTTGGAAAACAATCTTTGTACAAGCTGTTTTACCAAGATGATGTTTTATCAATGAAGTAAAGTTTTATATATTTTTCGCTATTTAAAAATTTTGTCTGTTTTGTAATTTATCTGTTCTATACACTTATGACGCTCCACTGAAGTTAATACATTCCCTTTGTGAGTGACCTTAATGGAGGTGGGGTGTTACACGTGGTATCAAAGATGAAGGTTACCAGAACAGATAAAGGATTTTGAAACCCGTTTTCAGAAGCATTTTTATAAAGAAGTATTTTCAAAAACATGTTTTAAAGAAGCGTTTTCCAAGAGAAAAGTATTGTTTTTAAAAGGCATATTCCCCAAAGCCATATGCACTACCTTTCGATTCTCTATTTGAATCTCTTCTTCCTTTCTTTTCTCCATAGTTTTGTAGGCATACGGCACATGTCGAGGGCGAAGTAGTGACCAACCTCCATCTGTGGCCGTAGTAGTTTCACCTGCGGCTAATCTTCTTTCAAGCTTTGTAGGTTACCATGCGATGGAGGTAGTCTTGAGAAACTTGTCAACAAGCTACACAAGGATAGCAAGGATAAAAATAATGGAGTTTGGGCTAAGGAGCACAAGCCCAAGGATAAGAAGCTTGTTGATATGGCCTAATCCACGCAGAAGGAGAAAGGTGAAAAGAAAGAGGCCAAAGTAGAAGAATCACAAACAAGGGATTGGAATATAAGAAGGGTGGAAGAAATAATAGATCCCGCGATAAGGAGAAGTGTCTTTTCTATGGTATAGTGGGTCATTTAATTGTAGGAAGAAGAAGACAGGTGGTTGTTTTCAGAATGGTGAGGCAGGGCATCTTATCAAGGATTGCCCGAAGGACAAGGACAAGGGCAAAGGACATAATCTTCTAGAGGGAAATTGCATGCTCTCACTACTAGTGTACCTAAGAGAGGTAGGATCGTTTCTGTTGAAAGTTTAGTTTTTCTTTTCAATCATCATGTTAGAACCTAATTTGATTTTGGCGCTTCACATTCTTTTCTATCTGCTTCCATAGTTGAGTCTCTGCACCTTAGTACTAGTATAGTAGAAGATCCCATTATTGTCTCAAATCCAGTTGATGGTTCTGTTCATTCATCGATGATTTGTTTGGATTTGGGAATATCTATACTAAGTGTTGAGTTTAGACATAATGTTTACGTTTTTGGTTTCATGGGCTATGGGTTGATTCTAGGGATGGATTGGTTATCCAGTAATGGTGCCATTCTCGATTGGGAAAGGAGGGTAGTTAGACTTTTGACTCGCCTCGGTAATACCCTCGAAAATCTCGTGTAACCCTAAGGGTTCTGTCATGCTTAGTTACCAAGAATCTCTTGATACATATGTTGATAATTTGCAATCTGTTCAAGTAGTCCATAAGTATCCCGATGTCTTTGATGAAGTGAAGGGTTTACCCCAAAACATGAAATAGATTTCCGCATATACTTGGTTGATAACGCCAACCCAGTTGTGTTACCCGTACGACACATGGCACCAAGGGAAAGGAAAGAGCTTAGCAAGCAAATTAAAGAGTTGCTTGAAAAAGGGTTCATAAGGCGGAGAATTTCTGAATGGGGTGCTTCCGTAGTTTTCGCAACCAAAGCGGGTGGTTCACTTCGCCTATGCATGGATTATAGAGAATTAAACAAGATGACTATGAAAAATAGGCATCCACTTACAAGAATTGATGATTTGTTTGACCAGCTTGTATGTGCATCTATTTTCTCCCAACTAGATTTGGGTACAGGGTTTCATCAGCTAAGAGAAGCTGGGGACAGTATAGACAAGACTGCTTTTAGGACCCCTGATGGTTTCTTTGAGTAGCTCATCATGCCTTTCGGTTTGACGAATGCATCTGCTTATTTTGTTGACTTGATGAATAGGGTGTTTAGGGAGTTCCTTAATAAGTTCGTAGTAGTCTTCGTGGACAATATCTTGATTTTCTCAAAGAACGAGGGAGAACATGCTTTGCATTTAAGAGAAGTCATGGATACACTTCGAGCACATCAACTTAAGGCGAAGTTCCCCAAGATGTCATTTTTGGAGAGAAGAAGTAAGGTTTCTAGGATACGTGGCATCCAAAGAAGGGATAGCAGTAGATCCCGCAAAAGTAGTCTCAGTGCAAGACTGAAAGGTCCCAAGGGATGCAACAAGAGTAAGAAGCTTTCTTGGACTAGCGGGTTAATATAGGAAGTTCATTAAGAACTTTGCGAAGGTATTAGCCCCACTTATTGGATTAACGAAGAAGAATCTAACCTTTGCTCGGGATATTGATTGTGATGTCGCTTTCCAACGATCGAAGAGGGCTCTTACAACGGCCCCAGTTTTGACTTTTACCTTACGGTAGTAAAAGGTTTACGGTGTACACGGATGCATGCGGCACGGGACAAGGCGCCATTTTGATGTGAAAAGGAAGGGCAGCGAATGCCTTAAGAAGAAAAATATTGACTTCAAGTCCTCTTTATGTGAAAAGGAAAAGTTCATAATACAAATCAACCTTTGATTTTAAATCATTCGGTTAAGATAGTAGTTGGCATCGCTAGAATTAAGACCTACGCTTTTGGATCAAATACGTACTTCACAAAGAAAAGACTCTCAGATAGTTGATGCAGTAGATAAGTTAAGTAAAGAAGAGACCTCTAATCACCTTAATAACTACACTTGGAAACATGGTTAGCATCTGTTTATTTTCATGAGATAGTTCTTCCACATGGAATACCCTCTAGTGAATTATGAAGACCCTTTGAGGAAATGTTAGCATGACACAGCAGAAGTTGTAGTCCTGAGTATACTAGAAGGAGAAGAGGTGGAACGAGAGGCGACAGTGTAATGGGTTCCAACTCATATTTTGGAAACAGAAATTAAGAAGCTACGCAATCGTGAAGTTAAGACAGTCAGAGCACAATGGGGTGAAGCTCAAGAAGATGCGACTTAGAAGGCTGAAGACTAGATACGTGCATCATACCTTTTTGATGGTATACCCTTGATCTCTTTTTTTCTGTAAAGTTTATTTGCATGCTAGTCTTTATCTTTTAAGTATATCCTCTCGGTCCTATCCTCGATCCTTAGGTTGAAGCCAATGGATGTTAACACGTGTTTGAGACATGTTATGTTTGGTGGATGCAATTGGATGTATGTGTTTGCTAGTGGTTGCTCGTGGATGCATACACACACACATTAGGCACTAGATCGGCTCCGTCACTTTCATATTGTATATGCATGAGTGGATTTTTATATATATGGATTGAAACTTGATGTGATATCATATGGATGATGCATTTGAATGGATGATTGTGCACTCATATAGAAGTTATAAAGTACCAAGGAATAACTGCATACATGTTGGACTCATGGCACTAAATAATTCGCATTAAGGAGGTCAACTGAATCAGTGGACTGCCTAATCTTTTGCATTAGTATTGGAACACGTACACACACCCTTGCATATGTTCATAAAGCATTAGAAACCTTTTTAAGGACAATGGATGCATGTGATTGAATGGTTGAGTAGATTGATGTTGGATGTTAGGATACATTCTTCTTAACTTAGAGATTTCGGGGACGAAATCCTTTAAGGAGGGGAGAATGTAACACCCCGTTGTAACACCCCACACCCGCTATGGTCACTCGCTAAGGGAATGCCATAACATCGGTGGAGTATTTTAAGTGAATATAGAACAGAAAAATTACAACAAGACAGATATAAGTAATACTTGAAAATCTTAAAACATCATTTCATTGCAGCGGAAAATAAAACATGTTTGGTTACATCGCAAAACCATAATAAGAGTCAAGTACAAAATATCCATCCTGATAAATGAAAGTACATAATCCCAATACATGAACTGATAGCCATAAAAGAAAGGGTAAGCTGAGCTCTCTACATTTATGGTCCAAGCTCCAAAAGAGAATAAAGCAGCCTGATCTAAGCCCACTCGTACCGGGCCCACTCTGATAACCTGAGGGTTGGGAAAAAGATAAAAACAACGGGGTCAGACATAAGTCTGAGTGAGTCCTATAACCCTAACAATACAACCATTAAAGTAATTAGGGTATGACATAAACAAGGTACGGTACCTCTGGGGATAATGACTACACTAAGTAGCCAACTAAACACCGGATGTACTACGATAACCGAAAAGACGCATTTATCCACCCAAGGATAATTACTAGCTTACACCACCCCAAATCTACCCACCCAAGGGTAATTCTTACACTGCACCACACCAGTTCTACCCACCAAGGGTAATTCCTAATTAAAGGTTGATCCCACTAAGTGTACTTAGTAATTTTTACCCAGTAGTTTCTTGTACCCCTACACAGGTGCCGTCTGCCCCTATCTTTACTAGGTGTACCCACTACTCCCAAGCGATCGGCTCCCTACCGTAGATACCCGTGCTGGTCCCACAAAGGGGGTGTATCATTCCCCCAAAGTGGCTACCTGATAATATCAACGGTGCACGACTTTATATCTACACGATGCAACAACGACTTACCAACCAGCCCAGGTCCACACACGCATATGAAACTCGTTGATCCTGCGTTGCCACCGCTAACCCGTTTTGGCCACTTATAGTCAAGCCCAATATGCGTGTCCCGTCACTCGACTAGAGTCGAGCCCACAAAGATACGTTTGGGATATTGGTTGAAATGGGCCCCCACAAGCTACTACTTAAGCTTGCCACTTTTATCTAGTGCATCCCACTTAACCCCTTATATAGTCATGCCCACTTACATGTTAAGATTTGGTTAAGTCATCAATCATATTTCAATTGCCACATAGGGCACCCACTAGATTTCCACATGCCACCCAAAGCACTTACTTAACCCTTCACCCATGTTTTAATTACATGTTCCACTTTGGTTAAGTATTCTAATCGTATTTTCTATTGCCACCCAAGGCAACCCACTAGTTTCCTCATGCCACCCGAGGCACCCCCACTAGTTACTACATGCCACCCAAGGCACCCACTTAACCCTCATGTCCCACTACATGCTAATTTGGTTAAGTGTTTCTTAATTAATTAAGACTGTGATCCTCATAAAGACCTCTCACATTAGACTATCTTTTATGACCGCTGGTTAAGCCGGTTGGGTCCGGGCAGCCTTACGTCATAACCGAGTCTAACCTCGTGTCTTTACGTTAATCACGTATTTAGTTTGTGCCTAAGACCTCTCACATTGGGCTAACATTTGTAGCAACTGTTTAAGCCGGTTGGGTCCGGGCAGTTTTACACTACAAATGAGTCCAACCTCGTGTCTTAGTCGATTAATTACACCTAATTAATCACCCCCATATTAATTATCCCTAATTAATATCACATTTTTAAGAATATGGGTAGACCTAACTAAATAGGTAAATTCCCAATTCCATAACATGGGTAGACCTAACTCAATAGGTAAATTCCCATGGGGTAGACCTAACTCAATAGGTAAATTCCCACTTATGCTTATTCATTTTATGGTATGCTTAATCATAACCATTTCACACCATTTATTAACATGTCTATTAACCCCATCGTTTCCCCCACGTACTTATGCTAACACGACATATTTCCAAGAGAAGATTCTTTCACAATTAACATGGATTTCACTTAGCATACATTAGCATTAACATGGGTTAAAAGGTGTCCACTTACATCATAATATTAACCCAACTAGCATTGCTAAATAACCCAACTTGCATGAACATACATATGTCATATCTAAAGGCAACTTGCATAAGTGTTCATAGGTTTTTCAAGGGTGAACTTGCATGTGTCTTAAAGGTGTGAACTTGCACAACATGTTACATGTTAACTTGCATAACATCATACACATAACTTTCATAATATCATAAACATAACTTGCATATCAACATACACATAACTTGCATAGCATCATGCACATAACTTGCATAACATCATACACATAACTTGCATATGAACTTGCATAACAACATGCACATAACTTACATAACGTCATACACATAACTTGCATAACATGTTGAGCTTGCATATAAGCATATACATAACTTACATAACATGTTGAACTTGCATCATAACTTGCATATGAACATATATCATAACTTGCATATGAGCTTGCATCATAACTTGCTTATGAACTTGCATAACATGTCATACTTAGTGACAACTTGCATATATTATGCATATCATAAAAAGAGACAAACTTGCATAAAACCAAACACTTAGCATGCATAAAATCAAATACTTAGCAAGCATAATACCAAATACTTAGCATGCATAACACCAAATACATAACTTGCATAGCATCAAATACTTAGCATGCATAAAACCAAACACTTAGCATGCATAAAACCACATGCATAACTTGCATATCATGTTACATATAACTTGCATATACTCTCACATATAGTTTGCATAACATGTTACATATGCATAAATGTTCAACATAATGTTTTGCATCATAAAACATGGCAATAAACTTGCATATGGCATAAAACTTGCAATTCACATATCATACAAACTTGCATAAACTCATTTATCCACAAACATAGCCATGTCTTATCACATCCTACCATAATCAATTTAACAATTGATTATTAAAGCTATAGGAACTCACCAAAACCAAGATTAGCAAACTTATGAAGTAGAACTAGTTGCCAAATATGAAGAAGAAGATGATTAGAGGTTGATTAGCTTGCAACTCTCTTCATTGATTTATGGAGGCCATGATCAAGTTTCATTTTTGCCATAGTTTAGTTACAAGATCTAATTATGAATGAATTAGGGTAGGGTTGGGGTCTTATTTATAGGATTAGGTAGTGTTTTAGGCCCTTAGATTAACCCTAGATTAGTTTAGGTCCGTCAGATTTAGGAAATCTCTAGAACCCAGCCCTCCAAGCCAGCCTAAAACCCAACCTGGTGCACCCAGGTTCCCTGGACGCCGCGCCCAGGTCGACAGGCAAGTCGACAGGCAAGTCGACTCCCCAGTCGACAGGCCTGTCGATAGCCCTGTCGACATGGGTAGGGCGGGAAACTTCCCGCCTGGCCCCCCTGCTGGCTCCAATTTCGAAATCAAATTTTGCATTCTAAATCTGTTTTTAACTTTGAATTTTCGGAAAACTTCTTTGGGCCATAACCGGGCCATACGGACTCCGATTCTCGAAAACTCGGACTCTATTTCGCGTATTTTTCCGAGACGAACGCAATGACGCAGCCCGTTACCCCCAATTCCCACATCTGAGATTATTTATCCTGTAATTAGTGAATTTTAGTATTAACTAAAATTCGGGGTGTTACACCCGTATTTTCTGTGAATATCAAAATTAAAGAATCTAAGAACACTTAATTTTTAAAAGAGGAATTGGGTGAAATGGGTTACGCCATTGCGTTCATTTCGGAATTCTGCTTGAGATAGAGTTCGAGTTTGCGTGAATCGGACTCCGTATGAAGAAGTTATGGAGTTCAGAAGTTTTCAAGTTTAAACAGTAATTAAATATAATAATAAATCAAATCAGAAAACAGTTCAAATTTCAAAATCTGGCAAGAGCGGCCTGAGCGGGAAATTTTCCGCTCAGGGGTGTCGACCCCCCTCCCCTCCAAGGGGAGTCGACATACGTGTCGCCCCCCTACATGGGAGTCGACATAGGTGTCGACCCCCCCTTGTAGGGAGTCGACCCCTCCCAGATCCAGCTCCTGTGACGAATTTTTACAGCCCTGTGATGATGTGGCCTTCTCTGATCATCCAATGACTAATTTCTGAGGTATTAGGGCATATGTGTCATGCTATGATTGGCTGGATGACATATCTCTTTGATTTGATGGCTTTGATTCCCCTAGACTAATCTAAAGGCTAGAATTAAACCTAGACTTCTATATAATCACCCCCAAACCTCAACCCTAGAACTCATTCTATGAATCTGTCATGTTGTTCATCTATAAACTGTCCTAGCCTCCATTCTTCTACCCCAAACTAGAGAATCAAATTCAAACTAGGAATCAATTAGAAGAACTAGAGAATCAAACGTCTACATCAAAGGATAACTTTTCAAATTCAGAAATCAGATCCCAGAAATCAAGATCCGTCCTTTTTCTGTAAGTACAATTATTGTTTATATGTGAACACCTAATAAGAAATCATGACAGTAATAACTGGATCCAGAACTATGCCTAATTCTATTTATGTCTATCCTTTTGTCAATTCTGAATTGTCTATGCCTATGAGACTATTGTGATTGATGTAATGACACCTATCGTGCCTATGAGACTATTGTGATTGATGTAATGACACCTATCGTGCCTATGAGACTATCGTGATTAACATAATGAAACCTAACATGCTATTGATACTGTTGGATTGACAAAATGGAACCTATCATGCTGTATATGCAAATTACATGATAAGTTATGTTCATACATGCTTACATGTTTAGATCCAAGCTAGTACCCATGCTTATACAATTAGATCTATGTTAGTTCGCATGTTAATTGGATCTAATTTAAATGTAAGATCACGTTTATGTGCTTAATTAAGTTTATGTCATTCTATCCCAAATTTATACTACGCATGTTGATCTTTATTGTTTAGGCATGTTGGAATGTTACATGTCCCTTTTCTTTTCCCTTTTGTTTATAAGTTAGGATAATTTGCGGGCCTAACGTTTTATGTGAATTATGCGAACGAATAACGGGGGAGACGCTGGGGAAAAAATATTAAACTACATGCTATTGGCATAGATTGGCTCATAATCATGTAAATAATTAGGAGCATGAAATGGTAGAATTTGTATACCTAGAATTATGGATATAATTTAGAGGGTAAATGGGACATGACTTGAATTGACAACACTTGTGGATAATTTACATATGAACATAAATTGTAAACATGTAAATTAATTAAAAAATGAATATGCCTAACCCAAGGTAAGATTCAGTTACGGTGTAAGACTGCTCGGAACCGCCCGGCACATCCAGCAACCATAACAATATAGATCTAATGTGAGAGGTTAGCGCATTAAGCCCAAAATCCCGAGGTTAGATTGAGTTGCGGTGTAAGACTGCCCGGAACCGTCTGGCACATCCAGCGACCGCAACAATATAGTTCTAATGTGATAGGTTGGTGCTTTAATGAATGAATTGAAGCTAAGAAATAGACAGGCTAAGAATGGTAGGGTTAAGTTAACACAACAGGGCAACACTTAACCAATGTAACATGACAATTGGTAGGGTTAAGTTAACACAAGAGGGCAACACTTAACCAATGTAACATGACAAGTGGTAGGGTTAAGTTAACACAAGAGGGCAACACTTAACCAATATAACATGATGTGTGATAGGGTTAAGTAACACAAGAAGGCAACACTTAACCAATACAACATGATGTGTGATAGGATTAAGTAACACAAGAGGACAACACTTAACTAATGTAACATGACAAGTGGGTAGGTTAAGTTAACTCGACTGGATTGATGACACTTAACCAGTATAACATGATGAACGGGTGAGGTTAAGTTAATGGGAAACACTTAACCAATATAACATGATGAACGAGTGGGGTTAAGTAAATGGGAAACACTTAACCAATATAATATGATGAAAGAATGGGGTTAAGCTAAGGGCACTTAACCAATTACAACATGATTGAATGAGAAGGGTTCAGTTAATAAGAAACACTTAACCAACATGACATGACGTGTGGATGGGTTAAGTTAAGTTGAATGGATGGATAACACATAACCAATTTGGGGGGTATACGAATAGACCCTAGAAAATCCTAGTAACGGGACCCATTTCAGCAGTAACCCACATAGATGTATCACGGTACCCTGAACTAAGCAGGGTGGGGCACGATTACTGGGCTGATTATAAGCGGTCAAAATAGCGGCAGGGAGTGCAGTAGTGTAGTTCCGACGGAGTATGGGCGTTCACGTGCTCCGGAGTGGAAAAGCAGGCACTGGGCATCAGTAGTATACACTGTGCATCCTGAATCGTGTTGGGTCGCTATCATAGGGATTGATACCCCTTATGGTGGGACCAACACAGGGTATCTACAAGAAAGAGAGGGCCGATTGACACAGACACAAGGAAAAATTAATATAAGTGGGGAGTCGATCGATAGAGTAGTAAATGTACGTCTAACATCTTCATGGCAATTAGGATGATTGAGGTAAGATCCTCATACAAGATGTACACCTGAAGGCTACCACAATCGCGGGGTTGGCATCGCCTTAATTTATAACACAGGATACTAGTTGGGACACTAGTAGGGGAAACAGATCCTTTTTCACAGGATACTAGTTGGGACACTAGTAGGGAATACGAATCGTTCTATAAAAGGCACTAGTTGGGATGCTAGTTGGGTGGTGCAGAGAAATTAGGAAATCAGAGAAAGAACCGAAGCGCATTCAATGTATCCTACCTTGTCATATCTAACGATCATCGTTTGTTGTCTTGCTATGCTTATTATCATGGTTATGTCTAGTATTCAGTTTATTCATGTCATGATCCTTTTACCTGTTTACATGCTGAATAATCATTGGACTTACCAGACTTATGTCTGACCCGTTTTCTTTCGCCTTCTTTTCTTCCGTTCCCCCTCCCCTTCTCAGGTTCACAGGGAGGGAATATCACCACTTAGCTCAGTTTTCTTACCAAGCTCGAAGATAGACAATGTATTGCTTTGGACTCTATTTTCCACTGCTATGGCTGGCTCATGCTTTATTGGGGAATATCATTGTCGTTTTATGCTTCTTTATTTTGTTAAACAAGACAAATACTTGTTGTAATGGGTAAGGGTGTTTTGGTGTTGGAAAACAATCTTTGTACAAGCTGTTTTACCAAGATGTTGTTTTATCAATGAAGTAAAGTTTTATATATTTTCCGCTGTTTAAAATTTTTGTATTTTTTGTAATGTATCTGTTCTGTACACTTATGACGCTTCACTGAAAGTAGCACATTTCCTTTGTGAGTGACCTTAACGGAGGTGGGGTGTTACATTGACTGCTAGTAAATAAAAGAATGAGGTGGATGTAAGGAGGTTACATAAAGTGCATCAAATGGTGATTTTACATTGATTTATCCATTGAGTGCAAAGCGACATGCATATTCTGCTGATATCTTCTAGATTTTGTAGTTTCGTACGATAGATATATTTTTGTGTACATGTTGAAATTCTACATGCGGACATGTATTTTGGTAGGCACATAGAAATATGTACATACATATATTAAGAGTGCGTTCTCGAACAGAAACGGGGTATTTGAGCGTGGCATTTGAGCAGGGTATTTGAACATGGTAATGTAGCGAACGGGGAATATGTTTTTAGCTACGAACGGAGTATTTGAGTGTGGTATTTGAACGAGGTAATTAGTTGTTAATTTGTTTGGTTTAAATTAATTTATGCGTTTATTTTTGTTATGTTAATCACCATTTTAATTTTAATTTATGGACATGAAAAAATATAGGTTAATCACCATCCCCTTCAGCTAATCACCGCTAATCACCACCCCCTTCAGCTAATCACCGCTAATCACCCTTCCATTTAACAAAACAGCCCCTAATCAAGCACGTTCAGTTTTTGAATGTAGCCTTCTCCAGCTTTCAGCGAGCGTGCTTCGGAACATGGAAAAAATGTTGTCGCGTCCGACGCTTCTGACGCGTTGGACGTGAATCCAACGCTGTCTGCCACACCCAATCACTACGAACGCACCTTAAGTTGTAATGAATATTTTATGGTTTATTGATTGTTATTTGTATGTTTTCTTTCTACAATTCTTTTATCAATGCATATATTTTTATATCTCCATAAACCCAATCCCTAATAAACAGGGACGAAGTGCGAAGATCATTTGATGTTGGAACTGTAAACAACAGTGAAGTGAAAAACCTGAAACTTGTGTTAATAAAGTAATTCTTGTTGATAATACTGATACACTAAAAGACACTGATGCCAGTTTGACTATGACCGATGTGTATAATAATATACATATAGTTGTGCATCAATATCTTATATAAAATCAAGTGGGGGCCCACGGCCGCTACTTGCCCAGTGGTTGTATGTTGACACCACTTTTTGTGGCGTCAACGTGACACTATCCCATTATTGGTGGAAATAGGGGGACCTTATATGAGACCCTCTAAATTTCATCAAGAGAAGCCGAATGTCTGGTGACACTACTAAAAGTGGTGTCAACAAACACGGACTCCTACTTACACCCCCCCCCCCCGGGCTCTGTCTCTGCTAATAAATACGTAAATTGCCATCAGCGTTGGATAAATTTATAGTTACATTGTTTTGAAATATAGTATACCAATCATTAGATATACTGTCAATGTAAAAGGTTTGCATCTGATTGTTATTTCCATGAATTCATACAGTCCACGACAATAGATATATTCTTTTTTAATTGTTTTACATCCAAACGCTTGCCGTTTTGATCCACATGCACGCCCAGCCCTGGCCCAAGGCCACCTAGGCGTAGGGCCTCGGGCTTGGAAGGGGCCTCGAGCTGAGCTTAGAAATGGTATATATAATATGTACTTTACACATTGTTGTAGCAGCTTGCATGGCCATTTGGCTAAGGCACTTGATAATTATGTGGACGACCATGGTTTGAGGTTTGCTTTTGACATTATTTTCTTTGTTAGATTACATGGAGTACACAGCTTTACGTTTGGGCCTTTTGAATTTTTTTTATTGGGCTCCGCCTTGAACCACAGAGTTGTCAGGACCGGCCCTGTCACAATGACCGTTCAAGATAATGTTTACTGGTAACACTAGCTTATTTTAGGTAGGCTTAACCGAGATTATTGAACATAACCATAAAATATATTATTATATCGTTTTCCAATAAAATGGCATAACCATAAATTAGGGTTTATTACATGTATTTATCCATTGATTGGAAGTCCAATATATAGCAACATGGGCGTTATTAAACATGTTTGTATGAATTTGTTTATAGCTTTGCTTTATGGTACCGAAAACTTGGACATATCAACTATCCCGTTTTTGGTTTATAACTTGGGCCATAATGGGCTGGCTATGTTTAGTTGCCAACATTGTTTGGGGAAAAATAAACAAATAATAAACTTAAAAATCATGGATCTCTAACTTCAATTAATAAGTCCAGAAAATGATATGAAACTGACATAATAATGTTAATATAAGATGACAAAATCAAATTAATGGAAAATTAGAAAACGATATTAGTATAAGATGATAAAATGACATTGATATAAACTGCCAAAATAATGGAGTATTAATATAAAAGGACAGAATGAAATTATTAGTATATGATAACGAAACAAAAGTGATGTATGGTGATAAAATTAAATTAATATAAAAGGACAAAATAATATTAATGGTACGGCCTTTATCATAATGAACTTGTGTTTCACATGGATTAATATTTATCTGGATATGGCTTGGCCACGGCCACGAGACTTATAGCAAGTAGCAAGATAAAAGATATTATTTCCTCCAAATTATTTTAAAAGACGTGAACAAACTTGACTAATGTATTCGAAACAAAACTGCAAAATAAAGCAAGCACGCGTCAAGTACAGACGTCCATGTGAAACCCAATTTAAAGAACGTCAGGACAGTAGGCAATAAAAAAAACCAACTTAAAGAACGTCAGTCACATGATGTGCTTCGTTTTATTTACGTGATTGTGACTTGTGAGCATATTTGTACCCACCAGCATCTTCCTACACCTATTTAATTTTGGCTGGTGAAGGCTCCAAGTAACTCATATCATGTGAAGTGTTTTTCATGTTTATAATATTTTCGTGTGCATAGGTTTTTTGGGTTTATCATCTAATCCCGCACTTGAAAAAACTTTAACTTTATTCGCCTTTCGCCTCGCAATCCTTGAAAAATCTGCCAGCGGTTTAGGCACCCACGACATCATTTGGGCGACTATTGTCCTACCTGAAGGCTTCGTGGTCACTCTAAGCCCTACCGACTTCTGGTTCGTCACCATCATCATTATTCTAATAGAAAACATCAGAATCATCACCTCTACCAGTTACCGATCCTTTGCTCTTGCCCCTTTAGAAACGGTTGTTTTATTCGACGGCCTAGCTTGTCCAACCCTAAAACCGAGAATGTATACATATACTAAAATAGTAGCTGTTTTTAAGTCAGTTAACACTTTCTTTGATACGTTAATTAATGCTCAACCTAATTAACAACAAAAAGAAAATGAAAAAAATATATATATATATATATATATATATATATATACTGTCATGATCAAAATTATGTTTATTCAATACAAAGCGTACATGCATAAGATGGAGAATACAAAGCGTAAAGGACGAGGAGGTACTAGGTAGGGAATTCGTCCCAAGTCTTACTACAAAATCATTTATTGTACAGCAGAATAAAAACAGCAACAAGACATCATACGTAATTTATTTATTGTACAACTTCTTGTGGCACCCACCGTCGGGCTAGAAAACGGATCGGGTACACTAAATTTGAATAACTTACCCACCCGCTCACTAACTCTAAACTGATGGAGTAAACAAAGCTTACGAATTGGTAAAATGCTGGGATCAATTTCGTCATCTACTAAACTTATTTCGCTTGCTGTTAAGTGGGAGCGTCGGAGGGAAACCGAGGATAATTTGACGTTTTTTGGTGGTATAATTAACAAACTACAACTACTTGATGGATTGGCTCAAAATTCCGGTAATCTTTCTATTTTCATTTATTACTTTTATAATAACAAAAACAGATCTGGTATGCGCGACTGCTAATGTTCTGATTCTTGTTCTCATTTTATCGGTTACAGCCAATGATGGAGTTCTTTCTATTTATTTTTTTGTTTGTTGGATTTTCGTTATGTATCTACGAATACAAATATTCAATGTACAATTTGCCATATGAATTCCCATACGAATTGGCATACAAATTAATCTATTACCTGAGAATTCCCATATGAATTCAATATGATACAAAATTTATCCTACAACCTGATTGTGCTTTTGGGAAACATCAGCTGGCGAACAGACACGTATTAATGGAGTATTCAAAAGAAAAAGAAAAAGAAAAAGATAAATGTTCTTTTTATCGGGAACTATTTAATTTCAGACTTAAAAATGTCATATTGAAAAATGTACTGTTGGGTTTTAATTTTGATACGGTTACTGACATTTTTACGTTTAAAATTTAGGTAATTGTTCTGAGAAGGAAATGAAAATTTTATTTGGTCTTGGCACGAATAGTGGGATTACCTCAGAACATGTCAAATTGTGTTTATGGTCACAGTTCTAATTACGAGTTTTTACATCGACTCGTTTTACATTAGTAGTTCTCTTTATATAATTTTATTTTAGTTTACTATTGTAGAAAGTCCTTATATTATTTTATCGTTTTGCAGGATTTTTGTCTATGACATTTCAATAAACCTTTTATGGGGTATTTTGTTCTTAATTCAAGATTTTAATGGCAAGAAAAATTTAATAGAAAATGACTTTCTTAGAGTAACCATCTTACTAATAGGAAATCTGGTAAGATAACCATTTTAAGACCACATTGATGAGGGTAAGGACTTTATTAGTTGGAGTATGGATAAAAGTCAAGTTTATTCGGTTAATTCTATATATAACTTTATAAATTTTTCGGGTATCTCATTTCGACCTTTTAAGTATATTTGGAAATCTAATTCTCCTCCTAAAGCTAAATTTTTAATGTGGTTAATCACTCACAAGAAACTTAATACGGTTGAGTTTCCTAAGAGGAAGAATATCATTTTTGATGTTAAGTGTTATTTTTGTAATATTATGAATGAGGATGTTGATCATTTATTTTTCTCATGCAATATCACAAACTATATATTTAGTATGGTTTTACGGATATTTGTTTTTGATTGTCATTATTCTTTCAATTGTTGTGCTAATTATTGGGGTTCTTATAGATGTGTTTATAATGCTAGTGAAAGATACATTTTAGATTCTTTAATCACTATCGTATGTTGGTTCCTTCTTTTATTCATGTATGAGGACTCCGGTTGCTAAACATTAACAATATTGAATTATTTTGTTAGGTATACACTAAATCTTGTTAAAAATTTGCAGAAACAACACAAACGTAGAGGAATAAGCAATAAAGTCACCAAGGCACAAGAAACTACTAAGTTGTATGATCAAGTCGCATTTCTTCAGAGGCAATTTCAAAAGTTTACGTGATGTTTCAACAATAAATCAGTTCCAACAGATGTTCGAAATCAATATATATAGCATCGAGATTCGCATGTACAATGTAAACGTAAAATTGAGATAATATGTGATAATTTGTGTACTCTTTGATAGCTGCAATAACATGTGTGATATCTTCTTGGGTTTTAATGTGATATTTGTATTTGAATTTGATATATCTTATGTTGACTATAAAAAATGAGCCTAGTGACAGTCAATCCCTAATCAAATAAAAATCACAAAGAAAGCAAGTAAAAAACAGGAAACACGCAGAGTTTTATAGTGGTTCGGCAAAGATGGTGCCTACGTCCACTTTATATATAATGATTTGTTTTTTATTACAAGTACAATGTATTTGCTATTTGAATAAAAGTGGAAAATGAGAAGTATGAACACAAAATCTTCATGTTTAAGTGGATTGAGAGTTGACTATTTGAGGAATAAGTCATGATTTCCTTTTGCTGAGTTTAGAGTGCCAAAACCAGAATGTCTTTCTGCTTCGGGGAAGAAGGTATTTATAGATGAAGAAGTCGGCGGATGGAGATGCAACGCGGCGTCCCTCTTTTGGGGAGCTTGGACACATGGAGCCAGCGGGGGGACCCGGTCCACTGTTGAGCAATAGTATCCTCGAAAAGTATGGCTTACGTGGTACTCGAGATGAGGTGTATCAAAAGGAGGGCTTTGGCTGGTAGCGTTTGACCGTCTCTAATGTCTTGGGAACCGGGCTAAGCAATGAATGATTCAGCTGGATATTACTAGGTGGATCCGAGATATCTAGTCGATCCGATTTTGATGGGAGTGGTTAACTTGGTCGGTTTAAGTAGAGTGACTTTTCCGGTCGATGAGCCATTATCTTGGGGAGGCCGGCTTGGACCGAATCTTGCATAGTTTTTTTTTTCTTTTTGAATGTGGATCGTCTGAACTGATCGGTCAACCGATGTTGAAGGGCGAGTTTCTGGACATTGAGCTTCGTTCTGAATCGTGACAGTTTTTGCCAAAAAGTTGGTCAACATCTTATAATTGCATGTTTTTCACTGTTAGAAATAAAATTATAATTGTAATTTATGATTCAAAGAAAACAACAAAATTATTGTAGATTCTACATACATGTCGTTAAGCTGTAGGAAATTAAAAGACTAGGTGCATAAATGTCCAAGATGCCCAAATTTAAAATAAATTTGTTTAGATTGTTTTTTTTTGGTAGTATATAACTTGTGTGTGCATAAATGAAGTTTCTCTCAATTTCATATGATCATTAGACTAAACTGCTGTAATGTACAATCAATAAACCAAATTTTCTACAATGTCACAAGAACATAAAAGCTTATAATTTACCATAGATATTAACCCTCAGGTATATATACATAATTATTTTCTCAACAATACTAATTATACTCAATCTCTGATTACATAATAAAAAAGACGAAATAAAAATTGCCAAACTACATAGGAAATTGAAGAAAACCGCAGCGGGTACAATATGAAATCCTTCGCCTCTAGGATAAATTTAAGTCTTTTTATCATAATAATTCTTCATAACAATCAAATGAGTTCCGACTAGTTTTGAAAATCCGAAAAACAATAGAGTTGAAAGTAGTCTATAGGTTATGACCAAAATCCAACCAATTACGCTTTAATGATTTTGATGTTTAGTTGAGAGTAAATAACTATCAACTAAAATTGCAACGATAGAGCATACGGGTGAGATTTTCGATAAAACGACATTATAAGACATGGAG
Organism: Allium sativum; assembly: GCA_030737875.1. NCBI lineage: Eukaryota > Viridiplantae > Streptophyta > Magnoliopsida > Asparagales > Amaryllidaceae > Allium > Allium sativum. Next base: position 688,773,774 of record CM060922.1, read on the forward strand.
AATGTGCTAATGAAGTTTTTCTGATCGAATACAACAACAAGAAATATTGCATTAAAAACTACATGGACGATCCTGATATACACGGCCACACTTGTACATGGCATTCCAAAAAATCGCCACACCCCACTTATCTATTCCTGCTGACTCATCGAGACATTGGTAATCTCATCTCTAGCTATTGGAACTGTAATAGTTTTGTCGCTCATGTTGGTGAAAGTTAATGGAAATAAATATTTATTGCCTTTTCCATATAAATTTTCGGAAACCTAGATGGGTGGATCAAAGACGCTGGAACTATGGGAGTGTGGATGGTAGATTAAACAATAGGAAGGTCACTTTATATTTTTTCACCTTTTGATTAAATAATATTTATGAGAAGAACTGTAGCCATCCCATGTATGTGCGTTGTATGTGAGGACCTTAATTATTTAACTAGTATTTTTTGTCCGCTTTGCTGGGCATTAAAATTTATGTTATTAAAAAATATATTATAATGATTAAATATTAAAAATAAAAGAAAAATAAACTATGGTAATTAATATTAAATAGTTATATTTTAAAAAAAAAAAAATATTATAATTTATGCGGCAACAGTAATAAATTGTTCTGTTGTTCATCCAAAATAAATTTTATCATGGATGATTATTTTGATTAATTGTTCTGTTATCTATATAATAATTTATGCAGTAACAATAATTAATTATCATGTTGTTCACCCAACAATAATTTTTTCGTAGATGATTATTTGATTAATTATTATGTTATCCATCTAATTTTGTTGTTATGAATGATTATTTTTTGGCATAAATATAAAAAAATTGATTATTTGTGATTTTATTCTGAAAACATGTTCATAATTCATTACAATTTAAACTTATTTTGTGATCTTTAAATGTGAAAAATTAAACAAATAATCATTAAAATTATATAAGTGATACAATTCAAGTAATATTATATAAATTATATACAAACTACAGTATGTTAGTTTTTTTTGATGAAGCAAAAAAGCGTATATGATGCCATATATATATATATATATATATATATATATATATATATATATATATATATATATAATTTGATGTAATGTATGCTTTGTTATTAAGTTTTAAATATATTTTTATATGTATAAGAGGCATTCTTCTTTAATTGCTTTCAGTTTTGATGAAGCAAAAAGAGGCATTCTTTTTTAAATGCAATGTATTCTTTTTTATATGTTAAAAGTGTATATGATGTCATCATATATATATATATATATATATGTATATATGTATATATGTATATATGTATATATATATATATATACACAAACACACACACACACACACACTCACACAACTTACCTTTTCTTTTTTTAATTGCTTTTAGCTTTGAAATAAATCCATTTTCATCATCTTTTTTTCCTTAAAGTCGTCAGAAATGATTTGTAATTTTCAAGCATTTTAATTTACCAAACTCTTTTCTTTGCAAGAAGAATCACTAAGTCAAATAGCATTTTAATGGCTTGTAACTTCCCATGTGCATTAATTTAATCAGTACCTTGTAACGACTTTCTTGAAATACTGCACTAAGAAAATAAAGTTCATAAAAGAAAGGCATTTTAGCTAGATTTGTAAAGAAAAAAAATTTGTGCGGCTTCATTGAGAAGGAAATAATGACATATACTAGATATGCTAAATGGTTTGTTCCATCGTAAACATTTAGAAATGCATGAAGAGACATAAATAAAGTATTGATAATTTTTTCACTAATGCACTCTAATTGAAAACTCTTTATATTTGACTGATTGGCTAGTGGTCCTAAACAATGGACATTAGAGAGTGAAAAGGCCAAAACCATTGAATTTAAGTCAAGAAATCATTCGTATAGATCTGTTGTGAATTTAAGTCAAGTAAATATATGTTCAACAGTATTAAAGAATTTAAAGCAAGCAAATACATGATGTTCTAAGAGAATCTCATAAATACATGAAATAACCACAAATATATGTTTGTAAAAAACTTACCATGCAGTATTGATTCAGAAAATATAGCGCTTGAAAGCATGGCCAGTTATGCTATGTTGTAGCCCGTCAGAGTTATCCTTCTCCAATAAACTAATTTATTTCACGCAATGCAGATATTGTTGTGCAAAACTCAACCTATGTGAGGAAATAATCTGAATTGCTAATATTGGTATGCATTTGCCATCCTAACATTTTATCTTAATTATCAAATAAACATGACATGCCAACAAAAATATACGGCTACTACTATTGGAAATGTTATGTTGATAATAAGTTTTGTATTTTCATCTTTTTCAATAAATATTGACAACTATACCAACAATTAACACTTTTCAACTTAAAACATATGCATTAAAGAGTGAAATTTAACTACTTTGTTAAGGAATGAACATATGGTTTGCGCACTGTAAACAATTTTATCTAGCAAACTACCAATTTTTGTTCTTCTCATGAAAATAAACACTCGCTCTTTTCATGAACCTAAATGCTCAGATTTTTTTCCCCTTTCTTTTAGCAAAAAAACTCTATTGTAGATAACAGAATAGCTTATAGTTTGTTGATAATTGATTTCTTAGAAATAAGAAAACTTGGCATTTATGTTTAAATTTATTTCGAATGGATTTTGAAGTAAGGGCGATTCTCTTGAAATTATACTAAACTATCACATAAAACATTATATTTATACTATTATTAATAAATAATGAAAACTCTTCAATAGAATAAAGCATTCTTATTCAATTCGACTACAAACCATTCTTAATTAGGTAATACTTTGCATACAAATGTGGAAAAATTAATGCAATTTAATTGACATTTACATTTTCAATTGACAGGTGGTGCAACATTAATGATAACTAATTTAAAATATAAAGATTGTATGGAAATATTTGGTTTCAAGGGTGTTGTAACATTTTAAAAAAAGGAAAACCATAAATTTTCAACTATTATTAATTTTTATTTGTTCTATTTGATGAATAACATCAAGATGTAGTATTAGCTTTTTGTTAAATTAATTTGTTAACACTACACCAAAACAGTGGATTGCCAACAAGTATAGGTGTTACAAATAATTTCCGTAACACTTTTATGTGTCACTAACGGCCAGTGAGGAATTTCCTGTAATACTTATAAGTGTTACGAACAGAGTAACTGCTAACACTTATAAGTGTTACAAACATATTCATTGCTAACACTTATAAGTGTTACAAACATATTCCTTGCTAACACTTATAAATGTTGGAACCATAAGATATGGTAACACTTATAAGTGTTACAAACATATTCATTGCTAACACTTATAAATGTTGGAACCATTAGATATGGTAACACTTATAAGAGTTACAAACATATTCATTGCTAACACTTATAAATGTTAGAACCATAAGATATAGTAACACTTATAGATGTCAGTATCATCATCCTACTAACACTTATAAATGTTGACATACATAAATTGCTAACACTTATGAATGAGTATAACATGTCTTTATGATTTTCAATCACATATATAATTCAATATAAGATTTGGTACACTTCCATATTTCAAATTCAACAATGTCACATTCTCATAATATGCTCAAATATTTGTTACATGCTTCCAATTTCAAAATACCATAATATCATGGTCTCATAATAGCATGTCCATAATACCATAATTTCAAAATACCATTGATGAAAATCTTCCTTTTTATTCTTGTCGGCAATTGCTTTTGAAGCTTGTATCATCTTTACTTGCTTTATCGACTAATGAACAGACTTATGAGAAATTGCACCCGTGATACAGATTAATGAACAGACGTAAAAATGTATAACATATATACCATACAGAATGAACCCGTAGGCTTTCCTTCAGAACCGTTGTCACCAAGTGATTTCTTAAGATAGTCCCAAATACGATCTTCATTTCATGCAGCAGGTAAGCCATTTATAAATATAGTGTAACCTGAATAATGTAGCACAAGATGAATCAATAATTGGACAGCTTACCAGCATGATAGAAAGGCCACAAGGATAAAATTTTGTAATTAAGAAAAGGTATACCAGTGAAATGTTATCTACCTGAGTAATTATCTCATCACCTTATTTTCTATGATATATACCTACAAGTTTAGTTGGTGACTAACATACAACACTTTATTATCTAGCAACCATGACTTACTGCAAATCGTATATTTCCACAACTAGTTCAAACTCCATTAGCAATTACTCATGTTAAAAATAAATGGGGCATGATGTGCAATAGTCAAATTCAAAGTTTTGACAGAGCTTACCAGCAGAAACAATTTAATTAATCATGCTTTAGTAGAGAACTTAGTGGATAATTTATTAATGTGGATATATTTAGGCGAGAGCATTTATGGATCTCGTTGTGTTCCCATTTGTGGTTGAAACCAAAAGGCTGTCCAATGCTTGAGATCCATTATATCATCAACCATGTCACCAACTTTTGATCTGACAGAATTTCACATCAAACATCAAACAAACACAATTATGAAAATACCAGTTTAGCATCCTCAATTTTATTATGGGTCGATCAGCAAATTTATATAGAATATAGGCCAGACAAAGTTTTTGATTCAGAAAGAAGAGTTCACTGAATAACGTTTACAACAATGTGATTCATACGTGACTCAAAATGTAGATGGTATCGGAGCCCTCATTGTATTACTATATGAAATCTTAGTAACATAACTGCATATTAGTGTAAGAGTATCCTACATGTTCTTGTTAAAATGCGAAGATGGGTACATTTATAATTGAAAATGCATACCTCAAAAATGGCGGAAAGAACAGACATTAATTCCTGAATATATGCCATTTGAAAAAGAACTAAAGAAACCTCTTCAAAATAGAGTTTTTCACCAAGTTCATACTTCATATGTTTTAATTCCTGTCAAATTGATAACAATCTACAGTATTAATATGGCTATTGCAATATCAAAAATCTTATTAACAAACTAAATGCTATGAAGTAATGATAAAATTTGACAGAGACCTTAATAACAACATAATTCATATCAGGTATGTACATCAACCATCACACTATTTCAACTTATAGATAGATAACAATCAAATATTATTAAGGAATCAAATCATAATCATCTTACAATAGGAAATCTCGGAACAACTGAAGATAGAACATAGTCGAATGTTGCTAATCCAAGTGCATCTAGTCCCTATAGCATCATAAAGAGTTCATAAAACAATAACAAAACCTATAAACAATGGAGCTAATTTCTGTAAGAAAAACAGTTTACTTTTTTCTTTTTTTGGAAAGAGAAAAATAATATTGTAGCTAATATGATTAACTGGATTTTTCATTCTTCTTTTTTCATTTTGTGAGTACAAGATACAAAAACGTGAGCAAGATTTAAAAAAATGCCATTATACTGAATTAGTAACTTAGCTGTCTTTTATTGTATTCCAATAAACCCGCTTCAGTTATGCACTTTAACTTAACTACACCCGCTTACATTAACATGTAATACAAAAAAAATGCAAACATAAACATATTTCAAACAAGATTTACTGAGCCAACAAGGCTCAGTTTAAACTGAACCGAAACTCAGTTTTACTGAGCCAACAAGGCACAGTTTAAGCTGATCCGAGTGGCTCAGTTAAACTAAGCCTGATGGCTCAGTTAAACTAAGCTTGATGGCTCAGTTCTACTGAGCCACCCAGCTCAGTTTAAACTGAGCCTTGTAGGCTCAGTATGTTTGCAACTCAGTTGCAAACTAAGTCTCAATTTGCACCTAGTTGCAAATGCAGAGTTTGCAACTCAGTTGCAAACTGAGACTCAGAACTCAGTTTGCAACTAGTCACCTTTCAGGTATCATAATCTAGATCGGAATCACTTGGGGTAGCTACTCAACAGGCAGGTTGGATCAAAATCACTTTAATTGGTTCATGCATTCATATTACTAATGATAATCAGTTATCGGTTAGGGAAAGAATGCAATCTCAAATTACACAATGGAAAGGTAATCAATAAGCAAAAAACTAGAAAACTGTTGAAGTTGCTTTAGTCTTGTACTAGCTAAATTAAGAAAGATACTAAAGTGTCAATTAGATTTAAGAATCTTATCAGAAACACGAAACAATGTTACTAACAAAACACCCTCTTACTAGTGAGAATTCTTAAATCACTTTAGTAACTTTCTTAAATCAAAACGAAAATTCAAAACAATGTCACTTTAGTATCTTTCTTAAATCAAAACAATCTTATCAGAAACATGAAAATTGTTTTGTTTTAAATTTTTGAAATATGCACCAAGTCGCAGGTTTAAAGGCCATCAACTAACCACTAATTCAAAAATCACTTCAATGTTACAAGTTGCAATGCACCAAATTTCATCGCTTGGAGGCACATAGCAAAAGAAACTAGGTATTCAGGTGCAACACACAAAGAAAAGCACAACTACATCAGCAATGGAATAGATCCGAGTATATAAAAACTCTATGCTAAGATGTAATAGTTTCAGCACACATAAAAATGACATTATTATCAAGGGAATTTTGAGATTGCGGACAAATGATTCCTTATCGTGTTGGGCATAACTAGATGGGTTACGACACATGCAAATAAACTAACCACAATGAATTTGGACAAACTTTCCAGGTTGGGAGGTTCATCTCTGCAGACTTCGAAAACCTCGGCTCGTGATTTTTCTTGCCAGGTAGGATTAGTAGCAAGCAACATAATAGTCCATGTAAGCAGCAAAGCAGTAGTTTCATGTCCAGCAAAAAAGAATGTTTTGCATTCATCCATCACTAACTGTAATGTGTAGCTAAAACCAGCTTCTCCCTTTTTCTGGGACGCATCATCAAGTAGCATTCCAAGCATACCATTCCCATATGTTGATGTTCTTCCAATTTTATACCCATCTTTTCTGCTTTGTATGATTTCCATCAATAGTTTTTCTGTTTCTACCTTAAGTTTTCTTACTTGATCTTTTGACTTGTTTGGCACAAACCTGGAACAGAAATGAATTTGAAGTTATTGTGAAACCAAAAATCCATAGAAACCAAAAACTCATCCAGATTTATGTTATACTGAAGTAGCAATGAACTGCAAACCAGACAACTTTAAGTTTACCATACAGTAGTTAACTAACAGAAGATGAATATACCTTACGAATAATCCCTTCTGTATCATAAGCTTAACGAGCATCAACTCCACCGACACCCGGCCAGGAACCATATTTATCAAATCAGCAACATTCACTAAAGCCTATCGATCATGCAGTCATTTAATTTACTCCATACTGTTTAGTGATATCAATTCTTTGATGGCATACCTTATTGAAGAAACATGACATTCGATCATTAGCATGCTCTATCCCATGGCATTCACTATCCTCGAGTGTTGTCTCTACAGAATTCTACACAGTACACAAATTAAGAAAATATTAAACATTATCAGCGAATCATGAAAAGTGTATGACCAACCAATCCCCAATTCCAAATTTACTTCGGAATTGCTAGTCTCACCCTAAATTTTTTATCCGGAATGCTGCATATTCCTAACAGCAGCGAAGAGCTCACAGTTGCCGCAGTTGGTGGAAACCTGAAATTTTCATCAAATACACATGTAAAATCAGTAATATGCAATGGTGTCCAGGGCCGGCTCGGGTGATTGTCTTGCCCTAGACGAGTTGAAATTTAAGTGATGGGTCAAAAAAAAAAAAAATGTTGCCCCTCAGGCAATTTAAGTGCTAAACACATGCATCGTATCTTCAAGCAATCTTTATCAGTCATGTAAGCAGTCATCCATACAGGAAAATAACATCATTTTGCCAGGCAAAATAGAGGAACAAAAAATATTTTATACACAAACAAACAATAACCCACACATATGTATGTACATTTAGTATGCACATATAGCGATTACTTTGATAGGTATGTGGCAAGCTTTCAAAGCATAATCAATGGTGTTATGACCATATGTGCAATCAGACACATCCCATATGCGCAATGACCATGTTTTCATTATCAATGTTGTTCATTTAAACTCTGAGTTAGGTTACGTGATAAGGGCGAGCTGTGCATAAACCTGAGTACAGGTATGGTAAAAAAATCCTTTTGTTTGCATCTAATAAAGATGTATTATCACTAAATTAGCAAAATCACGATATGTTTGTGGCTCGAGTAGTTGGGTTGCTGTAGACGAACTGTGCATAAACCTGAGTACAGGTATGGTACAAAAATCCTTTTGTTTGCATCTAATAAAGATGTATTATCACTAAATTAGCCAATCATGATATTTTTATGGCTCGGGTTGTTGGGATGTCGTAGACGAGTTGATATTCAAGTGCTGGACAAGAGAAAATGTCGTCCCTAAGGCAACCTAAGTGCTAGAGCAAAACTGGAAAAATATTGCCAGGGCAATTTAAGTGCTAGAACAAAACCAGGAAATTATTTCCCTTCAGGCTTTAACCACAGACCTCAATCTTGCCAAGCACATGAAATACCACAACACTAATTATGGTTAAAACACTTTTCAGACCTTTAAATCATAAGTTACAACCTACTTCGAAGCTTCTAGAAGCATAAATTTAATGCTGGGTATCATTCAGCATACCACTTAACAAAAATGCTTATGAAGAAAAAGTTTAACATACATACCCGAGTGAGATCAAATTCTGAATTAAAACCTAAAAATCCCCGTTATGATCCAAATATGGATCGACGCCCAAATCGAAACCGGAGACCCTACAATCAAACCTCTGAGCAAAAACTAAGTCAGTATACTTTGACTGAATCCAAACATTAAAAAAAACAAATTAGAACAAAATCGATCGAAGTACCAGAACGAGATAATTAGGGCACTATGAAATCGAAGAACAAGGGAAAGGGGAACGATGAAATTGAAGAAGAGGATTTTAGGGCAAAGTAAAATCGAGGAACTGGATTCACATTTTTTTTATTTTTTTGAAGTTGCGAGATTCCTATTTCTGATTTAGCGGCCGTGGTTTGTAAAAGTGTTGGAGAAAGAAAACAGAAATGGGAACTAGGTTTAGGAATGTTAGTTTACCTTTTTACCCTTAAGAACCAGCCTTACCAACACAAATAAGTGTTGGCAATAAAAAATTTATAGTTATGTATTTTCGGTAACACTTTTTAAACATAGCAACACATATTATTGTTACTACTTGGTAACACAAATAAGTGTTGGCAATTGAAAAAAAAAGTGTTACCAAATGGATATTATAGTGTACTGTAGCACGTTTTTGAGTTCTAATTAATACTTCTTTATGATTGTACCATATGTGTTTCAAATTTACACACGTTGTAGGCCATTTAAAAAAAATGTATGTATCCATCTGCCATGCTCATGACATTGGTCTGGGCATATGGATATAGCATAAACGACACAAATGGGCTCCGTACAGTATATCGAGGTGCATACATTGCAATTTTTTATCCATGAAATGTATATTTTATTACATGGATAAATACATAAAAACTGAAAAAGAATAAGAAAACTATGTTATAAAAAATTGGAACAAAATCTTCATGAATCACTGAGAATTATTATGCTAGATAATATCAACTTTCTCCATGGATTTAGCCTAAAAATAAAATTAAAAGTCAAAAATAAAAAGAAAGAATATAAAATCAAATTTTAAATGTCACTATGTTGTGCTAAAGATTCATATAGCCAGATTTGACATATTAGAAAAGAAATTGTTGTTGCATTCTGGAACAGATTTGGCAATTTGTCATTAAACATATCACAAACATCTTTTATCCCCATACTCATGTAATAACAATATATTATCGGTGATACTAAGTGTTAAGTATCATGAAACAATTGAGCTAAGTTAAACATAACAGTATATCATTTTTCTAAGAAAAAAGAAAAATAAATTATATCAATAGTATATCGGTTACAATGTATGATGTAAGGTCCTGACTCCAAAGTGAGAAATGTTAATATTAACACGCTTATGTGGTACAGTGGAAAACAATTGAAAATTTCCATCCAGCTAATGAATATTGGAGAATGTATTTAGGTTTAGGTCACCATCACCATAAAATTCATGTATATGGCAACATTCTCATGGGAAAGTTAATTTTAGGATGGTGGAAGGTTAGCATACAGTATTGTGTGGTTTTATTACAACAATGAGAATTTGGTGTACTTGGTATGGTATTAATAATGTAATGCAATATAGATGAATAAAGTAAATAAATTTTGGGAAATCAACAAAATACTTTAAGGCAATACAATTGATTGTATCAATTTATGATCCATATAAATATGTGTATGGTATTAATAATATGATACAGTATAGATTACTAATCAAAATGAATTTTAGGAAATTAAATAAATAATTTAAGACATACAATTAATTGTACCAATTTCTGTATAAACATGCACTACTAATAAGATATTATACCGAATACGAATAGTCCGAGTAAAAAATTTGAAGCAGCAAACGTCAAACAACAATGAGCAGTATAGATTACTAATCAAAATCAATTTTAGGAAATTAAATAAATAATTTAAGACAATACAATTGATTCTTCCAATTTCTGTATAAACATGCACTACTAATAAGATATTATACCAAATATGAATAGTCTGAGTAAAAATTTGAAGCAGAAAACGTTAGACAATGATTAAAAAAGAATAACTACAAATCATTTACACTGCATTCTGCCAACTACAAATCATTAGGAGTACTATGTAGGTGGTATCTTTTAGGATAAAATAGTAAATATGGGCAATTTCCTTTTAGGATAAAGTAGTAAAGATTTTTTTTAAAAGTAAATATGTTTAATTTTTGAATTATTATATAGATTATGAAAATAAATGGCATAACTGAGGAAACCCTATAAAGAAAATTAGCAGAAAATACATCATACATACATCATAATGATAGTATCCACAACCAACGGATAACTTTTGTTACTATGTATACTCAGGTTTTTTTAACTAATTTTCTTGCCATTTGAAATTTTAAGTAAAAATAAATGGAAAGTTCAGTGCAACAATTTGTGGATTGTATGACATATTCAATGAAAGTATTTGATTTGCAATTATATGGCATGAAAGGGGATTATACAACATACAAAAGTAATATAAGCACACTGATGCTATTTCTACTAATTGCATTTGCATTTATTTGGTATTATACCATTGATATGAATGTATTTTTTTCACTGATTTCCCTTTATTGAATTTACTATATAGTTAGTAGGCTATGAATTATATGCTATATTTGTAGATAAATTGGTTGATATACAGATTTTACTAATTTGGTTGTGAATTAACTAATATATTGTAACGGCTGGAAATTCTCGACTCCTCGAGAGTCGAAAATACCGAGACGTTAGTGAGAGAAAGTAGAGGGTGAGGAAGAAAAGATAGAACTAATAGAATAGAAGAAGAAGAACTTACATCATCAGAGTAAACACGAATCTCACAGCGGAACGAATAAAATATAACATAACTTTGAAATACTAATCAGTACTCGTATATACATACCATTTCAAAGTACAACACTTAACAACACAGCGGAATAATAATAGCTATAATCCTGAAGTCTCCTGCTCCAAGCTCTCCAAGTGTATCTGTAAAATCCCGACTACTTGACTGCCCGTACAAATTTAGGCACCCAAGAGTTTAGGGGAAACAAAATAAAATAAACTCCGGGTCAGTCATGGGACTGGTGTGGATAAAACTCCAACACTTGGTTAAATAAAGGATATCTTTCTGATATTATAATAATGTCTAAATACAAATAGATATCAATCTAGCAGAACGCTTGCATCTCACGTTCCACATTCATAGTATACAAATAAAACCGTGAGCGCTTATTGGAGATTGGATTCCAACAGACAAGGTATGGGAGCACCTTCCGATCAGTATACTCTAGAGGAGATACACTAGGGTTCAACAAGAACGTCTTGCAACCCGGCCACACATGACCGTCCACTCATTTAGCTTGAGTGTAACGAATATATTACCACCGATGGTTGGGATCAGCAACCATCCTTCCCGATAAGGGACAACATTGAAATAGATTATAAAGAAGTACAATTGAATATTCTCTAGATGGTGATAATACACCCTGCTTGGGTATGGCCCAACTAGCCATGCTGCCTAGCCCAACTTCTGTTATTTTCCGGTTGTGAGGTTTTGAGGTCACGTTTATCACTTTGACAGATTATTTCTTCAATTTCTTTGAATGCCACATCGTCATACCCGCCAAATCAATATCGATTTCTCAAGGCATCACGGGTATAAAAGCTAAGAGAAACGAATTTCTCCGCCACCCATGTAATACGTTTGAAGAGATCAACATATATGATTCATTAAGAATACTTTGTCAGACACTCGTCCATATACGTTGTCCTGGGACTGAACAAACTGAAGGCACTATTCAGTGAATCCATCCTACCTAGGCTTTTCACAATAGCCCTTGCACTTTACTCCGTCTTCAATTATCTTCAGCATACTTGATTCGCAACGCTTATGCCAATACGGAGTGGTTCTTCGGATAATAATCCAACCGGTCTCTCCATATTTACAACGTAAATAGGGTCAAAACTTTGATAGTCTGTGATTCAACTATCAAATGAAAACATGTCGGTGTACAAACAACGATCTTATTTCCAAATGGAAATTCGATCGATCAATCATCATAAGTTCATATTTCCTTATTTCATATATTTAGAAAATATATGTTATTAATCATTGGAAAACATTTCCATAGCTTATTTTCACATCACTATTATTTCGCAACTATCAGTCCCTAACTGTAACTAGTATGAGAACAATTCTCTAAGTATCAATCCGGAAGGTCGAAACCAACATCAGATCGTCACTTAGAAAACCGTTCAACTTACCCTCTCCAGTCAGTTTCTGAATTTTCTTAACTCTATTTCTTAAATTCTTATCATGAAAACATTTCATTTTCTATGTTTAGAAAACATATCTGACTATATTTGGAAAACGTTTCCAAAACTCATTTACGGATTTCCAATGAACGTTGTATAAAACATCGTTACGCTTAATCCATTAATCGCTTATTACTTAACTATATTTCAAATCAACCTTTTCTATCGAACCACAACTATTACTTTGTAAATTCTGAAGTCAATCAAGTTGGGGTATAATTACCTCTCAGACCTTAATTGAACAACGTCCTTTACTGTGAAATAGATGAAGCTCGTCACTCACTTTTTCCAATCATCTGTTTACGCAAATTCTCGGATTCAGGTTATGAATCTACTTCTTATATGAAAACGTTTGATTATAACTATAACGTTATAATTCCTACTTATGCAATATCTAACCTAAATTATAACTTTATCTCCTAACTCGAATAATTTAACAGACACCTAATTTCTAAATCAATAACTAAATCTTGATTTAAACCCTGGAAAGTAAATAGTACTTTCCCGAATTCGATATAATTGAATTCGACGTATTACTCTCTTTCGAGTAATCTCTATTCGATTAACTCCCCCTTTTTAATAACTTATATTCGATAAACTCTATTTCGATTAACTCCTATCGAATAACTAATATTCGAATAACTCTTCTTGGTTGGCTCTATTTCATTAACTCTTATCGAATAACAAATATTCGATTTTCTTAAATGTGTCAATTCTTATCGAATAACTAACATCCGATTTAACTTAAATGGATTTACTCTTATCGAATAACTTATTCGATTAACTCAACTTGATTTTCTTAACTCGATTATCTCAACTCGATTACTTAACTCGATTACTTAACTCGATAAATCTTAACTCGATATCTTAACTTAACCCAAATCGATTAACTCAACTTGATTTTCTTAACTCGATTATCTCAACTCGATTACTTAACTCGATTACTTAACTCGATAAATCTTAACTCGATAACTTAACTTAACCCAAATCGATTAACTCAACTCTAATCGATTAACTTAATTTGATTTACTCCTTCGAATAACTCATTCGAATAACTTAATTGATTAACCCCTTCGAATAACTAATTCGAATAACTTACCTTCGAATAACTAATATTCGATTTACTCTAACTCGATTAACTTAATTCTAATCGATTTACTCCATTTCGATTCAACTTAATTCAAATCGATTAACTTAACTCAAATTGATTAACTCTTTTCGAATAACTAAATTCGATTTAACTCTTCTCGAATAACTACATTCGATTAACTCAAATTGAATAACTAATTTTCAATTAACTCTTACATGTTTAACTCTATTCGAATAACTAATTCGAATAACTCTAATGTGTTTAACTCTATTCGAATAACTTATTCGAATAACTCTAATGTGTTTAACTCTATTCAAATATCTAATTCGAATAACTCATTTCGAATAACTAAATTCGATTAACTCTTTTAACTTTACTCGAATAGATATATTCGATTAACACCTTCTTTCGAATAACTATATTCGATTAACTCTTCGACTAACTCCTTTGGATTAACTAACTTCGAATAACTCCTTTGGATTAGCTAACTTCGAATAACTCCTTTAGATTAACTAACTTCGAATAACTCCTTTGGATTAACTAACTATTTTCGATTAACACTCTTCGAATAAATAATATTCGGTAACTCTTCTCAAATGAATAACATTTGATTTCTCCACTCGAATAAACTATATTCGATTACTCTTCCCTCGAATACACTATATTCGATAACTCTACTTCGAATAAGTGATATTCGGCAACTCTACTCGATCAACTCAACTTGGATAACTCTAACTGGTCAACTCTAACTGGTCAACTCTAACTGGTCAACTCTAACTGGTTAACTCTAACTGGTTAACTCAACTGGTTAACTCTAACTGGTCAACTCAACTGGTTTAACCTAACTGGTTAACTCTAACTGGTTAACTCAACTAGTTAACTCTACTGGTTTAACCTAACTGGTTAACTCGTCTTGATTAACTGAACAAATCCACTTAGTTTAACTTAGCTAATTCACGTTGATTAACTCTAACCGATTCACTTAGTTTAACTCAACTAATTCACTTTGATTAACCACTTAGTTACCTTAACTAATTTACTTCGATTAACCACTTAGTTTGACTTAACTAATTCACATCGATTTATCGCTTAGTTTAACTTAACTAACTTACTTTGGTTAACCTAACCAATTACTTTGTTTAACTCAACTAACTTGCTTTGATTTACTTAACCAATTACTTCGTTTAACTCGACTAGCTTTGCTTTGGTTAACCTAACTAATTACTTTGTTTAACTCGACTAACTCGCTTTGGTTAACTTATGGTTTTTAACACATCATCTAACAACGATGAATATTTGTCCAAACACGCATGATCACAACGGATTATATACATCACATTATATGTCACAATATATAAATCACAGTAAAAATAACTGTTGAGGAATCCAGTCGGATTCCTCCAACCTGTTTCCCTGCACCACAGATGTTAGACAACACCAGTATAATATTCTGATAAACAGAATCAACATATAACTATTTGACGGTTTATATATATATTTATATATACATATATATATATATAATCTCTACTAACTGACTAGCAGTTCAATCAAACAGTCCACACACAAAATCAAACAGACAATATTTAACAGTCCTAAGAATACAATGTGAGAATATAAACTGTTCAGAGGTTGTGAGATTTACTCACATTTGCGCGTTAACCGTTAAATAACGGTTTGCGTTCATTTGACTACGACGGACAATTTATTTCGCCATAAATTGTAACGAGCTCGGATTCATTCCCGGTCAGCTTCATTGTGAAGCTCTCATCCATACGGTCCCAACGCAACTTACGGTTTGTTAATCTGGTTACGTATGAGAACGTTATCACATCGACAAGTTAATACATTTTTAAATAGATTTAAAACTTTAAATCTTTCTTTTCATTGGGCCTTCACCTTGTTTATATTCTTGGCCCAACACCCAACATACCAGACCCGCACAAGATATTTTCTCCTTCTCCACCGAATTGCTTTGCTCCAGGAAACCCACCGTTGACCCAAACTTTGACCTTCCTCCACCATCACGTCGGCCATCCGAGCCCACCGCAACTATCACCAGTCACCTTCTTTCTCATCAAACTCCCCTTCCTCCTAACCTCTCTAAAGTGAACTGGAATCACTCCTCCCATCTACACACAGCTCGCATGCCACCAAGAAACCGACGTCAACTGCTACTCCTCCTTAGTTGATCAGTTGCAAGCCTCAACCCCTCACCACACAGTGCCTTCTTCCATCTGAAATCCCATGTTCACAAGTCTGTACACCCCGAAACAATACTCTTGCACTCACGAACCTGATCACGTCTCAGCACCTTTTCATGCAAACGAAACCCTCAACACCATTGTTCATCCCTTTCTGTACTCTACTTCCCTACCTCCATAAGCTGAAACTCGAGCTCGTCTTCAACTCACGTGCATAGTACTTCCCGTCGAACATATTCGCTGTCATCATGCGTTAACAGTACACCACCTTCGAGCAGCTCATGTACAACCATCCTCCTCCTTCCAGTCCCGTCCTTCACACTACATCGATCCTAGTTTTTGAATGCCCCTTTATTTTTATTTTATTTTAAACTTAAGAACTCACGGCATGTTCTTCCCTGAAGTAAAAGAAAGGGGATGGGCTAATCGTGAGGTATTAAATATACGTAGTGGAGACTAAATGCTTCAGTAGTAGCTGCTGCAAGAAAAGTAAGGCAGGTACACATTTTGAGGGATGAGGGACTTCCACGTTTTAGTTTGTTTACACTTTTAGGTGGAGCTTCTTCCACGTTTTATCTCGAGGACCAAGCAAACTGGTGGTGAAACAAGGAATTTGCGTGGCCTTGTTTTTGGCCTAGAACCACTTAGGATATTTTTAAGGATATAATAATATCCGCTTTTACTAGTTTATATAATTCCATTACTTCATGGACTGCTGCCGACAGAAATAAAAATATCAGTGAGACGAGCGATGTCCCACGATCCCGAATATATAAAAATACCGGTAGGTTGACTCATATCGTTAAACCCCAAAATGTTGATTATAGGGTGCAAAATACTTTAAATAAAAAGTTGTTTATTTAATTAATTAAAAATTACCATAAAATTCCAAAAATTAAATTATCGATATGTCTTAAAAGAACCCTGCCCTTATTCGAATCCGATATCTAAATATACTCAAATAACCATTATGGCCATAAATGAATATGCCGCTGTTTTTCTGAATATTTGATTTGGACGTAAATAAAAATCTATCCGACGAAATCTCGATTTTTCTCTTCCACTAGGAAGATATACTCCACCAGCTCCACACGTTTCTTGTTTCATAGAAATCCGGCTTAAAATGAATCATGTACATTCAGCTGAAGTTCAAATCGCCAAATTGCGAACTGCCGCGACGTTTCAGGTTCGTTTTAATTATAATTATAAATTATAAGTTCGAGCGTTGTACTTTAAGTTATCGATATCGCCAAATCGATATATAAATCATTAAATAAATTAATTATTCGACAGCTAACAAAACGCGCCATTACAGACTTCCCCCCTTAAAATAATTTCGTCCTCGAAATTGCTAAGTTAGAAAAATGCTACTAACTCTACTAACTAGATTTAAAAATCCTTTTTATTTTATTTTTTTACCTCTAAATTTCAGTTTCGACTGGACCCATTTAATTTTCAATTAAATTATTAATTCATTCTGGCTAACTGAATTTCCATAAATCATGAGAATGTTCTAACGCCTGGAATTTTCGAAAAATTTCGCCATAACCTCCTTTGTACGGCTCAATACGTCAAACCACAACTCGCCTCTCTAGGCCTCCTCCAATCCAAAAGGAAATCAAAATAGCCAAGCGGCTTGCCAATTCGGCTCATAAAATCCAAACTCATATATGATATAAACTTGTACCTTTTTGTCGGACATTTAACTCTATCCCTTGCATCTGCAACCACTTCAACATATACCAATGTTATCCATTCTAATTGATCTCCAATCAGTTCATATCCTCAAATCCAAATCGAATTTCATTCGAACTCTAATATCAAATTCTAAATTATTGACTTATCAATTTGGTTCCATTCTAGATTATCTCTAATCCCAATTCAATTTTATTTAACTCGGTTCAAGTTAAATTTCAATTTATTTTTACCATCTCATTTTATTTAACTTCAATAGTTAAATTTTAATTCCAGACTTAAGTTTCTGGGTTTCTTTCAAATCAATTTGAAATCATAATGCCAATTCAAAACCTTTGAATTTCTAAACAACTTGTTTTCTCAAAACAATTCAAAAACAAAACCTTTGGTAGTAATCCGTCACTTAGAACTCGAAAATGAACACTGATGATGTCTAGATTCATCATCAAAATCTATTTTCCAGCTATTGAAGTGAGTTCAATACTATATCATTTTCAATTTGAAAAACATTTTCAAAATCTCCCAGGAACTTAAAATTTCCTTATTTTAATTCCAAATCTGATTTAAATTCAGATTTAATTCATCTTATTTCATATATTTCCTTATATGAATTCTGATTAGTTATTTATAATCATTTCACCCCTTTTTTTATCTAATTCGATTATAATAACAACCAACACATCCAATACATATTGTAATTTCAATATATTTTTCTTATAACCAAATATATTTCGGGTAAAATTACTTCATTTACCCTCTTCCAAAACATACCATGACGGTTCATCGTATTCGAGTGTTTAGTAACCCTTGTCGATATAGTGGATCAAACTGATCGACCAGAATTTATAAGCCACTCAACCAATGAGTCTCCACAATATAAAACCATTTTATATTGAATAACAATTACGCGCTCATATATATACACTCAAACTCAATCTAGGATATTACTAATCCCATCTCTATCGAGTTATGCCACAGAGCCAAGGTAATCACTTAACTTAAGCTCTGATACCAACTGTAACGGCTGGAAATTCTCGACTCCTCGAGAGTCGAAAATCCCGAGACGTTAGTGAGAGAAAGTAGAGGGTGAGGAAGAAAAGATAGAACTAATAGAATAGAAGAAGAAGAACTTACATCATCAGAGTAAACACGAATCTCACAGCGGAACGAATAAAATATAACATAACTTTGAAATACAAATCAGTACTCGTATATACATACCATTTCAAAGTACAACACTTAACAACACAGCGGAATAATAATAGCTATAATCCTGAAGTCTCCTGCTCCAAGCTCTCCAAGTGTATCTGTAAAATCCCGACTACTTGACTGCCCGTACAAATTTAGGCACCCAAGAGTTTAGGGGAAACAAAACAAAATAAACTCCGGGTCAGTCATGGGACTGGTGTGAATAAAACTCCAACACTTGGTTAAATAAAGGATATCTTTCTGATATTATAATAATGTCTAAATACAAATAGATATCAATCTAGCAGAACGCTTGCATCTCACGTTCCACATTCATAGTATACAAATAAAACCGTGAGCGCTTATTGGAGATTGGATTCCAACAGACAAGGTATGGGAGCACCTTCCGATCAGTATACTCTAGAGGAGATACACTAGGGTTCAACAAGAACGTTTTGCAACCCGGCCACACATGACCGTCCACTCATTTAGCTTGAGTGTAACGAATATATTACCACCGATGGTTGGGATCAGCAACCATCCTTCCTGATAAGGGACAGCATTGAAATAGATTATAAAGAAGTACAATTGAATATTCTCTAGATGGTGATAATACACCCTGCTTGGGTATGGCCCAACTAGCCATGCTGCCTAGCCCAACTTCTGTTATTTTCCGGTTGTGAGGTTTTGAGGTCACGTTTATCACTTTGACAGATTATTTCTTCAATTTCTTTGAATGCCACATCGTCATACCCGCCAAATCAATATCGATTTCTCAAGGCATCACGGGTATAAAAGCTAAGAGAAACGAATTTCTCCGCCACCCAATGTAATACGTTTGAAGAGATCAACATATATGATTCATTAAGAATACTTTGTCAGACACTCGTCCATATACGTTGTCCTGGGACTGAACAAACTGAAGGCACTATTTAGTGAATCCATCCTACCTAGGCTTTTCACAATAGCCCTTGCACTTTACTCCGTCTTCAATTATCTTCAGCATACTTGATTCGCAATGCTTATGCCAATACGGAGTGGTTCTTCGGATAATAATCCAACCGGTCTCTCCATATTTACAACGTAAATAGGGTCAAAACTTTGATAGTCTGTGATTCAACTATCAAATGAAAACATGTCGGTGTACAAACAACGATCTTATTTCCAAATGGAAATTCGATCGATCAATCATCATAAGTTCATATTTCCTTATTTCATATATTTAGAAAATATATGTTATTAATCATTGGAAAACATTTCCATAGCTTATTTTCACATCACTATTATTTCGCAACTATCAGTCCCTAACTGTAACTAGTATGAGAACAATTCTCTAAGTATCAATCCGGAAGGTCGAAACCAACATCAGATCGTCACTTAGAAAACCGTTCAACTTACCCTCTCCAGTCAGTTTCTGAATTTGCTTAACTCTATTTCTTAAATTCTTATCATGAAAACATTTCATTTTCTATGTTTAGAAAACATATCTGACTATATTTGGAAAACATTTCCAAAACTCATTTACGGATTTCCAATGAACGTTGTATGAAACATCGTTACGCTTAATCCATTAATAGCTTATTACTTAACTATATTTCAAATCAACCTTTTCTATCGAACCACAACTATTACTTTGTCAATTCTGAAGTCAATCAAGTTGGGGTATAATTACCTCTCAGACCTTAATTGAACAACGTCCTTTACTGTGAAATAGATGAAGCTCGTCACTCACTTTTTCCAATCATCTGTTTACGCAAATTCTCGGATTCAGGTTACGAATCTACTTCTTATATGAAAACGTTTGATTATAACTATAACGTTATAATTCCTACTTCTGCAATATCTAACCTAAATTATAACTTTATCTCCTAACTCGAATAATTTAACAGACACCTAATTTCTAAATCAATAACTAAATCTTGATTTAAACCCTGGAAAGTAAATAGTACTTTCCCGAATTCGATATAATTGAATTCGACGTATTAATCTCTTTCGAGTAATCTCTATTCGATTAACTCCCCCTTTTAATAACTTATATTCGATAAACTCTATTTCGATTAACTCCTATCGAATAACTAATATTCGAATAACTCTTCTTGGTTGGCTCTATTTCATTAACTCTTATCGAATAACAAATATTCGATTTTCTTAAATGTGTCAATTCTTATCGAATAACTAACATCCGATTTAACTTAAATGGATTTAGTCTTATCGAATAACTTATTCGATTAACTCAACTTGATTTTCTTAACTCGATTATCTCAACTCGATTACTTAACTCGATTACTTAACTCGATAAATCTTAACTCGATATCTTAACTTAACCCAAATCGATTAACTCAACTTGATTTTCTTAACTCGATTATCTCAACTCGATTACTTAACTCGATTACTTAACTCGATAAATCTTAACTCGATAACTTAACTTAACCCAAATCGATTAACTCAACTCTAATCGATTAACTTAATTTGATTTACTCATTCGAATAACTTAATTGATTAACCCCTTCGAATAACTAATTCGAATAACTTACCTTCGAATAACTAATATTCGATTTACTCTAACTCGATAAACTTAATTCTAATCGATTTACTCCATTTCGATTCAACTTAATTCAAATCGATTAACTTAACTCAAATTGATTAACTCTTTTCGAATAACTAAATTCGATTTAACTCTTCTCGAATAACTACATTCGATTAACTCAAATTGAATAACTAATTTTCAATTAACTCTTACGTGTTTAACTCTATTCGAATAACTAATTCGAATAACTCTAATGTGTTTAACTCTATTCGAATAACTAATTCGAATAACTCTAATGGGTTTAACTCTATTCAAATATCTAATTCGAATAACTCATTTCGAATAACTAAATTCGATTAACTCTTTTAACTTTACTCGAATAACTATATTCGATTAACACCTTCTTTCGAATAACTATATTCGATTAACTCTTCGACTAACTCCTTTGGATTAACTAACTTCGAATAACTCCTTTGGATTAGCTAACTTCGAATAACTCCTTTAGATTAACTAACTTCGAATAACTCCTTTGGATTAACTAACTATATTCGATTAACACTCTTAGAATAAATAATATTCGGTAACTCTTCTCAAATGAATAACATTTGATTTCTCCACTCGAATAAACTATATTCGATTACTCTTCCCTCGAATACACTATATTCGATAACTCTACTTCGAATAAGTGATATTCGGCAACTCTACTCGATCAACTCTACTTGGATAACTCTAACTGGTCAACTCTAACTGGTCAACTCTAACTGGTCAACTCTAACTGGTTAACTCAACTGGTTAACTCTAACTGGTTAACTCAACTGGTTAACTCTAACTGGTCAACTCAACTGGTTTAACCTAACTGGTTAACTCTAACTAGTTAACTCAACTAGTTAACTCTACTGGTTTAACCTAACTGGTTAACTCGTCTTGATTAACTGAACAAATCCACTTAGTTTAACTTAGCTAATTCACGTTGATTAACTCTAACCGATTCACTTAGTTTAACTCAACTAATTCACTTTGATTAACCACTTAGTTACCTTAACTAATTTACTTTGATTAACCACTTAGTTTGACTTAACTAATTCACATCGATTTATCGCTTAGTTTAACTTAACTAACTTACTTTGGTTAACCTAACCAATTACTTTGTTTAACTCGACTAACTTGCTTTGATTTACTTAACCAATTACTTCGTTTAACTCGACTAGCTTTGCTTTGGTTATCCTAACCAATTACTTTGTTTAACTCGACTAACTCGCTTTGGTTAACTTATGGTTTTTAACACATCATCTAACAACGATGAATATTTGTCCAAACACGCATGATCACAACGGATTATATACATCACATTATATGTCACAATATATAAATCACAGTAAAAATAACTGTTGAGGAATCCAGTTGGATTCCTCCAACCTGTTTCCCTGCACTACAGATGTTAGACAACACCAGTATAATATTCTGATAAACAGAATCAACATATAACTATTTGACGGTTTATATATATATATATATATACATATATATATATATATATAATCTCTACTAACTGACTAGCAGTTCAATCAAACAGTCCACACACAAAATCAAACAGACAATATTTAACAGTCCTAAGAATACAACGTGAGAATGTAAGCTTTTCAGAGGTTGTGAGATTTACTCACATTTGCGCGTTAGCCGTTAAATAACGGTTTGCGTTCATTTGACTGCGACGGACAATTTATTTCGCCATAAATTGTAACGAGCTCGGATTCATTCCCGGTCAGCTTCATTGTGAAGCTCTCATCCATACGGTCACAACGCAACTTACGGTTTATTAATCTGGTTATGTATGAGAAAGTTATCACATCGACAAGTTAATACATTTTTAAATAGATTTAAAACTTTAAACCTTTCTTTTCATTGGGCCTTCACCTTGTTTATATTCTTGGCCCAACACCCAACACCCAACATACCAGACCCGCACAAGATATTTTCTCCTTCTCCACCGAATTGCTTTGCTCCAGGAAACCCACCGTTGACCC
Source organism: Allium sativum (assembly GCA_030737875.1). NCBI lineage: Eukaryota > Viridiplantae > Streptophyta > Magnoliopsida > Asparagales > Amaryllidaceae > Allium > Allium sativum. Next base: position 688,797,415 of record CM060922.1, read on the forward strand.
AAACTTTGACCTTCCTCCACCATCACGTCGGCCATCCGAGCCCACCACAACTATCACCAGTCACCTTCTTTCTCATCAAACTCCCCTTCCTCCTAACCTCTCCAAAGTGAACTGGAATCACTCCTCCCATCTACACACAGCTCGCATGTCACCAAGAAACCGACGTCAACTGCTACTCCTCCTTAGCTGATCAGTTGCAAGCCTCAACCCCTCACCACACAGTGCTTTCTTCCATCTGAAATCCCATGTTCACAAGTCTGTACACCCCGAAACAATACTCTCGCACTCACGAACCTGATCACGTCTCAGCACCTTTTCATGCAAACGAAACCCTCAACACCATTGTTCATCCCTTTCTGTACTCTACTTCCCTACCTCCATAAGCTGAAACTCGAGCTCGTCTTCAACTCACATGCATAGTACTTCCCGTCGAACATATTCGCTGTCATCATGCGTTAACAGTACACCACCTTCGAGCTGCTCCTGTACAACCATCCTCCTCCTTCCAGTCCCGTCCTTCACACTATATCGATCCTAGTTTTTGAATGCCCCTTTATTTTTATTTTATTTTAAACTTAAGAACTCACGGCATGTTCTTCCCTGAAGTAAAAGAAAGGAGATGGGCTAATCATGAGGTATTAAATATACGTAGTGGAGACTAAATGCTTCAGTAGTAGCTGCTGCAAGAAAAGTAAGGCAGGTACACATTTTGATGGATGAGGGACTTCCACGTTTTAGTTTGTTTACACTTTTAGGTGGAGCTTCTTCCACGTTTTATCTCGAGGACCAAGCAAACTGGTGGTGAAACAAGGAATTTGCGTGGCCTTGTTTTTGGCCTAGAACCACTTAGGATATTTTTAAGGATATAATAATATCCGCTTTTACTAGTTTATATAATTCCATTACTTCATGGACTGCTGCCGACAGAAATAAAAATATCAGTGAGACGAGCGATGTCCCACGATCCCGAATATATAAAAATACCGGTAGGTTGACTCATATCGTTAAACCCCAAAATGTTGATTACAGGGTGCAAAATACTTTAAATAAAAAGTTGTTTATTTAATTAATTAAAAATTACCATAAAATTCTAAAAATTAAATTATCGATATGTCTTAAAAGAACCCTGCCCTTATTCGAATCCGATATCTAAATATACTCAAATAACCATTATGGCCATAAATGAATATGCCGCTGTTTTTCTGAATATTTGATTTGGATGTAAATAAAAATCTATCCGACGAAATCTCGATTTTTCTCTTCCACTAGGAAGATATACTCCACCAGCTCCACACGTTTCTTGTTTCACAGAAATCCGGCTTAAAATGAATCATGTACATTCAGTTGAAGTTCAAATCGCCAAATTGCGAACTGCCGCGACGTTTCAGGTTCGTTTTAATTATAATTATAAATTATAAGTTCGAACGTTGTACTTTAAGTTATCGATATCGCCAAATCGATATATAAATCATTAAATAAATTAATTATTCGACAGCTAACAAAACGCGCCATTACATATATTTTATCAGGATATTGATTTTGCAATTATACATGATGAAAGGAAATTATATAATATACCAAAAATCTATATGAACACAATAGGAATATATTATATGTAATATGATTAAAAATTCGAAAAATGGAACTTGTATGTCTTGTTGGACACGAACTTTTTGATTGGATATTTCAGCTATGGTAACTTCTCTATTTATCCAATTTTGAAAACGAAATTTTCCTATATGAAATTTGGATGTAATCGTAAGAAATAAAAAAACTATTATATGAAATCAATTACTTCTCTGACAAAATCAAAACATTTGAAACTTCTTAAAAAGCATGGAATCTAGTTAACATATTGATTTCGAAACAAATTGAAACTTTACTTAAAAGGCGTTAACAATTTTTAGAAATTCCTAATTAAGAACCAACTTCTTTAGCATTCCAAAAGTTATAATGAACTATAAATTAATATAAAATATGACAAATTAATATGTAAGTAGTAAATATAGACAATTTCCTTTTACGATAAAGTAGTAAAGATTTTTTTTTAAATGTAAATATGGGCAATTTAGGTATTTTACGGTCGGACCAGTTATTAATCATTAAAGATTAGTGGGAATTATTATATAGATAGATTATTTTCATATATAAAAACACTTTCTTCCGCCTATCAAAACATACCATGTTGGTTCCAACAAATATTATGCACCAAGCATCTCAATTCTTAAGGAACATGGCCCACTTTTTCCCATCTATTTTGTTGAGAGAAGGCGCTTTGAGATGAAATAAAATATATGTATATGATGACGAAATGAAATTAGTATACGTCGACAAAATTAAATTAATATAGAAGGAAAAAATAATATTAATGGTATGACCTTTATCGCAAGGAACTGGGGTTTCACGTGGATTAACATTTGTTTGAATACGGCTTGCCTCACAACCAATAGACTCGATAGCAAGTAGCAAGATAAAAAAATTTCATTTCCTCCAAATTATTTTAATTTCAACTGAACCAAAAATGATAATCAATAATAACAAATTCATCATCTTCTAGTAAATTGCGTTACCTCTAAAAATTCACTTTGATTTAGTTTCAACCCCTTTTAAGTAAAAACGATCCCTTCTAACTAGAATAGAAGGTCTTGTCCGTGCTTGAATATATATGTGTAATCAAAGCTTAAAGACGTAAATAAAATTGAGATGAAATGATGTACGAATACCATATATGTGTATTCGAAACAAAACTGCAAAATAAAGGAAGAATGGGTCAGGTCCACATATTGAAGTTGGTATTAAATGACCAGAAGAACTTAGCCATCAATCAATGTGAGGACAACAGGCAATAAAAAGCCATAACTCAGGGGTAGGGCCCAGTAACATAATGTACTTTGTTTTATGAGCATTTTTCGTTTGTGGCCCTATTTTTTTCACCTTTAGCCTTGTTTTGCAAAAAAATGCAAATATAGTCCCCTTTTGGCCACGTAAGCGATGATAGGGATGAGACATGAACACTAGCACAATCACAGACTGCGCCTGTGTTAATAAATAATTTCGGAGTGTAATCCAGCAATTAGTTTTATCTTTTTTCCCACCTTAATAAAAAAAAATGAAACATTGATATCCCCTATATCGTCAGAAAGGTAACTATCTCGGTTTCATATTTGAAATTTATATAGAATCTTTGAAAAAGACTTTCTTCCATAATAAAAAAGAACTTACTATCTTTGGGATCTAATGCTACACCGCTGCTCAATACTTTAGTGGATCGACTCTATTACATAAGTTGATTCCTAATTTTATATATCATTTCATGACATAAGTAAGTAGCTTTAACTGTATCGACCCAAAATCTCGCTAATTGGTCTTTACGATGCTTTTTTTTATATCAGTTTGATTCTTTATCCGTAGAATATAGTATGTAGACTTCTTTATATTTTTAGTTCCCTTTTTGTTATCATGAGGTTTCTTTCCTTGCTACAACTGGTAAAAAACGTTGCTTTGAGCGATGCACATGTAGAAAGCCTTTTTTCTAGTATTGATTAGTTAATTTTATCTTTATTATTTCTTTCTATAGTGGAGATAGTCGCAAGTAATGACAGATCACGGCCATATTATTAAAAGCTTGTGGTAAGAATGCGTTTCGTTCTAATGCCCGTAAATAGTATTCCAAAGCCTTTGTATGCTCCCCGTTGCTTGTGTGTATAAGGCCTATATTATAAAGTATATAACGTCGATCATAGGGATCAATTTTTGATCACGTAGCTTCATAATAATTCTGTAAAGTTTCTGCTTAATTTCCTTCAGGTTGAGATGACATCCGTTATGGTTGTTCATTTATTTTATTCAAAAAATCTCCGCTCCAGAACTATATGTGAGATTTTCATCTCATACAGCTCCTCCCTTATGTGCATAGTAATAATAGGAATAAGTCATGGAATCTAAATTTCACTATTCTCATTATGAATTGAACTGACAGGAGCTAGTATTTTTACAAGAATCTCTAGCTCGCCTTCCCGCAAGAGGTTTTTTAAGACCAATCATTTTAGTACTAGATAGAAATGGTAAATCCAACAATTTCTTTGTCCTTAACGCTTACTATTTACAGGAATTAGTCACTTCAACAATCTTTGATGGTTATACGAGTATCCAAAGTACGAACGAGATGGATTTTTGTTGTCCCAACCATTCTTGTTAGCCCCGATACCGAGAAGGAAAAGGGTAATGTTTACCAAATTTTTTGTGTTGTTGATTCCTAGTGTAGTGGTTCTTCCCCTATGCCGCCTATTGGTACTAGTGGAATAGGATTGACCTGCAATACAGAACCTATAGGTATAACCTTTCGTTTAATACTAAAATCGACAATAAAGGTATCTGAGGCTGGATCAATCAAGGATACACGATAGAAGGAATTGTTCTATCTCCAAACTTTACCGTCACTAAACGTAACTTTATTTCAATAATTTGGTTCTTTATATTCCGAACTGCGTCTTTTTCTGGTAAGACTTCGTTGAGGGCTAAAAAAATAAGAACAAAAAATCAAATCACACCATATCTATAATTGTTAAATGCTTTTTTTTTCCTCCTGAAGTTATCAGAATTATTCGTAATAAAATATTAGCTATAATTGAGGAGGTTTTATCAATAAAATTTCCATTTATCTGAGATCTAGGAATAATTAGTAATCCATTCTATAATTCTTCTCACTACCCTCTCAGGGAAAATGATCCCATAAAAAGGAATTGTAGTATACAAAATGACATAATAACAAAAACATTCTTGTGTACCTTCTGTTCAAATTTTACCTTTTTGGACAAAGAAAGATGGTAGACTTTTGAATCAGATTGAATTTTATAAAATATCAATTTTGTAATATACGAATGTACGGAACTATTACTATTTCATCTAAGTTAGATAACCAAGGACTTTATTTTACTATGGATTCTTGTAACTCGAATCTAATAACTCAATAAATTTAGATATGGTTATGACCCAAAAAGGAAAAGGATGACTAATGATTATATAATTGAATGAAATGTCATAGAAAAATTCATGGTATGATTCATAAATTTATAATAGGGTAGATGGATGATAACAGAGGCTGTTATAAGTATGGAATTGGAAAAGAAACTTTTTTCCTATGGACTCACTATTCACTCGGTTTCTGGTCAATAATAGGACTATATAGGAAAAATGGCCAAGTGGTTGAAGGCGTAGAAATGGAACTGCTATGTAGGCTTTTTGTTTACCGAGGGTTCAAATCCCTCTCTTTCCGTTTTTGTTAATTCACCATCATTACCAACTACAGTATATCAAATCCAATAAAAATGCATTATATTATTCCAACAACTTTATTTGAAAAAAAAATGATTCCTAATTACTGTGGTATGGGTACATAAAAGAAAAATCTTGTGGAAAGAGGAAAAAAAAATTCTACTGCGTAAAATTTGTAATACGTGAATAAAAAAATACGGATTAAGGCCCTTAGATCTATTTCCTTCATCGAAAAAGGGATGGAATTGTCTAAACTTCTTTTCTTATTATGTTCGTTAGGTTTAAGTCTGACGAGAATAATATTCTACGACTAATAATTCATTTAATTTTAAACCAATCCATTTATTATCTATTATTTGATTTACTAAGCCATTATATTGGAATGAATCAATAGTCAAATGTTAAGCACTCCTTCCTAAGGAGATAAAGCAATATAATTTTAAATCACTAAAATGATATTTTATAGAAAGTTTTTCTACTATATATATATATATATTATTTATATGTATTTATATTATGGTTATGGCTATTTTTTTCAACAAACTTGATTGATTAATATGAGTTGATTTTCTATTACGATAGATCGACGAAACAATAGCTAGCCCAATAGCAGCTTTTGCCATTGCAATCGCTATAATAAAGATTGAGAAAATCTCACCTTTTAATTGGCGACTATCAAATATATCAGAAAATAGTACGAGATTAATATTAACCGAATTTTGTATAATTTCAAGACATATAAGTGCTAAGTTTTCCCACTTCCCAATTATCTTGATATCCATCAGGATAAGAATCTTCGTAAACCAGGCTATGTTTGTCTTCTTTAGTGGATCCCTCTTGTTCATGTTTCATCTTCTTCGTTTTGTAAGTTGTTTCTACATCGCCTTCTTCCGTTTCTGAGGTTTCTTTAAGTTTCTTAGTACCAATAGGCGATGGCATTCTGCCTAAATAGTAGTCGCAGGTGATAAATAAGAGAATACTAAAGATTCTATCCATAGAAGTTCTCAGTTCAAAAGATTGCAATATCAAATTCGTTTAGAAGAAAAACATAAATTGCGTTTTCATTATGGTCTGACAAAGCGACAATTACTTAGATATATACATATCGCTGGAAAAGCCAAAGGGTCAACAGGCCAGGTTTTACTACAACTACTTGAGAAGCGGTTGGATAGTATACTTTTTCGATTGTGTATGGCTTCGATCATTCCCGGAGCCAGGCAATTGGTTAACTATAGACATATTTAGTTAATGGTCATATAGTGGATATACCAAGTTATCATTGCAAACCCCGAGATATTATTACTACGAAGGATAAACAAAGATCAATAGCTCTAACTAGTGAACTACAACTCTATTGTACTACGATAGGTGCATTGGTCTTTGCATTGTTAATGTTTTTTTGCTGGTTGGTTCCGTTATCACAAAGCCGCACCGAAATTAGCTTGGTTCCAAGATGTAGAATCGATGTTGAATCATCACTTAGCAGGGTTATTAGGACTTGGGTCTCTTTCTTGGGCGGTGTAATAACCCGGAAATCTGAGCCAATTTAAAATTTTTACTTTGGCAATTTTAATGAATTTTGATTATTTAAAACGAATTATCTTAAATAATGACGATGAGAAATTTATTTTGAATAGAATTCGAACGTATATATTTATATACATCTTCATTAGAATATAAATATTTATTTATAATTATAAAAGGAATTGAAAATGGCGCGGTAGTTCGAAAATTCGATTTCAAATTTTAAATGAATGTACAGGATTCAAAATAAACCGGATTTTAGTGAAACCAAAAATATTAGAATCTATTCGGGAATATCTTTCCAACGAATCCGGGAAATTGAAATTTTATACCGGGAATCAAAAGATATGCCCAGTTGAAAATTCAGAATAGTCGCTATGGAATTCTGGCCCTTAAAAATGGAAATTTTGCAAACGACCTCGGTTTTCGACGAAACCACTTTTGTTAGATCGGTGATGTCAAGTTATTGCTAGGTTTCAAAATTCGTAATTTTTTTAAATCAATATGTGAGCGTGGCGAAGGAAAACACATTTGGCCAGTTTTAGTTGATTTTAATCGACTGGAAAATGGCCATTTTTCAAACGGTCTCGGAATTTGACGAATTTTGTTTTGTTAGGATCGTATCATCAATACGAAGCTAGAAAATATTTTTCGGGAATTTTTCTAGTTAGAATGTGGCCTCGGTAAATTGAAATGTGCATTCAAATTCAATATATAGAGTTATATTTTGATTTTTATGGAAACTGATCGAAACGATTGAATCAGCTTATGATACCTATCCCATTGTGTTCGGAATGGGGGTAATTAGCTATGGACGACAGTCGGTGGGTTCGATTTTGAGGTCGAAATAAAAAGTACCTTTTTGAAGTTAAATAAAATAAATAAATAAAAAAACATCTCTCCTCCGTAAACCACTCAGCCCCCCCCCCCCCCCCGTTTCATTTTATTAGAGAAAAAAGGGAAAAGAGGACCGTCGATCTCGCTCCCGGCCACGCCGGCCATCGCGCCGTCGAGCGCGCTCCTCCCCCCCATCTCCGGCAACTCCTCCCCGTACCCCCCTCCTTTCCCGACCTCCTCTCTCCCCAGTTCGAAAACCGCGGAACCCCCTCTTAAATTGAAGAAGACAGTCGCCCCCCCAAGCTCATCGCCGGCACCGGTTTCCACCCCCACGACCTCCGTACGCCGCCTCCCCAGTCCACTCAGTCTCCCTCCCCTCTGAAAGGTCAGCTTTTCCTTTTTATGTATTTTAAATAAATAAAAAACACTGAATTTTCTTGATTAGAAACTGATTTTTTTTATATATAGTTAAAAACTGATTATTTTTATATAGTAAAAGATCATATTTTTATATAGTAAAAGATCGTATTTTTATTATAGGAAAGTTCGTATTTTTATTATAGGAAAGATCATATTTTTATATAGTAAAAGATCGTATTTTTATATAGTAGAAGATCGTATTTTTATTATAGGAAAGATCGTATTTTTGTTAAAGGAAAGACCGTATTTTTAACAATGAAAAGATTCAATGTTTAGAAATGAAAAAGACGTGATTTTTAGTGAAGTAAAGACGTGATTTTTAATAAGGTAAAGACGAGGTTTTTAGCATATGAAAGATGAGATTTTTTTTTGAAGCAAAGTAAAGATTCGATTTTTATATGGAATGTAGCAAAGTAAAAATTAGATTTTTTTATATATAGATAGTGAATCAAAAAAAATATGATTTTTATATCATAGGAAGAATAAAAATATGCTTTTTATTTATGTAGAGTAATAAAAATATTATTTTTATTATATTACAAGCGGTATAAAAATGGAATTTTTATCTATATAGTAGTGGTATAAAAATAGAATTTTTATCTATATAATAGCGGTATAAAAATGTGATTTTTATATATATGGTAACAATATAAAAATGCGATTTTTATATGTGTAGTGGCTACGGATAATGAAACTTACAAAAGGCGAGCACGGCGAAGATTTCTACATAAGAAGAGTCATGGCGTTTGGTTTAGCTAGTCGGTGAGAACTCCTCACTTTTATTTTTAATTCTAGTTTAAAATATATACTAGGATGCAGACGGTGCTTAGCAGCACCTGACACCCGTCGTCCACAGACCATGGATGACTTGTTTGTTTGATTGCTGTGATGTGGAATGAAATAAAATATTTTATAGTGGAAAATATTTTATAGTTAAAAATATAATTTTTAACGTGTAAGTAAAATAAATAATTATAAACAAATCAGACGATTTGTTTATATACACTGATTTGACTGATATTGATTGGGACGATAAATTTTACACATCGCCCAACTGCACAAATAAAATCTATGTTTGTTGATTTGAAAACCCACACGGGTATTGGGATGATATTTGACGTACACTAATCCCGATTGTTTAGTTGTATGTCAATCGATGGGTTGACAGACTGTGTAAGCGTTAATTATTTATATTTAATGCTTATGCAGTTGTGTGGTGCACTCTGGATGATGGTTGATTATTTATCGTTGCCATTATATACATGTGGTGTAGAAAATCCATATAATTAACATTATATGGTAATTGATTGGGACTCATTCCAATATAGAAAATAAATTCATGTGTTGAATAGAAAATGAATTAATGTGTTGAATTGAAAATAAATTCATATGTGGAATTGAAAAATATTCATGTGTTGAATAGAATAAACATTCATGTGTTGAATAAAAGCCGTGTTGATTAGATTGACGCCATTTTGATGTGAACGATATTTATATCGATTTTATTCATTTTTCAATGAATATTGAAATAGATTTTGAAATTCGAATTAAATTGAATAGATTTGAAATTCGAATTAAATTGAATAGATTTGAAATTCGAATTAAATTGAATAGATTTGATTAAACATGTGATTAATCATATGAACATATGAACTTGCATCATAAAATAGATCTAATTAAACATATGAACTGGTATAAAAAAAAGATCTAATTAAACATATGAACTTCCATCATAAAATAGATCTAATTAAACATGTGATTCATCCCACAGTCATGTTCATAAAATCCAATCCATAAACTTATCCCAATTACTTTTAATTAATTATTTGTGAAAGCAACGTGGACTCACTGTGGAAGAAGAGAAAGTAGATCTGAATTCTGTATTCTGAATTTGATTAGCTAATCCTTTGTTGTAGAATTCTATTCTTATCTTCCAATATGAATTACTCCTATTTAGACTTGCTTTAGTGTAGAAGAAAGACTAGCTTAGGTTGCGGCAGCATGGAGGAGTATGAATTAGTGTATTGTGAATTAGGTTTAGGTCTAGGTCTAGGTATGTTTATATTGTTGTAGTGAGTGAATTAGGGCCTTTAGATCTGACTAGGATTCATCTAAACCATTCATATTAAAAAGACATCACTCAGGCAACTAGAAGAGGCCACGTCAGCCCTAAAACTCAAAAATCGTCATTAACCAATAAAAATGCGTCATGTGTGCAACATGATGCGCAGCAGCAGGGGTGTTGACACCCACATGTCATATATATCTATTATATATATATTTATTTATTTTTCTTTTTAACTATCTTTCCAATTAACCCTTTTCACACTAAACCGCTTTTTTAACTGAACCGCGTTCACGCTAGGCCACTTTTTAGCCATTCCCCTAAAACAAAAATAATGCACTAACGGGGATTGAACTCAGAACCTCTTGCGTACAAGTCACATGTACTAACCAAATGAGCTACTAAGTCTTTTCTAACAAGATTTTGGACAATGCTACACATTATTCTCTCATTCCTCTTTTTCATGTTTTGCTGCAATATTTATTTTAAAGATATCTTCTTCATTTTAAAACAGTTTTATACAAACTATAGGTCTAAATTGACTAGAAAATCGCCATGAACGCGATGACGCTAATTTTATGACCAAATTCCTAAAGCTTTTCAAATTTCCTATTTATTTCTATTTAATTGTTCGCGTGTATTTCTTCGTATTTCAGGTATTGCATTTAATTTCTTTTATTAGTCTTTTTTTTTCATTTCACTACATGAACCTATTACATGCAATTTTATTGTCATTATTTAATTTTTCTCTTAAATATATCTATGTATATAATATATATACATATTTCCACATTTTTAATTTCATTAAAATGCGGAGAGTTACATTCTCCCCTACTTAAAAGATTTCGTCCCCGAAATCTTCAAGTTAAGAAGAATATATCCTACCATCCATCATCCTTCTACTCATCCATCATCCACAAGCATCCATTGTCCTTAAAAGATTTCTAGTGCTATATGAACATATGCAAAGATGTGTGTATATGTTCCTTATCTAATGCAAAGATCAGGCGGTCTGCTGATTCAGTTGAGCTCCTCAATACAAATTATGTCAGTGCCATGAGTCCAACATGTATGCAAAGGAATCCTAATGATAAATATCATTTCTATATAAGTGCACAACCATTCATTCAAATGCAACATCCATATGATAACGCATTCAATATACATCCATTAATTTAAATATGGACACTCATTCAAATGCAATATGAAAGTGATTGAGCCGATTTAGTGCCTAATGTGTGTGTAAATGCATCCACGAGCAACCACTAGCAAACACTTGCATCCACATGCATCCACCAAACATAACATGTCCCAAACACATGTTTACAACCATAGGATTTTCCTACCTAAAGACCGAAGATGTAATCGAGAGGACATACTAAAGGATAGAACAAGTAGAAACAAAGGGGTAGAAAAAGGAGAAGTTAAGTTCATGCCATCAAAAAGGAAAGGGTATAACGCATGTATCTTGTCTTCCGTTTCCCAAGTCGCGTCTCCTTGATTGTCTCCCTATTGGACTTCAACAAACTTGACCTCTTAGTTGCGTAACTTCTTGACCTCTGATCTAAGGATGAATGTAGGGGCTCATCTAATCGTGGCATCTCGCTCCACTTCCACTTCCCCAAGCATGCCCGGCTCCACTACTTCCGTGGTATCATGTAAACACTTCCGCAAGTGCGATACGTGAAATAAGTCATGAACACCACTAGGCTTCTCCGGCAACTTCACTCTGTACGCCATCTGTCCAATCCTCTCTGTAATGGGGAATGGCCCTACGAACCTCGGTGCCAAGTTCCCTACAGATCCAAAACGAACTACATTCCTCAACGATGATAATAAAAACCATGTCCCTAATACCGAACTCAAGATCGGTCCTTCTCTCATCAGCATATGACTTTTGTCGGCCCTTTGCCGTCTTCAAGAATTGTCTTTCTCAAGCTCCCGTCTCATGAAATGCAAAGTCTTTAATGAACTTTCTATAATAGCCCGCCAACCCTAGAAAACTTCTTACTTTCGTTGCGTTTCTAGGAACCTTCCAATCTTGGATTGCCACCACCTTCGCGGGATCCACTGCTATCCCCTCCTTAGAGACCACGTGTCCTAAGAACCTCACTTCCTTCCTCCAAAAATGGCAATTGGAGAATTTAGCCTTGAGTTGATGTGCTCGAAGAGTTTCTAAGACTTCCCTAAGATGTAGGGCATGTTCTTCCTCGCTTCTAGAGAATATCAAAATGTCATGCACAAAGACTACTACGAACTTGTTTAGAAAATCCCTAAACACCCTACTCATCAAGTCTATGAAATATGTGGGTGCATTCGTCAAACCAAAAGGCATGATGAGCCTCTCGAAGAAATTGTCGAGAGTCCCAAAAGCAGTCTTATCTATACTCTCCTCAGCTACCCTCAACTGATGAAATCCTGTAGCTAAGTCCAACTGCAAGAAAATTGAAGCGCCAACCAACTGATCGACAAATCATCTATCCTCGGTAATGGGTGTCTATTTTTCTTTGTGGGTTTATTTAGCTTTCTATAGTCCACACACAATCTAAGTGAACCGTCCGCCTTTGTAGCAAAAACAACTGAAGCACCCCATTTCGAAATACCTCTTCTTGTGAACCTTTTCTCAAGTAGCTCCCCTACTTGCTTAATGAGTTCACTTCTCTCTCTTAGAGCCATGTGGCGCACTGGCAATGCAACTGGATTTGCATTATCTACTAAGTATATACAGAAGTCTATCTTGTGCCTCGGCGGTAAACCCCGAACCTCATCAAAGGCATCATCATACTCACAGACTACACGAACAGATTTCAAATCATCGATGGATGCGTCAAGTGATTCTAGGTAGCTAAGTATCACCGAACCTCTAGGGTCACAAGAAATATCAGGGGTCTTTCCCCAATGAGTCAACAGTCTAACTACCCTCTTTTCACAGTCTAGGATGGCACTATACCTGGCTAGCCAATCCATCCCTAGAATCAAGCCATAGCCCAAGAAACCAAGAACGTAGGCATTGCATTCAAACCCAACGCCCAAGATAGACACTCTCAAATCCAGACAAAGCATAGATAAATGAGCCGAACCACAAATTGGATTTGAGACTATAATGGGATCCGTAACTAGACTAGTATTCTAGGTGCAATGTTCAACTAACGAAGCAGATATAAGTGAATGCGAAGCGCAAAATTCAAAAAGGGTCCTAGGAAAAAGAAATCAAATCTTCAACCGGAACTTCCTATCTCTTTCCGATATACCGACCACGAGAACACAACCTGCCCTCTAGAAGATCTTGCCCTCTATCCTTGCCCTTGCCTCCTCGGGCAATCTTAAATCATATGTCCTGCCTCACCGCAATGGTCACAACCAATCTTCTTTTTCTTTCTAACGTATTTCTTCAAGTGGCCAGGTATTTTACAATTGTGGTACTTCCTTTTCTCTTGGACCTTTTTTATCCTTTCTGCCTTTCTTTTATTGTTGTTGTGCCTTCTTTAGATCCACTTTCGTATCCTATATCCTATCCATGTCTCCCCTGCACGTTCTCCATTCGTGACCTCCCACCAAAATGAAGCTTCGTCCTTCATTAACCAAGCAGCTAGTTGAACCTTCCTCCCATCATCTATCTCAAAGATACCAACAAGTCCTCCACTTCCTTGAGCCAACTTCTAGCCTCGACAGATGTCTCAGTCCCATGAAGCGGTTTTCCGCCCATCGCACGGAAGTCCTTACATATCTTAGAAAAAGCATCTATCCATGGAGGAAGAGATTCAAAAGGGAAAGAGGAAGAGATTCGAAACAAAGAATCGAAAGAAAGATATATGGCTTTTGGAGATTATGTTTTTCCATAATAAAATTTTCTCTTGAAAAATGCTCTCTTTAAAACATGTTTTTGAAAATACTTCTTCATAAAGATGCTTTTGAAAACGGTTTTCAAAATCTTTTATCTGTTCTGGTAACCTTCAGCTCTGATACCACGTGTAACACCCCATGTCCATTAATGTCACTCACAAAGGGAATGCATTAACTTTCATGGAGCATTATGAGTGTATTGAACAAAACATCACAAGATAGATATAAAATGGTACTTCAAAATTTAAGATAACTTCATTGCAGCGAAAACTGAACATAGTTTGGCTACAACATCAAAACCCAATACTAAAGTCAAGTACAAAAATGTCCATCTTGGACAAATTATTATCAGGGTATATAAAAACAAAAGCATAATCCTGCACCAAATAGCCATATGAAAAAGGGATAAAGCTGAGCATTACTTTCAGCACTTCGAAGCACTTCTGGTAGAAAGAAAGAAATCTGAGTCAAGCTCCACTAATCCCACCCTGAGTACCTTAGGGGGGAAAGGAAAGGAAAGAGGCGAAACAAAACGAGGTCAGACATAAAGTCTGGCGAGTCCAGTGAATTTAACTATATAATTAGTAAAGTGACAGGATAAGACATAAACTGGATATAAGAAATGACTGTAACATAAGCAGATATGATAAGGTGAACAAGGTGAAAAAGATATAACGTTGATTACGCTTCTAATCACTATAAGATAATTCCTACACTGCACCAATGCTAATTACACCGCACCATTACTAGTCCCATACCGAAAGTTGATCCCTCTTACTAATCATAATAATGGTAGTTTCGTGTACTTCTAGCTGCTATCGTAGGTGCCACCTGCTCCTACCTCCACTAGTTGTACCCACAACCCTCCCCATTCTAATTACAACATTTATTCATAATATGGAAGTTGTACTCCTAGCTGCTGTCATAGGTGCCGCCTACTCCTATCTCCACTGGTTGTACCCACTACCCACCCTATTCGATTGGCTCCCTAACTCATAGATACCCGTGCTGCTCACATAGTAGGGTGTATCACTCCTTAAAGTGGCAACCTGATACTAGTAAAATTGCACTGCTTATACCTACACGATGCAACAACGTCATACCTACCAGCCTGGACCCACGCACGCATATGACTCTGTTGGACTTGCACTGCCACTGCTAACTCTTTATTGATCTATTACAATCAAACCCAGTAAGTGTGTCCCGTCCTCGACCTAGTTAGTGCTCACATAGATACAGAATGAGTTACTGGTTGAAAAGGGTCCACACACTTGACATAAGCTTCCCTCCTAAGCTTGGTCCCCACTAGGAATTCCCACTTAACCCCTTCTTATTCCCATGTCTTCATACATGTTTTACCTTGGTTAAGTGCTTCTAATTATATTTCACATGTCACCCATGTCTTACCTCATGCCTTATCTTGGTTAAATGTTCATTATTTATGTTATACATGCTACCCATGCAATACATGCTACACATGTCACCCACTTAACCCTTTTTCTGTTCCCATGTCTTACTACATGTCTTATCTTGGTTAAGTATTATCTATCCACCCAGTTGACTTAACCCCATCCATTTATCAAATCAATATGTATTATTGGTTAAGCTTGCCTTAACCCTATCCACTTTGTTTATGTAATATTAGTTAAGTTGTCATCTTACACAGGTTAACTTAACCCCACGCACCTAACATGTTTTAGATATCATATTCATCTTTGATCAGCATTAATTGGTTGCACAGACCTCTCACATTAAATTGATTGCTTGTGGCCGCTGGATATGCCAGGCGGTACCGGGCAAACTTCTGCCACAAGCCAGACTTAACTCGTGTCTAAGCATCTTTTAGTTATGCCTAAGACCTCTCACATTAGACTGACTGTTTGCGATTGCTGGTTAGGCCGGTTGGTTTTGGGAAGGCTTCTACCGCAAATGGAGTATAACCTCGTGTCTCAGCATGCTTATCTTAGCCAATTTATTTATTTGCAATTTATGCTAATTTCAGGCTAATTATATCAATTACCCAAAATCTCTCATTAAAATTATGATTATAATTTTAATCCAAATTAGGCTTATAATCTTACGTATACATTTCATGCCAAATTATGCCCAAATTACTTTGCGTTCATTGTTATTAACAATCTATGCCAAACCCCATGTATACAAATTATACCAATTCAAGCCACAAATCAATTACATGATTACAAACCAATTTATGCTAATTACATATTATTCAATAATTTTCCCAATCTTTTCCTACAACGTTTCCACGTTATTCTTACATATAATTCAATGTAATATGCTAGGCTCGGAGTTAGCCTAATCTCATAAAAAGGAAAAGAAAAGAAGAGAAGAGAATTAAAGCACCAAAACTGGCATAACATATAAAATAGATCCAATAACATATGGAATATAAACTTTGGGTATGAATAATAAAATAGATCCAATAAGCATATGGAACATAAACTGGCATAGAACAATAACATAGATCCAATAAGCATATGGAACATAAACTGGCATAGAACAATGACATAGATCTAATAAGTATATGGATCATGAACTGACATAGCATAATAACATAGATCTAATAAGCATATATGAACGGGCATTGAACAATAGATCCAATAAGCGTATATGAACTAACATAATAAAATAGATCTCATAAAATAAATTAATAAGCATATGAACTGGCATAGGTCTAATAAGCATATGATCTTGGCATAATAAAATAGATCTAATTAAGCATATGAACTAGCATCATAAAACAGATCTAATTAAGCATATGAACTAGCATCATAAAACAGATCTAATTAAACATATGAACTTGCATCATAAAATAGATCTAATTAAACAAATGAACTGACATCATAAAATAGATCTAATTAAACATATGAACTTGCATCACAAAATAGATCTAATTAAACATATGATCTGGCATCATAAAATAGATCTAATTGAACATATGAACTGGCATAATAAAATAGATTTAATTAAACATATGAACTTGCATCATAAAATAGATCTAATTAAACATATGAACTGGCATCATAAAATAGATCTAATTAAACATTTGAACTTGCATCATAAAACTGATCTAATT
This sequence comes from Allium sativum, assembly GCA_030737875.1. Classification (NCBI taxonomy): domain Eukaryota; kingdom Viridiplantae; phylum Streptophyta; class Magnoliopsida; order Asparagales; family Amaryllidaceae; genus Allium; species Allium sativum. The sequence goes on from CM060922.1 coordinate 688,814,475, forward strand.
AAACATATGAACTGGCATCGTAAAATAGATCTAATTAAACATATGAACTTGCATAATAAAATAGATCTAATTAAACATGTGATTCATCTCATAGCCATGTTCATAAAATCCAATCCACAAACTTATCCCAATTACTTTTAATTAATTATTTGTGAAAGCAACGTGGACTCACTGTGGAAGAAGAGAAAGTAGATATGAATTCTGTATTCTTAATTTGATTAGCTAAACCGTTGTTGTAGAATTCTGTTCTTATCTTCCAATATGAATTACTCCTATTTAGACTTGCTTTAGTGTAGAAGAAAGACTAGCTTAGGTTGCGGCAGCATGGAGGCGTATGAATTAGTGTATTGTGAATTAGGTTTAGGTCTAGGTATGTTTATATAGTTGTAGTGAGTGAATTTGGGCCTTTAGATCTGACTAGGATTCATCTAAAACATTCAGATTAAAAAGACACATCACTCAGCCAACCAGAAGAGGCCACATCAAACCTAAAACTCAAAAATCATTATTAACCAATAAAAGTGCACCATGTGTGCAACATGATGCGCAGCAGCAGGGGTGTTGACACCCACATGTCATATATATCTATTATATATATATATTTATTTATTTGTCTTTTTAACTATCTTTCCAATTAACCCTTTTCACACTAAACCGCTTTTTTAATTGAACTGCGTTCACATAAGGCCACTTTTTAGCCATTCCCCTAAAACAAAAATATGGCACTGGTGGGCATTGAACTCAGAGCCTCTTGCGTACAAGTCACATGTACTATCTAAATGAGCTACTAAGTCTTTTGCTAACAAGACTTGGGACAATGCTACACATTGTTCTCTCATTCCTCTTTTTCATGTTTTGCTACAACATTTAATTTAAAGATATCTTCTTCATTTTAAATCAGTTTTCTACAAAGTATAGGTCTAAATTGACTAGAAAATCGCCATGAACGCGATGACGCTAATTTCGTGACCAAATTCCTGAAGCTCTTCACATTTCCTTTTTATTTCTATTTAATTGTTCACATGTATTTCTTCACATTTCATATATTGTATTTAATTTCTTTTATTAATCCTTTTTCTTTATTTCGCTGCATGAACCTATTACATGCAATTTTATTGTCATTATTTAATTTTTCTCTTAAATATATCTATGTATATAATATTTGTAACACCCCGAATTTTCTGTTGACTGTAAATTAACAAATTTAAGTATAATTAATTCTTAATGAAAGAATTAAGGGAAACGGGTTACGTCGTTGCGCTCGTCTCAGAATTCTGCCTGAGATAGAGTCCGAGTTTGCGTGAATCGGACTCCGTATGAAGGAGTTATGACCTCCGGAAGTTCCAGAATTCAAACTAAAGTTCAAACAGTTCAAACGAAGTTCAAATTTCAAAAATCAGACCCAAACTGGGCTGGGCAGGAAAATTCCCGCCCAGGCACCAGGTCGACCTGGGGGTCGACCTGCCCAGTCGACCTGGTTTGGCCCTGGCCGGCCTGGTCGGGTTTCTGGTCGATTTTTGGGGCTTGGCTGTGTCACTAGGGCTTACATGTCGCTTTCTGATTGGCTTCTCTTGAGATGGATAGTCTGGATTCACTCTAGCTTCTTCGATGACTCTAATTAATTTGAAATTCTATAAATACAACTTGATTTTAAACCTAAATTCACACAAATAAATTGGAGATAGAGCCGTCATGCTGCTGGAAGGAAGCCAAGAGTAGCCTCCACTTGTAGAAAGCTTAGAGACAAGCCAAAATCAAAGTTAAAACACAATTCAAACAACATTAGTCTACCCAAAGGAAAGCATTTCAAATTCAGAACTCAGAATCCAGAATTCAAGTTCGTCGTTCGTTGTAAGTATAGTGATTCTTCCGATGTGAATAAAATTAAGACTTGATTCGATGTAAATTGGGAATGGAATTGTGTTATTGTATAACAATGATGTTTATTCATATGCGATGTAATGATTGTGATATTGTGATGTTTGTGGTATAATTGAGTTTATGTTGATCCTATTGTACATTTAGAATGAAAACAACATCGCATGCAAGTTTTGTAGTTCATGTTGTAATCTACACCTATATGTTTATGTGATAATATAGGTTGTATGTATACTTTATGCTAAAAACTCCTATGCCTAAATGGTTATGTTCATATACATATTCCTATGTTTATACAAAAGTTGCAAGTTCCTAATTTGGATCCATGTCAAGATCCACTTTAATATACGTTTCATGTTGTAATTAGACATATGATTGGATCTAGTTCATACATGTGATGAAATTATACATACTTTATGAAAACGTCACATTCTTTTCATATGCTAGTTATGTTCGATGTTATGCCTATATCCAAGACATGTTTAGGCTTATGTTGTCTAAATCATATGCTAATTTATGTGACACCTATTTGGTTAGATCCCTATTTCAATGCAAGTTCACATATATGAAAGTTGATTTAGGCTATGTTGTAAATTCACATGTTTGTTGATTAGTCTATGTTGCAAGTACACACCTATGACATTCATGTTGACTATTTTGCAAGTTCACACCTATGATGTTCATATTGACTATGCCAAAAATGCCAAGTTTACACCTATGTCATGTTTATGTTAGTGAACTTCTTTATGCCAATTTTGTGTACGCTAAATTAGGCTAAGTTTTTAGCTTAATATTATATGTTAAAAAAATCATGCGAACGTAAAATTAGGCTACGATTGTTAGCCTAATATTTAGACGAGGTAACGTTGGGAAAATTTAAAAATATAAGGAATTGGCATGTTTGTCACATGCCAAAATTGGTGGCATTTAAACGGTATAAATTCTTATAGCAAAAATATTAAACTTGGAAAGTGGGCCATAACATTTAATTGTTAGCAAATTTAAATATAACAAGTAATAAAGACAAATATGTAAATTTAGAAAATAAGAGTATGCTGAACACGAGGTTGAATTGAGTTGCGATGTAAACCCGCCTGGCTGTCCAGTAGTCACAACAATACCTATCCAATGTGGGTGGTTAAGCATGGAGCCCAATAAGGACCTGAGGTTAGACTGAGTTACGGTGTAAATCTGCCCGGAACCGACTGACACATCCAGTAACCGTAACAATACCTGTCTAATGTGAGTGGTCGGTGCTTTAAAAAGCTAAGGACAGACTGTCAGGATGGTAGGGTTAAGTTAACTAAAACACTTAACCAATTCCACATGTTAATGAAATTGATGGGTGGGGTTAGGTAAATACAGACACTTAACCATTTAACATGTTTGACTAGAAAACCCTAGTAACGGGGACCCATTTCTGCAGTAACCCAATTAGGTATCATGGTACCCTGAAATTAGGCAGGGTGGGGCACGATTACTGGGCTGATTGTAAGCGGTCAAAAACGACGGCGGTGGGTGCAACAGTGTGGGTTCTAATGGAGTGCGGGCGTGCACACACTTCGGAGCAGACAAACAGGGCACTGGGGCACTAGTAGTATAACCTATGCATTTCTAATATTGTGTCGGGCCGCCACCATGGGACTTGATACACCCCATGGTGGGACCAACATAGGTATCTACAATCTTTGGGGGCCATAAGACACAGATGATTATGCGAGTAGGAGACGATCTTTAGAAAAAGGGGATCACTTTACCTCCTGCATGGGGTGCTAGTTAAGACAACGCAAGTAGGTGCAAAGATATAGTATGGGGTGCGATAGTATATTTGTTTCAAAACTGCTTTATCTTAGTTTATGATACTTTCCTGTTTCCAGTTTATACCTATCATGCCCTTATTCTTATTCTCATACTGAAGAGTCACTAGACTTACCAGGCTTTATGTCTGACCCTATTTTCTTTCGTCTTCTTTTCTTTTGTTCCCCCCTGGTCCACAGGGAGGAAATAACCCAGCTTAGTCAGACTCTTTGCAAGCTTCAAGATAGTAGATGTACGGTTTGGACTCTCTCTCCTTGGCTATGGCTGTTGGACATAATCATGGGGATTTATGCAGTTTTTATTATGTTTTATGCTTCTTTATTTAATAACCAAGACAGAAATGATGATGTAATGTTTTGGAAGTTATTATGTGACAGTTATGGAAATGTTTTGTATGAACACGTATTTATGAAATAAAAAGTCTTTTATTTTTCCGCTGCTTATATATATGTGTTTATATCTGTCTTGTGTTTTATCTGTGACTTTTACTTACAAACCTCCACCAAAGTTAAGGCATTCCCTTTGTGAGTGACCTTAATGGAGGGTGGGGTGTTTCACTTGGTATTAGAGCATAGATTTACCATACTAGATAAAAGTTTTTGAAACTATTCTCAAAAAGAAATTTAAAGAAGCATTCTTTTTCAAGAAAAAGTTTTGTTTTTAAAAGGCATAATTCCCCAAAGCCATATGCACTTTCTCTCTATCCTTTGTCTTGAATACTTTCCTTTTTGCTCCAACATGTCCGGAGATCTTAACCTTCCGGAAGGAGTACCGATCCCTGGCTAGTTCCGAAGGTACCTAGAGGCTAGGGCCAATGGTGCGGGCCCAACAGACATTCCTCCTCCCACAGTGGCAGCGGTTCCTCCTCCTCCTCCTCCTCCTAGGGGGAATACTTTCGCTAAGACATGTAGAGACTTCAAAGCTATGGGTGGAAAGGACTTTTATGGAACTGAATCCTTTGTGGTAGCAAGGAACAGGCTGAAGGAGACCGAAGATTTGTTCATCATCTTCCAAGTTGACGACATGCAAAAGATACAGCTAGCAGTGTGGTTGCTTAAAGATGAAGCTTCCTATTGTTGGGAAGTTACCCATTCTGAAAGGCCAGTGGAGACTTGGGAAGATTTCAGGATGAGGTTTGAGATGAAATTCCTCTCCCAAGCAGAAAGAAGCCTGCAAATGGAGAAGTTCATGACTCTTAAACAAGGAAGTATGACGATCAAGGAGTATGTCAATCAGTTTAATCAGCTGGCCAGATTTGGGCTGGATTTAGTAAACACCCAACACAAGAAGGCCCTTCGCTTCGTCAAAGGTCTGAATGAGCCTCTACACAGCCTTGCTATGACCTATATACCCATGGGAGCGATCTATGAAAGCTTGGTGGACATGGCACTACTACACGAGGAAGATAAAGGCAAGAAAGAGGCACAGGCGGAAGTGCCTCAAGAAAAGAAATAGGGTCTACAAGCTAAGAAAACAGACTTCAAGAAAGGCGGGAAGAACAACAAATCCCGTGAAAAGAGAAAGTGCAATTTCTGTGGCATTGTGGGACATATAACAAAAGACTGCAGAAAGAAGAAGGCGAAGATGAATGGTGGCTGTTTCCATTGTGGTGAGACTAGGCACTTGGCTAAGGGCTGCCCAAAGAAGCGAGGGAAGGGACAAAGGACTGGATCCACCTCAGGGGGGCAGGTTCACGCGCTGACGGCACCTCCACAGGAACGAGGTAGAAATATTTATGTAGAAAGCTTAGTTTATCTGTATGATCATCCAGTTCGCACTCTCTTTGATTCTGGTGCATCACACTCCTTTATTTCACCTGCTTTAGTAGAATCTCTGCACCTAGACCTACTATGGTAGAAGATCCCTTGGTTGTTTCAAATCCAATCGGGGGCTCGGCTTATTTGTCGATGGTTTGCTCTGATTTGAAAATATCTATTCTAAATGTTGAATTTAGATGTAGTTCCTTTGTTTTGGGCTTCTCAGGATATGGATTGATCTTAGGCATGGACTGGTTATCCAGTAATGGTGCCATTCTTGATTGTGAGAAAAGAGTGGTTAGGCTCTTGACTCGGCTCGGTAACACTCTAGAAATTTCTTGTAATCCCTTGAATGCTGTTATGCTTAGTTATCTAGAGTCGCTTGACGCTTCTGTTGAGAATTTGTAGTCAGTTAAAGTGGTCCGGGAATATCCGGATGTCTTTGAAGAGGTGAAAGGCTTACCTCCGAAGCGGGAGATAGACTTCCGCATATATCTTGTTGATAATGCAAAGCCTGTAGCTCTGCCCGTTAGACACATGGCTCCAAAGGAGAGAAAGGAGCTTAGTAAGAAAGTTAAGGAGCTTCTCGAGAAGGGGTTTATAAGGAGAAGTATCTCAGAATGGGGTGCTCCAGTGGTGTTCGCCACCAAAGCAGATGGTTCACTACGTCTTTGTGTGGACTATAGGGAGCTAAACAAGCTGACTAAAAAGAATAGACACCCTCTTCCCAGAATAGACGATTTGTTTGATCAGCTTGTAGGTGCGTCGGTCTTCTCCCAACTTGATCTAGCTACTGGGTTCCATCAGCTAACGGTAGCTGAAGATAGTATTGATAAAACGACGTTCAGAACCCCAGACGGTTTCTTCGAGTGGCTTGTCATGCCTTTCGGCTTGACAAACGCACCTGCTTATTTCGTAGACCTAATGATCAGGGTTTTCAGAGAATTCCTCAATAAGTTCGTGGTGGTCTTCGTAGAATATATTTTGATCTTCTCAAAGAATGAGGAAGAACATGCTCAGCATATGAAAGAAATCATGGATACTCTCTGTGCACATCAGCTAAAAGCCAAAATCTCCAAGTGCCACTTTTGGAGAGAAGAGGGCAGATTTCTTGGACATATAGTGTCCAAAGAGGGGTTCGCTGTAGACCCTGCGAAAGTGGTGGCAGTGCAAGATTGGAAGACACCAAGAAATGCAACCGAAGTCCGAAGCTTCCTTGGGCTAGCAGGTTTTTACCGGAAGTTCATTAGGGATTTCGCGAAAATCTCAGCTCCACTCACAAGGCTAACAAAGAAGAATCTGCCATTCGCTTGGGATTTAGACTGTGATATTGCCTTCCAACGCCTAAAAAGGGCTCTCACAACAGCCCCAGTTCTAACTTTGCCTGATGGAAGCAAGATGTTCATAGTCTATAGGGATGCTTGTAGTACGGGGCTAGGCGCTGTTCTAATGCAGGAAGGGAGGGTAGTAGCTTATGGTGGAAGACAATTGAAAGTTTATGAAAATAACTACCCAACCCACGATCTTGAGTTGGCCGCCATCGTCTTTGCGCTTAATTCTTGGTTCATTATCTCCTAGGTGAGAAGTTCGAATTATACACTGACCATAAATCGTTGAAGTATCTCTTCTCGTAGAAAGATATTAACTTAAGGCAGCAAAGATGGATGTAATTCCTTGCCTCGTATGATTTTGAAATTTCCTATACTCCTGGCAAAGGCAACGTAGTAGAAGACGCGTTGAGCCGAAAGAAACTGACCTTGAGCCCTCTCTTTGTGGAAAGACAAAGCTTGGAGTATATAGCCAGTTTTGACTTTAGGCCATCCTCTGATTTTGTACCTGGTTTATTGGCATCCCTAGAAGTACGGCCCACTCTTTTAGACTCAATAGGGGCCGCACAATGTGAAGACCCTCAGCTCGTTGATGTGTTTGATAAACTAATTAGGGGTGAAACTTCAAGTCACCTCAATAGGTATTCCATCGATGATAAAGGTTGGCTGAGGCGAGATGGAAGGCTGTGCGTCCCACAAGTAAGGGATTTAGTAAAGAATGTTCTTGAGGAAGCACATCATTCTAAGATGACAATACATCCAGGTGGGGATGATATACACGTAAATGTGTATATTTTATCCGCATATTTATCTTATTTTATCTTTTAAATAATTGATATTGTGTATTTATAGCTGTGTTTTCAAGAATCATGGTTTAGAGCATTTGATGAATAAAGCATGAAGAATTTGCTGAAAAAGAGTGAAGTTTAAAATTGCTAAAGCTTGAAGTGTCTAAAGCTTGAAGAACGGTTGCAATTATATTTCAGTTAAGAAGATTTGGCTCAATAAAGACTCAAACTGCATTCACATTAGCTCATTTGGAAGGCCTCTTACTCATGTTGCGTTCACACTAGCCTATTTGCTAGACCACTCACTCTAAAGCTGCGTTCACACTGGCTTATGTGTTATTTGGGTTATTTCTTTAGTCCCACATTATGTAATTAGCTAGCTAGCCTTTGTCATATCAGCTATAAATACATTGTATCTTAGTCTTGTAAAAACACATTGGGTTTTATTCTGTAATTCTCTTCTTGGAATAAAATCATTCTTCTTCCTCTTTTCTATTTAGTTTTAGTTTTATTTATGTTCTTGTTATTTAATTTCTGTTTTTCTTCTTCTTTAGCTATGTCTAGCTAATCCCCTTTGATTAGGGGGTGATGACGCTGATAGTATGATTCAATATGAATCACATAGCCAAAGGATGAGGAATTCATGTATATAGATCTAGAGCTGAACCAAGGGTTAGATCTGAACCTTAATATCCTATGTCGTTTAAGAGCTATGCTCCTTCACAGGGTATATTCGTGTTCGATCTAACGTTTATTAGATCTAGATCTAATTTTAGGGTTTTAGAAATTAATTAGTGAATCTGTCCTGATAGTCTATGGTTGTAGAGCTGAGCTCCTGCATAGGTTATGCTTGTCGTTATTTACATATTTGTTTCTAAAAACCTATTATCGTTGATTCATGTTTGTGACAGAAACATGTATTAGATCTGGTTAATCTTTTGGCTATTGATGATTATGAATCTGATCTATGTCATTATCCCCTAATTGCTTTCACTTATTGTTAAAACTCTCTTTTATTTAAATTCTGCTATTTTCTTTGTTTTCCACCAATCAAAAGTTAGGGATAACTTGATTGGATTTATTAATTAAAATATTTTTGGTCCCAGAGTTCGACACCCTCTACAACAATCCTTGTTGTTTAGGAAAGACGAACGAATTTTACAGTTGTTTACAATTGTATAATTTGTTCGCAAACAAATTTTGGCGCCGTTGCCGGGGATCAAAATAATTTTTATTTTTAAATCCTTCGAGTTATAATTTTCTTATTTTTTATTTTTCTTCATATAAAAAAAACAAAAAAAAAGAAAATATTTTTATTTTATTTTGTTCCCTTTTATTTTCTAGCATAGATAAAAAAATCTTGATTGGTTTGATTTGGTGTTGGTCAATGACACTGTAATCTTCCTACCAAGAGAAAAAAAGAAGAATTGCAATTTTTGTTTGATTTGTTTCCTTTCTTATTCCTTTCCCATCTTTACATTTCTTTTTCTACAAGAAAAAAAAGATTGTAAATTTTCGATTCGATTTCTTTCTCTGTTTTCTTTTCATTTTTCTTCTACATAATTATTCCTTCCTTCTATTTATAATTTATTTCCAAAAAAAAAAAAAAACTCTTTTCTTTTTTTATGCCTTGAGAATTACTGTCTATAAATTCACGTTCACCGGTAACACCCTCGCCTCCACCATCCTTATCTACCAGTCACCATTCACTACATTCAAACTCCCCCTTCAACAGACAGACCACTTCATCCCAAAATCATCCACTTCCACCATACATCGATTCATACATTACCGCAAATACCCAAAAAAATCAATCACTGAACCCAGTTTGACCCAGGTTCCAAAGCCCACGGACATATCTGATTGAGTTTTTGCCGATCATCTGACCCACCGTCCAACTTTCTACCCAAACCCAAACTGCTTCTAAAGTCACCTGGCCACCGAATCACCTTCCACCCGAATCACCTCACTTCAATCACCGTGTTTTTCTTTTTTCCAAGCAGACCACAACGTTCACATCAATCATTTCAACCCCATTTCGAAAATCCTCCTCAACCGAAATCTCGCAAATACACCATACAATCCACCTCCAGGCAGAACAAAATCAGCCCCCTTTCAAACCCTTGGCCAACCCGTTTACACCAAGTCGCATCCCCTTCCACCTCAAACAACGCCTGACTTCCTCTGCCCCAAATCGGCATCAGATCACCATTGCCGCATATCAAACACCCTCCAAATCGCACCCCTTCAGACAACCCCACTCCTGAATTTCACGCAAGCTCCAACAAACACTCGAACTCACCTAAACCCACCACCCCTTTCGAACCGAATTCATCACAAGTTTGAACTGAGAACCAGTCTAAACCCTAGCCTTAAGTTCGAAGCCCCCAAAACCGATTAGAAGCCTCAAAGATCCGAGAAATCCAACTCGAGAGTCCCAAACGCGATTTGAAAGAGGGAAAGTTTTTTTTTTTTTTTTTGGTTCATGAGTATTTTTCTTTACTGGGATTTGCAGCCATATATATATTGGGAGTGTGATTTTGTCCTTACTTAGTTGGGTCTAAACTGAGAAAGAAATAGGCAGACAGAGGGTCTATGTAGGTGGTGAACGCGTGGCCTTGCTTCTAGTGTGCGCCTGTTTTTCTTTTTCCTTTTGAATAACTGTTGTTCTATGGTTTTCTTTAAACACCAAGTTTGGTTTGACCATTTGATCAGCGCGTCTTGTGTTATGGTAGAGTAAATTCCTATTCAGTTCAGTTTATTTTTATCCTTTTTTTATATTATTTTTTTTAGTTAAATTTAGTTTTGTCTAGCCTAGTCTGTTTTTAGTCTAGTTTAGTTTGTGTTTCCCTTCCGACTTAGTTTTTATTTTCTTTACTTTTGTTTTATTTCCTTTCTAAACAAAAACAAAAGAAAAAAATTTCGAAAGCAGGTACAGTGGATATTAGAAAAGCAGCGGACTATTCAGTGTTCGAGCGATTAATTGGGAGGAGGCAACAACAACAAAAAGCAGCGGACTATTCAGTGTTCGAGCGGTTGCACACCAAGTGGGGTGTGAACACGCTAGCGCTAACCAATTGCACTGGACGGACTGCCGATCAAGGTGAGTATTTTCTAACTCTACAGGGATCGCTGCTGCAAATAAAAAATTAGAGACATTGCTTGTAAAAATCTTCTGCCAGGCATCGGCTTGCTTGTAAAATTTCTTTTATTTATTTTTGCAATTGCCTGTTCTGTGACGGTTCTGAGACTGTTCATTCTGTGATTGAAAAAAAAAAAATTTGCATTCATCTTAGCTTTGTTTTTATTTTCTAAGGACTTCATTATATTTTGACAATTTGGTTTAGTTCTAACGGATTATTTCTCGGTGTCTAGACTACGGCAGAGTAATAACTGTTTATAAATATTACGGTGATTCATAAATATTATATCGGTTGTTCCTCTGAAGGTACTTAAACCTTCGGCTGCATTGCTAGGGTGATTCCTGGTGCACCGATAACTCCTGTCCGTTAACTGGCTGAGAAATCTTTTGTTGAAATAAATCAAACCGTCATTATATAATTCTAGAAATTGTAAATTGCATTAGGTTCATTTAAAAAAAAAAAAATCGCTCAAATTTGTTTTTCTCGTCTTCCCTTATTCTTTTCTCTAGTTCATGCGTAGTTGGATCCGTGATCCTTCTACTAATCGTTTAGTCCGAACAAACACCCCTTTCACCATGGCCGAAGAAACTCCCCCTCGAACTCTTATGGATAGGTACTTTCCCGAGCGAGTTTCTATTCCTTCCTGCATCATATTGCCCACCCCAACGGGTAACCATTTTGAAATTCATTCGAATCACATAAATACTCTTCCAAAATTTGGCAATCTTGAACGTGATGATCCTTATATTTTCTTGACCAAATTTGAACAAGTTTGTGCAACCATGAAATTTCAACAATTAAGTGACGATGGAATCAAACTTAGGTTAATTCCATTTGCACTTACCGATTATGCCGAGAAATGGTTGTATAGCTTGCCTTCAAATACGATTGGAACTTGGGGTGAATTTGTAAACATTTTTCTAAAGAAATTTTACCCTCTGGAAAAAACATCTAAAATTCGAAATGAAATCGTCAATTTTCGTCAATTTGGGGGTGAATCCTTTGCAAAATATTTTGAAAGATTCAAAGAGCTTCTAGTCAAATGTCCACATCATAATTTCGAAAAATGGACTCTTTGTCAAATTTTATACGATGGACTAGAAAATAACTCTCGAACTATGCTCGAATCAATGTACCAAGGAAATTTTCTAGCCCAACATCACGATGCCGCTTGGAAATTTCTCGAAGATTTGGCCGAAAAATCAGCTCAATGGGAAAGATCTAATGAGAAATCAATTTATTCCCGATCAAACGCTCATTCGGTAGGATCCTCAACGGCTTTAGAAGCAAAAATAGACGCAATGTTAACCAAATTTGATAATGTCATTTCATCAACTCAAGCAAACCAAGCTCAAGCGTCTCAGCCCTCATGTTACAAATGTAACGATCCTAACCACATTGCTGACCAATGCCCACATTCGTTAGAACAACTCAATGCATTTAATAAAGTTAGGAACGATCCATTCTCCCCAACTTACAATCCAGGTTGGAGAAACCATCCTAACTTCTCTTGGGCCCAAAACAATGCAACTACGAATTTGGTTCGACCTCCTTTTCAACCATTTTCGAATAATTCCTCGAATCCTCCCTTTCAACAAAGTCAATTCCAAAATCCTGCGCCAACCCCTCAAAATCAAGCGCAACAATCTTTTGTTCCCCAAGATGATAAACGATTGACATCACTGGAGAAAACTCTCGAAGAATTGGGTAAAGCAACAACTCAAAATATCAAATCAAATACTAATCTTCAAAACTTACTGACTTCACACATGCAAACCACGACTCAACAAATGAGTGAACTTCAAAAACAAATGTCTCAACTTAACACTAGATTAAGTGAAAGGGAAAAGGGTACATTTCCAAGTCAACCCATCCAAAACCCTAGAGGACAGATTCAAGACTCGAACGTTAGTCAATTGAATGCTGTCACGACTCTTAGATCTGGCAAGATGATTGACAACCATGTGGTCGACCCAAATGATTTACCAGACGATATTCAAAACCCAACAGAAAATTCGACCATCTCGGATCAAAACATCGAGCCCAATTCTAATCAGGCCCATCCTCAAACTCAAGTAGCTCAACCTACTGAGTTGTCTGCTCCATTTCCTCATAGACTCCGACCTAGAAAAAAGACGGACCAGGTAGAAAAGATCCTTGAAATATTTAAGCAAGTTAAAGTGAACATTCCTCTTTTAGATATTATACAACAAGTTCCACAGTACGCTAAATTTCTAAAAGATATGTGCACCCAGAAACGTCATACACATGTACCTAAGAAAGTGTTTCTAGCGGCGACTCTAAGCGAAGTCTTGTCCCAATCTATGCCAGTGAAATACAAAGATCCTGGCTGCCCCACAATATCATGTACTATTGGGGACAAGAAAATCGATAGATGCTTGCTAGACTTAGGTGCTAGTGTTAATTTGCTTCCATATTCCGTCTATTGCCAATTAGGGCTAGGAGAACTGAAACCCACCAAGGTTACTCTTCAGCTTGCCGACCGTTCAATTAAGAAACCTGTGGGCGAAATCGAGGATGTTTTGATCAAAATAGGAGAATTCATCTTTCCAGTTGACTTCATTGTCCTAGAAACTCAACAGGTAAGCAATCCTGCAAACCAAATCCCTTTGATATTAGGACGACCCTTCTTAGCCACCTCTAATGCTCTTATCAACTGTAGAAATGGGTCTATGAAACTTTCTTTCGGTAACATGACCGTCGAGCTAAACATCTTTAGAACCGAAAACTCTCATGCCTCTTATGTGGACCAATTTTCTGAAATCCATGCTGTCCACGATAATGAACCTGAGCTCGACCATTTGAACGCTGACATTGAGTCTAATTACGAAAATTTGTTTCAAGATATCTCTGAAAATGTCTCTGACTCAATTCCTGTCGAGCCACTCATAACTGAGCCTATTCCTCAACCAATTTCTTCGGTTGAGTCATCCCCAAAATCTGAACTCAAAGTGTTGCCCAGTCATCTTAAGTACGCTTACTTAGGAGAAAATGAAACTTTTCCAGTCATTATCGCTTCTGACCTTACTTTAGAGCAGGAACAATTGCTCCTTCCCATCCTTAAGAAAAATAAGGAGGCAATTGGCTGGTCCATGGCTGATATTATGGGGATTAGTCCTTCGATAGTCCAACATCGAATCCACCTTATAGATGATGCCAAACCCACTCGTGATCCCCAACGTCGACTAAACCCTATCATGAAAGAAGCATTTCGTGCTGAAATCCTTAAATGCCTTGACAATGGAATCATCTACCCGATTTCTGATAGTCAATGGGTTAGTCCGATTCATGTCGTACCTAAGAAATCAGGGATTACCGTGATCCAAAATGAAGCTAACGAGCTTATCCCAACCCGCACCCAGACCGGTTGGCGTGTTTGCATTGACTATAGGAAACTTAACGCGGCAACACGTAAGGATCATTTCCCTCTGCCATTTATCGATCAAATGTTAGAACGACTAGCTGGTCATGAGTACTATTGTTTCCTTGATGGGTACTCGGGCTATAATCAAATCCCTATCGCTCCTGAGGACCAAGAGAAAACCACTTTCACTTGTCCGTTTGGTACATTTGCGTATCGACGTATGCCTTTTGGTCTCTGTAATGCACCTGCAACCTTTCAGAGGTGCATGATTAGCATTTTTTCTGATATGATCGAGCGATTTTTGGAAGTGTTCATGGATGATTTTTCCATATTTGGTGATTCTTACTCTGAGTGTTTACATCATCTCGATCTTGTTCTTAATCGCTGTAGAGAGAAACACTTAACGCTTAATTGGGAAAAGTGTCACTTCATGGTTAAACATGGCATTGTTTTGGGACATGTCATCTCTAACAAAGGAATTGAAGTTGACAAAGCCAAAATCGAGGTTATTTCAAATCTTCCCATTCCCAAATCAGTTAAGGACATCCGATCCTTTTTAGGTCATGCTGGCTTCTATCATCGCTTCATAAAGGATTTCAGCAAAATCACTCGACCTCTGACTAACCTTCTTGGTAAGGATGTTCCTTTCGACTTCAATTCCGAGTGCATTTCATATTTTGAGCATCTTAAAAATGAACTTGTCTCTGCTCCTATCATTTGCTCTCCCAACTGGACGATGCCTTTTGAAATCATGTGCGATGCCTCGAATTTCGCTGTTGGCGCTGTCTTAGGACAACGTATCGATAAGATTCTTCACGTCATTTACTATGCGAGTAAGACTTTGAACGATGCTCAAATCAACTATACGACCACTGAAAAAGAACTTTTAGCAGTTGTTTTCACTCTAGAAAAATTCAGGCCTTATCTAGTTGGCTCACACATCACGGTTTATACCGATCATTCCGCACTTAGGTACCTTTTCTCTAAAAAGGATGCTAAGGCTCGTCTCATTCGTTGGATCCTTCTACTTCAAGAATTTGACCTTACCATTAAGGATAAAAAAGGATCCGACAACGTTATTGCGGACCACTTGTCTCGTCTTCCAAATGCCCCATCTTCTTCTCTTCTGATCAACGAGAATTTCCCTGATAAACAGCTGTTTTCTCTATCCACTGATCCTTGGTTTGCTGACATTGTCAACTACTTAGTCACTAAGCAGACCCCTTCTTTTTGGTCTAAGCAGGATAAACACAAATTCTTTTCCCAAGTGAAACATTTTTATTGGGACGACCCCTACCTTTTCAAGTATTGTCCCGATCAAATCATTCGAAGATGTGTTCCTGACACTGAAACTCACAGTGTCCTCTCTTTCTGTCATGACCAAGCCTGTGGTGGTCACTTCGGTCCCAAAAAGACAGCCGAAAAGGTTCTCCAATCGGGTTTCTACTGGCCCACCCTTTTCAAAGACGCGTACGAATTTTGCAAAACTTGTGATCGATGTCAATTCTTAGGGAAAATTTCTAAACGGAATATGATGCCCCTAAACCCCATTCTAGAGGTCGAAATTTTTGATGTGTGGGGTATAGACTTCATGGGACCCTTCCCTAATTCTTTTGGGAACATTTACATTCTCTTGGCTGTTGACTATGTTTCTAAATGGGTAGAAGCTGTACCATGCAAAACAAACGATAACAAGGTTGTTGTGCGCTTCTTGAAAGAAGACATCTTTTCTAGGTTTGGCACACCTCGCACAATAATCAGTGATAATGGTACACACTTCTGTAATCGTTCTTTTGAAGCTCTCATGAGAAAGTATTCGATAACCCACAAGTTATCTACTCCTTACCATCCTCAAACTTGTGGGCAGGTTGAAGTATCGAATAGGCAGATTAAACAAATTCTTGAGAAAACTGTGAATCGAAATCGTAAAGATTGGTCTCAAAAGTTAACCGACGCTCTTTGGGCTTACCGCACCGCTTTCAAAACCAACTTGGGTATGTCCCCTTATCGGTTGATTTTTGGTAAGCCATGTCACTTGCCAGTTGAACTAGAACATAGGGCGTTATGGGCAATAAAAACTTTAAATCTTGATTTAGAGAAAGCAGGTGAACATAGGAAGCTTCAACTTAATGAACTTGATGAAATTCGAAATGATGCCTATGAAAATGAACGAATTTACAAGGACAGAACAAAAGTTTTTCATGATAAATCAATTTTACGTAAAACTTTCATGCCAGGTCAAAAAGTTCTGTTGTATGACTCAAAACTGCATTTATTTCCGGGTAAGCTAAAATCTAGATGGACAGGACCTTACACTGTACGGACCGTTTTTCCGTATGGTGCGGTAGAAATTGAGAATCCAACTGATGGATCATCCTTTAAGGTCAATGGTCAACGCCTTAAACCTTACTTGGAACCAATACCCAACCAAGAGGAAGAGCTCATGGTCCTCCATGAGCCACATTACATTCGGTAAGACGCACTAACCCTCTTTTGTACATATGTAAATATTCTCTTATTTGTTTTTCCCTTTCACTAAGATATGTCTGATTAAGACTGTGAGGACACAGTCACACTCAAGTGTGGGGGGAATATACATTACATCAGCAATCAAATTTTATGAAGTAGGTCATTCATTGAACAAGGATTAACTTAAATTCATAAATAACACCTTGGTTCTTGTTTGATAAGTTGAATTGTTGGGTGATGAGAATGAACATTATTTATTCATTGAATCGTAATGTGTCTTTTTAAGATGCTAGCTTGAGACTGTGCAGACGTTAGTCGTGTTCTGGAGTAAGCGTGTCAACCCTTGTTATACGTGTTAGAATGTGCAAGTAAAAATAATCAAAAAAAAAAAAAATCATGAAATAAAAGGATTTTGCACCTACATTTGTTGGATTTTCTGAGTTTGTTTTCATGCATAATATTTTCTTTTCCACTCAAATTTTCAAAATCGTAAGTTCTAAAATCCACTTGGCCCAATTAAGGAGAAATGACTCATTGTAGCATTCTTCTTCGATACCCTACATTATTCAAACCCAAGTTTTAGTCGATTTACATCCATGTTTCGACAAGTTTATCTTATATTGGTATACTCAAGAACCTTTTCACTGATTTATGTTTAAAGGTCAAAAAAATGTCACTTTTTATATACCAATATTACACTACCCATTCCGTACTTGTTTTAAGGTAGGATAACCATATACCACATCTTATTTTATATGGGTTATCTATCTTACGAAACTTTGTTTATCATTCCTTTCAGCTTTTTGTATAACATCAATCCAGACTTGTGTGTTGAATTAAGGTTATAGAAGTAGAGTAACTAGGGCACAAAACTTTCCTTTCATGAAGTGTTGGTTTAGTAGAGGAGGAATCAAATGAAATAATGTGCGGTATCATTCCATTCCATCTCCATTCATCATTCATCATGCAAAAGAAAAAAAATGAATGAAAAAAAAAGGGAAAAGAAAAGAAAAAAAAATGAAATAAAGAGAGAGTCTCTCAGAATAAAATAGTCATTCATCATTCTTGACTATAAAGCATTCAGTTCCATTCCATCCACATCCATTATACCGTACTTGGAAGTGAGGATTGTAGTAGAGGAGATGAAAGGAAATAAACATGTTCATATGTGCCTTAGTATTACTTTATCTTTTGTAATTTGAAGTTCAACTAATACACTTGCCCTCTTATCTAGAATATTTTTAGAACTTACAAAATTTTCCTTCATCTATGCATAACTCATATCCAATACATTACAGTTACATTGGTGCAAAATTGTTCAAAAAAAAAAAAAAGAAGAAGAAGAAGAATAAAGAAATGATTGGGTGCACATTGTCGATGTGTAGAACTTTGGTTGACACCACGCTCTTAACCTTCAAGACAATTACAGTGTTATCAAGGAATTACGATTCAGCTTGAAATTTTTTATTCATTTTTGCACCAATTATGGGATGGACAATTTGGGACTAAACCGTTATTATTGAAGTTAGGTGAAATCCTTGGAATGTGAAAGACTTTAAATATATTGTTTGATTAATCTGCGTACATAAGACGCTTTGGATTTTGTGGGTAGTATCCGCTGAAAACCCTCACGAGACAACACTCGTCCTACTGGGGACACCCAGAGGTTTAACGGCTTGTTGCATACGCTAAATGCAATCGTGTTTCCTACGAAAGTGTGACATATCTTAGTTTAGTTTATTCGAGGACGAATAAAAAGATAAGTGTGGGGGTATTTGATATACACGTAAATGTGTATATTTTATCCGCATATTTATCTTATTTTATCTTTTAAATAATTGATATTGTGTATTTATAGCTGTGTTTTCAAGAATCATGGTTTAGAGCATTTGATGAATAAAGCATGAAGAATTTGCTGAAAAAGAGTGAAGTTTAAAATTGCTAAAGCTTGAAGTGTCTAAAGCTTGAAGAACGGTTGCAATTATATTTCAGTTAAGAAGATTTGGCTCAATAAAGACTCAAACTGCATTCACATTAGCTCATTTGGAAGGCCTCTTACTCATGTTGCGTTCACACTAGCCTATTTGCTAGACCACTCACTCTAAAGCTGCGTTCACACTGGCTTATGTGTTATTTGGGTTATTTCTTTAGTCCCACATTATGTAATTAGCTAGCTAGCCTTTGTCATATCAGCTATAAATACATTGTATCTTAGTCTTGTAAAAACACATTGGGTTTTATTCTGTAATTCTCTTCTTGGAATAAAATCATTCTTCTTCCTCTTTTCTATTTAGTTTTAGTTTTATTTATGTTCTTGTTATTTAATTTCTGTTTTTCTTCTTCTTTAGCTATGTCTAGCTAATCCCCTTTGATTAGGGGGTGATGACGCTGATAGTATGATTCAATATGAATCACATAGCCAAAGGATGAGGAATTCATGTATATAGATCTAGAGCTGAACCAAGGGTTAGATCTGAACCTTAATATCCTATGTCGTTTAAGAGCTATGCTCCTTCACAGGGTATATTCTTCGATCTAACGTTTATTAGATCTAGATCTAATTTTAGGGTTTTGGAAATTAATTAGTGAATCTGTCCTGATAGTCTATGGTTGTAGAGCTGAGCTCCTGCATAGGTTATGCTTGTCGTTATTTACATATTTGTTTCTAAAAACCTATTATCGTTGATTCATGTTTGTGACAGAAACATGTATTAGATCTGGTTAATCTTTTGGCTATTGATGATTATGAATCTGATCTATGTCATTATCCCCTAATTGCTTTCACTTATTGTTAAAACTCTCTTTTATTTAAATTCTGCTATTTTCTTTGTTTTCCACCAATCAAAAGTTAGGGATAACTTGATTGGATTTATTAATTAAAATATTTTTGGTCCTAGAGTTCGACACCCTCTACAACAATCCTTGTTGTTTAGGAAAGACGAACGAATTATACAGTTGTTTACAATTGTATAATTTGTTCGCAAACAAATACATTACATCAGCAATCAAATTTTATGAAGTAGGTCATTCATTGAACAAGGATTAACTTAAATTCATAAATAACACCTTGGTTCTTGTTTGATAAGTTGAATTGTTGGGTGATGAGAATGAACATTATTTATTCATTGAATCGTAATGTGTCTTTTTAAGATGCTAGCTTGAGACTGTGCAGACGTTAGTCGTGTTCTGGAGTAAGCGTGTCAACCCTTGTTATACGTGTTAGAATGTGCAAGTAAAAATAATCAAAAAAAAAAAATCATGAAATAAAAGGATTTTGCACCTACATTTGTAGGATTTTCTGAGTTTGTTTTCATGCATAATATTTTCTTTTCCACTCAAATTTTCAAAATCGTAAGTTCTAAAATCCACTTGGCCCAATTAAGGAGAAATGACTCATTGTAGCGTTCTTCTTCGATACCCTACATTATTCAAACCCAAGTTTTAGTCGATTTACATCCATGTTTCGACAAGTTTATCTTATATTGGTATACTCAAGAACCTTTTCACTGATTTATGTTTAAAGGTCAAAAAAACGTCACTTTTTATATACCAATATTACACTACCCATTCCGTACTTGTTTTAAGGTAGGATAACCATATACCACATCTTATTTTATATGGGTTATCTATCTTACGAAACTTTGTTTATCATTCCTTTCAGCTTTTTGTATAACATCAATCCAGACTTGTGTGTTGAATTAAGGTTATAGAAGTAGAGTAACTAGGGCACAAAACTTTCCTTTCATGAAGTGTTGGTTTAGTAGAGGAGGAATCAAATGAAATAATGTGCGGTATCATTCCATTCCATCTCCATTCATCATTCATCATGCAAAAGAAAAAAAATGAATGAAAAAAAAAGGGAAAAGAAAAGAAAAAAAATGAAATAAAGAGAGAGTCTCTCAGAATAAAATAGTCATTCATCATTCTTGACTATAAAGCATTCAGTTCCATTCCATCCACATCCATTATACCGTACTTGGAAGTGAGGATTGTAGTAGAGGAGATGAAAGGAAATAAACATGTTCATATGTGCCTTAGTATTACTTTATCTTTTGTAATTTGAAGTTCAACTAATACACTTGCCCTCTTATCTAGAATATTTTTAGAATTTACAAAATTTTCCTTCATCTATGCATAACTCATATCCAATACATTACAGTTACATTGGTGCAAAATTGTTCAAAAAAAAAAAAAAAAAGAAGAAGAATAAAGAAATGATTGGGTGCACATTGTCGATGTGTAGAACTTTGGTTGACACCACGCTCTTAACCTTCAAGACAATTACAGTGTTATCAAGGAATTACGATTCAGCTTGAAATTTTTTATTCATTTTTGCACCAATTATGGGATGGACAATTTGGGACTAAACCGTTATTATTGAAGTTAGGTGAAATCCTTGGAATGTGAAAGACTTTAAATATATTGTTTGATTAATCTGCGTACATAAGACGCTTTGGATTTTGTGGGTAGTATCCGCTGAAAACCCTCACGAGACAACACTCGTCCTACTGGGGACACCCAGAGGTTTAACGGCTTGTTGCATACGCTAAATGCAATCGTGTTTCCTACGAAAGTGTGACATATCTTAGTTTAGTTTATTCGAGGACGAATAAAAAGATAAGTGTGGGGGTATTTGATATACACGTAAATGTGTATATTTTATCCGCATATTTATCTTATTTTATCTTTTAAATAATTGATATTGTGTATTTATAGCTGTGTTTTCAAGAATCATGGTTTAGAGCATTTGATGAATAAAGCATGAAGAATTTGCTGAAAAAGAGTGAAGTTTAAAATTGCTAAAGCTTGAAGTGTCTAAAGCTTGAAGAACGGTTGCAATTATATTTCAGTTAAGAAGATTTGGCTCAATAAAGACTCAAACTGCATTCACATTAGCTCATTTGGAAGGCCTCTTACTCATGTTGCGTTCACACTAGCCTATTTGCTAGACCACTCACTCTAAAGCTGCGTTCACACTGGCTTATGTGTTATTTGGGTTATTTCTTTAGTCCCACATTATGTAATTAGCTAGCTAGCCTTTGTCATATCAGCTATAAATACATTGTATCTTAGTCTTGTAAAAACACATTGGGTTTTATTCTGTAATTCTCTTCTTGGAATAAAATCATTCTTCTTCCTCTTTTCTATTTAGTTTTAGTTTTATTTATGTTCTTGTTATTTAATTTCTGTTTTTCTTCTTCTTTAGCTATGTCTAGCTAATCCCCTTTGATTAGGGGGTGATGACGCTGATAGTATGATTCAATATGAATCACATAGCCAAAGGATGAGGAATTCATGTATATAGATCTAGAGCTGAACCAAGGGTTAGATCTGAACCTTAATATCCTATGTCGTTTAAGAGCTATGCTCCTTCACAGGGTATATTCTTCGATCTAACGTTTATTAGATCTAGATCTAATTTTAGGGTTTTGGAAATTAATTAGTGAATCTGTCCTGATAGTCTATGGTTGTAGAGCTGAGCTCCTGCATAGGTTATGCTTGTCGTTATTTACATATTTGTTTCTAAAAACCTATTATCGTTGATTCATGTTTGTGACAGAAACATGTATTAGATCTGGTTAATCTTTTGGCTATTGATGATTATGAATCTGATCTATGTCATTATCCCCTAATTGCTTTCACTTATTGTTAAAACTCTCTTTTATTTAAATTCTGCTATTTTCTTTGTTTTCCACCAATCAAAAGTTAGGGATAACTTGATTGGATTTATTAATTAAAATATTTTTGGTCCTAGAGTTCGACACCCTCTACAACAATCCTTGTTGTTTAGGAAAGACGAACGAATTATACAGTTGTTTACAATTGTATAATTTGTTCGCAAACAAATACATTACATCAGCAATCAAATTTTATGAAGTAGGTCATTCATTGAACAAGGATTAACTTAAATTCATAAATAACACCTTGGTTCTTGTTTGATAAGTTGAATTGTTGGGTGATGAGAATGAACATTATTTATTCATTGAATCGTAATGTGTCTTTTTAAGATGCTAGCTTGAGACTGTGCAGACGTTAGTCGTGTTCTGGAGTAAGCGTGTCAACCCTTGTTATACGTGTTAGAATGTGCAAGTAAAAATAATCAAAAAAAAAAATCATGAAATAAAAGGATTTTGCACCTACATTTGTAGGATTTTCTGAGTTTGTTTTCATGCATAATATTTTCTTTTCCACTCAAATTTTCAAAATCGTAAGTTCTAAAATCCACTTGGCCCAATTAAGGAGAAATGACTCATTGTAGCGTTCTTCTTCGATACCCTACATTATTCAAACCCAAGTTTTAGTCGATTTACATCCATGTTTCGACAAGTTTATCTTATATTGGTATACTCAAGAACCTTTTCACTGATTTATGTTTAAAGGTCAAAAAAACGTCACTTTTTATATACCAATATTACACTACCCATTCCGTACTTGTTTTAAGGTAGGATAACCATATACCACATCTTATTTTATATGGGTTATCTATCTTACGAAACTTTGTTTATCATTCCTTTCAGCTTTTTGTATAACATCAATCCAGACTTGTGTGTTGAATTAAGGTTATAGAAGTAGAGTAACTAGGGCACAAAACTTTCCTTTCATGAAGTGTTGGTTTAGTAGAGGAGGAATCAAATGAAATAATGTGCGGTATCATTCCATTCCATCTCCATTCATCATTCATCATGCAAAAGAAAAAAAATGAATGAAAAAAAAAGGGAAAAGAAAAGAAAAAAAATGAAATAAAGAGAGAGTCTCTCAGAATAAAATAGTCATTCATCATTCTTGACTATAAAGCATTCAGTTCCATTCCATCCACATCCATTATACCGTACTTGGAAGTGAGGATTGTAGTAGAGGAGATGAAAGGAAATAAACATGTTCATATGTGCCTTAGTATTACTTTATCTTTTGTAATTTGAAGTTCAACTAATACACTTGCCCTCTTATCTAGAATATTTTTAGAATTTACAAAATTTTCCTTCATCTATGCATAACTCATATCCAATACATTACAGTTACATTGGTGCAAAATTGTTCAAAAAAAAAAAAAAAAAAGAAGAAGAATAAAGAAATGATTGGGTGCACATTGTCGATGTGTAGAACTTTGGTTGACACCACGCTCTTAACCTTCAAGACAATTATAGTGTTATCAAGGAATTACGATTCAGCTTGAAATTTTTTATTCATTTTTGCACCAATTATGGGATGGACAATTTGGGACTAAACCGTTATTATTGAAGTTAGGTGAAATCCTTGGAATGTGAAAGACTTTAAATATATTGTTTGATTAATCTGCGTACATAAGACGCTTTGGATTTTGTGGGTAGTATCCGCTGAAAACCCTCACGAGACAACACTCGTCCTACTGGGGACACCCAGAGGTTTAACGGCTTGTTGCATACGCTAAATGCAATCGTGTTTCCTACGAAAGTGTGACATATCTTAGTTTAGTTTATTCGAGGACGAATAAAAAGATAAGTGTGGGGGTATTTGATATACACGTAAATGTGTATATTTTATCCGCATATTTATCTTATTTTATCTTTTAAATAATTGATATTGTGTATTTATAGCTGTGTTTTCAAGAATCATGGTTTAGAGCATTTGATGAATAAAGCATGAAGAATTTGCTGAAAAAGAGTGAAGTTTAAAATTGCTAAAGCTTGAAGTGTCTAAAGCTTGAAGAACGGTTGCAATTATATTTCAGTTAAGAAGATTTGGCTCAATAAAGACTCAAACTGCATTCACATTAGCTCATTTGGAAGGCCTCTTACTCATGTTGCGTTCACACTAGCCTATTTGCTAGACCACTCACTCTAAAGCTGCGTTCACACTGGCTTATGTGTTATTTGGGTTATTTCTTTAGTCCCACATTATGTAATTAGCTAGCTAGCCTTTGTCATATCAGCTATAAATACATTGTATCTTAGTCTTGTAAAAACACATTGGGTTTTATTCTGTAATTCTCTTCTTGGAATAAAATCATTCTTCTTCCTCTTTTCTATTTAGTTTTAGTTTTATTTATGTTCTTGTTATTTAATTTCTGTTTTTCTTCTTCTTTAGCTATGTCTAGCTAATCCCCTTTGATTAGGGGGTGATGACGCTGATAGTATGATTCAATATGAATCACATAGCCAAAGGATGAGGAATTCATGTATATAGATCTAGAGCTGAACCAAGGGTTAGATCTGAACCTTAATATCCTATGTCGTTTAAGAGCTATGCTCCTTCACAGGGTATATTCGTGTTCGATCTAACGTTTATTAGATCTAGATCTAATTTTAGGGTTTTAGAAATTAATTAGTGAATCTGTCCTGATAGTCTATGGTTGTAGAGCTGAGCTCCTGCATAGGTTATGCTTGTCGTTATTTACATATTTGTTTCTTAAAACCTATTATCGTTGATTCATGTTTGTGACAGAAACATGTATTAGATCTGGTTAATCTTTTGGCTATTGATGATTATGAATCTGATCTATGTCATTATCCCCTAATTGCTTTCACTTATTGTTAAAACTCTCTTTTATTTAAATTCTGCTATTTTCTTTGTTTTCCACCAATCAAAAGTTAGGGATAACTTGATTGGATTTATTAATTAAAATATTTTTGGTCCCATAGTTCGACACCCTCTACAACAATCCTTGTTGTTTAGGAAAGACGAACGAATTTTACAGTTGTTTACAATTGTATAATTTGTTCGCAAACAAATTTTGGAACAAGGAAATAGAGAGTTTTCTTTTGGAACATCATTCTCGAGGAAGCACATCATTCTAAGATGACAATACATCCAGGTGGGGACAAGATGTACAAGGACATAAAGAGAGTTTTCTTTTGGAACGGCATGAAGAAAGATGTGGCAGATTTCGTTTCTAAGTGCATGACATGCCAACAGGTCAAGGCGGAACAAAAGAAGCCTGGAGGACTGCTTCATCCTTTAGATGTCCCGCTGTGGAAGTGGGATAGCATTTCGATGGACTTTATTGATGGATTGCCTAGGTCAAGAAGGCGAAATACTAGCATTTGGGTAATAGTGGACAGGCTTACAAAAAGCGCCCACTTTATAACCCTTAAGAGTAGAAGGACTGCCTCGTCTCTAGCTTCTCTTTATCTCAGGAAAATAGTTCGACTCCATGGAATACCCTCCAATATAGTGAGTGACAGAGATCCCATCTTTACGAGCGAATTTTGGCGGAGCCTGCAAGAAGCTGTAGGCACACATTTATGTTTGAGCACGGCCTATCACCCCCAGACTGATGGTCAAACAGAAAGGGTGAATAGAGTATTAGAAGATCTTTTGAGACTATGCGTTCTTGGCTTCAGAGGGACTTGGAAGGATCATCTTCCTTTAGTAGAATTCGCCTACAACAACAGCTACCAAGCCACCATTGGTTTGGCGCCCTTCGAATCTTTGTATGGAAGACCATGCCGATCACCAACTTGTTGGTGGGAGTCTACTGACAAACTTATACTTGGGCCGGACATGATTCGAGAGGCTTCAGAGAAAGTGGATTTGATACAAAGGAGAATGAAGACAACCCAAGACAGACAGAAATCCTACGCCGACAAAAGAAGGACCGACCTTGAGTTTGAGGTTGGGGACAGGGTTTTCCTTAATGTATCCCCTTCAAGGAACGTCGTTCGCTTCGGATCCGCGGGAAAGCTAGCACCAAGATTTGTAGGACCGTTCCATATCATAGAGAAGATTGGGAAAATGGCTTATAGAGTAGAGCTGCCCGAAAAGTTGGCCGGAATTCACAACGTCTTTCACGTTTCTCATCTCTGGAAATGTCTACATGAATCTGCGGAAGTGATGGAGCCGAGCATTCTAGAAGAAGCCAAAGTGGAATGCGAAGCAACTGTAAGGAGAGTTCCAACTCGAATCGTAGGAACTAAAATCAAAACGCTACGCAACCGCGAAGTAAAGCTCGTTAAAGTTCAGTGGAGCGATGCCGGGGAAGACGCGACTTGGGAAACTGAGGACAGAATACGCGCGGCTTACCTTTTCTTTTTGAGGGTACATCTTTGATCTCTCTCTTTTTCCTTAAGTTGTGCTTAAATCCATCTTTTTAGGCATATTTGTAACACCCTGGATTTTTGAATAATCAAATTAACTAAAATAAAGAATAAGTAATCTCAGACGTGAGAATTAATGGAATGGGGTTGCGCCATTGTGTTCGTCTCGGAATTCTGGTTGAAATAGAATCCGAGTTTGCGGGAAATGGGTACCGGATGAAGGAGTTATGGACGAACAAAGTTTGGTGGCAAAAGAAAAGAAAAAATATTTGTGCACTGGCTCACCTGCCAAGTGCGCCCAGGCCGAGGCAGCAGGCCTGCACAACTTTCTGGTTCAGACTGACCCATGTTGCTGAGTCCTTTCTGACTCCTTGCTGAGTCTTTAGGGCTGAGGTGTCACCCTATCATGACTGAATTGTTTTGATCAATCCTAAGATCATCCGATGGCTTAAATTAATTAAAAACTCTATAAAAAGAACCATATACTCAAACCCTAAATCAGAATTAAAACTGAAACTATGGCCGTCATGCTATCGTCTTGAACCCTAGAGTAGCCGCCACAAATTAAAGAGGAAGAACAGCAAAACAAATCAGTTCTATTCAACCCTAACAACGAACCTTCTTCAAAGGAGAGCTAATACAACTCCAGAAATCAGAATTCAGAACTCAAGACTGCTTTTGAGTAGTGAGTTCTATAGTTTTAACAAAATAATTAGTAAATTAATTGGATTGAGTTATGATGCGGATAATTTGGATATGATATGAATTATTGACCGCATGTTGTAATTATGTTGTAGAATTGTGTTGTAATTTCTATGATGTTATGTTATGATGCTATCATTTACGATGTAAAGTTATGATGCTATCACCCATGCTGTAATTCTATGATTGGCTTATGTCTAGTTGAATCATCATGTTGTTCATATACTAGTTGGTTATTTTGATTCATATGATAGATCACAAGTTTGTATGCAAGTTTAGATATTGATTTAGACAAGAACCATATGCAAGTTAATATAACCTTACATATTTCATGACATCAATTTTAGATCTAAAGTTAGGATATGACATGTGTGAGTTATATGATAAATTCTACATGATAATTTACATGTTAAATGCAAGTTCACACCATTGTTATGATGCATAAATCACATATGCAAGTTTATATAAATATATGAGTTTGGGATATGAATCATGTTATGTAAGTTTAGGGTTATTGCCTATGCAAGATTACAACTTTAGATGTAGATCTATGACATACATGATTTATGCAAGTTTGTGGCCATTATCTCAACAAGTACACACCTTTAGATTTGGTTCCATGACATATGTTGTTTATGCAAGTTGTAACTTTGGCCTATGCAAGTTTTAGATGTACAACATCATTCACATATGCAAGTTCACCCCTATGTTTAGATCGATGTTTTAATTATGTGTATATTGTGATGTTTTCTCTTTATTCCATGAGTTAGACTATTCGAGTCTAACGTATATTTTACGTTAAATGAACAAACATACAATGTGGAGTAAAGGGGATAAAATGAAAAAGATTTAATTGGCATAAATGCCTTAAAAAGCATAAAATAAATTTGAGATGAAAATTGGTATGATTTTACATACCATAAATGGATGGACATAATTGAGTCAATTATGGACATCGTCAAATTTCGAATTTATTGATAATTTGAATAGGGAAAGTAACTCAAATTGGGGAATGATTAATTAGGAGTAATTAATCGTCTAAGACACGAGGTTAGACTCTTTTGTGGTGTAAGACTGCCCGGACCTGCCCGGCAAATCCAGCTGCCACAAATGCCAGTCTAATGTGAGAGGTATTAGGCATAAATTAAATACGTAACAATTGTAAAGACACGAGGTTAGGCTCTTTTGTGGTGTAAGACTGCCCGGAACCGCCCGACAAATCCAGCTGCCACAAATGCCAGTCTAATGTGAGACGTCTTTATGAGGTTACGGTCTTAATGAATTAAGAAACACTTAACCAAATAAACATGTAGTGGGACATGAGGGGGTTAACTGGGTGCCTTGGGTGGCATGTGGAATCTTGTGGGTGCCTTGGATGACATTGGAAATACGATTAGAAACACTTAACCAAAATTGAAACATGTAAGTAAACATGAATAAGAAGTTGGTTAAGTGGGATGTACTAGAGGGGACCAAGCTTAGGTGGACTGCTTGTGTCAAGTAATGTGGGCCCGTTTCAACCAGTAACCCATACGTATCTTTGTGGGCTCGATCCAAGTCGAGGACGGGACACGCATACTGGGCTTGACTGTAAGAGGCCAAACCAGGTTAGCAGTGGCAACGCAAGTCCAACAGGTTCATATGCGTGTGTGGACCCGGGCTGGTAGGTAAGACGTTGTTGCATCGTGTAGGTATAAGCCGTGCATTATTGGTTGTATCTGGTTGCCACTCTGGGGAGTGATACACCCCACTGTGGGGCCAACATGGGTATCTACGAGTTAGGGAGCCGATCGCTTGGGGATAGTGGGTACACCTAGTGGAGATAGGGGCAGGAGGCACCTATGAAGGCAGCTAGGGGTGAACGAAACTACCAATATCATTATTAAGTCTGTAGGCGGGATCAACCTTAGGGTGACTAGTGGTGGTGTAGTATAGCAATTATCTCATAGAGTTGCTGTATTTTAGTAATTATCTTACAGTGGGTTAGGTGCGCTTTAATAATATCGTTGTTCATCTTGTTTCCTTATTTACTCTGCCATACTCAATGGTTCATGGTCATTTCCTTATTTTCCAACTTATGCCTTAGCCTAGTTACATTGTTAATTATATTGTTAAAGTTATCGCACTCGCCAGACTTTACGTCTGACCCCCTTTGTTCCCTCCTCTTTCCTTCCTTTCCCCCCCCCCCCCAAGGTGCTCAGGTTGGAACTAGCACCAGTGGAGCTTGATTTTGGACTGCTTTTAGAAGATTGCTTGGATCACTGAAGTAAAGTTCAGCTTCTCTTTTATTTATGGCTATTTTGTATTGGGGATTATGTCTTTCGGTTTATGTACTTGGATTTAGTCAAGATGGATATTTTGTACTTGACTCTGGTTTGATGATGTAATCAAACATATGTGTTTTCCGCTGCAATGAAATAAAGTTTTAAATTTTCAAGTATTGTTTATGTCTGTCTTGTTGTTAAGTTTCTATTCTATACTTAGTTAAAACGCTCCATAGAAGTTAATGCATTCCCTTTGTTAGTGACATTAATGGACGTGGAGTGTTACATGTGGTATCAGAGCTGAAGGTTACCAGAACAGATATGAATTTTGAAAAACTATTTTTCAAAACAATTTTTATAAAGAAGTACTTTCAAAAGTATGTTTTAAGGAAAGTAGTTTCAAGAGAAAAGCTTATTTTAGAAAGCATAACCCCAAGAGCCATATATCTTTCCCTCGGTTCTTTTATGTTGAATCTTTCCTTTTTCGTTTCAGCATGTCTAAAGCATCTGAGATACCAGAGGGTGTTCATGTACCCGGTTGGTTTTGTCAATATCTCGAGGCTAGGGCCGCCACCGCAGGTCCAGCAAATGCTCCTCCTCCTCCCCCTCCTCCTCGCGTCGATACTTTTTCTAAGATATATAAGGACTTTAGAGCAATGGGTGGAAAACCTTTTCACGGGACGGAGACATTTGTTGAAGCTCGTAATTGGCTAAAGGAGGTGGAAGAATTGTTTGGAATCTTTGAAGTGGATGATGGAAGAAAAGTCCAGCTAGCTGCCTGGCTAATGAAGGATGAGGCCTCGTTTTGGTGGGAGGTCACTAATGGAGAACGTCCAGTTGATACATGGCCAGATTTTAGGCAGAGGTTTGAGGAGAAGTTTCCCTCACGGGCTGAAGAGAATCTATATATGGAAAGGTTTTTGGCGCTAAAGCAAGGGAATCTATCGGTGAAAGAATACGTCAACAAATTCAAACAGTTGGCAAGGTTTGGCTTGGACTTGGTGAATACACCAGAAAAGAAGGCTCTAAGATTTGTTAAGGGTTTAAACGAGCTGCTTCATGGGTTAGCTATGACCCACATTCCCATGGGGGCTACCTTCGAGAGACTAGTTGACATGGCGCTCATGCATGAAGAGGAGAAGGGCGCCAATGCTAATAAGGCACCCGAGAAGAAAGGGGATCAAAAGAAGCCGCAACAACAACAACAGAACAAGAAAGGTGGCAAAGGCAACAATGCTAAGGGAAAGAAAAGATGCTTTAACTGTGGGACACCCGGCCATCTAAGCAAAGATTGTAGGAAGAAAAAGAAGACTGGTTGTTTCCACTGTGGCGAGGTGGGACATCTTATTAAGGACTGCCCAAAGAAAGGGCAGAGGGTAGGGTCTACCTCGGGAGGACAGGTGCAAGGTCTTATGGCACCAGGGCAAGCAAGGGGACAAGTTCAGGCTCTCGTGGTCCCACAACTGCAAGAACGAGGTAGAGCAATTTCCATTGAAAGTTTAGTTTTTCTGTTTGATCATCCTGTCCGTACTTTATTTGATTCTGGCGCATCACATTCGTTTATTTCTACATCATTAGTTGAAACATTGCACCTTGATACTAGTCTAGTTACTGATCCCTTAGTAGTCTCAAATCCTATCGCTGGTTCGGCTCATCTTTCTATGATTTGTCGGGATTTGAGAGTGTTTATATTGGGCGTTGAGTTTGAGTGCAACGCTTTTGTTCTTGGCTTCATGGGCTACGGTTTAATTCTAGGTATGGATTGGCTAACTAGATATGGGGCCATCCTAGTTTGTGAAAGAAGGGAAGTTAGATTGTTGACTCGTTTTGGAAAGGCCCTTGATATTTCTGGTGACCCTAGAGGTCTAGTAATGGTTAGCTACCTAGAATCCCTTGACGCATCCGATGATGATTTACATTCTGTTCCCATAGTCCGCGAATATGCTGATGTCTTCGATGAGGTGAGGGGTTTACCCCCAAAACGTGAAATAGACTTTCGAATATATCTAGTAGATAAATGCAAAGCCGGTTGCATTACCAGTGCGCCACATGGCTCCAAGAGTGAGAAGAGAACTCAGTAAGAAAGTGAAGGAATTGCTTGAGAAGGGGTTCATCAGACGTAGTATATCGGAGTGGGGTGCTCCAGTAGTATTTGCCACAAAGGCGGATGGGTCCCTTAGACTTTGTGTGGACTATAGAGAACTTAATAAGCTTACTAAGAAGAATATACACCCACTGCCGAGGATTGACGATCTTTTCGATCAGTTAGTTGGCGCCTCAGTGTTTTCGCAGTTGGACTTAGCCACTAGTTTCCATCAGTTGAGAGTGGCTGAGGATAGCATAGACAAGACTGCCTTTAGGACTCCAGACGGTTTCTTCGAGTGCCTTGTGATGCCCTACGGTTTGACAAACGCCCCCGCATACTTTGTTGACTTGATGAGTAGGGTGTTTAGGGAGTACCTTAATAAATTCGTGGTAGTCTTTGTGGACTACATCTTGATCTTTTCTAAGAGCGAGGAAGAGCATGCCCTACATCTTAGGGAAGTGTTGGAGACTCTTCGAGCGCATAGTCTTAAAGCTAAATTTTCTAAATGTCACTTTTGGAGGAAGGAAGTGTTATTCTTAGGGCACGTGGTTTCCAAAGAAGGGATAGCTGTGGATCCCGCGAAGGTAGTGGCCATCCAAGATTGGAAGGTTCCTAAAAATGCTACCGAGGTGAGAAGTTTCTTAGGGTTGGCTGGCTACTATAGGAAGTTTATCAAAGACTTCGCAAAAATATCAGCCCCTTTAACACGCTTGACGAAGAAGAATCTAGTTTTCATATGGGACGTAGACTGTGATGATGCGTTCCAACGTTTGAAGAGAGCTTTGACCACAGCCCCAGTCTTAGTGTTGCCTGATGGGAGTAAGCCATTTACGGTCTATACCGATGCTTGTGGGACAGGACTAGGCACAGTCTTAATGCAAGACGGAAGGGTAATAGCCTATGGTGGAAGGCAACTGAGAGTACATGAGAGAAATTACCCTACACATGACCTAGAGTTGGCCGCTATTGTCTTCGCGCTTAAGTCTTGGCGTAATTATCTTCTTAGCGAAAAATTCGAATTATTCACTGACCACAAATCGCTAAAATACTTATTCTCTCAGAAGGACTTGAACTTAAGGCAACAAAGGTGGATGGAATTCTTAGCATCCTACGACTTTGAGATAACATATACCCCTGGCAAGGGTAACGTGGTGGCAGATGCCTTAAGTAGAAAAAGGTTGTCCTTGATTCCATTGTTTGTTGAGCGGCGAAGCTTAGAGTTCATCTCTACGTTTGACTTTAAACCTTCCATTGACTTTGCACCCGGTTTGCTAGCATCCTTAGAGGTCAGACCTACGCTTTTGGGATGGATTGGTGAGGCACAGCAAGACGACCCATAGTTGGTTGAGTTAGTAGAAAAGCTCAAAAGAGGGGAGTCATCGAGCCATCTCCGTAGTTATACCCTAGATGATAAGGTTTGGTTACGTAGGGACGGTAGACTTTGTGTACAATAGGAAGAGAACTTGAGGAAGACCATTCTTGATGATGCACATCGTTCGAAGATGACCATCCATCCCGGCACGGACAAGATGTACATGCACATAAGACGAGTTTACTTTGGGCTGGTATGAAGAAGGACGTGGCAGAGTTTGTTGCTAGATGCTTGGTGTGCCAACAAGTAAAAGCATAGCAAAAGAAGCCCGGTGGATTGCTTCACCCATTGGAGGTCCCACAATGGAAGTGGGAAAGTGTTTCGATGGACTTTGTTGACGGATTACCAAGATCGAGGAAGGGTAATACGGGGATTTGGGTCATGGTATACAGACTTACTAAGAGTGCCCATTTCATTCCCGTGAAGAGTAAGAGGACTGCTCCATGGTTAGCCTCCATATACATTCGAGAAATAGTTCGTTTGCACGGTGTTCCTTCTAGCATATTTAGCGACCGCGATCCTATCTTCACTAGCGAATTTTGGAAGAGCTTGTAAGAGGCGATAGGGACTCAGTTATGTTTGAGCACCGATTATCATCCTCAGATGGACGACCAAACCGAGAGGGTGAATCGTATTCTAGAGGACCTACTAAGGTTATGTGTCCTAGACTTCGGAGGTACATGGGAGGAACATCTTCCGTTGGTAGAGTTCACATATAATAATAGCTTTCAGTCTAGCATTGGCATGGCACCGCTCGAAGCTCTTTATGGACGGCCGTGTTTTTCGCCTACATGTTGGTGGGAGTCTATAGATAAGATCTTGCTTGGACCCGATATGATTAGAGAGACTTCGAAAAAGATCGATTTGATTCGAAGGAGGACGAAGACGGCGCAAGATAGACAGAATTCTTATGCGGACAAGAGGAGGTCAGATCTTGAGTTTGATGTTGGGGACATGGTCTTTGTCAAGGTGTCTCCATTACGGAACATCGTTCGCTTTGGGCCTATTGGGAAGTCAGCACCAAGATTCGTAGGGCCGTTTCCTATTAAGGAGAGGATTGGACAGATGGCGTATAGAGTGGAATTGCCCGAGAGACTTAGTGGTGTACACGATGTATTCCATGTATCACATTTGAGGAAGTGCTTGCACGAGACCGTGGAAGTGGTAGAGCCGAGCTTGCTTAGAGAGGTGGAGATCGAGCGTGATGCGACGATTCGACGAGCTCCGACGCGCATTCTTGGGTAGGAGATTAAGAAGTTGAGGAATCGAGAGGTCAAACTAGTCAAAGTGCAATGGGGAGATGATGAGAGGAACGCTACATGGGAGACGGAAGCGAAGATGCGTTCATTATACCCTTTTCTTTTCGAGGGTATGTCTTTTAATTTCTCCTTTATCGCTTACCTTGTACTTATCTTATCTTTAGTATGTCCTCTCGCTAGTATCTTTGACCTTTAGATAGGATAGTCCTATGGTTGAAACATGTGTTTGAGACATGTTATGTATGATGGATGCATGTGGATGCAAGTATTTGCTAGTGGTTGCTCGTGGATGCATATACACACACTTTAGGCACTAGATCGGCTCAGTCACTTCATATCGCATATTGCATATAAATGTGTGTACATATTTAAGTAATGGATGTATAATGATTGTACCATCATATGGATGTTGCATATTGGTGAATGGTTGTGCACACATGTAGAAATGATATGTATCGATAATGTTCTTTCGCATACATAATGGACGCATGACACTATCATGGTTTGCATTAAGGAGGTCAACTAAATCAGTAGACCGCCTGATTTTGCATTAGATAAGGAACATATACACATACTTCTTGCATATGTTCATACAGCATTAGAAATTTTATAAGGACAATGGATGCCCGTGTTTGATGGTTGAGTAGATGGTTGTTTGGATGGTAGGATATGCATTCTCCTTAACTTGGAGATTTCGGGGGCGAAATCCTTTAAGGAGGGGAGAATGTAACACCCCGGATTTTTGAATAATCGAATTAACTAAAATAAAGAATAATTAATCTCAGACGTGAGAATTAATAGAATGGGGTTGCGCCATTGTGTTCGTCTCAGAATTCTGGTTGAAATAGAGTCCGAGTTTGCGGCAAACGGGTACCGGATGAAGGAGTTAAGGACGAACAAAGTTTGGTGGAAAAAGAAAAAAAATATTTGCACTGGCGCACTTGGGAAGTGCGCCAGTACAAATTTGCACTGGCTTACCTGCCAAGTACGCCCAGGCCGAGGCAGCAGGCCTGCACAGCTTTCTGGTTCAGACTGACCCATGTTGCTGAGTCCTTTCTGACTCCTTGCTAAGTCATTAGGGCTGAGGTGTCACCCTATCACGACTGAATGGTTTTGATTAATCCTAAGATCATCCGACGACTTGAATTAATTCAAAACTCTATAAAAAGACCCATAGACTGAAACCCTAAATCAGAATTAAAACTGAAACTACGGCCGTCATGCTGTCGTCTTGAACCCTAAAGTAGCTGCCACAAATTAAAGAGGAAGAATAGCAAATCAAATCAGTTCTATTCAACCCTAACAACGAACCTTCTTCAAAGGAGAGCTAATACAACTCCAGAAATCAGAATTCAGAACTCAAGACCGCTTTTGAGTAGTGAGTTCGATAGTTTTAACAAAATAATTAGTAAATTAATTGGATTGAGTTATGATGCGGATAATTTGGATATGATATGAATTATTGGCTGCATGTTGTAATTATGTTGTAGAATTGTGTTGTAATTTCTATGATGTTATGTTATGATGCTATCATTTACGATGTAAAGTTATGATGCTATCACCCATGTTGTAATTCTATGATTGGCTTATGTCTAGTTGAATCATCATGTTGTTCATATACTAGTTTGGTTATGTTGATTCATATGATAGATCACAAGTTTGTGTGCAAGTTTAGATATTGATTTAGACAAGAATCATAAGCAAGTTAGTATAAACTTACATATTTCGTGACAACAATTTTAGATCTAAAGTTAGGATATGACATGTGTGAGTTATATGATAAATTCTACATGATAATTTACATGTTAGATGCAAGTTCACACCATTGTTATGATGCATAAATCACATATGCAGGTTTATATAAATATATGAGTTTGGGATATGAATCATGTTATGTAAGTTTAGGGTTATTGCCTATGCAAGATTACACCTTTAGATGTAGATCTATGACTTACATGATTTGTGCAAGTTTGTGGCCATTATCTCAACAAGTTCACACCTTTAGATTTGGATCCATGACATATGTTGTTTATGCAAGTTGTAACTTTTGCCTATGCAAGTTTTAGAAGTACAACATCATTCACACATGCAAGTTCACCCCTATGTTTAGATCGATGTTTTAATTATGTGCATATTGTGATGTTTTCTCTTTATTCCATGAGTTAGACTATTCGAGTCTAACGTATATTTTACGTTAAACGAACAAACGTACAACGTGGGGTAAAGGGGATAATATGAAAAAGATTTAATTGGCATAAATGCCTTAAAAAGCATAAAATAAAATTGAGATGAAAATTGGTATGATTTTACATACCACAAATGGATGGACATAATTGGGTCAATTATGGACATCATTAAATTTGGAATTGATTGATAATTTTAATAGGGAAAGTAATTCAAATTGGGGAATGATTAATTAGGAGTAATTAATCGTCTAAGACACGAGGTTAGGCTCTTTTGTGGTGTAAGACTGCCCGGACCCGCCCGACAAATCCCGCTGCCACAAATGCCAGTCTAATGTGAGAGGTCTTAAGCATAAATTAAATACGTAACAATTGTAAAGACACGAGGTTACGCTCTTTTGTGGTGTAAGACTGCCCGGACCCGCCCGGCAAATCTAGCTGCCACAAATGCCAGTCTAATGTGAGAGGTCTTTATGAGGTTACGGTCTTAATGAATTAAGAAACACTTAACCAGATAAACATGTAGTGGGACATGAGGGGGTTAAGTGGGTGCTATGGGTGGCATTGGAAATACGATTAGAAACACTTAACCAAAATTGAAACATGTAAGTAAACATGAATAAGAAGTGGGTTAAGTGGGATGTACTAGAGGGGACCAAGCTTAGGTGGACAGCTTGTGTCAAGTAATGGGGGCCCATTTCAACCAGTAACCCATACATATCTTAGTGGGCTCGACCCAAGTCGAGGACGGGACACGCATACTGGGCTTGACTGTAAGAGGCCAAACCGGGTTAGCGATGGCAACGCAAGTCCAACGGTTTCATATGCGTGTGTGGACCCGGGCTGATAGTTAAGACATTGTTGCATCGTGTACGTATAAGCCGTGCATTGTTGGTTGTATCGGGTTGCCTCTTTGGGGAGTGATACACCCCATTGTGGGGCCAGCACAGGTATCTACGAGTTAGGGAGCCGATCGCTTGGGGGTAGTGGGTACACCTAGTGGAGATAGGGGTGGGAGGCACCTATGAAGGCAGTTAGGGGTGCACGAAACTACAAATATCATTATTAAGTCTGTAGGTGGGATCAACTTTAGGGTGACTAGTGGTGGTGCAGTATACTAGTGGTGGTGCAGTATAGCAATTATCTCATAGAGTTGGTGTAGTTTAGTAATTATCTTACAGTGGGTTATGTGCGCTTTAACGATATCGTTGTTCATATTGTTTGCTTATTTACTCTGCCATACTCAATGGTTCATGGTCATTTCCTTATTTTCCAACTTATGCCTTAGCCTAGTTACTTTGTTAATTATATTGTTAAAGTTATCGCACTCGCCAGACTTTATGTCTGACCCCTTTTGTTTCCTCCTCTTTCCTTCCTTCCCCCCCTCCCAAGGTGCTCAGGTTGGAACTAGCACCAGTGGAGCTTGATTTTGGACTGCTTTTAGAAGATTGCTTGGATCGCTGAAGTAAAGTTCTGCTTCTCTTTTATTTATGGCTATTTTGTATTGGGGATTATGTCTTTCAGTTTATGTACTTGGATTTAGTCAAAATGGATATTTTGTACTTGACTTTGGTTTTGATGATGTAATCAAACATACGTGTTTTCCGCTGCAATGAAATAAAGTTTTAAATTTTCAAGTACTGTTTATATCTGTCTTGTTATTAAGTTTCTGTTCTATACTTACTTAAAACACTCCATAGAAGTTATTGCATTCCCTTTGTGAGTGACATTAATGGACGTGGGGTGTTACAATATTTCCTCGATATTATCCTTTATCCTTATGGTAGGAACCCCTTTGGATGTAAACATGTATTTGAAACATGTTATGATTGATCGCTGCAAGTGGTTGCTAGTGGTTGCTCGTGGATACATATACACACACAACCTAGGTTTTAGATCGGCTCAGTCACTTCATACTGCATATGCATATATGTATTCATATTTGTATGTGGTTGAAATTTGATATGTCGTCATATGGATGTCGCATTTGTATGAATGGTTGCGCACTCATGTAGAATTATGAGTAGGAAAAATTTGCATATATAAGGGGTTCATGGCACTTACATGATTTGCATTAAGGAGGTCAACTGAATCAGTAGACCGCCTGATTTTGCATTAGATAAGGACATGTACATACACTGTGCATATGATCATGAAGCATTAGAAGTTTTTTAAGGACAATGGACGCCTGTGTTTAGATGGACGATTGGATGTTAGGACTTACGTTCTCCTAGACTTGAAGATTTCGGGGACGAAATTCTTTAAGGAGGGGAGAATGTAACACCTCGAATTTTCTGTTAACTGTAAATAAACAAATTTAAGTATAATTAATTCTTAATGAAAGAATTATGGGAAATAAGTTACGCTGTTGTGCTTGTCTTGGAATTCTGCCTGAGATAGAGTCCGAGTTTGCGTGAATCGGACTCCGTATGAAGGAGTTATGACCTCCGGAAGTTTCAGAATTCAAATTAAAATTCAAAAAGTTCAAACGAAGTTCAAATTTCAAAAATCAGACCCAAACTGGGCTGGGCGGGAAAATTCCTTCCCAGGCACCAGGTTGACCATAGGGTCGACCTGGGGGTCAACCTGCCCAGTCGACCTGGTTTGGCCCTGGCCAGCCTGGTCGGGTTTCTGGTCGATTTTTGGGGCTTGGCTGTGTCACTAGGGCTTACATGTTGCTTTCTGATTGGCTTCTCTTGAGATGGATGGTCTGGATTCACTCTAGCTTCATCGACGGCTCTAATTAATTTGAAATTCTATAAATATAACTTGAGTCTAAACCTAAATTCACAAAAATAAATTGGAGATAGAGCCGTCATGCTGTTGGAAGGAAGCCAAGAGTAGCATCCACTTGTAGAAAGCTTAGAGACGATCCAAAATCAAAGTTAAAAAAAAAACAATTCAAACAACGTTAGTCTACCCAAAGGAAAGCATTTCAAATTCAGAACTCAGAATCCAGAATTCAAGTTCGTCGTTCGCTGTAAGAATAGTGATTCTTACGATGTGAATAAAATTAAGACTTGATTCGATGTAAATTGGGAATGGAATTGTGTTATTGTATAACAACGATGTTTATTCATATGCGATGTAATGATTGTGATATTGTGATGTTTGTGGTATAATTGAGTTTATGTTGATCGTATTGTACATTTAGAATGAAAACAACATCGCATGCAAGTTGTATAGTTCATGCTGTAATCTACACGTATATGTTTATGTGATTATATAGGTTGTATGTATACTTTATGCTAAAAACTCCTATGCCTAAATGGTTATGTTCATATACATATTCCTATTTTTATACAAAAGTTGCAAGTTCCTAATTTGGATCCATGTCAAGATCGACTTTAATATATGTTTCATGTTGCAGTTAGACATACGATTGGATCTAGTTCACACATGTGATGAAATTATACATACTTTATGAAAACGTCACATTCTTGTCATATGCTAGTTATGTTCGATGTTATGCCTAGATCCAAGACATGTTTAGGCTTATGTCGTCTAAATCATATGCTAATTTATGTGACACCTATTTGGTTAGATCCCTATTTCAATGCAAGTTCACATATATGAAAGTTGATTTAGGCTATGTTGTAAATTCACATGTATGTTGATTAGTCTATGTTGCAAGTTCACACCTATGACATTCATGTTGACTATTTTACAAGTTCACACCTATGATGTTCATATTGACTATGCCAAAAATGCCAAGTTTACACCTATGTCATGTTTATGTTAGTGAACTTCTTTATGCCAATTTTGTGTACGCTAAATTAGGCTAAGTTTTTAGCCTAATATTATACGTTAAAAAAATCATGCGAACGTAAAATTAGGCTAAGATTGTTAGCCTAATATTTAGACGGGGTACGGTTGGGAAAATTTAAAAATAGAAGGAATTGGCATGTTTGTCACATGCCAAAATTGGTGGCATTTAAACGGTATAAATTCTTATACCAAAAATGTTAAACTTGGAAAGTGGGCCATAACATTTAATTATTAGCAAATTTACATATAACAAGTAACAAAGACAAATATGTAAATTTAGAAAATACGAGTATGCTTAACACGGTTGGATTGAGTTGTGATGTAAACCTGCCCGGACCCGCCCGGCTGTCCAGTAGTCACAACAATACCTATCCAATGTGGGTGGTTAAGCATGGAGCCCAATAAGGACCCGAGGTTAGACTGAGTTACAGTGTAAATCTGCTTGGAACCGACCGGCACATCCAGTAACCGTAACAATACCTGTCTAATGTGAGCGGTCGGTGCTTTAAAAAGCTAAGGACAGACTGTCAGGATGGTAGGGTTAAGTTAACTAAAACACTTAACCAATTCAACATGTTAATGAAATTGATGGGTGGGGTTAGGTAAATACTGACACTTAACCATTTAACATGTTTGGCTAGAAAACCCTAGTAATGGGGACCCATTTCAGCAGTAATCCAATTAGGTATCATGGTACCCTAAAACTAGGCAGGGTGGGTCATGATTACTGGGCTGATTGTAAGCGGTCAAAAACGACGGCGGTGGGTGCAACAATGTGGGTTCTAACGGAGTGCGGGCGTGCACACACTTCGGAGCAGACAAACAGGGCACTGGGGGCACCAGTAGTATA
The DNA here is from genome assembly GCA_030737875.1 of Allium sativum. NCBI lineage: Eukaryota > Viridiplantae > Streptophyta > Magnoliopsida > Asparagales > Amaryllidaceae > Allium > Allium sativum. Next base: position 688,855,538 of record CM060922.1, read on the forward strand.
ACCTATGCATTTCTAGTATTGTGTCGGGCCGCCACCATGGGACTTGATACACCCCATGGTGGGACCAACATAGGTATCTACAATCTTTGGGGGCCGTAAGACACAGATGATTATGCGAGTAGGAGACGATCTTTAGAAAAAGGGGATCACTTTACCTCCTGCATGGGGAGCCAGTTAAGACAACGCAAGTAGGTGCCGAGATATAGTATGGGGTGCGATAGTATATTCGTTTCAAAACTGCTTTATCTTAGTTAATGATACTTTCCTATTTCCAGTTTATACCTATCATGCCCTTATTCTTATTCTCATACTGAAGAGTCACTAGACTTACCAGGCTTTATGTCTGACCCTATTTTCTTTCGTCTTCTTTTCTTCCGTTCCCACCTGGGTCCACAGGGAGGAAACAACTCAGCTTAGTCAGACTCATTGCAAGCTTCAAGATAGTAGATGTACGGTTTGGACTCTCTCTCCTTGGCTATGGCTGTTGGACACAATCATGGGGATTTATGCGGTTTTTATTATGTTTTATGCTTCTTTATTTAATAACCAAGATAGAAATGATGATGTAATGTTTTGGAAGTTATTATGTGACAGTTATGGAAATGTTTTGTATGAACACGTATTTATGAAATAAAAAGTTTGTTGTTTTTCCGCTGCTTATATATATGTGTTTATATCTGTCTTGTGTTTTATCTGTGACTTTTACTTACAAACCTCCACCAAAGTTAAGGCATTCCCTTTGTGAGTGACCTTAATGGAGGATGGGGTGTTTCAATATATATACCTATTTCCAAATTTTTAATTTCATTAAAAATGCAGGGTGTTACAATTCAGAAGCAAAATCGTGATGTGCTCTATTACTTCCAAAATCTTATGCTGAACAAGCCGCCATCACATGAGCACATGGTATCTTCTGCAGAAGTGAGATGTGGTATGTACATGTGCAATGAGGATTTTCGATTTTAACATCATATTCATCTCCGTAATAGTGAATCACTTGCCATTTATATCTACCAAATCGAACAAGCCTACAACGCCGTGCTTCAATGGCATGATTTTCAATTTTAGCTTCCCATTTTGGAGTAAATTTTGAATTCAGACCCTCCCCATTTTCTTGCCTTTTACAGAAATATTCAAATGATCGAAAAAATGGTCTTGCAACCAACGCCTTTATAGGTAAGGATCTAGCGCCTTTTAGTACACCATTAAAACTTTTGGATGCGTTGGTTGTCATAATATGGAAGCAGCCACCGTCATCTCTGCAAAGGTCACAATTTTCTTCTGAATTCCCCAGGCTTCGTTCAATCCAGTTATGCACCTCCGTCTTAGTTGCCTTGATTTCTTATCTAAGTTTAGTGTATTCAACCACTTCTGAAGCACATGCAGTAGCGTAAAGCAAGCCTACAATTCGTTTGTCTCGATGACCTGCAGCTTGAAAATTTTCTTTAAGATGCCTTGCACAGAACCTAAGTTTGTGCAGTCCTTACCATATATCCTGCAAAGCTCTTATAATCCCTTTCATTCTGTCAGATATAAAAGTAATGTGTCGATTTCGTACACTGTAAATGAACTCACGAATTCATGAAAAGAACCAGGACCAACTATCATATGATTCAGATTCAACCACCTCATAAGCTAATGGGAAAAGGCAGTCGTTGGCATCTACAGCAGCAGCAACTAGCAGTGTTCCTTTGTATTTACCATACAAATGTGTCCCGTCAATACAGAGCACTGGACGACAGTGCAAAAAACCTGCAATAGAAGGACCAAATGTCCAAAAAGCATGCTCAAATACCCCAACATTATCGTGTGATATATGTCTTACTGAACCTGGGTTGTTTCTTTTTTATTTCCGCAAAGTACTGAGGCAAATACAAATACGATTCGGCCCAGTCACCACATATTTTTTCCAACGCTTTATTCAACGTTCGCCAAGCTTTCATGTAACTTATTTTGATGTAGATTTGCTCGTCGACAATCACTTGCACCATGCCAACCGAGATATCCAAATTGGCCTTCACAAAAGACATGATTTTTGTAACACCCCACATCCGTTAGTGTCACTCACAAAGGGAATGCACTAAGTTCTGTGGAGCATTTAGGGTAAAAGATGCAGATAAATTACAAGACAGACATAAATTAAATAGTGGAAAATAAAACTTTGCTTTATTGATAAAATAGTTTGTACAATGGTTTCTTTACAATATCAGAGTATCATCTGTCTTACAAAATAAAGAAGCATAAAAACAACATTTATATTCCCCGATTTTAGCAAGAGCCAGCCATAGCATCTGGAAAGAGAATCCAAGCAAACTTCGATAAATCTTCAAGATGGGAAAGAGTGACGGTCCAACTCAACCTGAGCTATACTATTCCCTCCTTTACTACCTGGGGGGAGGGGGGAACGGAAGAAAAGAAGACGAAAGAAAAACAGAGTCAGACATAAAGCCTGAGTAAGTTCAGTAACTTCTAGCATGTGAACATGGGAAACAGAACGACATGAATTAACTGAATACAAGATTATACCATGATGATAGGGTTGGCAAGATTTGACAAGATTAGTACAAGATATGCTAAGATAAGATTAACTGGATATGCTCTAATACTTTCGCTGCTTCACTATTTCCTTGTTATACTGGTTTCTATATCTCTGCACCAGCTAACTAATGTCCCAACTAGTAACGCTTACGTGATCCCGATCCCTGTATTTTCCATCGCCTTCAGGCATCCATTTATTTATTTGTTACCTAGATTTAATCTAGGGTTTTCTATCAAGCGCTTTCTAGTTTCAACTAGAGTTTACGCTATCTGCTGAACGCTTCTCGGATTCAGGGTTTATGCCCCTTAGTCCAAACGATGCCCCCAAGTCTAGGACACACTACCTAGAGTGGTATATGTTCCTATACTTCCCCACGCATGTATCGCGAACTGTTATCGCTTGTCTAGATGCACATGTCCCTTAATGTGCGATCCGAGTCCTGTGTCAGGGCAAATCAAGGAATACAGAACTCGGTCGGGAGCTTTCAGATATCGGCCGATGCAGATGCTAAGGTCTGTTTTTGTTCCAGTGGCTATGGTCCCACTTGACCCCTCCCTCAACTAATGAAAGGCACACCTTGTAAAATGAGAACTATACGCCGGCCTCCGGTGCCCCACTATCCTATGGCCATCCTCACCCATAACTAGATAGCAAGTATATGGTCTTTTGGAGTTCTCCGCCTTTCCGCTTCACGTATCTCGATTGACTGAAGATGGATGGTAGACGACGAGTCGCTATCACAGGGCTACCGTTTTCTCGCCGAATCACGCCGGTCCATCCTAGTCTTTAGGTTGCCATATATTTCAACCAAGGCATACCCCTGGTTCTTCTACGCAGACCTTAACCTCTGTGAGCCCAGGAGGATCATCTGCAGCCTCACAGAAGGATACCAAGAGTACCCTCACGTCCCCTCGAAGCCTCGGGCTTCGTAACCCAATTCATTGGATCCTTCTTTCTACTCAGACGGACATTCGCTCCTTCCCGTGTTATATTAAGAATTACTACTTAGTTTTACTAACTAAGATTTACCACTTAGTTTCCAAAATCGTTGTTTTCTTAACTACGGTTTACTACTTAGTTCTCTTTCCCTTCAATTTGGATTGGTTAAGTGTCATTAGTCAATTCAAGCCAACTTAACCCTCTTCATTTACCCTGTTAAGCTGGTTAAGTGTTATCAGTAACTCATGTTGACTTAACCCTACCACAAACCAAGTTATATTGGTTAAGTATTTATTACTTAACCCTACCCATTCACCCTGTGTTGGTCAAGTGTTCCTTTTTAACTTAACCTTGCCCGTCTGTTTTAACTAACATATTATTATTAATGGTTAAGTATTATCCCTTCATGTTTTAGACTTAACCCCATTCCTTTATCACAACCTGATGGTTAAGTGTTCGAGTTTACTTAACCCTACAGTCTAGCCCAGCTAACATAAGTGTATTAGATTTTACTTAACCCCAACCTCCAGTCTAGTTAACATATTAATTTGGCTAAGTGTATTAACTTTACTTAACCCCTACAAGCCTCGTTTTGCTACCTTGAGTTTGGTTAAGTATCTCTGTGGACTTAGCCCTCCCATTCTAGCTTAACTGTGTTAAGTTGGTTAAGTGTTCCTATGGACTTAACCCTCCCATTCTAGCTTAACTGTATGGCCCTAACCCCACCCACCAGTCTAATTATCTTGTTGAACTGGTTAAGTGTCTTAGTTAACTTAACCCTACCATTCTTGTTCTAGCTTTAACTAAATAAATTAAAGCTGCTACCACTCACATTAGACAGATATTGTTGCGAATACTGGATGTGCCGGTTGGTTCCGGGCAGGTTTACATCACAACTCAGTCTAACCTCGGGTTAGGCATATTCGTGTTTTCTAAGTTCAAAGGGGTTTTGATTAGTTTTCAAATCAGGTTTTGAAAGTAACCATCCCGTCCGTCGGATGAGTTAGGGATAGCCAGGGAGAGCAAGAAACTTGTATTTTCCAAACTCAAGCCTAGACACTATCCTCTCTGTCACCCTAGAACTTCTGGCTTATTATTAAAAGAGATGTCGTTAATAAACCTTTAATTTGTCTAAATTCACATTTCCTCATTTAGGCCAGATTCTATAGGTAAATTATTCCTAATTTACTTATTTCCCAATTACTCTTTTAATGTAAATTGTCTACATTTATTTCTATGGCCTGTTTCCCCTTTTAAATCATATTTATGCTTTTTGGTATGTGGACTATACCAAATTAAGTGTCACTAACCATGATTTTTCTAAACCTGCCAATTACTCCCAATTATGGCCAATTTCACATTTATGCCAATATACTTACCATGCCAAATTAGCTAATCCAATTCTGATTCAACACTCTAATTCTAGACTTATTACTCTAGTTCACTATTCATGTAAATGCTAGATTTACATGTCAATACTAGATTTCAAATTACACATCTTATAATTCATGTTGAATTTATCCAATTTGCATTTCTATGAACATGCCATAATACATGTTCCCAATTTATGCCAATTTCCAAGTTAAACTACGTTTTTAGTAAATTTCATATTTTGCCCAAACTGCATTCCCACCGTTCGTATAATCGTCATTCTAGATCATAAATAAAGCTAGGTTCGTAGAAAATAGGGAATGAACCAAAGATGCTATGCAAAGGATAGACATACTAACTGGCATAAAAAGGGTTGAATAACGACGTCGGTTCAAGAACATGGGTAGACCTAACTTAATAGGTAAATTCCCAAGGTCTAAAACCAAGAATAGACAGAATAAAGACGTAGGTTCAAGAACGTGGGTAGACCTAACTTAATAGGTAAATTCCCAAGGTCTAAAACCAAAGAAAACAAAGAACAGACAGAATAGATAATCGGGTTTAGACCCAATTTCACAGTCACAAAACTTAAACACTTTCCTAGTCATGACCATAGGTGCTTAATCACAGTTGTCCCATTTATGTCATAGACAATAGTTTTGCTTCCTAATCAAAGGTATAGGCTTGTGTTCATAGTCATGGAAATAATTCTCATAGTCACAGTCACAGTCATAGGCAATGTCCATAGTCATAGGCAATGTTCATAGTCTTAGGCAATGTTCATAGTCATAGGCAATGTTCATAGTCAAAGAGGCATATGGTTCTAAGGTCCATAGTTTCATAGTCACAGTCTTATTTGTCCTCGAATCATAACAGTTCTTAATTTGGTCCAAAGAAATAGGCACTGATTCAATAGAAATAATTGGCATACTCTTTTATTCCTTTAATTTCATGTCACGATAAGAGAAACGTTCAAATCTAGAAATAACTGACTTACAGAGATTAGATTAGAATAGAAAGATGGCATTGCTATGATTCATAGAAAAACAGTCGTTGCAGTCGTTCGAATCTTCACTTGAATTCTAGCTTGACTTGAACCTCTTCTTGAGCAGCATTTCCTCGTCTTGATTTATTTTATATATTACTTATTCTATTATTTAATTAAGAGGAGGAGAAGAAGCCATGTTCGCCAATAATCTTTGCAACATAAGGGTAGAAAAGAATTGTGAATAGAGAAGAAGACTAGGGCTGTTTATATAGTGTTAGGTGGACGAACCTGGTCAGAAAACGCGACCAAATACATCAGAACGAACAAGGTGCAAAAAGCTGGAAAAACAGGGGGGGTCGACCCCCAGGTCGACTACATTGGGTGCCTCAGGTCGACTACCCAGTCGACCTGGGTGTCTTGGGCGGGAAAATTCCCGCCCTGGCCAATACGGCCCGATTTTGAAATTTGAATTTCTTTTTTGTCTGTTCGAATTTTAAACTGAATTCTGAAACTTCCGGAGGCCATATCTCCCTCATACGAACTCCGATTTACGCGAACTCGGACTCGTTTTCATGCAGAATTCCGAGACAAACACAATGGCGTAGCCCGTTTCCCTTGATTTTAATTTTAACTTTTAATTCTGCCTTGATTTGTGAATCTTAGTGTTACAGAATTACGGGGTGTTACAATTTTGGATACAAGAAACCAAGAAGTGGCTTGCTTGTGGTTGAAATTAATCGTAGGGTTGACATAGTTATGATCATGAGGCAACTTTCTAATTTCCCACCATACAGTTTGTGATTTCTTCGACACTATTGCATGTATTCTCCATGGACAAGTAGGATCAACATTATATACAAATGTATATATTGTTTTATTTGACTTGATTGGTTTGTACGAAACACCGTGTAGAATAGACCATTCCGTAAGTTGGTGGAGAAACTGTTCTTTTCTTTGGAATACCATTCCAACAACAAAACCATTTTGTACGCAAGAAGCTGAGAATTTTTCACTAGAAAACTCTAGATTAGCCACTATGGACCAAAAGTTGTCGTGGCAACGACCATGCTAACAATATGTTCAGCTTGCTATAAAGGACCTAAACCCCAGTCTTCTTCGGGTTCTTTAGTCAATCTGTTAATAAATGCATTTCAGTTACATCTTGCATTTCAATGAGTAGTTAGAGAACTAAATTATTGTGCAACAAATACCTTTGGCTCATATCGAACACATCCTATTGCATTTGTTGTCTGCAGTCTTCTAACTGATCAGTTTGTTGTTCTTCTTGTTGTTGTTGCTGCTCATCCACATTCAGATGGATGTACGGATTGGTGTACAAAGGAGAATTAAAGATGAGTGAAGGATCATGAGTTTGCAACATTTCTGTGAAATAACCTAAACCGCTACTCATGATAGGAGGTGTGATGATTTCTTCCACGTTATCTTCCACAGTTTCTTTTGCTGTTTTCCTTACAAACAACTCAATCGATTTCTTAATAGCAGAAAACATTACTTGTACATCTTCATCGTCTGAAAGTGATACGGCTCTCGACCCCGAATCAGTAGACCAGCTAACAGACAACTCGATATCATATTCGAGAGGGTTAATTTTGGCTGCTTTGAAGACTGATTCTTTCAAAGCATCCAGTGTGCAACCCTTTCGAACTCTCCTGGTTTGCATAATCCTCCCACGTAACTTTCATTTTGGTGCTCATCCATGACCAATTCACCGTCGTAGTAGCAAAGTGTAGGAATAAAAGTAGGTGCCATTGTTGAGCGAGTATATTTTTCTTGAGGTTATTTGAAGATAGAATTGAAGTGTTTCTACAATAAGAAATAATGTGTTGAAGAGCTATGAAATAGGGAAACCATCTAAGTAATTTCATTGTCAAATCAACTTTAATCAACTTAGTAAGGTCGTTGTCAAGTCAGAATTAGTACTGCTTTAATCATGTCATCGATTTCAAAATAAAGTAGAATCAATTGTCCTATGTTCGTCCTGATCCCAAAAATCAAGTCTTGAATCAGAATTGGCATAGTTTTAATCATGTCATGAATTTCAAAATAAAGCATTGTCATTTGTCCTTACAACGGTTTTATCACAATGGGCATACATTGGGTCTGATTTGGCAAAGTCTTGTCAACTCAACTATTTCGAAATATTGGACCAACTTTGTCCGTGTCTAGTCAAATCAACTGATTTGTGGCAGATCGTACTGTACAAAAACAGATTGACCAAGCTTTAATTTATGGCAGCTAGTTGTCAATTCGTCTTTATGTCATAATGTGTACTATACGATCCAGCAAACATACAAATCTTTAATTCAGAGTTCAGAAACATAAAATAATTTATTAGAAAACACAAACATATAGTACTTCATATTAATCTTCCAAGTCCTACAAACACATAAACAATAATTCAAACTCAGCTTCAAAAACCAACAATGACTACAGATAATAGAATAACTCAAAATAAACTTCAGAAACCAACAATGACGATGGATAATAGAAACACTAGTGGTTACGGTTAAATTGTAAGTCCTCTAGGAGTCTTTTAAGACGTCTAATTTCTTGCTCCAGCTCTTTCGCATATGCTATGCCCTTGGACAAAGCGTTCGTCAAACCATTTTGAAAAACTGCATCTGTGGGGATAGTTGGAAAAAGAAGACTTCGACGACCAACATTTTTGCCATCATCTGATACAACAACTTCAGCCATATATCCACAGTGGCAGCAAACTGGGTACGAGTTAACCTCTTGCTCTACCATTGTTTGAGACGTCATTTTGAAAATATATAGAGTTGAGAATATGTGGTTGAGTATGAATCAGAATTGTGAGAGAATTAGTGGGTACATATAAAGTTTGGGAAATGAACAAAATACATAGGCGAGTTTTCAAAAATCAAACACAGGCGAGTTTTCAAAATGCTCCAGTATGCCTCCCCGAACAAAACAAGCCTATATTTGTTATTATTTCTGAAACATGGCTAAACAAGTAACACTCTCTCCAAACAAGCCTATATTTGTGAATTCCCCTATACAAAATGCATTCTATCTTCTTGAAGAACACTTCTAGGATCTGCAAAATGCAATCTGAATTAGTTCAGAGAAAATGACTTTCACTATGTAAACTCAACTAATATTCATAACCATGTGTGGCAGAAAACAAAGTTTTCTTACTTCTTCAAGGGTAACATCATCAAGAAAACCAGTAAGCAACATAGACATGTGTAAAGTGTATTAATCTTTATGTCAAACCAACTATCCGTACGTTTGTTAGCCTCCTACACATAATAAAAGGATTATAAGATGAATATTAAAACTTTCAAGGATTAGTATGATTTCTTGTCACGCAAAAAAGGATAAGTACCTTCTTTTCAGCATAAAGAATACATATGAAAACTTCTTTTCAGCAGGCTTCTCAGGGGCTTTCTGCTTCACATCAGGTTTCGTTTCTACCTTGTACACAATAATGCACTTTTCTGCCTCAACGGTGTTGTCAATAACATCTAAGCCTAGGATTACCTCCTCATGTGCGAGGTCATATCTTGATTAGGTTCGTATGTACTACTAGGAATGGCAATGGGGTGATATCGTGTTCTAATGTACATAAATTTGTATACTTATATTTTTTTTATCAATAAATGATAAATTATATACATATTATAATGTGTCCAAAATGATAAGAGAATATAATAAAATGAGTTGTAAGATAATAGTTCAAAATGTATGCATTTGTTATTGTATAATTATCGTTGATGCAACTTAATATTATGAAAATTTATTGCTTGTTGATTGAAAGAATATAATATTCAAGTTATAACCATGTATACCTAAGTAGATTAACAAGTAATCATTACAGTAATAAAGTGTTTAAATGATGTTTCAATCATGCGGGTTGGGTTGGGGCGGGTTAGCCGTCCCCCAGACCCAACCCTAGACCCAGACCTCCAAAAGCGGGTCATGGGTCTACCCGTCCCGAGACCCTATGGGGGTCTAAATGGGTCAAAACAGGGGCGGTCAAGCGGGTTTGGACCCTAGACCCGCCCCATTGTCGTCCCTATGTACTACCATTTCCCAGTTGATCGACATGCAATTCTATGTTCGTTATTTATCTACGTGGTACGACACATACGATTACAATATCCGTAGTTATATATCTTCACTTGGATAGTTATGTATTTTTGTTTCAAGCAGGACTTTTCTTTCAAATGTATTAAGAAGTAAAAATCATGAGATGAATAAACATGGAACTTTGTTGATTGTACTTTGTGTGTATTATGTTGCAATGTACTTTCTTAGTTTTATGTTATATGGTGTCATTATAATTCATAATAATGTTTGGGCTTAGCTAACTCTGGTATAAAATGTTAACGAAACTGAAAGAACATCAATGAAAAAAGGTTGTTGGATTTGGAAAACTGTAGCTTTCAGGTGATCGGTTTTCAATAGGTTTTAATTCATTGTACCAACACAATCTTGTTTCTCACTTTTCACATTTGTTTTTGGATTCTTGCTCGACATTATTTATCAACATCCTGGACTTTATATATAGTAATGGTCCGTACTCTCACAAGAAAAAATGTGATAAAGATCAACTATAAATAATGGTGTCAATTTCTTCGCTGCTATACACTAAAAAAAATTACATGTTAGTTCTCTTCTTTCAACTTGCTGGGATTGATGATACTGAAAAAATACATATTAGCCATATTATCACCTATATAACAAACCTTCTTATTCTCAGAATAAGCACAAAAGAAGGTTTGCTATAGCGTAGATGATATGGTAAATGGAATTCAGAAACGATTACAACAAGCTATTTAAGAATTTAGGAGCAGTTGTGGTGCTCCAGCGGATCTAGCTTTTGGTGTGACTAGGGCCAAATTTTTTCCCGCATCATAAAAATGCTTCAAGTTTTTCTAGATATATACCAACATGTACAAATACTTCTCAAATATGCCAAATGGAGTATCATATGGGCAGAAGATGGCCTTGTTGTGCGACAGGTAGGGCATTTTCCAACTTCCAGTTGGGGCAGGATTCACTTGAGAGGTTAATTTTGCCAGAAAAAATCTCAACAAGGGCACTATCCCTTGCTGACCACACACTGCGTCCGCCTCTGGTGGTGCTTAAAGGTGTAGATGAAAACGCTTTTGAGCTTGAGAGCTCACAATTGAAATAATTATATAACAATTTATCATAACAAAGTTGTAAATTTACTAATATTATATACTAAAAATGATTAGTTCAATAATAGTTTGTAAAATGTAAATAATAATGAATTATATAATCTAAAATTTAATAAAAATTTCTATAAAATTATTTATTAAATTTATTATAGTAAAAAATAAAGAGTGAAACAATTATTTTTTCACAAATTTGAAGAACCACGAGGTTCATAGAGGTCGGATTAGATGTTTTAATAGATTTTTCAGGTTAAACCGCGGGTCTGTGCACGCGCAAGGTTAATTCATTTTCATAGCCGTGGCGCTCCAAGGTCAAAGGTTAACCGCGGTCGAGCCAAGGTTGGGTTGGGTCTTTAAAACACCGGGTGAAATATAAAACTAGAAATTGGTTTCCTTCATCGAAATCTGGAGTCCTGAACCATGTATAGAAACATTTTACTTCAATTCCAATTTGTTTGTATGTATTTTTTACAGGTGAATCCTATAGTAATTAATAATCATACAGATATAATTTGATACAACAGCCCGTTATATATATATATTTATATTTATCGGTTACTTTTACCATGATATGCAAAGCGATATATGAAAAATACATAAAAGTTGAAAAAAACCTGGATTCTGCAAATTGAACAACAATACGAATATAATAGCATTCACATTTTGATTTTACGCAATTTTATGTATAAAATGATTGATATTTACTATTTCACAAACAAATAATCCATACTATGGCAGCGTTTGCGACGAACGGTAATAGGGTATTTGAGCATGACACATTAGTGAACGAGAAATGCGTTTTTTGCTGCGAACGAGGTATTTGAGCGTAGTATTTGTATGTGAATTTATTTGTTTTAAATTAATTTATGCATTTAATTTTAATTCATGATTCTTATGTGAATGACAACAATTTTGGTATCCTTGAAATTTTAGGCTCGCGTTGCTAAAATATTATAAGTATCTTGGTATATATATGAGTATGCAAACATTATAGTATCAATTGAAATAAAACCAAATGCCCTTAAATAAACATGGAGGCTTGATACTCATCCATATACAGTAACTATCAAAGATGGGCACGAGGGCGTATGCGTGCATGCAAACAACGGTTTAGTTACAACAACGAGTGTTCATTTTACATTTTTTTAACGTTAGCATCCGACGCGTCAGACGCCAACAATTCATTTTCCAGTGATCGAGCTATTGTTTTTGAAAGGGTTTCAACCACGTTATGGTGTCGGACGCAAACCAAAGTAACATGAAAAAAAAAGAGTTGCGAACGGTACGTATGTATGTATACATGAATATTTGCTACAGAAAAGTCACTATGAAAATTGTATTTTATGTCACATGTTTATGTTTACATTATAACTAGAAATAATTTTTGTTGAACCAAAATTTTCCATTTTTAAAACTTCTTTTGATGCAAGCAAAGCCGATAAACGTTTGATATACGTTCGTATTGGTGAATAGGAATACTTGATATTAAAACTGTTCTCAAATGAGATCTGCATTCGAAAGTATCCATAGGAACACTATTCATATGTAACCACTAAGAAAAATACGTGTACTATAATATTTTTAGGATCAATCAGGATTAATATTCCTGTGGATATAAATTGATACAACAACCTCATGTTTTATATTGGTTACTTTTATCTTCATATGCAGAAATAGGACTGTTATTGTAATGGTAAATTTACCATTACCATACCATTACTTGTTGATCAGTAACCATTTTTGATTGAAATCGGTATACCAGTTTAAAAAGTATGGTAACGGTAAATTTACCATTTCTAATGGTAAATTATGGTAACATTTCTTCAATACCAACGATAATGGTGATTTACCAGTTAATTTAAAATATAAGTATATTCATGTGATATTCTTTATTATATGCATTAAGAACCAAATAGATGATTATATTTAGTTCAATAATCAGGTGAAATAATTCCAAGTACACTTATTTTTTTATTTCTGTTTTAATACAAACTAACATTGTATATAGTATAATGAAGATGCACTGTGTACAAAAAGCATGTGAAGATATAAACGTTGATGTATAAACGGTAATTTACATTTACCAGTGTAACGGTTACCAGATTATCGGTATATCAGTCTTCGATATACCTGTCGATTGGTAATGGTAGCAACTCTTGCTTTCTAGTGAAAACAGTATGGTAACGATATTTATCAAATGGTAACGGTAACTATTAACTTAACAACCATATGCAGAATTGCTAGTATATACTGGATAGATGCCCTTTTTCAAAATCCAACTGTATTTACATTTAACACTACTGGATATCAAAATATTGTCTGTCTAACTTATCAACATATAGTTTGATATTATGCATTTTAGTACATAAAATCATCGATATTTAACATTTTATTAATTAAATGATTTATATTATGCATGTATAAATGAATATTTGTTATCTAAAAGTGATCATATTTTTTTAAGTTATGTATTTATATTTGGATGCTTACTAAAAAGAATTTGTATTAAACCTAATATTTCTAATCTTTAAAACGTCACTTGTCATGAGCAAAGTAGATAAGTGTCGATAGATACGGATATCAATACCAAATTTTAATGAACAATCCACATCTAAAAGTATTTGTAACAACCTGGATTTTTTCACTTTGATTGTGTATATTTAATTAATTTCAATAATTGGTTTTAAAAACAAAAGTTAGGGTTGACAATTAGAACCGAAAACCGAAAAACCTAAACCGTACCTACCCGAAAAGACCCCAACCCGAACCAAACCCAAAGGGCCTCGGGTCGGGTCTAGGTGATGAAAAATACACTCAAAACCCGATCAAACCCGACCCGCATAGACCCGACCCGAAAGACCCGAACAAAAAACATTGAAATATATGTATTTTTAGTGTTATTATTCAACAGATCCCGAACTGACCCAACCCGAACCGAACGGAAGCTCGGGTCAGGTCCAGGTTTTTAAAATTTATAATTTAGACCTGACAAAACCTGACCTGCCTAGAACCGAGACCCGCTGGGTCGAGTCCGGTCTAATTGCCTCCCCTAATAGAAGTAACTCAGTTTTACTATTAAATAATAATTGTAAACTCATTTTGAATATTTTTTTACAAAATAAATAGTTCAATGAAAAGCAAAAAATGTGGCTAAAATTTGTTTTTTAGATTTTTACTTTCCATTTAACAGAAAGTTGTTGCAACATTGTTGCACATATATGCACACTTTTGTAATGTACACAAACACATGTAATAACAAGGTAACTAATGCTTAATCAATTAACTAATGTTTAAAATCCTTAATTACTTTTAGAAAATAATTAAAAAGAAAAAGAAATATTATGTGATGGGTAGTATATGCCATTATGGTTTCCGGTACTAATGCACATGGAGGAGGTGGAGTGCATGAGTTGGCATTAGAAAAGTTGTATAGTCCATGAATTTCTACACTGACTCCAAAAATATATAAGGGTAAGAGCCTTGTCTGATGATGTAATTGAAGAGTTTAGGTTTAACCTCAACGATTGTTAGCTGAAAGCTACATTCGGTTGAGATATGACCCAAGTGGAGTGAGTGCAGCATGCTTAAATACAAGAAGTAGTCGTATCCATAGCAATGTTGAAGTGATTTGCAGATGTAGTCAATCTATATTGATAATATATGTAAAAATAATATTGATAATATAAGTGCTTTTAGAATTCGAAGAAATACGTGTCTAAAGAATCGCGAGGGCTTTGGAATTCCGTATTTTGAGAAATCTTATTCTTATTTCATATAAAGTTAAATATATAATATCTTACATGAAATTGCCCTCTTGGCACAAGAATCCATAAATCCTCTTAAGGTTAAAAAGCTGAAAATGTAAGAGATCGAGAAATAAAAATGTTTTCCCTTTTCGAAATGTCCCTAGGTCTGTATTTATAGAGGTAAAATGCAGCATGAGATCCTAATGTCGACATCTCTAGCATTTGGTATCTGCAATTCCCATGACATTAAGTTCGACTCTTGGGTACACGGTTGAGGTTTGGTGTTGTTTTGATAGGAGCAATATTGCTTTGCAGTGACAATGATACGAAATGACATCATTATGCAGGATATTATTCTTGATAACTCTTTAAAATTTTGATGACTTTCAGTATAAGCATTGCGTGTAAACGATGTCCGATGTTCATAGTGTGTTTCCTGTACGATATTAGTTATTGACGATATTAGTGGTGATCGATATCAATTTAGTATCACTTGAAAGTCGACATAAAATAGTTGCAATATGATATAGTGGCAACGCCAATGATGGCTTTATTATCTTAAAACTGCATCATTGGAATTGTATTGGCTACAAGTTTTCTTTCATAATAATATCACACGACACTAGTACATAGCAACAATGACAGTAGATGACTCTATTATGGCTCTTCATTAACGGGATGCAACATGGAAGTTGTTATAATAACATTGATGGCCTTTGACATTAGTATCACTTGATGTCACCCTTCTTTGAAGAGATTTGGCTTCGTTCACACGCGGTATTGATGATCAACGATATTGATATGATGTGTGGAAAATTGGCATGAGTGAGAGATGGCATTGTCTTTTGCTCTACTCCTTCGACATCATTTATTCAATTCTGTTAGTGATGTGTGATATATATGATAACAAAAAAAAAAAAGAGATGCAACAGTAAATGAAAGTGACATTAATCAACAACTGTATTAATGAGGCAACAAGGCTCGAACCAACTTTACCTCTACAGCTTCAACGACGACCGATAGGGTAAATTTCTCCTGGCAAGTCATTCCCAAGCCTCTTCCGGAATTTCCACCAACTTCTCCCTCTCATAACAGCTGTTTACTGATGAACTATCGTCCTCCAGAACACCCCTAACCCAGCTATCCCACACCGGAATCAACAAAAGACGATAAAGAATGAAGGATTTCAGCTAGATGACCGACGATAAAGCTGGTCAAATAAAGTTCGAGGCATCTATTGGAAGAGGTGCTTGACTGGTTTGACGGTGAAAGGGAAAGGTTCGAAAAACTCTAATACTGAAACACCACATCTTTTGGTTGGAAAACAGAAAGTAAATTTCTTACAGCAGTACGATTTGGGGGCAGGAGATGCTTCTTAATTTGATGACACGATGATCTCGCCTAAATCTCAACAATTGCATCTGTAACGACCTATATTTTTTAACGATTTAATAATTATTTTTATTTAAATAATGGTTTGATAATTTAATGGTTTAAATTAAACAACTTTGAATATTTAATTAATATAATAATTAAATAATATATATAATTCCGAAATAATCGGAAATAGCAGAATTCACAATATTGTGTGAATTGGATCATTTAAAATATTTAATTCGGTTTAGAATTGAATTATAATAATGAATATATTTAGTAAATGAGGTTAGAGCATATACATTATATTATAATTATAATCGAGCTTGAAATGGCGTGGCAGTTCGTAATTTGGAGATTCGAACTTTAAACGATTATACAGAATCTGTTTTAAGTCGGATTTCTATGAAACAAGAAACGTTTGGAGCTGGTGAACTATATTTTTCTAATGGAAGAGAAAAATCGAGATTTCGTCATGTAGATTATGAGTTATGTCCAAATCAAATTTTTGAAACATCGCTATGGAATTCTTTTATAATTTATAACGATTTATTTATATTATAAAAGGATTTTTAATATAAATTGAATACTAATTTAATCTGGTTTGAAATGTCAAGTTATAAATTCAAATAAGAATATTTTGGAGCTGTATGATATTCTATGTGAATATATATACGATAATATTAATATATTAATATTGAATTTAATTGTTTTTTAATATATTTATATTTAAATTGGTTTAATTAGGGCCTTAGAAAATAGCCATTTTTACAAACAACCTCCATTTTCGACAAAACTAATTTTGTTAGATCCGGAATATTAAATTATTATTAGAATTCAATTTTCGTGATTTTTGGAGTCAGTGTGTGGCCGAGTGGAATTTTAGTGTGAAAAACGGTCAATAATTTGACTTTAAAAAATACGCTGTGTGAGCAAATGAAGTCGGAACTCGATGAAACATGTAACGACCCGGGGAAAAGTTCGACTCTCGAGTTTTCGATAACAATACATAAACCCGTATTACTTGCCAAAAACCCAAGTATCGAACCCCCAGATTGTCATGAGAAAGAATTTAGAGGGTGAGAATAGAAAGAAAGAAGTATTAGAATAGAAGGAAGAAGAAGAACACATCAGAATCTCACAGCGGAACGAATAAAATATAATATCAAATCTCTTTATACAAAAGAAACTGTATATACATACCAATCATCAGAGTACAAACGATAATATCACAGCGGAAATACTAACTTTATATAACTAGCGGTGAAGCCGCCTGCTTCTAGCTCCTGAAACTCCAAGCGAAACCTAACCTAGAACATACTCGGTCTGACCCGAGCACATTTGATTTAAAACAAAATACACCGGGTCAGTCTAGAATACTATCAATGATAAATTCACAGAACACACACTTGCTTAACTTTGCAAAAATCCTTTCTCAAATCAAAAGATAATAGTAAGACCAGTCCACACATAAACACGGATGGTTTTTACCCTACTATAACCCAAAACGTTTTTGAAATCATAACTTGCTCTGATATTATCATAATGTCTAAATACAAGTAAATATCAATCTAGAGGAACGCTTGCATCTCACGCTCCCCATATATAGTATACAATCAAAAACCGCGGGCGCTTATTGGATATTAGACTCCAACCTTGACAAGGTATGGGACCACCTTCCGCACGTGTATCTCTAGAGGTGAATACACTGGGTTCAACAAGAACGTCTTGCAACCCGGCCCACACATGACCGACCACTCATTTCGCTTGAGTGTATCGAATATATATCACCGACGGTTGGGCTCAAACCACCATCTCTGGAAAAGGGACAACATCGAATATAGGTTACAGAAGCAAATGGAATTTCTCTATATAGGTGATTATACACCCTAATGAAAGCGACCCACATAGCCATGCTGCTTGCCCGATTTTTGTCATTTCCCGATTGATGAGGCTTGAGGCTAGAATTTATCTCCAGAACATCTTGTCATCATTCACTTTGAATGCCACATCATCAGATCCGCCAAATATCACTAATTGACGCCCACAAACATACTCTATTTGGGAGCTACCCAGGTATGTTTGAAGAAATCAACGTATGTGATCCCTTTGGAAATACTCTGTCAGACATTCGTCCATACAAGTCATCCAGGAACAGGATGAACCGAAGGTACTCTCCTACTGCATCTCATATAGGAATCACCCCAAGGATAAGTAGCGAGAAGTCCTTGCAAATCCGTGGATTCAACCATGATAGAATCACAAATCAAATAACTCTGGTTGCAAGCCAAAGAAATTCAACCAGTAGTCCTTCCGCTTATGAAGATCCACAGTCTTCACTTGCTCCGTCTTCAATCGACGTCTTCACGTATTTGGTTGTTGGAATGGTTTCGAATATAAATTCGATCCCGGTCTTTCCATACCAACAATCGTATTTGGTCTGGTTTGATAGTCGGTGTTTTAACTATCAAATAACAAATGTGTCAATAACATCAGTTTGCTGATTTGGCACTTAACACTACCTGACCTCTTTAAAATATATTTAACAAAATCGTTAATCAACTCTAATATTCGACTTAACTCTAACTAGACTAACTCGACTTATTTAAATCAACTGGACTATCCTGACTAACTTGATTAATTCCGACTGATTTACTTTGATCGATTAACTCAAACTTGACTAACTCGACTTGATTACTCCTATCATTTAACTAATACTTGACTTAACTCCATTCGCTTGACTCTAGATCGCAGCGATCACAATGGTTACGCCTGATTCCCTCAGGAAACATCCGACCGCCGTAGGCTATCTACAGCCCTGCGAATTACGCCAGCAGTCGTGCGAAATGGAAACTCTTCCTGAATAATTATGGTTTGACTAACTCCAACTTAAATACGATATTCGATCAACTCTAATTGTTGACAAAATATACACGTCTGTTGCTTATTGATTATAATTAAATATATATTTGGGGTGAATGAACAAATGAATAAATAGATCATTTGTATGTATATGATGAATATATACAAATTTGTACATGGTTAAAATTGTTGACAAAATATACACGTCTGTTGCTTATTTTGTATAACATGGAAATGGATCTAAATGTTGTAAAATGGGTTAAGTGTTGTATGGATCTAATAAAGAAAAACCCTAAGGGGCAAAGTTGGAATTAGCAAGATCACAACCCTAATAAATAACCAAGAAAACAACCAGCCGGCCCTAAATTCATTTCTCTCGTTCATTACAAAAAAAAAATGGTTGAAGCCCTAGCCGTTAAAAATTGGGGGGAAATCAATCAATCCACCATCCCACATAAAATAGAACCGATTCGTGAGAGAGATGGATTCTAGAGGGAAACGGCGGTAGGTCTAGGGAGATCGAAGCCTAAATCGAGGAACCACAGAGAGAAATCGACGTCTGGAAGCACGAAACCGAATCGAATGTGAGTGTATTTCACTTTTCAAATAGAAATCGAAGTCTGTAAGCTGAGTTCAAGAATTATTTGTATATTTTTATATGTACAGTCTTCTTGCTATTAAAGTCTGAACTGAATGAGATTTGGGAAAAGATAAAAATAATTATCTTTTTGTCATATAAGCAGTTAAACTGTCTGCTTGCTTATATGTAAATATGGTTTCTGAACTTTTTAGCTGGAACGATTTTAAGGGTTATATTAGGAACCTATATGAAATTGTAAGGTTATATTAGGAACCTCAATCATTTTCATCTTTTAATCAATTTGATGTCTAGTTACTGCTGCCGAAATTTAACTCTTTTTTCTTTGTTATGCAAATATATAGCCTGGTTGCTAAGATTGGCATCACCGTTGATCTGAAATTGAGTACAGTTTGTCGCTCGTGGATCTGATGTCATCATTCCAGTTTTATTCGTCGTAATTTGTAGGCAAATCAACTAGAAGACGATGGTGAGTACGAAGACGGCGAATTTGAAGATGCGGTTGTATTTAAGGAAGAGGAGGTAAGGACTTTATTTTATTAGAAGATAAACAAACTTCATTTTCTTTATTCAATAGTTGAATGACATTATGTTGTTTCTACTTTAATACTTTAATATACAGAGTGTAACTGTTGTTAGAAAGATTCCCTGTATATGCTAATATACAGGTTGTATTCCCTCCACATTTTTTTCTTTTTTCTACTGGGTAAATTTGAGATGCCTACATGTTGAATAGTCTATGTTGGAATGGTAATTTCATTCCCAGTACAGTAACATGGAAAGAGGCATTCCAAATTTAGTTCGGTATATGTTGCTTCTACTTTTGAAATCGTTTCTCTTTTGATTTTCCGATGTGCAATCCATGCATGTTTATACGAATTTGACTTTTCTACAAAAAAAGCAAATGGTTAGATAAACGGAAGAACAAGTTTAGTTATTTTAATCTTGTTAAGCTGTATGGACATTATTTTGCATTGTTTTATCTTCATAGATGAAGAATTCAAGGATGAGAGTGGAAGCAGCAGTCATGGAAGCTATATGGCGTTCAAGACTAACATTGATGAACTGGAGATGTTATTAGAGGCTTATTTTGTTCAGATAGTATGTAATAATGCACGAAATGTTGTCTAAAACTTATTGTTTGTAATACTGAATATTTAAGTATTTCAATAAATTAGTTTGCAAATATCTGTAATATCTGATTTGCTTATGGAGTATTGATGTATTTAGTGTATTGTTCTTTTCAATTGCAAATGATATTTTTTTTAGAACCCAAATGTCAATTACAACGGTGGAAAAAAGTTGTAAAATATACATATTACAACGATGTTGCAACGGTGCAAAAACGTTGTTAAAGGTATTAGTCTATTATAACTTCTTAATAGACGAAGGTTAGCCCACCATTGTAAAATGTATATTACAACGGTGTTCCACTGTTGTAATAGGGTCATTTTGTTGTAGTGAAATCAACCACAACTCATCAGTTTTACCCAAAAACGAAAATCATTTTCCACGGTTTTACCTCGGTTCCGGCCACCACAGTTGTCCATTCACCACCAACTTTTCTGAGCAGGTAGATGCGTCCCAGATCTACTACTTCTTCTTTGGAACCCCCCACGAATTCTTCACGGATTGAGAGAATTAATTGATTTTGTAAACGAGGGCTTTTGTGTAAAATTACATGAAGAAAATGAGGCTTGGCTGAGATTTTCTGATGGGAAGGGTTTATATAAGCGGGAAAAAGATTATTTTAAATTGACGTGACGTATGACGATGACCAATGATTTTTATTTCGTACCTATCACGTTTTCAAACATCGTTTATTCGCTGCTGCGCTCACATACAAACCCCGTTCGAGATGCGAATGGACGACATAGTATAATTTGACGATACGGTCCTAATGAAACTTGTTTCGTCGAATTCCGAGTTCGTTTGCTCGAATGGCCCTCGTTCACGTTCAAATGGTCGGGTTCTATTTGTATTCTATTTTGCCACGCTCACAAATTAACCCCGATTGACGAGCCACTTGAAACCTAGCAATAATTTACTGTTGCGGTCCCAATAAAATTTATTTCGTCGAAAACTGAGGTCGTTTGAATAAAGGCCCTTTTATAACTGGCCAATTCGAATAAAATAAACCAATTTTAAAATATCTCAATATAATAATAATAAAATATTGGAATTGGCCATACACGACCAGAATATCGTATACTACCACAATAAAATATCTCGGGTTGAGTTTGAAGCCAAATCGATATTATAAAAATTTAAAAACCCCTTTATTTAATATTAATAACGTTATAATATATAAGAAATTCCACAGCGACCTTTTCAAAATTTGATTTGGACATAAAATAAAATCTACAACATGAAAACTCGATTTTTCTCTTTCATTAGAAAAATATTATCCAACAAATTCAGACGTTTCTTGTTTCGAGAAAATCTGACTCAGTTTGGGCCTTGTACGGCCGTTTAAAGTTTAAAACGCCAAATTACGAACTGCCACGCCGCTGCAGCTCGTTATATAATTAAATTATAAATTAAACATTATAACGTCGTTTTATAAACAAAATCGTCACGAAAATTTAATATAAACCATATTCAAACAATTTTAAATTGCCCGTTCACGTTATACTGCAAATTCAACATTTTCCAAAATTGCCGTAAATAAAAATATTATTATAATATTAATATAATTAAATCTTCACAACAAAATGGTTCAATTCGATTATTTAAACTCAAAACAATATTTTAAATAAATAAAATATTTCAATAATCGACCAGAAAATTTGGGACGTTACATTCCTTCCCCCTTAAAATAATTTCGTCCTCGAAATTGCTAAGGTAGAAAGAACGTCATAATCCATTATCTTTGTAATAATATTTATTAAAATTTAAATCTCGATTTTATTTCCAAAATAAATCCAAATTGGTTTTAAACCAATTTAATTCCAATAAAAGAATTTTCCAAAAAATTAACACCTTAAATTTTGGAATTTTTTTGGTAGAGTCTCTTCTGCACGGAGGACATCTGCAATATCGCAGGTTCAAGAAATAAATATATATCGACTCTCATGGTCGAAAAAATTCAAAATCCAAACTCAAAATCCCAAATAAAACAAAAATTTCATATTTTCGTAGGCGTACCTTTTTGCGAGCGCTATTACGTGATAAGCGATATATTATACTCAAACTGTCTTAATTATACTGCAGCTCTATTCAAACTGGATTCAATTAACTTCAGAATTTCTTCTTGGACAGATTTTAAAACTGAATTGGCTCTTCAACACCTGTTCTCAACTCAAACGAATTCATCAGTATCCAAAGCAAATGTCAGTTATGTTCAAAATATCTGTACTATCCACATCAAACCATTCACACACAATTCAATCCACACGAGATTATAATCACGTCTTAGCCATTCATTTACATCTTTTAATTATCTATTCAAATTTAATTATCTAGATTGATTTATCCACCTTATTTATTTCATATTGATTTTCAACCAAATCAATTCATGTTCAGGTTTTTATCCAAGCAACCAACAACACAAGCCAAACATATCATACAAACAAATCAATCGATTGCCCATGTTATAATAATTTGCGAAAATTATTACTTTTATTATTTATAAAATATATATTGGGCAAAAATAATTTCAAAAATAATTTTATAACAAATTACAATTACGTGCTCTCGTATATATACACTCAAACTCAATCTAGGGTATTACTAACCCCATCTCTATTGAGTCACTCCACAGAGCCAAAGTTATCTCTAAACCAATAACTCTGATACCACTGTAACGACCCAGGGAAAAGTTCGACTCTCGAGTTTTCGACAACAATACATAAACCCGTATTACTTGCCAAAAGCCCAAGTATCGAACCCCTAGATTGTCATAAGAAAGAATTTAGAGGGTGAGAATAGAAAGAAGTATTAGAACAGAAGGAAGAAGAAGAACAAATCAGAATCTCACAGCGGAACGAATAAAATACAATATCAAATCTCTTTATACAAAAGAAACTGTATATACATACCAATCATCAGAGTACAACAGATAACAGTCAGCGGAAATACTAACTTTATATAACTAGCGGTGAAGCCGCCTGCTTCTAGCTCCTGAAACTCCAAGCGAAACCTAACCTGGAACATACTCGGTCTGACCCGAGCACATTTGATTTAAAACAAAATACACCGGGTCAGTCTGGAATACAATCAGTGATAAATTCACATAACACACACTTGCTTAATTTTGCAAAAATCCTTTCTGAAATCAAAAGATAATAGTAAGACCAGTCCACACATAAACACGGACGGTTTTTACCTTACTCTAACCCAAAGCGTTTTTGAAATCATAACTTGCTCTGATATTATCATAATGTCTAAATACAAGTAAATATCAATCTAGAGGGACGCTTGCATCTCACGCTCTCCATATATAGTACACAATCGGAAACCGCGGGCGCTTATTGAATATTAGATTCCAACCATGACAAGGTATGGGACCACCTTCCGCACGTGTATCTCTTGAGGCGAATACACTAGGTTCAACAAGAAAATCTTGCAACCCGGCCCACGCATGGCCGACCACTCATTTCGCTTGAGTGTATTGAATGTATATCACCGACTGTTGGGCTCAAATCACCGTCTCCCGAAAAGGGACAACATCGAATATAGGTTACAGAAGCAAATGGAATTTCTCTAGATAGGTGATTATACACCCTAATGGGAGCGACCCACATAGCCATGCTGCCTGCCCGATTTTTGTCATTTCCCGGTTGATGAGGCTTGAGGCTAGAATTTATCTCCAGAACATCTGGTCATCATTCACTTTGAATGCCACATCGTCAAATCCGCCAAATATCACTAATTGACGTCCACAAACATACTCTATTTGGGAACTACCCAGGTACGTTTGAAGAAATCAACGTACGTGACCCTTTTGGAAATACTCTGTCAGACATTCGTCCATACAAGTCATCCAGGAACAGGATGAACCGAAGGTACTCTCCTACTGCATCTCGTATAGGAATCACTCCAAGGATCAGTAGCGAGAAGTCCTTGCAAATCCATGGATTCAACCACGATAGAATCACAAATCAAATAACTCTGGTTGCAAGCCAGAGAAATTCAACCAGTAGTCCTTCCGATTATGAAGATCCACGGTCTTCACTTGCTCCGTCTTCAATCGACGTCTTCACGTATTTGTTGGTCGGAATTGTTTCGAATATAAATTCGATCCCGGTCTTTCCATACCAACAATCGTGTTTGGTCTAGTTTGATAGTCGGTGTTTTAACTATCAAATAACAAATGTGTCAATAACATCAGTTTGCTGATTTGGCACTTGGCACTACATGACCTCTTTAAAATATATTTAACAAAATCGTTAATCAACTCTAATATTCGACTTAACCGTAACTAGACTAACTCGACTTATTTAATTCAACTAGACTATCCTGACTAACTTGATTAACTCCGACTGATTTACTTTGATCGATTAACTCTAACTTGACTAACTCGACTTGATTACTCCTATCGATTAACTAATACTCGACTTAACTCCATTCGCTTGACTCTAGATCGCAGCGATCACAATGGTTACGCCTGATTCCCTCAGGAAACATCCGACCGCCGTAGGCTATCTACAGCCCTGCGAATTACGCCAGCAGTCATGCGAAATGGAAACTCTTCCTGAATAATTATGGTTTGACTAACTCCAACTTAAATACGATATTCGATCAACTCTAATTGAATAAACAAATATTCGATATAATTTGAAAGGAATATTCTTATTTCTTTTGAAAACAAATATTGGAATATTGTTAATATGCTAAAACCTCGCATCAGGGTTCACTATCCCTCGTAGGGGATAACCCGATTCCAACATCTTCACTTATCCCAAACAAATACCATTCCTCGATAATAGTGAAACCGATCAAGTTGGGGTATTTTAGTTACCTCTCAGACCTTGATCGACAACGTTCTTACCTCAGAATAAGTACCAGTTTGGAACTTAAACACCTCGCAAATCTTACTTACTATCTTGGTTTCAAATTTGGTTTTAAAACCCGTCTCTTATATTTGAAATCCTTTCTCAACACCCTTTTTCCCACCACTTGTTTTACACTTAAATCTAACCTATTATCATCCTTTAGTCTATCGCTAATCTTTTTATCATCCTCCTTCGTCATTTCAATCCAATTGAACCTTCTTTACATAAATGAGAAATTAAGTAAAAACTGATTTTAAACCCTAAATATACTTGACAATCCAATTTACCCATCTCATTTGACACTTGAATGATAACTCTCTTTATAAACTCATACTTCTTTAATTAACCCACAATGTAGCTTTATCATTTCTTAATTGGATCTTCCCAAAAAAATCAATACTTTTAATTACTATTTATTCCAAATAATAATTCTTTACCTTGGATTATAGTTAATCGAAGATTAACTAATAATCAACACTACACCATTCAATAACTTCCTTAATTTATATTTAATTGGGATTAACTAATTTTATAACACTAAACAACTCAATATTTTCTCAATTTACAGTTAACCAGAGATTAACTAATATTTTACCATCTTTGTTAAATTTACATCAAATCAATTCCATTTTCAATTTTAATTAAAAACGGTTGAATTCATTGACCGCTCATGCCAGTTAACTATTAACTGATTCCATTTTTCATTTCCCTTTTTAAATTAATTAATATAACTTAATTAATTTAAAAACACTATTTAATTGTTTAAAAACAATTATCCTGGTTTACCAACTCGTAGGTAATCTCTTGGATTTCTACTTTTACAACTGGCCTAAACCCTTTAAATAATTTCCTTAATAACTCGATTAAATTATTTTTAAATTTCCAATTTAAATTCTCATATAAAATAATTGAACACTTTAATTCAGTTATAAATCAATTTATAACTCTAAAACCACGTCAATTCACCCGACGGTCGAATGACGGTTAAAAATTACTTTTTAGTCCATTCACTGTCAAATACCAAATCAAATTGTCGGTTGATTTTAAACACAACAATGGTGAATATATATTCAACCATCAACATTCAAACAGGGTTTGGTGTCTGTCAGAGCAAACAATTCATATATATGCACAACAACCAAAAATATAGTTTATTTGAGGAATCCGGTCGGATCCCTCCAATCTGTCCTTCTCTGCATCACAGATATCAGTTGACAACAATATACGAATTAAATAGTTGACAGAGTATAAATAACTGCAACCATCGAACAATAACAACCAATTTGCATCCATTGCATCCAATCAACCAATTTAAATTGTTAACTAAAAAATATATTTTACTGTGAATGTAACACATCACAGGATTCCAGAAGGTGTGAGAATTAACTCACCAGATTATTCTGTTGGCGGTTGACGCATTTGTCGCTTTTAATTCTGAACGAACATTTAAAATTTGCTGAAATTTCAACTACGTCAGATCAGAGCCTAGTCAGTGTCGTCGTCTAGGTCTCGTCTCTGTGATCCCAACGGATCCAGTTTCGCTGAAATCCGTTAATGTATGGAGAAGTTATGCTAGTTACAAGATTATAGAATTTAAACAATAATTGATTATTAATTAATTTAGTAAATAACTACCCAATCATTTACCTTAATACTTGCCTTAACCCACGGTTCAGCCACGTCATCATCAGTAGAACAAAAAAACGCGTTTACTTCTTTTTAACTTCCTCAACCCCGACTGTTTCTTCGTTAACCCAAAGCTCCACCCAATAACCCATCGCCGGCGCCACAATCGGCCGCCAAACGATGACCTGAGACCATCCCTGCAACCGCCGTCAGCCCATCCCCCTATGCCGGTGACCACGACCCTCAAGCCCACTGGAATCGCCAGAATCCGTCAGTTTTCCATTTCCGTTCAACTTGGAAGTTCCGCCGCCACTCCCCTTTTCAGATCGTCGGACCACCGCCATTAGCTGCGGCCGACCACCCATCTTCGATCCCCCCCCCCAGCCTCGACACCAACTCCCCCTCCAACTGCCAGATTTTGGCCAAAATCCGATTCTTGCTTTTGAAATCAACCCAAAATACATCTCTCCGTTCATCTACCTCGTTCTCCCTCCTCCGACCACCAGAGGTCACGCCACCACCGCCAAAACGAAGCCTTGCCTCTCATCTACAAAACCCCTAAGGTCCCATTGTCTAAAATCAACCACAACTCATCGATTTTACCCAAAAACGAAAATCGTTTTCCACGGTTTTACCTCGATTCCGACCACAGGTGTCCGTTCACCACCAACTTTTCTGAGCAGGTACGTCCCAGATCTACTACTTTTGCTTTGGAACCCCCCACGAATTCTCCACGGATTGAGAGAATTAATTGATTTTGTAAACGAGGGCTTTTGTGTAAAATTACATGAAGAAAATGAGGCTTGGCTGAGATTTTCTGATGGGAAGGGTTTATATAAGCGGGAAAAGGATTATTTTAAATTGACGTGACGTATGACGATGACCAATGATTTTTATTTCGTATTTATCGCGTTTTCGAACATCGTTTATTCGCTACTGCGCTCACATACTAACCCCGTTCGAGATGTGAATGGACGACATAGTATAATTTGACGATACGGTCCTAATGAAACTTGTTTCGTCGAATTCCGAGTTCGTTTGCTCGAATGGCCCTCGTTCACATTCAAATGGTCGGGTTCTATTTGTATTTTATTTTGCCACGCTCACAAATTAACCCCGATTGAAGCGCCAATTGAAACCTAGCAATAATTTACTGTTGCAGTCCCAATAAAATTTATTTCGTCGAAAACTGAGGTCGTTTGAATAAAGGCCCTTTTATAACTGGCCAATTCGAATAAAATAAACCAATTTTAAAATATCTCAATATAATAATAATAAAATATTGGAATTGGCCATACACGACCAGAATATGGTATACTACCACAATAAAATATCTCGAGTTGAGTTTGAAGCCAAATCGATATTTTAAAAATTTAAAAACCTCTTTATTTAATATAAATAACGTTATAATATATAACGAAATTCCACAGCAACCTTTTCAAACTTTGATTTGGACATAAAATAAAATCTACAACACGAAAACTCAATTTTTCTCTTTCATTTGAAAAATATTATCTAACAGATTCAGACGTTTCTTGTTTCGAGAAAATCCGACTCAGTTTGGGCCCTGTACGGCCGTTTAAAGTTTAAAACGCCAAATTACGAACTACCGCGCCGCTGTAGCTCGTTATATAATTAAATTATAAATTAAACATTATAACGTCATTTTATAAATGAAATCGCCACGATAATTTAATATAAACCATATTCAAACCATTTTAAATTGCCCGTTCACGTTATACTGCAAATTCAACATTTTCCAAAATTGCCGAAAATAAAAATGTTATTATAATATTAATATAATTAAATATTCACAACAAAGTGGTTCAATTCGATTAGTTAAACTCAAAACAATATTTTAAATAAATAAAATATTTCAATAATCGACCAGAAAATGCGGGATGTTGCAAAACAAGTTTCGTTAGGTCTGTAATGTCAAGATATAGTTGCACGGCCATTTTCATCAAAATTGGGTATTTTATGTGGTCGTACGAAATTTTAAACAGTAAATACACATAGCGGTTGATTCAAACTGAGTATAATAATCAATAGAAAGTATTAAAACTTCACTATAAATTTCCTTACATCCTAAACCTAATTTACTTCAACTGGAAGTCAACAGATAATCCGCCGCTTCCAAATTTTCTTCATTGCGTACAAATCTTGATCTTCCAAAAATAAGAACAAGTCAAATAAATTCCTATAAATATCAAAAGTAGTTTATTTGGATTCGTGAAGGGGAGCACTCCATTTCCATACCCGTTTCTTCAAGTTCGACAGCATTTTTAGTTCAGCATTTATAACAGGTGTAACACCCCGTGTATTCTATAACCGTGAAAGTCATAAATTAAAGTATAATTAATTTCAAATCAAAGAATTAAGGGAAACAGGATACGCCATTGCGTTCGTCTCGGAATTCTGCTTGAGATAGAGTCTGAGTTTGCGTAAAACGGATATCGTATGAAGAAGTTATGGACGAACGAAGTTGGGCGAAAAACCGGAAAACGGGTCAGAATGCACTGGCGCACTAGGGAAGTGCGCCAGAACAAAAATGCACTGGCGCACTTGGGGAGTGCGCCAGTACATTTTTGACCTGGCGCACCTGTCAAGTGCGCCCAGGTCAAAAATGACCTGCTGGCCAGGTCTGGTCTAGCCCTGGCTGGCCAGGTCTGGGTTTGGTCGATTTTCAGAAGCTTGCTTTGTCATTAGGGCTAGGTGGCAGGCTCTAATTGGTCTCTCTTTTGAATGAATGGCTACGATCAATCCAAGCAACATCGATGGTCCTAATCGGTTCATAAACTCTATAAAAATGACCCTAGGCTCTACCTAACCTAAGTCTCTAACACAATTCTCTAGCCTCCATTGCTCTCTTCTTCTAATTAAAAATAAAAATGGCGTCGCTACTCTGCTAGAATCAAAACTAGAAGTCAATCAACATCATCCTAAATTCAAATTTGAGATAAAAGCTTCTGCAACAATTCTGTAACAACTAAAGTTCTTTCTTTAATCCAATCAAGGCAAGTACAGTTATTCTCCGCTATAAACGTTAATTATAATTTTGATATGCTTTTAAATCTGAGTTTGAGGTTGTATATATATTCTCTTCTGTTAGATCTGTTTTCTGTGACTGTTCTGTATTCCTTTCTTCTTTTCTGTTTCTATAGCCAGGCTACCACGAGCCTGTGCCCAATCTCATAAAGAGATTAACGTATGAACGCAAAATTTGGGACAATTAATGAATGATGCGAAATTTGACAAGACTGAATTGAATGTATGACTTTAGATCTGAAGCATAAAATATATTGGACATGTGACTTGGGATTGGATGCATAAATTTGACTATGAACATGTAATTTATATATTGCATGCATAGAGCATGTTGTAATTTAGATCTGTAACTAATTAGAGAAATGAACATATGATATTTAGATCTGTAATTAATTAGAAAAAAATGAGCATATGTTGTAAACTAGATTTAGATCTATGCATATTCTGTGATAAAAGAAAAGAGGAACCATTGTATGTTTACATATGATTGGAGACTTTGGACAAAATGCATATAAAAGTCAAGATCTGATTTTTAGAAGATATGATTTAAAGATTTAGATTGTTGGGTATAGTTTGCATAATGATTCATGACTTAAAAAGAAGAAGATACGGAAATTTAGGTGTAAAGATTTACATTAATTAGGATATCTATTATTGTGATTACACCTAAATAGGGATTTTTGGATATATGGCATGCATTGAAATTAATGGTTATATTTGGTATAATTTATATGTGAATCTGCTGTAAAATGCTAGTTTAACAAAAATTGGAACATATGTTATATGGCAAATTATGTCCATATTCTGCGCTTATGCAAACATGGAGTATATGTTGTGAATCATGACAATTATGTAGGCATATGAATTTAGGCCAATTTATGATTAGGCAAGGCATGTAAATAGAACCTTTAGAAATATTAAATTTGCTAAATCTGCTAATTTGCCAAGTTGCCTAAACTGCTAGTTTTGTTATATTGCCTAGACGGCTAATTAGATTGAAATGCCTAATCTGTTAAATTTGTCGGTTGAAATGCCTAACCTGTTATATGCCAAAATCTGCTAAGTTGCTAAATCTGTTAAATCCGTTAAGTCATATAAAATCTGTTATCTGCTAAAATCTGTTATCTGCTGTGTTGATATAATCATCCTGTTATTGATATAATCTGAATTGGCATATATATTGGGCGTGCGCATAAACGGTAAATTATTAATTAATTGGCCGCAAAGATAAACGTGACTAACTCGAGGTTAGAATGAGTTTGCGGCGTAATTCTGCCCGGAACCGCCCGGCACATCCAGTGGTCGCAAACAATAGGTTCTAATGTGAGAAGTTAGTCATAACCTGCTTAAGACACGAGGTTAGGTCTGGCTTGTGGCAGAAGTCTGCCCGGAACCGCCTGGCCCATCCAGCGGCCACAAGCTAGCGACCTAATGTGAGAGGTCTGGGCATTAATAATTAATTAATGCAAATCTAAGATAGGAATGAAGTCTAAAACGTATTGGGGGAAAGTAGGGTTAAACCAACTGGATTAATAGGTGTAGTAAACCCGTCCATGAATCTGTAGGCCCAATACAAAGTTAGACAAATCTGAAAAATCTGTACATCTGATCTGTTAGTCTGAAAACTTGTTAACTTAATCTGTGAACTAGTAAATCTGAATTCTGTATGTCTGAACTTGTAAACAAGTTAATCTGAGATCTGTTAGTCTGGGGACACAAGGTTAGGAGGGGAATTACTTGTGTCATCTGTTATTTGGGACCCATATTAGTCAGTAACCCTTTCTGGTATCAAAACTTTGACCCAACAGTAGGTAGGGTCCGGGCATGCTTACTGAACTAATTATAAGTGGTTCATTCTGATAATGGCGAGGGGTGTTGATGGTGCGTTCCAACCGGGTCATGTGCGTGCATGGATCCCGGTCTGCCTCTGAGGATGTAAGACGCCGTGACATCTGTAAATAGGTCTGTGCCAATTGGTTGTCACTTTAGGGAGTGATACACCCTACTGTGGGGCCGACACAGGATATTTATGTATTAGGGAGCCGATCGCTTGGGGTAGGGTTTTAGGGTACGCTTAGTTCTGTCTGTTTCTGTTGGTACCGTCTGTTTCTGTTGGGTGGTAACACCTGTCTGTTTCTGTGTGGTACCGTCTGTTCGGGTGGTAAAGGCCCATTACTAGTGTACACCTAATTCTACATTCTGTTTCCGTAGGGATAAATCTGTTTCTGCTTCTGTCTGTTTCTGATCGGGTAGTAAAGGCCCATTATTAGCATTCTGTTTCTGTTAAAGTATTCTGTACCCGTTCCTGCTTCAATTTAGACATTAGGGTGACACCTAATTCTGCTATACTAGTATTAGTGCAGAGAAGTGTAAAACAATAGTTTATGTCATTCTGTTTTTCTGTTATATCTGCTACACCTGTTACAGTTATCTCACATCCAGTTTTATGTTCATATCATATTATTATTATCTGTTCATATGCTGAAAGTCACTGGACTTGCCAGACTTTTTGTCTGACCCTTGTTGTTTCGCCTCCTTTCTTCCGTTTCCCCCCCAGGTTATCCAAGGAGGGAAATACTTTAGCTTGATCCGGATTTCTCTTTGCTTGAAGTGCTTAAAGTATGGCTTGGCTCTGTATAGCTTCCGTTCCATGGGGATTATGATTTTAAACCATGCATTTTGAAGGCTTTTGTACAAGACTGATATTTTGTACTTGAATTCTGAAATTGAAAGGATGTAACCATATTAATTTCTGTTTCCGCTGTAATAAAGTTAAAATTTTTCAAGTACTGTTTTATCTGTCTTGTAAGTTTCTGTTCTGTTTACTAAAATGCTCCACCAAAGTTAAGGCATTCCCTTTGTGAGTGACCTTAACGGAGGTGGGGTGTTACACTTGGTATCAGAGCTGAAGGTTACCAGATTTGATAAAAAGTTTTGAAAACTATTTTCAAAAAGGATTTAAAAAGGAAGTATTTTCAAAAGTAAAGCTTATTTTTGAAAAATAAAATAAATAATCCCTAAAAGCCATATATCTTTCTTTCGATTCTTTGTTTCGAGTTCCTTCCTCTTTCCCTTTTTGAATCTCTTCCTCCGCGTATAGATGCTTTTTCTAAGATATGTAAGGACTTCCATGTGATGGGAGGAAAACCGCTTTATGGGACTGAGACGTTGTCGAGGCTAGAAGTTGGCTGAACGAAGTGGAGGACTTGTTGGTACCTTTGAGATAGATGATGGGAGGAAGGTTCAACCAGCTGCTTGGTTAATGAAGGATGAAGCTTCATTTTGGTGGAAGGTCACGAATGGAGAACGTACATGGGAGACATGGATAGGACACACGATAAGAAAGTGGATCCAAAGAAGGGCACTTGCTTCAACTATGGTGAGATAGGACACTTCACTAGGGACTGCCCGAAGAAATGAGGACAAGGGAAGAGGGCAGGACCAACTGCTGGAGGGAAGGCGAACACTTTCGAGGCTAGTGGATAGAAATAGGAAAATTTCTATAGTATGTTTAATTTCTTTATCTGATTATGGAGTTAAGACTTTTTCTGATTCTGGTATTTTGATTTTGTAATCGATACTCTGCACTTTAATACTAGTATTATTTCTGAATTCCGCTGTAGACTCAGACCCATAAGGGTTATGGATCATCTGTTTGAGATTGGGGTTTGAGGGATATCTGTGTTAGGCGTCAAGTATGACGCATACATTCTGAGTTTTCGTGGGGTATGATTTTATCGTGCTTAGCTTCCTAAGAATCATTAGGGAACCTGATCTGTACCAGTAGTCTGTAAATATCTAAATACTTTTTATAGGATTTCCAGTTTTGACATTGTCTAAAGAAGGTAATCCTCTGGGTGTCAATTTGATGTTGATTTCGGTCTTTGGGGCCGATACTTAGGACCCATGTCTAATGGGAACCAAATTTTCGTTCTATCTGTACTCGCTTCCATCATTCGACTGTATCCTATCGATCGAATATTTGAACTTTAGGTAGAAACTAATGGGTGTAAACATGTGTTTGATACATGTTATGTTTGATGGTTGCAAGTGGATGCAAGTGGTTGCTAGTGGTTGCCCGTGGATGCATATACACACACTAGGCACTAGATCGGCTCGAAAACACTCTCATACTGCATATGGATGGGTGAGCATTTTTCAATTCTTGTGGATGCAAAATGGTTGATTCAGCACATGGATGTTGCATTTGAGTGAATGATTGTGCACTCATATAGAAATAATATATATCATCAGAATTCTATTGCATACATGTTGGACTCATGGCACTGACATAATTCGCATTAAGGAGGTCAACTGAATCAGTAGACCGCCTGATCTTTGCATTAGATAAGGAACATATACACACACTTTTGCATATGTTCATACAACATTAGAAGTTTTCTAAGGACAATGGATGCTTGTGGATGATGGTTGAGTAGATGGGTGATTGGATGGTAGGACACATTCTTCTTAACTTGAAGATTTCAGGGACGAAATCCTTTTAAGTGGGGGAGAATGTAACACCCCGTGTATTCTATAACCGTGAAAGTCATAAATTAAAGTATAATTAATTTCAAATCAAAGAATTAAGGGAAACGGGATACGCCATTGCGTTCGTCTCGGAATTCTGCTTGAGATAGAGTCTGAGTTTGCGTAAAACGGATATCGTATGAAGAAGTTATGGACGAACGAAGTTGGGCGAAAAACCGGATAACGGGTCAGAATGCACTGGCGCACTTGGGAAGTGCGCCAGAACAAAAATGCACTGGCGCACTTGGGAAGTGCGCCAGTACATTTTTGACCTGGCGCACCTGCCAAGTGCGCCCAGGTCAAAAATGACCTGCTGGCCAGGTCTAGCCCTGGCTGGCCAGGTCTAGCCCTGGCTGGCCAGGTCTGGGTTTGTTCGATTTTCAGAAGCTTGCTTTGTCATTAGGGCTAGGTGGCAGGCTCTAATTGGTCTCTCTTTTGAATGAATGGCTACGATCAATCCAAGCAACATCGATGGTCCTAATCGGTTCATAAACTCTATAAAAATGACCCTAGGCTCTACCTAACCTACGTCTCTAACACAATTCTCTAGCCTCCATTGCTCTCTTCTTCTAATTAAAAATAAAAATGGCGTCGCTACTCTGCTAGAATCAAAACTAGAAGTCAATCAACATCATCCTAAATTCAAATTTGAGATAAAAGCTTCTGCAACAATTCTGTAACAACTAAAGTTCTTTCTTTAATCCAATCAAGGCAAGTACAGTTATTCTCCGCTATAAACGTTAATTATAATTTTGATATGCTTTTAAATCTGAGTTTGAGGTTGTATATATATTCTCTTCTGTTAGATCTGTTTTCTGTGACTGTTCTGTATTCCTTTCTTCTTTTCTGTTTCTATAGCCAGGCTACCACGAGCCTGTGCCCAATCTCATAAAGAGATTAACGTATGAACGCAAAATTTGGGACAATTAATGAATGATGCGAAATTTGACAAGACTGAATTGAATGTATGACTTTAGATCTGAAGCATAAAATATATTGGACATGTGACTTGGGATTGGATGCATAAATTTGACTATGAACATGTAATTTATATATTGCATGCATAGAGTATGTTGTAATTTAGATCTGTAACTAATTAGAGAAATGAACATATGATATTTAGATCTGTAATTAATTAGAAAAAAATGAGCATATGTTGTAAACTAGATTTAGATCTATGCATATTCTGTGATAAAAGAAAAGAGGAACCATTGTATGTTTACATATGATTGGAGACTTTGGACAAAATGCATATAAAAGTCAAGATCTGATTTTTAGAAGATATGATTTAAAGATTTAGATTGTTGGGTATAGTTTGCATAATGATTCATGACTTAAAAAGAAGAAGATATGGAAACTTAGGTGTAAAGATTTACATTAATTAGGATATCTATTATTGTGATTACACCTAAATAGGGATTTTTGGATATATGGCATGCATTGAAATTAATGGTTATATTTGGTATAATTTATATGTGAATCTGCTGTAAAATGCTAGTTTAACAAAAATTGGAACATATGTTATATGGCAAATTATGTCCATATTCTGCGCTTATGCAAACATGGAGTATATGTTGTGAATCATGACAATTATGTAGGCATATGAATTTAGGCCAATTTATGATTAGGCAAGGCATGTAAATAGAACCTTTAGAAATATTAAATTTGCTAAATCTGCTAATTTGCCAAGTTGCCTAAACTGCTAGTTTTGTTATATTGCCTAGACTGCTAATTAGATTGAAATGCCTAATCTGTTAAATTTGTCGGTTGAAATGCCTAACCTGTTATATGCCAAAATCTGCTAAGTTGCTAAATCTGTTAAATCCGTTAAGTCATATAAAATCTGTTATCTGCTAAAATCTGTTATCTGCTGTGTTGATATAATCATCCTGTTATTGATATAATCTGAATTGGCATATATATTGGGCGTGCGCATAAACGGTAAATTATTAATTAATTGGCCGCAAAGATAAACGTGACTAACTCGAGGTTAGAATGAGTTTGCGGCGTAATTCTGCCCGGAACCGCCCGGCACATCCAGTGGCCGCAAACAATAGGTTCTAATGTGAGAAGTTAGTCATAACCTGCTTAAGACACGAGGTTAGGTCTGGCTTGTGGCAGAAGTCTGCCCGGAACCGCCCGGAACCGCCCGGCCCATCCAGCGGCCACAAGCTAGCAACCTAATGTGAGAGGTCTGGGCATTAATAATTAATTAATGCAAATCTAAGATAGGAATGACGTCTAAAACGTATTGGGGGAAAATAGGGTTAAACCAACTGGATTAATAGGTGTAGTAAACCCGTCCATGAATCTGTAGGCCCAATACAAAGTTAGATAAATCTGAAAAATCTGTACATCTGATCTGTTAGTCTGAAAACTTGTTAACTTAATCTGTGAACTAGTAAATCTGAATTCTGTATGTCTGAACTTGTAAACAAGTTAATCTGAGATCTGTTAGTCTGGGGACACAAGGTTAGGAGGGGAATTACTTGTGTCATCTGTTGTTTGGGACCTATATTAGTCAGTAACCCTTTCTGGTATCAAAACTTTGACCCAACAGTAGGTAGGGTCCGGGCACGCTTACTGAACTAATTATAAGTGGTTCATTCTGATAATGGCGAGGGGTGTTGATGGTGCGTTCCAACCGGGTCATGTGCGTGCATGGATCCCGGTCTGCCTCTGAGGATGTAAGACGCCGTGACATCTGTAAATAGGTCTGTGCCAATTGGTTGTCACTTTAGGGAGTGATACACCCTACTGTGGGGCCGACACAGGATATTTATGTATTAGGGAGCCGATCGCTTGGGGTAGGGTTTTAGGGTACGCTTAGTTCTGTCTGTTTCTGTTGGTACCGTCTGTTTCTGTTGGGTGGTAACACCTGTCTGTTTCTGTGTGGTACCGTCTGTTCGGGTGGTAATGGCCCATTACTAGTGTACACCTAATTCTACATTCTGTTTCCGTAGGGATAAATCTGTTTCTGCTTCTGTCTGTTTCTGATCGGGTAGTAAAGGCCCATTATTAGCATTCTGTTTCTGTTAAAGTATTCTGTACCCGTTCCTGCTTCAATTTAGACATTAGGGTGACACCTAATTCTGCTATACTAGTATTAGTGCAGAGAAGTGTAAAACAATAGTTTATGTCATTCTGTTTTTCTGTTATATCTGCTACACCTGTTACAGTTATCTCACATCCAGTTTTATGTTCATATCATATTATTATTATCTGTTCATATGCTGAAAGTCACTGGACTTGCCAGACTTTTTGTCTGACCCTTGTTGTTTCGCCTCCTTTCTTCCGTTTCCCCCCAGGTTATCCAAGGAGGGAAATACTTTAGCTTGATCCGGATTTCTCTTTGCTTGAAGTGCTTAAAGTATGGCTTGGCTCTGTATAGCTTCCGTTCCATGGGGATTATGATTTTAAACCATGCATTTTGAAGGCTTTTGTACAAGACTGATATTTTGTACTTGAATTCTGAAATTGAAAGGATGTAACCATATTAATTTCTGTTTCCGCTGTAATAAAGTTAAAATTTTTCAAGTACTGTTTTATCTGTCTTGTAAGTTTCTGTTCTGTTTACTAAAATGCTCCACCAAAGTTAAGGCATTCCCTTTGTGAGTGACCTTAACGGAGGTGGGGTGTTACAACAGGCGTGACATTGGGCCCGAAATCGCAGATGATTGAGGGCGCATAAAGAGGATTTGAAGTCGGATTTGTACTCAGGGAGGAAGATAGTGCAAACTGTGAATTTTTGGAGAATTTCTGGACATATTGATGTCACTACCTGTACAGTATTTCATGAGGTCGAGCTATTTGTCAAAGGCTGCAAAAATGGTGCAAGATGAAGGGTTAGGTGATGGAATCGTAGAGGATGGCAAGAGGAAGCTAATGGAAGTTGCCATTCGTTGATTGGTGGAGAGGAGGGTCAGAACAAGTTACGTGAAGTTGCTAAAATGGTGTTCGAAGGTTTTGGAGCAGCAAATTTCTTTTTGGGAGGAAGGAAAATGCGGGTTGGGTTTTTAAAAAGTGAAGATGGGCCGTGGATAAAAGGTTATGCCTATTTATATAAAATGGAATTGAAATTACTTTAACTAAAATAGTATAGAATCTTGTAATACTGATAACTTTCGCATACGTTATCCAAATTCAACAAAACAAGATTCGTTGGGATCGTACGGACGGTGGCTACACAATGGAACCGACTGGGAGTGAATTGGAGCTCATTATAATTTATTGCGAAATAAATTGTATGTCTGAATTAATCGACAGTTATCGTTATTTAAAAATGATCGTCCAATGTGAGTAAATCTCACTAACACTACCTAGTTATATTTTTATAACATATTTTTAGAATTGATAAATTATGGTTGATTGTTATATGTTGTTTGTTTGGATGAACTGCTAATTGATTGGTTGAAATTATAAATAATGATATATATATATGTATGTATTGTTAATCAAATATTGATTTTGTTTATTAGAATATTTCATATTGAAATGAAATTTGATGTTAATTATATTGTTTAACATCTATGGATGCAGGGAAATTGGTTGGAGGGATCCAACTGGATTCCTCAACATTTATGTTACTGTTTTTATATATTGCAATATATGATGTGATATATAATCTGTTAATGATTATGTGTGTTTGAATAATATTAATCCTTATTATTTGGTATTTTAAATACCATATATAATACTGGAATTAAAAGATGAATTTTCAAAGTGTATATTGAAAATTAAATTTATTTATAAAATCAAAGAATTTTATAAAAGGATATTTATAAAATCAAAGGATTTTATAAAAGGAATTATTTATAAAATCAAAGGATGTTATAAAAGAAAATATTTATAAAATCAAAGGATTTTATAAAAGATAAAAGGAATATTTATTTAGAAAATAAATAGAATTATAAATGGAATATCTATTTAGAAAATAAATAGAATTATAAAAGGAATGTTTATAAAATGAATAGAATTATAAAAGGAAACATTTATAAAATGAATAGAATTTTATAAAAGGAAATATTTGGGAAATGAATAGAATTTTATAAAAGGAAATATGTGGAAAATAAATATTAAATGGAAATTGGTTTTAACAGATAAATTGAAAAGATTAATTTAAAGTAGATTTTAAATAGAATCTATTTTAACAGATAATTGAGAAGATTGATTTACAAATAATTTTTTATAAATTAAATAAAATATTTATCATGTGATAAATGCAATATATAAGTCTGAACTTATATAAAGAAGTAGAAATCAGTTTTGACACCGATATTTTAAATAGAATGTGAACTCAGCATTTGTAAAGGGAACTATAAATGAGAATTAAGTGTTAGAAATAAAAAGGAGATTTCGTATGAATAATTCTATAAATAGAAGCACAAATAGAATTGGGAAATGGGATATTATTTTAAAATACGAAATCAAACTTAATGGATTATATAAAAGAAACATTTTTCACATTCAATGTGAATAATTGATTAAAATGAATATTTTATAAATTAAAACATTTATAAGGAAAATTGGGTTATGAAATAGGAATTCAAATGGGAATTTGAATAAGACAGGAAATTGGGTTAAAATAAAATTAGTTATTTGATTAGAGTTAGTCGAGTATTAGTTAATCGAATAGAGTTAGTCGAATATTTGTTATTCGAGTAGAGTTAATCGAATTAGAGTTAATCAAATATTAGTTATTCGAATAGAGTTAATCGAATAAGAGTTAATCGAATATAGTTATTCAAAGAGAGATTATTGAATATAGTTTATTCAAGGAAAAAATATTATCTAATATAGTTATTCGAAGAAAGATTATCGAATATAGTTTATTCGAAGAAAAGAGTTATCGAATATAGTTATTCGAAGAAAGATCATCGAATATAGTTTATTTAAAAGAGAGATTATCGAATATAGTTTATCCAAATAAAAGAGTTATCCAATATAGTTATTCGAAGAAAGATTATCGAATATAGTTTATTCGAAAGAGAGATTATCGAATATAGTTATTCGAAGAAAGATTATCGAATATAGTTTATTCGAAAGAGAGATTATAGAATATAGTTATTCAAAGAAAGATTATCAAATATAGTTTATTTGAAAGAGAGATTATCGAATATAGTTTATTCGAAGAAAAGAGTTATCGAATATAGTTATTCGAAGAAAGATTATCGAATATAGTTATTCGAAGAAAGATTATCGAATATAGTTTATTCGAGAGAGATTATTGAATATAGTTTATTCGAAGAAAAGAGTTATCGAATAGAGTTTATTCGAAAGAGAGTTATCGAATAGAGATTATTAGAGAGAATTATACGTTGAAAGTCGATTTTATCGAATTCGGGAAAGTACTATTCACTTTCCGTTTTTAATCAAGATTTATTTATTAAAAAATTAGTTGTTTGTCCATTTATCCAAATTAATAAATAAAAGTTATATTTAAGTTATTATGTTTCGGAAGCATGGGATTATAAAACTATTGTTATAATCAAATGATTTCTATAAAAGAAGTGGATTCGTAAATAGAATCTGAGAGTTACGTAAGGAAGTTTGTTAAAGATTTAAAAGGTCAACTTTGTCTATTTCGAAGTTAGAAATGTTGTTCAGTTATGTTCTGAGAGGTTGTTATACCCCAACTTGATTGACTTCATTTTTAACTAAGGAATGGTTAAGGTTCGACAGTGAAGGTTGGTTAAGTGAATTCAGTTAATGAGTGTAATGGTTTGAGTTGGCATAACGATGTTTTATTTAAACATCTGTTTAAATCCAATAAAGGAGTTTTGGAAATGTTTTCCAAATAAGAACCAGGAATGACTTCTCATATAAAAAATAGAAATAAGAGTAAATACGAAAATGTATTCCAATGATTAATAACGTATATTTTCTAAATTTGGAAAATAAGA
This sequence comes from Allium sativum, assembly GCA_030737875.1. Lineage (NCBI taxonomy): Eukaryota > Viridiplantae > Streptophyta > Magnoliopsida > Asparagales > Amaryllidaceae > Allium > Allium sativum. Next base: position 688,897,246 of record CM060922.1, read on the forward strand.
ATTTACGAATATATGGAAACAGGAATAGGGAAATGGATAATTGAATGACAAATTAAATTAAAGGGGATTAGTTTTGATTGATGATTTTCTCGGTAAGATTTCCATTTGGAAATACGACCGTTGTTTGTATACGTGTTTTCCTTTGATAGTTAAATAACAGACTATCAAAGTTTTTGACCATTTCCGTAGTCAATACGGAGAGACCGGGATCGAATTTATCATCTGAAAACCCCACCGTATGGGAATTAGCATTGCAAATCAAACATGATGAAGATAATTGAAGACAGAATTTATGCAAGGGCTGTTATGGAATAGTGCCTTGGGTTTGTCCAGTCCCAGGACAACATGTATGGAGGAATTCCTGATAGAGTATATCTAATAGATCGCGTAAGTTGTGTGATGACCCGGAATTTTGGGGCCAATTTAAAATTTTTAATTTAGAAATTTTAATGGATTTTATATATTTAAAATAAGTTATTTTAACTAATAACGACTGAAAATTTATTTTAAAATGAATAAATTCAATTTCATTATAAAAGGAGTTTAAAACAGCGCTGCAGTTTGAAAATTTGAATTTGAGCTTTGACTGACTGTACAGGATTCATTTTAAATCAGAATTGAGCGAAACAAGAAATATTTAAATCTGTTTAATCACATCTTTCTAACGAATCAGAAAAAAAAAACTGAAATTCCACTTTATAAATCAAAAGTTATGTCCAGTTTAAAATTTAGAAAAGTTGCTGTAGAATTTATATATGTTTTAATTAAATATATTGGCCTTAAAAATAGTCATTTTACAAACGACCTCGGTTTTCGACGAAACAACTTTTGTTGGAACCGGAATGTCAGATTATTGCTAAGTTTCAATTTTCATAATTTTTCGAATTAATATGTGCGCGTGGTGAAAGAAAATGTGTTTTGACTATTTCAGTCAAATTTAATCGACTAGAAAATCGCCATTTTTCAAACAGTCTCAGAATTCAACGAAATTAGTCTTGTTAGAACCGTATCGTCAAAACATAACTAGAAATAATTTTTCTGTAATTTTTAGAGCCCGTATAGGCCCCCGGTAATTTAAAATGTACGTGTGAATTTAATAATTAAATGATTTATAACTTAATTTAAAGAAAAACATATCGTAACAACCGAACTGGGTTACGAAACATATTCCATTGTGTCCGGGGCGGGGGTTATTAGCTAGATGCGACACTCGTTGGGTTCGATTCAGAGTTATTATCAACGAACAAATATTTTCTTGAATTAAATAATTAAATAAATAAAATAAAATTGGAAATACACGTATATATATGGTCAAATACCGTAAACCTAACCCCTTTCTAAACATACAGCCGCCATCTAAACAAATGAATGGCCGACCTTCTCCGAACTTGGATCCACAATTTCTTCTAATCCATGAATCGTTTACACCAACTTTTAATTACAAAATAGAAGAGCTTCGAGAGGACTTGAATTTCATACGATTAAGATTGGAATTACTAATGTGGATTGGGAGAATTTGCTGATCAAAGTCGCAACCTTGGGGGCGGATTTCGAGGGGGCTGATACCACCGAGCTCGCCTGGGTTCCTGGCAGGGGGGCGGCATTCGTTGGCGCTCCAGGCAGTGGCGTCGGATCAGGTTCTGGTCATCCGGTGGGAGGCGCGCATAGGAAGGATCGAAGTCGATGTTATGGGTTCTGTTTCAGGCAGTTACGAACGTGAGGGAAGAAGAAGAACGTTCAAAGGGGGTAGGAATAAGTCAAAGTAATTGAGTTAATTTTATATTATTTATTTTAAATTGAAATTGAATGTTTAAAAGACCGTAACTCTCTCAAACAGCGACGAAATTCAGAAATTTCAGAAGCACTAAAATCGTGAAGAGGAGATCTACACAACGAAACCAACTAGAGACGAAACAGAGAAAATCAAAACTCAAGGAAATTTCTGATCTGAATAGCAATGTGAGATTTTCGTTTTCTTTTAAAATAATTAATTAATTTGATTATTTTATTTGCTATGTGATGCTTGTACGTGTACGAATTAGATCTGCTTGTTCTGATATGTTGGATGATGATCGATCTATAGTTTGTGTTAAATAATTATAGATCTGAATATGTTGATTTAATTTGAATCATTTTCTTTTTGACAAAATTTGGTGAATCATGAGTATTAGATTCAATATAAAAATTATGTCATCACTTTTGTGAATTGAATTAGACTGTCAATGCAATATAGGATAAAATGTCATCATTTTTATGTTATCATTCTTGTTGAATTATTTTGTTAAAAATAAAATTTACATTTTATGTAAATATGACATAGAAATAAATTTTACATGCTTATGTAAAAAGTGATATTAAAAGTGGAACTTACTTTTTCATTGTAAAATGTGACATTATAGTAAAATCAACATTTTTAATTGAAATATATTATGCAAATCAAAACAACATTTTTATTTGAAATGAATTATGCATATAAAATGACCTTTTGATTTGAAACCTGTTATGAAAATAACATCTTTGTCAAAGTATGATTGTAGAGATAAAAATCACAATTTTGTGAAAACATGTTAATTGAATATAGAAATAACATTTTTATAGAAATTTGTTATATAAATAAAAACATATTTTGACACTAGAAATGTTAACATTAGAAAAATTATATTTTGACACTAGAAATGTTAACATTAGAAAAATTATATTTTGATACTAGAAATGTTAACATTAGAAAATTTATATTTTGACACTAGAAATGTTAACATTAGAAAAATCATATTTTGATACTAGAAATGTTAACATTAGAAAAATCATAGTTTGTTATAAAAAGTTGCATTAGAATAAAATCATGTTTTGTTATAAAAAGTTTTCATTAGAATAAAATGTGTTTAACCAAATTTATCACTTTTGGTCAATAAAATGAGTTTAAACAAAATTTTCATTTTGTTTGCATTAGAAGTTAATAAACAAAATCATCATATTTGTTTACATTAAAAAGAAGAATTGAAAATGTATCATTTTTTTTATATACATTAAAAAGAAGAAGTTAAGAATGTATATTTCTTACATTAAAAAGAATGAGTTAGAATGTATATTTTTTTATACATTAAAAAGAATGAATTAGTAATGGACATTTTTGTCACATTAAAAAGTATGAAGTAGAAATACACCTTTGACATTAAAATGAATGAGGCTAAAAATATACATTTTGGTAAATAAATATGAGTTAAGATTTTTATTGTCATTTGTCAACAATAAAAAGAATTGAATTAAAAGATTAGATTTTATTGCCATTTGTCCACAATAAAAAGTATTGAAATGTATGTATGAATGTTGAAATGTGTGATAGGTTAAATATAATGTTTAGTATACTCAAGTTTGAATATTACACTCCCATTTACAAGTTACCCGACTTGTTTATGTGATTGGGACGATAATTTTCACACATCGCCCGAGTGCACAAATAATTTATTATTTGTTTGATGAATGAAACCCCACACGGGTATTTGGGATGATATTGGACGCACACTAATCCCAATATTTAGTTATCTGTCAATCGATCTATTGACAGTCTGTGATGAGCGTTAGTTATTTACTTTAATGCTCACACAGTTATAAATTCCACTTTGGGTGTTATTTGAATGGTTGGTAATTATTTATCATGATTGTCGATTACATACAATATATGGTTGTTGATTGAGTCACATTCCAATAAAGAATATTTTAGAAAATTTCTTAGAAAAAGAATATTTTAGAAAAAGAATATATTTTGGAAAAAAATATTTTATTGAATGAATTAGTTATTAACTAAAATAAATCATTAAATTAAGATTTAATGAAGTTTTCAAAATTAGTGAATATTTAATTGAAATTAAATTAAATAAACTGGATTTTGGGTTTGTCGTGAATGGTGACTTCAATAACACCTTTCTTAAACCCAGTTGAGAAATGAATAAATCTTTTAATTAAGATTATTAAAAGTTTTCAATTTATATTTAGTAATTGAAATAAGATAAAATGTGAGTCGGGTTTATTGTGAACTGTGTTTCTAAGCGACATTTGTTCTTTAACCCAACTGACAGTGAAAGTATGATTTGGAATGTATAAATCTTTTATTAAGATTTAAATGGAAATTTTCCAAAAGTAAAGTTTTCCAATTTAATATATTAAAATGGAATTGAATAGGATTCGAATTAATTATAACCGAGATAAGCTACTGTAAAAGAAGACCGATACTACATATGGGATTTAAGAGGCCTTGTTGTTATTCCATTTATATTATTGGTTGGATACAGAAATTTATAACGATTATATATTGATTTGTTTTCAATGAAGATTCCATATTTTATGGAAGACCATTTTGGTTTTACCGTGAACTATGTTTTAAATGACATTAGTTCTTTAACTCAGTTAAGAATAAGATTTATTTCTTAAATCTAAAGAATCATTTAATAATGATTTTTGATATTTAAAACCAAATGGTGTTTTGAATAAATTTTAAAAGAAAGATTTAAGTGTAAATGTAAAGAATTTATCTTTGACAGAATAATTTGAATATTTTATTTAAAAGAATATTCTGAATTGGAATGAGGCGTTGGATGTGTTTTTATAGTACTCGATTTTTTTAATTATAAAAATACGAGAGTTATTCGGAAAGACCGGGTTTAACCCATTCCAAATAATTACTACGACGATGAAGAGTCGAAGATGAAGACGGTGGTTGAAGACCGACGATCTTCACATCGAATGGATGTGTTGCTACAGAGACCCTTGATGGGAGTAGCTAACTTTTAGGGGCTTCAGTGGTGGCCGTCCGGACTATTGTTGATTGTTCGGATTTGGTTTTCGCTCAGACCCAGAGCATAAGCTAGTAAATGGATATGTGTCTGACATTGAATTTCGTTCCATGTGAATTAAATCGATTTCTATTAATGTATGTCTGTTTGGTGGTAGAGAATCTATTCTCTACTTAACACCCGGGTATACATTAATAGTGATTGATCGCATGGCGTGAATTGTCAATGTGGGACGCCAAGATGCAATTGATCAAGGCTTTTGTTGAAAAGCAGGGCCTTGTGGGGTGATCAAAGTATAGCCTATTATGGCATAGCTTTGTGTATATCGTGACTTCGCGAGCCTCACACCCCGTAATGAGTCAAAAACGGGATACGGACCGTAGGTAGTGCAGATGTTTCTTTCTAGCTAGTGGTAGTGTCAGTGCTTAAACTGGCTGGCATTGTACTTATGTGAATGATGGATTTTGAGGCGCCTCGGATTTTTATAGGCCGTTAGTGGTCATACTATAGGTTCAAAGGAACCGGGAAACGTGTGTTCAGGCATAACCAATCCACTGCCGATAGGCAGGGACCGGCCCTACCGCTCCAAGGGTTGCCCATATGTGTGACCCTAAGGCATTTGCTAGAGTGTCTCAAATCGGAGAGGAGCTTGCTCCTAGCCTCGACTCATGATGGAAATCCAATTTCCAATACGACCTTGCGGTTTTGATTGTAGAACTAGTATGGCGACATCGTAGGATGGGGTACTATGCCGTCTATGATTAATACATTATGATTGAAATTGTTTTTGAGATATATATATATACCCATACATATACACACTAATATTAAGCCCGTTTTATCGTATCAAGCATCTTTTGACCATTATAAGGTAAAACCCTATCCTCCGGTTTGCGTTGCATTGTGTGATGGGACTTGGGTCTTATAATGGTTTCATTTTTCTAAAAAAAAAGCATTGCGTTGTTTAATGATTTACTTTAATTTATGCACTGGCAGTCCAATGGAGTAAACCCGTTCCGCGTCAGTGGCGTGGTCCTGTGATTAACCTTATTAATAAGTTTAGTTAAGATTTCTCATACCAGTCCCATGACTGACCTGTAGTTTGTTTCACTGGCAAACTCGGGTGCCCATATTTTCCACATGGGCAGTCGAGTAGCTTTTTGCAGATATATTTACAGGATCCTGGCCTACAGCTGAAGCGATATTCGGAAAGCTTTGTATCCGTGTATTCCTTTCGGTTGTATGTTTTGTATTATTTTTCCGCTGCTATTTAAATGTAATTTAAAACTCTGATATTATTGTATTTTTATTTATGTAATAAGTATTCATACTCTGTTACATTCTTGTACTCTGATGTAATTGTTGTAATCAACAATAAAATGTTCTTCAATTTGTGTTCTGTTGTGTGTTGTTCTCAAAACAATTCAGGCTTTCCTTTACTGGAAGTTTGGGTCGTCTCATGTGGTACCAGAGCTTTGGTTTACAGAGCTCGAGAACAAGACACATTAGAACTGAACGAAAGAATTCATCAGAGATTGGATTAGTATTATCCAATGAGAATAACTCGTTAGAGATAGGATCAATAATATCCTAGAACGAGTGTGAAGAGTATTAAATTTTTAAAAATGAAAACAAATTTAGTTTTGGAAATTTTATCTTAATATACGTATTTGAGTATATTATATTTTAATGTGGACAATCGAGTATATAAGGATTTTGAAAATACGAGTAATTAACGGATATTCGAGGTTTTAATATACTGGGTAGATATAGAATCACACTCTAGTCGCCCGGAGATAATTCTGGTGATAGGTCGACCATCACCAGCATTTATGTTCGAGTTTCAAAAGTGAAATTTCTATATATTTCCATTGACTGGTATGAGAACCAACACTTAGTCAGTACACATTGCTATGATTTGCACTAAGAATATGATTTTTGACTATATACAAAGATTATATATTTAAAAAGTTAATCACCTAATTGATTGCTGGTTGTGATGTTCGATTATTAATAAAAGTATAGAAATAATAATTAATTTAACTAATAAGGTTATGGAAACCAATAAAGTTGAGTTGGTAAAATTAAACAACTTTTAGCTTCGTTCCTTTTCGAGGATGAAAAGATTTTAAGTGGGGGCGATTATAACGACCCGGAATTTTGGGGCCAATTTAAAATTTTTAATTTAGAAATTTTAATGGATTTTATATATTTAAAATAAGTTATTTTAACTAATAACGACTGAAAATTTATTTTAAAATGAATAAATTCAATTTAATTATAAAAGTAGTTTAAAATAGCGCTGCAGTTTGAAAATTTGAATTTGAGCTTTGACTGACTGTATAGGATTCATTTTAAATCAGAATTGAGCGAAACAAGAAATATTTAAATCTGTTTAATCATATCTTTCTAACGAATCTGAAAAAACTGAAATTCCACTTTGTAAATCAAAAGTTATCTCCAGTTTAAAATTTAGAAAAGTCGATGTTATGGGTTCTGTTTCAGGCAGTTACGAACGTGAGGGAAGAAGAAGAACGGTCAAAGGGGGTAGGAATAAGTCAAAGTAATTGAGTTAATTTTATATTATTTATTTTAAATTGAAATTGAATGTTTAAAGATCGTAACTCTCTCAAACAGCGACGAAATTCAGAAATTTCAAAAGCATTAAAATCGTGAAGAGGAGATCTACACAACGAAACCAACTAGAGACGAAACAGAGCAAATCAAAATTCAAGGAAATTTCTGATCTAAATAGCAATGTGAGATTTCTGTTTTCTTTTAAAATAATTAATTAATTTGATTATTTTATTTGCTATGTGATGCTTGTACGTGTATGAATTAGATCTGCTTGTTCTGATATGTTGGATGATGATCGATCTATAGTTTGTGTTAAATAATTATAGATCTGAATATGTTGATTTAATTTGAATCATTTTCTTTTTGATAAAATTTGGTGAATCATGAGTATTAGATTCAATATAAAAATTATGTCATCACTTTTGTGAATTGAATTAGACTGTCAATGCAATATAGGATAAAATGTCATCATTTTTATGTTATCATTCTTGTTGAATTATTTTGTTAAAAATAAAATTTACATTTTATGTAAATATGACATAGAAATAAATTTTACATTCTTATGTAAAAAGTGATATTAAAAGTGGAACTTACTTTTTCATTGTAAAATGTGACATTATAGTAAAATCAACATTTTTAATTGAAATATATTATGCAAATCAAAACAACATTTTTATTTGAAATGAATTATGCATATAAAATGACCTTTAGATTTGAAACCTGTTATGAAAATAACATCTTTGTCAAAGTAAGATTATAGAGCTAAAAATCACAATTTTGTGAAAACATGTTTATTGAATATAGAAATAGCATTTTTTATAGAAATTTGTTATATAAATAAAAACATATTTTGACACTAGAAATGTTAACATTAGAAAAATTATATTTTGACACTAGAGATGTTAACATTAGAAAAATTATATTTTGACACTAGAAATGTTAACATTAGAAAAATTATATTTTGATACTAGAAATGTTAACATTAGAAAAATTATATTTTGACACTAGAAATGTTAACATTAGAAAAATCATATTTTGATACTAGAAATGTTAACATTAGAAAAATCATAGTTTGTTATAAAAAGTTGTATTAGAATAAAATCATGTTTTGTTATAAAAAGTTTTCATTAGAATAAGATGAGTATAACCAAATTTATCACTTTTGGTCAACAAAATGAGTTTAAACAAAATTCTCATTTTGTTTGCATTAGAAGTTAATAAACAAAATCATCATATTTGTTTACATTAAAAAGAAGAATTGAAAATGTATCATTTTTTTTTATATACATTAAAAAGAAGAAGTTAAGAATGTATATTTCTTACATTAAAAAGAATGAGTTAGAATGTATATTTTTATATACATTAAAAAGAATGAATTAGTAATGGACATTTTTGTCACATTAAAAAGTATGAAGTAGAAATACACCTTTGCCATTAAAATGAATGAGGCTAAAAATATACATTTTGGTAAATAAATATGAGTTAAGATTTTTATTGTCATTTGTCAACAATAAAAAGAATTGAATTAAAAGATTAGATTTTATTGCCATTTGTTCACAATAAGAAGTATTGAAATGTATGTATGAATGTTGAAATGTGTGATGGGTTAAATATAATGTTTAGTATACTCAAGTTTGAATATTACACTCCCATTTACAAGTTACCCGACTTGTTTATGTGATTGGGACGATAATTTTCACACATCGTCCAAGTGCACAAATAATTTATTATTTGTTTGATGAATGAAACCCCACACGGGTATTTGGGATGATATTGGACGCACACTAATCCCAATATTTAGTTATCTGTCAATCGATGGATTGACAGTCTGTGATGAGCGTTAGTTATTTACTTTAATGCTCACACAGTTATAAATTCCACTTTGGGTGTTATTTGAATGCTTGGTAATTATTTATCATGATTGTCGATTACATACAATATATGGTTGTTGATTGAGTCACATTCCAATAAAGAATATTTTAGAAAATGTCTTAGAAAAAGAATATTTTAGAAAAAGAATATATTTTGGAAAAATATATTTTATTGAATGAATTAGTTATTAACTAAAATAAATCATTAAATTAAGATTTAATGAAGTTTTCAAAATTAGTGAATATTTAATTTAAATTAAATTAAATAAACTGGATTTTGGGTTTGTCGTGAATGGTGACTTCAATAACACCTTTCTTAAACCCAGTTGAGAAATGAATAAATCTTTTAATTAAGATTATTAAAAGTTTTCAATTTATATTTAGTAATTGAAATAAGATAAAATGTGAGTCGGGTTTATTGTGAACTGTTTTTCTAAGCGACATTTGTTCTTTAACCCAACTGACAGTGAAAGCATGATTTGGAATTTATAAATCTTTTATTAAGATTTAAATGGAAATTTTCCAAAAGTAAAGTTTTCCAATTTAATATATTAAAATGGAATTGAATAGGATTCGAATTAATTATAACCGAGATAAGCTTCTGTAAAAGAAGACCGATACTACATATCGAATTTAAGAGGCCTTGCTGTTATTCCATTTATATTATTGGTTGGATACAGAAATTTATAACGATTATATATTGATTTGTTTTCTATGAAGATTCCATATTTTATGAAAGATGATTTTGGGTTTACCGTGAACTATATTTTAAATGACATTAGTTCTTTAACTCAGTTATGAATAAGATTTATTTCTTAAATTTAAAAAATCATTTAATAATGATTTTTGATATTTAAAACCAAATGGTGTTTTGAATAAATCTTTAAAAGAAAGATTTAATAGTAAATGTAAAGAATTTATCTTTGACAGAATAATTTGAATATTTTATTTAAAAGAATATTCTGAATTGGAATGAGGTGTTGGATGTGTTTTTATTGTACTCGATTTTTTTTAATTATAAAAATACGAGAGTTATTCGGAAAGACCGGGTTTAACCCATTCCGAATAATTACTACGACGATGAAGAGTCGAAGATGAAGACGGTGGTTGAAGACCGACGATCTTCACATCGAATGGATGTGTTGCTACACAGACCCTTGATGGGAGTAGCTACCTTGAAGGGGCTTCAGTGTTGGTCGTCCGGACTATTGTTGATTGTTCAGATTTGGTTTTCGCTCAGACCCAGAGCATAAGCTAGTAAATGGATGCGTGTCTGACATTGGATTTCGTTCCATGTGAATTAAATCGATTTCTATTAATGTATGTCTGTTTGGTGGTAGAGAATCTATTCTCTACTTAACACCCGAGTATACATTAATAGTGATTGATCGCATGGCGTGAATTGTCAATGTGGCATGCTGTAAGAACCCGTAACTTCCCCGTGAAGGAAAGCGCGAATACTTTGAGAACAACACACAAATTAACGCATACGGAAGAACATTTCATTGCTATTAAAACAATTCCATCAGATACAAGAATATACAGAGTATAATTGAATAAATTACAGTCGATAAATATCAGAGATTACAATATTTTACATAGCAGCGGAAAATAATACAAAAGCACAACTAGAAGTGATACACGGATACAGAGCTTTCAGAGCATCGTTCCAGCTGTTAATCAGGACCCTGTGAATATAAATCTGCAAAACCAAAACTACTAGCTGCCCGTGCGGAAAATAGGGGCACCCAGAGTTTAGGTTAAAACAATAAACTCCAGGTCAGTCATGGGACTGGTGTGAGAACTAAAACAGTTATTAATATTGGTTTTAAAGTTAGGTAAATCAAGGGACCACGCCGTATAACACGGAACGGGTTTCCTCCCAAGAGTACCAGTGCATAGAACAAACAACGCAATGCTAAATAAAGAAAAATGAAGCTGTTATAAGACCCAGGTCCCATCACACAATGCAACGCAAGCCGGAGGATAGGGTTTTCCCTTATAACAGCCAAAGCATGCTTGATACGTTTAAAACACATTATTTGATACTATTATAGGTGTATAGTGTCAAAACAATTTCAAATCATAAATATCAATCATAGGCGGCATGGGTACCATCTATCATGTCGCCATACTAGTTCTACAATTAAAACCGCAATACACGTATTGGAAATTGGATTCCGTCATGAGCCGAGGCAAGGGGCAAGCTCCTCTCCGCGTTCGAGACACTCTAGCAAATGTCCCAGGACCCCACTTTGATCCTTGGAATCGGCTGGGCCGGTCCTCTCTTACTTTTGAGGATTAGTTATTCCTGAACACACGTTTCCCGGTCCTTACAGACCTATATCCGAGGCGCCTCGTATCCAACAACCACACAGGTGAAAAGTATATAAATGTCAGGGCTGGTAGGTCACTGACACCACCCTAGCTAGAAAGAAACGTCGTGCTCTCCCAGCGGTCTGTCTCCCGTTTTTGACTCATACCGAGGTGTGAGGCTCGCGAATTCACGTTATACACAAAGCTACGCCACACAGGCCGTGCTTTGATCATCAACCACAAGACTTTGCTTTTCAACAGAAGCCTTGATCAATTGCCACTTACGCATGCCACATTGGCAATTCACTCCATGCGACTGATGTCCATCGATATACAACCTCTGAGCTCGTACGTCTCAGAGAAGGGCGTTAAGCAAGAGAATAAATTCTCCGCCGCCAAACAGATGTATATTTAATAGAGATCAATCAACACAGAATAAAATCCAATGTCAGACACACAATCCATTTACAAGTTCGTTCTGGGTCTGAACGAAACCGGAGGCACTTTCCTCGCATATCCATCCATCTCCAAGTACGTCTGGAAGATCACCAACTGATTCCCTCATCCTGGGTGTACAGCCCAATCAAGATCATCAGTAATCACCCAAACGATGTGAAGACTTCCGGTCTTCAACCACCGTCTTCATCTTCGACATCTCGTCGAATCGGTTATTCAGAATGGGTATAACCCGGTCTTTCTGAATAACCCACGTATATAATAAACAAGTGTTACACAAACACAACGAACGCCTCATTCCAATTCATAATATTCTTTTATTCACAAAATCACATTCTTAGGGAAAGGTTCCCATTAATTTTATCAAAGATAAATTCTTCTAAATTTATCCTTTAATCTTCCTTTGGATATCATTTCAAACTAGTCGGGATTAACGAACCACACCGAAGTAATTATTTATTTTATTTCCCAATCCCAACCTATATATCCCATGGAGCAAAACTGGTGATACTCCATTCCTAACACCACGGTGTTATCGGTAAAATTAATTACCATTTCACGTTCAAATCTAATTAAAGATTTAACTATCGCTTTGGAGAAAAACTGGTGGTACTCCATTCTCGATCACCTTTCAAATTTGATAATTTAAATTATCAATTCACATTTTTAATCTAATTAAAGATTCATTAAAACTCCACTTAGTTTTAATCTTCTCAAAAATCAATATCTTGTCTTTAACTGGGTTAAAGAACCAATGTCATCTAAAACACGATTCACGATAAACCCAAATCACATTTGATATTAAATACAAGGCTCTGAATAGAAAATATATCGGCTTACATTCAATATCAAATTCTGAAACCAACATATATCGTATTGTAAATAACGATATAAAATATATCTTTCAAATTCCCAAAACAATATCTGTATAGTCACGAAATCCAACATCGAAATATCCCGAAGATAATTTCGATTCAACTCCAGTCCAATCCACGTATTGAGAATATTGATTATTTTTAAAATCACTTTCAAATTCAATTTATTTATTTCACAAATAAATTGATTTTAATTCTAGTTCAAAATTAGTTCATTTCGATAGAAATCTATTTTTACCTATTCAAATGTGGAATTTTCCAGCCCAATTCTTTCCAATTCACATATTATAATTTTACACAAATTATAGATATTTTTAATAATTTTATCAAGGCCCGTACAGTCGATTTCCAACAACGGCCATCGAACTGCACTTACAGCGACCTTTTCTGAAATTGATTTGGACATAATTCCAAATCCAACCGTTAGATTTTAAATTTCTAATATTCATTGGAAAGCTCTTTTTGATACGAACCCAACGGTTCCGGTTTTAGGAGAATCCGACGGTCGGATCTCCCGCAATGTCCGTTTGAAATAAATGGTCGAAATTCACGAACTGCCGCGGCGCGGCGCGTTCTATTCAGGCCATTATATTATATATATAATATATATAATATATATTTCGTCGATTTCTATTTAAAACGAATTTTATAAATCGTTTTAAATTTGTTTCTAAAACAATTCAACTTCTACATTCAATTTCAAATCGATTTGATTTCAATTCAATTCGAATTCATTTCTATTCAATTCAAATTTTAATTCAATTTGAATTCATTTCAATTCACTTTCAATTCAATTTGAATTCGTTTTCAATTCAATTCATTTCGAAATCGTTTTCAATTCAATTTATTTCGAAATCGTTTTCAATTCAATTTAATTTCGAAATCGTTTTCAATTCAATTTATTTCGAAATCGTTTTCAATTTAATTTAATTTCGAAATCGTTTTCAATTCACTTTCTATTCAATTCGAATCGAATTCATTTTCTATTCGATTCGAATTCATTTCAAATTGATTCAATAAAATTTCCATTTGAATTTTTAATCTAATTCAATTTGAATTTCCTTTCAAAATATTAAATTTTGAAATCACTTTTCAACATTCATTATACAACGAATAAAATCGATATAAATATCGTTCGCTTCAAAATAACGCAAAACTAATCAACACGGCTTTATATTTTTCACAACTTCTTTATTTTATTCAACAAATGAATATTCATCCCATTCAACACATGAATCTATATTTTTTTCAACCCACGACTAATCTCAACACATGAGTACTGTCAACACATCACTATTTTTGTTATGTGAAATATTTTATAAAACTATGGTATCTATCGTTTGATTTTCAATTAGACTTCTACTGGGAAGTAGTTCTAATTTTAAATATGATTAAGATGTAAATTTCATTATATAAAATATTTCACTCAACACATGAACATCGTCAACACATGACTATTTTTATATTCAACACATGAATTTTCTTTTATAATATTCATTATTTTCCCGATTGGAATGAGGCCCAATCAATCACCATATAACGTTAATTATATGGATTCCATACAACACATGTATATAATAGCTTTGAAAAATAATCAACCATCAACCAAAGTGCACCACACAACTGCATAAGCATCAAATATAAATAATCGACGCTTACACAGTCTGTCGACCAATCGATCGACAATAATTAAATAATTGGGATTAGTGTACACCAAATATCATCCCAACACCCGTGTGGGGTTTCAAACAATCAAACACAGATTTTATTTGTGCAGTTGGGCGATGTGTAAAATTTATCGACCCAATCAATATCAGTCAAATCAGTGTATATAAACAAATCGGCCGATTTGTTTATAAATATTTTATTTATTCACATTCACGTTAAAAATTATATTTTTAACGATAAAATATTCTATTACAACACTTGAATTTCTATTCATTTTATTTACACAATAAAAATGATATTTTTGTTTTTCTAACATATTTTAGAAAATTTCGGCGGCATAACGGCACGATACTAGAAACGGGACAAGGCCTAGCCTTATCCCCGGTCTAGTGAAGGCCCACGCCATTCACACATCAATCAAATCACTTTCGTTATGCAAACCACAAAATTTGGAGTAAGAGTCTAACCTAGCCTTACTCCTTCGCCTTATAACGGCGCACGTCTAATCCTAGCCCATTTATCGATTCGATTTTCCACACCACAAACCACATTCAAACCAATATCGCAATCAATCACCAAACAGCCAAACAAACAAGTCCATGGTCTGTGGACGATTGTGTCGGATGCTACTAAACACCGTCTGCATCCTAGTATATATATATATATATATATATATAACTAGAAATTTAACTTGAAGAGTGAGAAGTTCTCACCGAAAGCTATCCAACTACACGACACTTCTTTTGTAGAAAATCTTCGTCGTTATCCTATCTTCGCCTTCTTCGTTGCCCGTAGTCACTATATATATAAAAATCACACATTTTTATATTTGCTGATGTCTTTATAATAAAAATCATATTTTTATTTATTTACTTTCGATTAAAAAATCATATTTTTATAATCACTTCATATATTTAAAAAAATCGAATTTTTACTACGATGTTCAATATATAAAAATTATATTTTTATATCGTTATCATCTATATAAAGATCTCGCCTTTTTAACTATAAAGATTTCACCTTTTTAAATTTAAAGATTTCACCTTTTTAAATTCAAAGATTTCACCTTTTTAAATTCAAAGATTTATTTAAAAACAATATAAAAGTCCTATATTTTTCTCTAATAAAAATATATGATTTCCTTAAAATAAAAATATAAGCTTTCCTTAACATAAAAATATAAGCTTTCCTTAACATAAAAAAACAAACTTTTATTATTACAAATCCATACTATAATAATCTAAAACTTTATTTATATTATATATATAAACTGAATTTTAAAAATATATGTATTACCCTTCAAAACTCATATATAAAAAAAAGGAAAATATAAATAAATAAATAAAAGTATAAACTTACATCGACAGTTGAAGGAGGGGGGTTTCCATGTCGTCATTGGCCAGTGGGGGAGGCGCCTACGGCGGAGGGGGTGGGCGGTTAGGGTTTAAATGCGGGTAGCGATTGCGGAAGGGAAAAGGAGGAGAGGGAGTGGAGAGTGTATCGCGAGGGCAGGGGGAGGAAGAAGAAGAGAAGAAGAGGAGGGGGCGTGGGGTCGGGCGCTGTCGCAGTCGGAAGGGGGAGGGCGATGTGGTGGCGGCGCGACGACTGAGGAGGAAGGGGCTCTCGAGGTGGAGGAGAAGGGGGAAGAGAGGCGGAGGACCCCTGGGGGTCGGCGCCAGGGCGCGGCGGCCCTGGTGGCAGCGGCGGCGGCGGCTTTGGCCCCCCGTCGTTCGCCTCTTTTCTCTTTTTTTTTTATTTCTGTTGAATGAAAACGAGAAGGGGGGGGCCTATATATTTTATTTTATTTTTAATTAATTTAATTAATTTAATCGCAAAAAGTTGACTTTTACTACCGAACTCGAAACGAGGCCCACCGCCTGTCGCCCATAGCGTTTCACCCCCATTCCGAACACAATGGGATATGCCACGCAAGCTGATTCGGCTGTTACAATCATTTTCCGTTTAATTTATATTTAAATCACTATATTGAATTTTAACGTACATTTCAAATTACCGGGGTCACATACTAACTCTAAAAATTCTCGAAAAATATTTTCTAGCTTCGTATTGACGATACGGTCCTAACAAAACTAGTTTCGTCGAATTCTGAGACCGTTTGAAAAATGGCCAATTTCTAGTCGATTAAAATCAACTGAAATGGTCAAAACACGTTTTCCCTTGCCACGCTCACATACTGATTCGAAAAATTATGAAATTTGGAATCTAGCAATAATTTGACACTGCGGATCCATCAAAAGTGGTTTCGTCGAAATCCGAGGTCGTTTGCAAAATGTCCATTTTTAAGGGCCTGAATTCCATAGCGACTATTCAGAATTTTCAACTGGACATATCTTTTGATTCTCGCTACGAAATTTTGATTTGTCGGATTCGTTGGAAAGATATTATCAAATAGATCCTAACGTTTTTGGTTTCACTAAAATCCGGATTGTTTTGCACCCGGTACATTCAATTGAAGTTTGAAATCGAATTATCGAACTACCGCGCCATTTTCAATTCTATTTATAATTATATATAAATATTTATATTCTAACGACGACGTATATAAAATATACGTCGAATTATATATTCAAAATAAATTTCTCGTCGATATTATTTAAAATAATTCATTTTAAATATTCAAAATTCGCTAAAATTGCCGAAATAAAAATTTCAAACTGGCTCGCATTTTCGGGTTATTACAATCTCCCCCACTTAAAACTTTTCGTCCCCGAAAAGGAACAAAAGTCGAAAGTGGTTTGATTATTCAACGCTACGTTCGATCTGGCTTCCATTCTCCAACTTTTCAGTTTCTGAGAATTTCCAAAATTTCAAAAATTTGGCTAACACCCTAAATTTTCGAAAAATTTCGCCATAACCACCCCTGCACCGGGAGCATCGGGGAATTTCAAATAGCTTCCCCGGTCCTTCAGATCTCAAAAAGAAAAAGAAAAAGAAAAAGCCAAGCGGCTAGCCAATAGGCTCACAAAATCATCATCACCCAAACAAAACAGGAAATTATGTAGTAAACATGTACCTATTTGTCGGGCAAACAAATTTTATTCTCTGCTCTAGCCTCCTTGCTATGACCTGTTCAATGTAAGTATATGTATATGCAAGCAAATGCGACCAATTTTCAATATAATTCAATATTTGGTTATATTAGGCATAATGGTTGAAAATTAGCAAACAATTAAACATACAACACAAACATCAATCAATTAGTGAATTAGAGTTTCAAATTTATAATTTTGATACATATACAAAAAATCATGTTTTTGATGCCAATTCACAACAATAAAGCTATCTATATTAGTTTTGGTTCTCACACCAGCCTAATGGAAATATATAGAAGTCACACCTTCGAAACACGAACATAGATACTGATGATGTGGCCACATCACCAGAATTATCCCCGGGTGTCTAGAATGTGATTCTATATCTATCCAGTATATTAAAACTTCGAATATACGTTCATGACGCGTATACGCGAAATCTATATATACTCGATTGTCCATATTCAAAATAAATAAATAATCAAATACGTTTTAAAATGGTTTAAATTTCAAAACAAAATTGTTTTCATTTGAAAAATATACTCTTCACACTCGTTCTAGGATACTACCGATCCTATCTCTAACGAGTCATTCTAATTGGATATTACTAATCCAATATCTGATGAATTCTTTCGTATGGTTCTAAGGTGTCTTGTTCTCGAGCTCTGTAAACCAAAGCTCTGATACCACTGTAAGAACCCGTAACTTCCCCGTGAAGGAAAGCGCGGATACTTTGAGAACAACACACAAATTAACGCATACGGAAGAACATTTCATTGCTATTACAACAATTCCATCAGATACAAGAATATACAGAGTATAATTGAATAAATTACAGTCGATAAATATCAGAGATTACAATATTTTACATAGCAGCGAAAAATAATACAAAAGCACAACTAGAAGTGATACACGGATACAGAGCTTTCCGAGCATCGTTCCAGCTGTTAATCAGGACCCTGTGAATATAAATCTGCAAAACCAAAACTACTAGCTGCCCGTGCGGAAAATAGGGGCACCCAGAGTTTAGGTTAAAACAATAAACTCCAGCTCAGTCATGGGACTGGTGTGAGAACTAAAACAGTTATTAATATTGGTTTTAAAGTTAGGTAAATCAAGGGACCACGCCGTATAACACGGAACGGGTTTCCTCCCAAGAATACCAGTGCATAGAACAAACAGCGCAATGCTAAATAAATAAAAATGAAGCTGTTATAAGACCCAGGTCCCATCACACAATGCAACACAAGCCGGAGGATAGGGTTTTCCCTTATAACAGCCAAAGCATGCTTGATACGTTTAAAACACATTATTTGATACTATTATAGCTGTATAGTGTCAAAACAATTTCAAATCATAAATATCAATCATAGGCGGCATGGGTACCATCTATCATGTCGCCATACTAGTTCTACAATTAAAACCGCAATACACGTATTGGAAATTGGATTCCGTCATGAGCCGAGGCAAGGGGCAAGCTCCTCTCCGCGTTCGAGACACTCTAGCAAATGTCCCAGGACCCCACTTTGATCCTTGGAATCGGCTGGGCCGGTCCTCTCTTACTTTTGAGGATTAGTTATTCCTGAACACACGTTTCCCGGTCCTTACAGACCTATATCCGAGGCGCCTCGTATCCAACAACCACACAGGTGAAAAGTATATAAATGTCAGGGCTGGTAGGTCACTGACACCACCCTAGCTAGAAAGAAACGTCGTGCTCTCCCAGCGGTCCGTCTCCCGTTTTTGACTCATACCGAGGTGTGAGGCTCGCGAATTCACGTTATACACAAAGCTACGCCACACAGGCCGTGCTTTGATCATCAACCACAAGACTTTGCTTTTCAATAGAAGCCTTGATCAATTGCCACTTACGCATGCCACATTGGCAATTCACTCCATGCGACTGATGTCCATCGATATACAACCTCTGAGCTCGTACGTCTCAGAGAAGGGCGTTAAGCAAGAGAATAAATTCTCCGCCGCCAAACAGATGTATATTTAATAGAGATCAATCAACACAGAATAAAATCCAATGTCAGACACACAATCCATTTACAAGTTCGTTCTGGGTCTGAACGAAACCGGAGGCACTTTCCTCGCATATCCATCCATCTCCAAGTACGTCTGGAAGATCACCAACTGATTCCCTCATCCTGGGTGTACAGCCCAATCAAGATCATCAGTAATCACCCAAACGATGTGAAGACTTCCGGTCTTCAACCACCGTCTTCATCTTCGACATCTCGTCGAATCGGTTATTCAGAATGGGTATAACCCGGTCTTTCTGAATAACCCACGTATATAATAAACAAGTGTTACACAAACACAACGAACGCCTCATTCCAATTCAGAATATTCTTTTATTCACAAAATCACATTCTTAGGGAAAGGTTCCCATTAATTTTATCAAAGATAAATTCTTCTAAATTTATCCTTTAATCTTCCTTTGGATATCATTTCAAACTAGTCGGGATTAACGAACCACACCGAAGTAATTATTTATTTTATTTCCCAATCCCAACCTATATATCCCATGGAGCAAAACTGGTGATACTCCATTCCTAACACCACGGTGTTATCGGTAAAATTAATTACCATTTCACGTTCAAATCTAATTAAAGATTTAACTATCGCTTTGGAGAAAAACTGGTGGTACTCCATTCTCGATCACCTTTCAAATTTGATAATTTAAATTATCAATTCACATTTTTAATCTAATTAAAGATTCATTAAAACTCCACTTAGTTTTAATCTTCTCAAAAATCAATATCTTGTCTTTAACTGGGTTAAAGAACCAATGTCATCTAAAACACGATTCACGATAAACCCAAATCACATTTGATATTAAATACAAGGCTCTGAATAGAAAATATATCGGCTTACATTCAATATCAAATTCTGAAACCAACATATATCGTATTGTAAATAACGATATAAAATATATCTTTCAAATTCCCAAAACAATATCTGTATAGTCACGAAATCCAACATCGAAATATCCCGAAGATAATTTCGATTCAACTCCAGTCCAATCCACGTATTGAGAATATTGATTATTTTTAAAATCACTTTCAAATTCAATTTATTTATTTCACAAATAAATTGATTTTAATTCTAGTTCAAAACTAGTTCATTTCGATAGAAATCTATTTTTACCTATTCAAATGTGGAATTTTCCAGCCCAATTCTTTCCAATTCACATATTATAATTTTACACAAATTATAGATATTTTTAATAATTTTATCAAGGCCCGTACAGTCGATTTCCAACAACGGCCATCGAACTGCACTTACAGCGACCTTTTCTGAAATTTATTTGGACATAATTCCAAATCCAACCGTTAGATTTTAAATTTCTAATATTCATTGGAAAGCTCTTTTCGATACGAACCCAACGGTTCCGGTTTTAGGAGAATCCGACGGTCGGATCTCCCGCAATGTCCGTTTGAAATAAATGGTCGAAATTCACGAACTGCCGCGGCGCGGCGCGTTCTATTCAGGCCATTATATTATATATATAATATATATAATATATATTTCGTCGATTTCTATTTAAAACGAATTTTATAAATCGTTTTAAATTTGTTTCTAAAACAATTCAACTTCTACATTCAATTTCAAATCGATTTGATTTCAATTCAATTCGAATTCATTTCTATTCAATTCAAATTTTAATTCAATTTGAATTCATTTCAATTCACTTTCAATTCAATTTGAATTCGTTTTCAATTCAATTCATTTCGAAATCGTTTTCAATTCAATTTATTTCGAAATCGTTTTCAATTCAATTTAATTTCGAAATCGTTTTCAATTCAATTTATTTCGAAATCGTTTTCAATTCAATTTAATTTCGAAATCGTTTTCAATTCACTTTCTATTCAATTCGAATCGAATTCATTTTCTATTCGATTCGAATTCATTTCAAATTGATTCAATAAAATTTCCATTTGAATTTTTAATCTAATTCAATTTGAATTTCCTTTCAAAATATTAAATTTTGAAATCACTTTTCAACATTCATTATACAACGAATAAAATCGATATAAATATCGTTCGCGTCAAAATAACGCAAAACTAATCAACACGGCTTTATATTTTTCACAACTTCTTTATTTTATTCAACAAATGAATATTCATCCCATTCAACACATGAATCTATATTTTTTTTCAACCCACGACTAATCTCAACACATGAGTACTGTCAACACATCACTATTTTTGTTATGTGAAATATTTTATAAAACTATGGTATCTATCGTTTGATTTTCAATTAGACTTCTATTGGGAAGTAGTTCTAATTTTAAATATGATTAAGAT
The DNA here is from genome assembly GCA_030737875.1 of Allium sativum. NCBI lineage: Eukaryota > Viridiplantae > Streptophyta > Magnoliopsida > Asparagales > Amaryllidaceae > Allium > Allium sativum. The sequence continues at coordinate 688,919,169 of CM060922.1, forward strand.
GTAAATTTCATTATATAAAATATTTCACTCAACACATGACTATTTTTATATTCAACACATGAATTTTCTTTTATAATATTCATTATTTTCCCGATTGGAATGAGGCCCAATCAATCACCATATAACGTTAATTATATGGATTCCATACAACACATGTATATAATAGCTTTGAAAAATAATCAACCATCAACCAAAGTGCACCACACAACTGCATAAGCATCAAATATAAATAATCGACGCTTACACAGTCTGTCGGCCAATCGATCGACAATAATTAAATAATTGGGATTAGTGTACACCAAATATCATCCCAACACCCGTGTGGGGTTTCAAACAATCAAACACAGATTTTATTTGTGCAGTTGGGCGATGTGTAAAATTTATCGACCCAATCAATATCAGTCAAATCAGTGTATATAAACAAATCGGCCGATTTGTTTATAAATATTTTATTTATTCACATTCACGTTAAAAATTATATTTTTAACGATAAAATATTCTATTACAACACTTGAATTTCTATTCATTTTATTTACACAATAAAAATGATATTTTTGTTTTTCTAACATATTTTAGAAAATTTCGGCGGCATAACGGCACGATACTAGAAACGGGACAAGGCCTAGCCTTATCCCCGGTCTAGTGAAGGCCCACGCCATTCACACATCAATCAAATCACTTTCGTTATGCAAACCACAAAATTTGGAGTAAGAGTCTAACCTAGCCTTACTCCTTCGCCTTATAACGGCGCACGTCTAATCCTAACCCATTTATCGATTCGATTTTCCACACCACAAACCACATTCAAACCAATATCACAATCAATCACCAAACAGCCAAACAAACAAGTCCATGGTCTGTGGACGATTGTGTCGGGTGCTACTAAACACCGTCTGCATCCTAGTATATATATATAACTAGAAATTTAACTTGAAGAGTGAGAAGTTCTCACCGAAAGCTATCCAACTACACGACACTTCTTTTGTAGAAAATCTTCGTCGTTATCCTATCTTCGCCTTCTTCGTTGCCCGTAGTCACTATATATATAAAAATCACACATTTTTATATTTGCTGATGTCTTTAAAATAAAAATCATATTTTTATTTATTTACTTTCGATTAAAAAATCATATTTTTATAATCACTTCATATATTTAAAAAAATCGAATTTTTACTACGATGTTCAATATATAAAAATTATATTTTTATATCGTTATCATCTATATAAAGATCTCGCCTTTTTAACTATAAAGATTTCACCTTTTTAAATTTAAAGATTTCACCTTTTTAAATTCAAAGATTTCACCTTTTTAAATTCAAAGATTTATTTAAAAACAATATAAAAGTCCTATATTTTTCTCTAATAAAAATATATGGTTTCCTTAAAATAAAAATATAAGCTTTCCTTAACATAAAAATATAAGCTTTCCTTAACATAAAAAAACAAACTTTTATTATTACAAATCCATACTATAATAATCTAAAACTTTATTTATATTATATATATATAAACTGAATTTTAAAAATATATGTATTACCCTTCAAAACTCATATATAAAAAAAAAAGGAAAATATAAAAAAATAAATAAAAGTATAAACTTACATCGACAGTTGAAGGAGGGGGGTTTCCATGTCGTCATTGGCCAGTGGGGGAGGCGCCTACGGCGGAGGGGGTGGGCGGTTAGGGTTTAAATGCGGGTAGCGATTGCGGAAGGGAAAAGGAGGAGAGGGAGTGGAGAGTGTATCGCGAGGGCAGGGGGAGGAAGAAGAAGAGAAGAAGAGGAGGGGGGCGTGGGGTCGGGCGCTGTCGCAGTCGGAAGGGGGAGGGCGATGTGGTGGCGGCGCGATTACTGAGGAGGAAGGGGGTCTCGAGGTGGAGGAGAAGGGGGAAGAGAGGCGGAGGACCCCTGGGGGTCGGCGCCAGGGCGCGGCGGCCCTGGTGGCAGCGGCGGCGGCGGCTTTGGCCCCCCGTCGTTCGCCTCTTTTCTCTTTTTTTTTATTTCTGTTGAATGAAAACGAGAAGGGGGGGCCTATATATTTTATTTTATTTTTAATTAATTTAATTAATTTAATCGCAAAAAGTTGACTTTTACTACCGAACTCGAAACGAGGCCCACCGCCTGTCGCCCATAGCGTTTCACCCCCATTCCGAACACAATGGGATATGCCACGCAAGCTGATTCAGCTGTTACAATCAGTTTCCGTTTAATTTATATTTAAATCACTATATTGAATTTTAATGTACATTTCAAATTACCGGGGTCACATACTAACTCTAAAAATTCTCGAAAAATATTTTCTAGCTTCGTATTGACGATACGGTCCTAACAAAACTAGTTTCGTCGAATTCTGAGACCGTTTGAAAAATGGCCAATTTCCAGTCGATTAAAATCAACTGAAATGGTCAAAACACGTTTTCCTTTGCCACGCTCACATATTGATTCGAAAAATTATGAAATTTGGAATCTAGCAATAATTTGACACTGCGGATCCAACAAAAGTGGTTTCGTCGAAATCCGAGGTCGTTTGCAAAATGTCCATTTTTAAGGGCCTGAATTCCATAGCGACTATTCAGAATTTTCAACTGGACATATCTTTTGATTCTCGCTACGAAATTTTGATTTGTCGGATTCGTTGGAAAGATATTATCAAATAGATCCTAACGTTTTTGGTTTCACTAAAATCCGGATTGTTTTGCACCCGGTACATTCAATTGAAGTTTGAAATCGAATTATCGAACTACCGCGCCATTTTCAATTCTATTTATAATTATATATAAATATTTATATTCTAACGACGACGTATATAAAATATACGTCGAATTATATATTCAAAATAAATTTCTCGTCGATATTATTTAAAATAATTCATTTTAAATATTCAAAATTCGCTAAAATTGCCGAAATAAAAATTTCAAACTGGCTCGCATTTTCGGGTTATTACAATCTCCCCCACTTAAAACTTTTCGTCCCCGAAAAGGAACAAAAGTCGAAAGTGGTTTGATTATTCAACGCTACGTTCGATCTGGCTTCCATTCTCCAACTTTTCAGTTTCTGAGAATTTCCAAAATTTCAAAAATTTGGCTAACACCCTAAATTTTCGAAAAATTTCGCCATAACCTCCCCTGCACCGGGAGCATCGGGGAATTTCAAATAGCTTCCCCGGTCCTTCAGATCTCAAAAAGAAAAAGAAAAAGCCAAGCGGCTAGCCAATAGGCTCACAAAATCATCATCACCCAAACAAAACAGGAAATTATGTAGTAAACATGTACCTATTTGTCGGGCAAACAAATTTTATTCTCTGCTCTAGCCTCCTTGCTATGACCTGTTCAATGTAAGTATATGTATATGCAAGCAAATGCGACCAATTTTCAATATAATTCAATATTTGGTTATATTAGGCATAATGGTTGAAAATTAGCAAACAATTAAACATACAACACAAACATCAATCAATTAGTGAATTAGAGTTTCAAATTTATAATTTTGATACATATACAAAAAATCATGTTTTTGATGCCAATTCACAACAATAAAGCTATCTATATTAGTTTTGGTTCTCACACCAGCCTAATGGAAATATATAGAAGTCACACCTTCGAAACACGAACATAGATACTGATGATGTGGCCACATCACCAGAATTATCCCCGGGTGTCTAGAATGTGATTCTATATCTATCCAGTATATTAAAACTTCGAATATACGTTCATGACGCGTATACGCGAAATCTATATATACTCGATTGTCCATATTCAAAATAAATAAATAATCAAATACGTTTTAAAATGGTTTAAATTTCAAAACAAAATTGTTTTCATTTGAAAAATATACTCTTCACACTCGTTCTAGGATACTACTGATCCTATCTCTAACGAGTCATTCTAATTGGATATTACTAATCCAATATCTGATGAATTCTTTTGTATGGTTCTAATGTGTCTTGTTCTCGAGCTCTGTAAACCAAAGCTCTGATACCACTGTAAGAACCCGTAACTTCCCCGTGAAGGAAAGCGCGGATACTTTGAGAACAACACACAAATTAACACATACGGAAGAACATTTCATTGCTATTACAACAATTCCATCAGATACAAGAATATACAGAGTATAATTGAATAAATTACAGTCGATAAATATCAGATATTACAATATTTTACATAGCAGCGGAAAATAATACAAAAGCACAACTAGAAGTGATACACGGATACAAAGCTTTCCGAGCATCGTTCCAGCTGTTAATCAGGACCCTGTGAATATAAATCTGCAAAACCAAAACTACTAGCTGCCCGTGCGGAAAATAGGGGCACCCAGAGTTTAGGTTAAAACAATAAACTCCAGGTCAGTCATGGGACTGGTGTGAGAACTAAAACAGTTATTAATATTGGTTTTAAAGTTAGGTAAATCAAGGGACCACGCCGTATAACACGGAACGGGTTTCCTCCCAAGAATACCAGTGCATAGAACAAACAGCGCAACGCTAAATAAAGAAAAATGAAGCTGTTATAAGACCCAGGTCCCATCACACAATGCAACGCAAGCCGGAGGATAGGGTTTTCCCTTATAACAGCCAAAGCATGCTTGATACGTTTAAAACACATTATTTGATACTATTATAGGTGTATAGTGTCAAAACAATTTCAAATCATAAATATCAATCATAGGCGGCATGGGTACCATCTATCATGTCGCCATACTAGTTCTACAATTAAAACCGCAATACACGTATTGGAAATTGGATTCCGTCATGAGCCGAGGCAAGGGGCAAGCTCCTCTCCGCGTTCGAGACACTCTAGCAAATGTCCCAGGACCCCACTTTGATCCTTGGAATCGGCTGGGCCGGTCCTCTCTTACTTTTGAGGATTAGTTATTCCTGAACACACGTTTCCCGGTCCTTACAGACCTATATCCGAGGCGCCTCGTATCCAACAACCACACAGGTGAAAAGTATATAAATGTCAGGGCTGGTAGGTCACTAACACCACCCTAGCTAGAAAGAAACGTCGTGCTCTCCCAGCGGTCCGTCTCCCGTTTTTGACTCATACCGAGGTGTGAGGCTCGCGAATTCACGTTATACACAAAGCTACGCCACACAGGCCGTGCTTTGATCATCAACCACAAGACTTTGCTTTTCAACAGAAGCCTTGATCAATTGCCACTTACGCATGCCACATTGGCAATTCACTCCATGCGACTGATGTCCATCGATATACAACCTCTGAGCTCGTACGTCTCAGAGAAGGGCGTTAAGCAAGAGAATAAATTCTCCGCCGCCAAACAGATGTATATTTAATAGAGATCAATCAACACAGAATAAAATCCAATGTCAGACACACAATCCATTTACAAGTTCGTTCTGGGTCTGAACGAAACCGGAGGCACTTTCCTCGCATATCCATCCATCTCCAAGTACGTCTGGAAGATCACCAACTGATTCCCTCATCCTGGGTGTACAGCCCAATCAAGATCATCAGTAATCACCCAAACGATGTGAAGACTTCCGGTCTTCAACCACCGTCTTCATCTTCGACATCTCGTCGAATCGGTTATTCAGAATGGGTATAACCCGGTCTTTCTGAATAACCCACGTATATAATAAACAAGTGTTACACAAACACAACGAACGCCTCATTCCAATTCAGAATATTCTTTTATTCACAAAATCACATTCTTAGGGAAAGGTTCCCATTAATTTTATCAAAGATAAATTCTTCTAAATTTATCCTTTAATCTTCCTTTGGATATCATTTCAAACTAGTCGGGATTAACGAACCACACCGAAGTAATTATTTATTTTATTTCCCAATCCCAACCTATATATCCCATGGAGCAAAACTGGTGATACTCCATTCCTAACACCACGGTGTTATCGGTAAAATTAATTACCATTTCACGTTCAAATCTAATTAAAGATTTAACTATCGCTTTGGAGAAAAACTGGTGGTACTCCATTCTCGATCACCTTTCAAATTTGATAATTTAAATTATCAATTCACATTTTTAATCTAATTAAAGATTCATTAAAACTCCACTTAGTTTTAATCTTCTCAAAAATCAATATCTTGTCTTTAACTGGGTTAAAGAACCAATGTCATCTAAAACACGATTCACGATAAACCCAAATCACATTTGATATTAAATACAAGGCTCTGAATAGAAAATATATTGGCTTACATTCAATATCAAATTCTGAAACCAACATATATCGTATTGTAAATAACGATATAAAATATATCTTTCAAATTCCCAAAACAATATCTGTATAGTCACGAAATCCAACATCGAAATATCCCGAAGATAATTTCGATTCAACTCCAGTCCAATCCAAGTATTGAGAATATTGATTATTTTTAAAATCACTTTCAAATTCAATTTATTTATTTCACAAATAAATTGATTTTAATTCTAGTTCAAAACTAGTTCATTTCGATAGAAATCTATTTTTACCTATTCAAATGTGGAATTTTCCAGCCCAATTCTTTCCAATTCACATATTATAATTTTACACAAATTATAGATATTTTTAATAATTTTATCAAGGCCCGTACAGTCGATTTCCAACAACGGCCATCGAACTGCACTTACAGCGACCTTTTCTGAAATTTATTTGGACATAATTCCAAATCCAACCGTTAGATTTTAAATTACTAATATTCATTGGAAAGCTCTTTTCGATACGAACCCAACGGTTCCGGTTTTAGGAGAATCCGACGGTCGGATCTCCCGCAATGTCCGTTTGAAATAAATGGTCGAAATTCACGAACTGCCGCGGCGCGGCGCGTTCTATTCAGGCCATTATATTATATATATAATATATATAATATATATTTCGTCGATTTCTATTTAAAACGAATTTTATAAATCGTTTTAAATTTGTTTCTAAAACAATTCAACTTCTACATTCAATTTCAAATCGATTTGATTTCAATTCAATTCGAATTCATTTCTATTCAATTCAAATTTTAATTCAATTTGAATTCATTTCAATTCACTTTCAATTCAATTTGAATTCGTTTTCAATTCAATTCATTTCGAAATCGTTTTCAATTCAATTTATTTCGAAATCGTTTTCAATTCAATTTAATTTCGAATTCGTTTTCAATTCAATTTATTTCGAAATCGTTTTCAATTCAATTTAATTTCGAAATCGTTTTCAATTCACTTTCTATTCAATTCGAATCGAATTCATTTTCTATTCGATTCGAATTCATTTCAAATTGATTCAATAAAATTTCCATTTGAATTTTTAATCTAATTCAATTTGAATTTCCTTTCAAAATATTAAATTTTGAAATCACTTTTCAACATTCATTATACAACGAATAAAATCGATATAAATATCGTTCGCGTCAAAATAACGCAAAACTAATCAACACGGCTTTATATTTTTCACAACTTCTTTATTTTATTCAACAAATGAATATTCATCCCATTCAACACATGAATCTATATTTTTTTTCAACCCACGACTAATCTCAACACATGAGTACTGTCAACACATCACTATTTTTGTTATGTGAAATATTTTATAAAACTATGGTATCTATCGTTTGATTTTCAATTAGACTTCTACTGGGAAGTAGTTCTAATTTTAAATATGATTAAGATGTAAATTTCATTATATAAAATATTTCACTCAACACATGACTATTTTTATATTCAACACATGAATTTTCTTTTATAATATTCATTATTTTCCCGATTGGAATGAGGCCCAATCAATCACCATATAACGTTAATTATATGGATTCCATACAACACATGTATATAATAGCTTTGAAAAATAATCAACCATCAACCAAAGTGCACCACACAACTGCATAAGCATCAAATATAAATAATCGACGCTTACACAGTCTGTCGACCAATCGATCGACAATAATTAAATAATTGGGATTAGTGTACACCAAATATCATCCCAACACCCGTGTGGGGTTTCAAACAATCAAACACAGATTTTATTTGTGCAGTTGGGCGATGTGTAAAATTTATCGACCCAATCAATATCAGTCAAATCAGTGTATATAAACAAATCGGCCGATTTGTTTATAAATATTTTATTTATTCACATTCACGTTAAAAATTATATTTTTAACGATAAAATATTCTATTACAACACTTGAATTTCTATTCATTTTATTTACACAATAAAAATGATATTTTTGTTTTTCTAACATATTTTAGAAAATTTCGGCGGCATAACGGCACGATACTAGAAACGGGATAAGGCCTAGCCTTATCCCCGGTCTAGTGAAGGCCCACGCCATTCACACATCAATCAAATCACTTTCGTTATGCAAACCACAAAATTTGGAGTAAGAGTCTAACCTAGCCTTACTCCTTCGCCTTATAACGGCGCACGTCTAATCCTAACCCATTTATCGATTCGATTTTCCACACCACAAACCACATTCAAACCAATATCGCAATCAATCACCAAACAGCCAAACAAACAAGTCCATGGTCTGTGGACGATTGTGTCGGGTGCTACTAAACACCGTCTGCATCCTAGTATATATATATAACTAGAAATTTAACTTGAAGAGTGAGAAGTTCTCACCGAAAGCTATCCAACTACACGACACTTCTTTTGTAGAAAATCTTCGTCGTTATCCTATCTTCGCCTTCTTCGTTGCCCGTAGTCACTATATATATAAAAATCACACATTTTTATACTTGCTGATGTCTTTAAAATAAAAATCATATTTTTATTTATTTACTTTCGATTAAAAAATCATATTTTTATAATCACTTCATATATTTAAAAAAATCGAATTTTTACTACGATGTTCAATATATAAAAATTATATTTTTATATCGTTATCATCTATATAAAGATCTCGCCTTTTTAACTATAAAGATTTCACCTTTTTAAATTTAAAGATTTCACCTTTTTAAATTCAAAGATTTCACCTTTTTAAATTCAAAGATTTATTTAAAAACAATATAAAAGTCCTATATTTTTCTCTAATAAAAATATATGGTTTCCTTAAAATAAAAATATAAGCTTTCCTTAACATAAAAATATAAGCTTTCCTTAACATAAAAAAACAAACTTTTATTATTACAAATCCATACTATAATAATCTAAAACTTTATTTATATTATATATATAAACTGAATTTTAAAAATATATGTATTACCCTTCAAAACTCATATATAAAAAAAAAGGAAAATATAAATAAATAAATAAAAGTATAAACTTACATCGACAGTTGAAGGAGGGGGGTTTCCATGTCGTCATTGGCCAGTGGGGGAGGCGCCTACGGCGGAGGGGGTGGGCGGTTAGGGTTTAAATGCGGGTAGCGATTGCGGAAGGGAAAAGGAGGAGAGGGAGTGGAGAGTGTATCGCGAGGGCAGGGGGAGGAAGAAGAAGAGAAGAAGAGGAGGGGGGCGTGGGGTCGGGCGCTGTCGCAGTCGGAAGGGGGAGGGCGATGTGGTGGCGGCGCGATTACTGAGGAGGAAGGGGGTCTCGAGGTGGAGGAGAAGGGGGAAGAGAGGCAGAGGACCCCTGGGGGTCGGCGCCAGGGCGCGGCGGCCCTGGTGGCAGCGGCGGCGGCGGCGGCTTTGGCCCCCCGTCGTTCGCCTCTTTTCTCTTTTTTTTTATTTCTGTTGAATGAAAACGAGAAGGGGGGGCCTATATATTTTATTTTATTTTTAATTAATTTAATTAATTTAATCGCAAAAAGTTGACTTTTACTACCGAACTCGAAACGAGGCCCACCGCCTGTCGCCCATAGCGTTTCACCCCCATTCCGAACACAATGGGATATGCCACGCAAGCTGATTCAGCTGTTACAATCAGTTTCCGTTTAATTTATATTTAAATCACTATATTGAATTTTAATGTACATTTCAAATTACCGGGGTCACATACTAACTCTAAAAATTCTCGAAAAATATTTTCTAGCTTCGTATTGACGATACGGTCCTAACAAAACTAGTTTCGTCGAATTCTGAGACCGTTTGAAAAATGGCCAATTTCCAGTCGATTAAAATCAACTGAAATGGTCAAAACACGTTTTCCTTTGCCACGCTCACATATTGATTCGAAAAATTATGAAATTTGGAATCTAGCAATAATTTGACACTGCGGATCCAACAAAAGTGGTTTCGTCGAAATCCGAGGTCGTTTGCAAAATGTCCATTTTTAAGGGCCTGAATTCCATAGCGACTATTCAGAATTTTCAACTGGACATATCTTTTGATTCTCGCTACGAAATTTTGATTTGTCGGATTCGTTGGAAAGATATTATCAAATAGATCCTAACGTTTTTGGTTTCACTAAAATCCGGATTGTTTTGCACCCGGTACATTCAATTGAAGTTTGAAATCGAATTATCGAACTACCGCGCCATTTTCAATTCTATTTATAATTATATATAAATATTTATATTCTAACGACGACGTATATAAAATATACGTCGAATTATATATTCAAAATAAATTTCTCGTCGATATTATTTAAAATAATTCATTTTAAATATTCAAAATTCGCTAAAATTGCCGAAATAAAAATTTCAAACTGGCTCGCATTTTCGGGTTATTACAATCTCCCCCACTTAAAACTTTTCGTCCCCGAAAAGGAACAAAAGTCGAAAGTGGTTTGATTATTCAACGCTACGTTCGATCTGGCTTCCATTCTCCAACTTTTCAGTTTCTGAGAATTTCCAAAATTTCAAAAATTTGGCTAACACCCTAAATTTTCGAAAAATTTCGCCATAACCTCCCCTGCACCGGGAGCATCGGGGAATTTCAAATAGCTTCCTCGGTCCTTCAGATCTCAAAAAGAAAAAGAAAAAGCCAAGCGGCTAGCCAATAGGCTCACAAAATCATCATCACCCAAACAAAACAGGAAATTATGTAGTAAACATGTACCTATTTGTCGGGCAAACAAATTTTATTCTCTGCTCTAGCCTCCTTGCTATGACCTGTTCAATGTAAGTATATGTATATGCAAGCAAATGCGACCAATTTTCAATATAATTCAATATTTGGTTATATTAGGCATAATGGTTGAAAATTAGCAAACAATTAAACATACAACACAAACATCAATCAATTAGTGAATTAGAGTTTCAAATTTATAATTTTGATACATATACAAAAAATCATGTTTTTGATGCCAATTCACAACAATAAAGCTATCTATATTAGTTTTGGTTCTCACACCAGCCTAATGGAAATATATAGAAGTCACACCTTCGAAACACGAACATAGATACTGATGATGTGGCCACATCACCAGAATTATCCCCGGGTGTCTAGAATGTGATTCTATATCTATCCAGTATATTAAAACTTCGAATATACGTTCATGACGCGTATACGCGAAATCTATATATACTCGATTGTCCATATTCAAAATAAATAAATAATCAAATACGTTTTAAAATGGTTTAAATTTCAAAACAAAATTGTTTTCATTTGAAAAATATACTCTTCACACTCGTTCTAGGATACTACTGATCCTATCTCTAACGAGTCATTCTAATTGGATATTACTAATCCAATATCTGATGAATTCTTTTGTATGGTTCTAATGTGTCTTGTTCTCGAGCTCTGTAAACCAAAGCTCTGATACCACTGTAAGAACCCGTAACTTCCCCGTGAAGGAAAGCGCGGATACTTTGAGAACAACACACAAATTAACGCATACGGAAGAACATTTCATTGCTATTACAACAATTCCATCAGATACAAGAATATACAGAGTATAATTGAATAAATTACAGTCGATAAATATCAGATATTACAATATTTTACATAGCAGCGGAAAATAATACAAAAGCACAACTAGAAGTGATACACGGATACAAAGCTTTCCGAGCATCGTTCCAGCTGTTAATCAGGACCCTGTGAATATAAATCTGCAAAACCAAAACTACTAGCTGCCCGTGCGGAAAATAGGGGCACCCAGAGTTTAGGTTAAAACAATAAACTCCAGGTCAGTCATGGGACTGGTGTGAGAACTAAAACAGTTATTAATATTGGTTTTAAAGTTAGGTAAATCAAGGGACCACGCCGTATAACACGGAACGGGTTTCCTCCCAAGAATACCAGTGCATAGAACAAACAGCGCAACGCTAAATAAAGAAAAATGAAGCTGTTATAAGACCCAGGTCCCATCACACAATGCAACGCAAGCCGGAGGATAGGGTTTTCCCTTATAACAGCCAAAGCATGCTTGATACGTTTAAAACACATTATTTGATACTATTATAGGTGTATAGTGTCAAAACAATTTCAAATCATAAATATCAATCATAGGCGGCATGGGTACCATCTATCATGTCGCCATACTAGTTCTACAATTAAAACCGCAATACACGTATTGGAAATTGGATTCCGTCATGAGCCGAGGCAAGGGGCAAGCTCCTCTCCGCGTTCGAGACACTCTAGCAAATGTCCCAGGACCCCACTTTGATCCTTGGAATCGGCTGGGCCGGTCCTCTCTTACTTTTGAGGATTAGTTATTCCTGAACACACGTTTCCCGGTCCTTACAGACCTATATCCGAGGCGCCTCGTATCCAACAACCACACAGGTGAAAAGTATATAAATGTCAGGGCTGGTAGGTCACTGACACCACCCTAGCTAGAAAGAAACGTCGTGCTCTCCCAGCGGTCCGTCTCCCGTTTTTGACTCATACCGAGGTGTGAGGCTCGCGAATTCACGTTATACACAAAGCTACGCCACACAGGCCGTGCTTTGATCATCAACCACAAGACTTTGCTTTTCAACAGAAGCCTTGATCAATTGCCACTTACGCATGCCACATTGGCAATTCACTCCATGCGACTGATGTCCATCGATATACAACCTCTGAGCTCGTACGTCTCAGAGAAGGGCGTTAAGCAAGAGAATAAATTCTCCGCCGCCAAACAGATGTATATTTAATAGAGATCAATCAACACAGAATAAAATCCAATGTCAGACACACAATCCATTTACAAGTTCGTTCTGGGTCTGAACGAAACCGGAGGCACTTTCCTCGCATATCCATCCATCTCCAAGTACGTCTGGAAGATCACCAACTGATTCCCTCATCCTGGGTGTACAGCCCAATCAAGATCATCAGTAATCACCCAAACGATGTGAAGACTTCCGGTCTTCAACCACCGTCTTCATCTTCGACATCTCGTCGAATCGGTTATTCAGAATGGGTATAACCCGGTCTTTCTGAATAACCCACGTATATAATAAACAAGTGTTACACAAACACAACGAACGCCTCATTCCAATTCAGAATATTCTTTTATTCACAAAATCACATTCTTAGGGAAAGGTTCCCATTAATTTTATCAAAGATAAATTCTTCTAAATTTATCCTTTAATCTTCCTTTGGATATCATTTCAAACTAGTCGGGATTAACGAACCACACCGAAGTAATTATTTATTTTATTTCCCAATCCCAACCTATATATCCCATGGAGCAAAACTGGTGATACTCCATTCCTAACACCACGGTGTTATCGGTAAAATTAATTACCATTTCACGTTCAAATCTAATTAAAGATTTAACTATCGCTTTGGAGAAAAACTGGTGGTACTCCATTCTCGATCACCTTTCAAATTTGATAATTTAAATTATCAATTCACATTTTTAATCTAATTAAAGATTCATTAAAACTCCACTTAGTTTTAATCTTCTCAAAAATCAATATCTTGTCTTTAACTGGGTTAAAGAACCAATGTCATCTAAAACACGATTCACGATAAACCCAAATCACATTTGATATTAAATACAAGGCTCTGAATAGAAAATATATCGGCTTACATTCAATATCAAATTCTGAAACCAACATATATCGTATTGTAAATAACGATATAAAATATATCTTTCAAATTCCCAAAACAATATCTGTATAGTCACGAAATCCAACATCGAAATATCCCGAAGATAATTTCGATTCAACTCCAGTCCAATCCACGTATTGAGAATATTGATTATTTTTAAAATCACTTTCAACTTCAATTTATTTATTTCACAAATAAATTGATTTTAATTCTAGTTCAAAACTAGTTCATTTTGATAGAAATCTATTTTTACCTATTCAAATGTGGAATTTTCCAGCCCAATTCTTTCCAATTCACATATTATAATTTTACACAAATTATAGATATTTTAATAATTTTATCAAGGCCCGTACAGTCGATTTCCAACAACGGCCATCGAACTGCACTTACAGCGACCTTTTCTGAAATTGATTTGGACATAATTCCAAATCCAACCGTTAGATTTTAAATTTCTAATATTCATTGGAAAGCTCTTTTCGATACGAACCCAACGGTTCCGGTTTTAGGAGAATCCGACGGTCGGATCTCCCGCAATGTCCGTTTGAAATAAATGGTCGAAATTCACGAACTGCCGCGGCGCGACGCGTTCTATTCAGGCCATTATATTATATATATAATATATATAATATATATTTCGTCGATTTCTATTTAAAACGAATTTTATAAATCGTTTTAAATTTGTTTCTAAAACAATTCAACTTCTACATTCAATTTCAAATCGATTTGATTTCAATTCAATTCGAATTCATTTCTATTCAATTCAAATTTTAATTCAATTTGAATTCATTTCAATTCACTTTCAATTCAATTTGAATTCGTTTTCAATTCAATTCATTTCGAAATCGTTTTCAATTCAATTTATTTCGAAATCGTTTTCAATTCAATTTAATTTCGAAATCGTTTTCAATTCAATTTATTTCGAAATCGTTTTCAATTCAATTTAATTTCGAAATCGTTTTCAATTCACTTTCTATTCAATTCGAATCGAATTCATTTTCTATTCGATTCGAATTCATTTCAAATTGATTCAATAAAATTTCCATTTGAATTTTTAATCTAATTCAATTTGAATTTCCTTTCAAAATATTAAATTTTGAAATCACTTTTCAACATTCATTATACAACGAATAAAATCGATATAAATATCGTTCGCGTCAAAATAACGCAAAACTAATCAACACGGCTTTATATTTTTCACAACTTCTTTATTTTATTCAACAAATGAATATTCATCCCATTCAACACATGAATCTATATTTTTTTTCAACCCACGACTAATCTCAACACATGAGTACTGTCAACACATCACTATTTTTGTTATGTGAAATATTTTATAAAACTATGGTATCTATCGTTTGATTTTCAATTAGACTTCTACTGGGAAGTAGTTCTAATTTTAAATATGATTAAGATGTAAATTTCATTATATAAAATATTTCACTCAACACATGACTATTTTTATATTCAACACATGAATTTTCTTTTATAATATTCATTATTTTCCCGATTGGAATGAGGCCCAATCAATCACCATATAACGTTAATTATATGGATTCCATACAACACATGTATATAATAGCTTTGAAAAATAATCAACCATCAACCAAAGTGCACCACACAACTGCATAAGCATCAAATATAAATAATCGACGCTTACACAGTCTGTCGACCAATCGATCGACAATAATTAAATAATTGGGATTAGTGTACACCAAATATCATCCCAACACCCGTGTGGGGTTTCAAACAATCAAACACAGATTTTATTTGTGCAGTTGGGCGATGTGTAAAATTTATCGACCAAATCAATATCAGTCAAATCAGTGTATATAAACAAATCGGCCGATTTGTTTATAAATATTTTATTTATTCACATTCACGTTAAAAATTATATTTTTAACGATAAAATATTCTATTACAACACTTGAATTTCTATTCATTTTATTTACACAATAAAAATGATATTTTTGTTTTTCTAACATATTTTAGAAAATTTCGGCGGCATAACGGCACGATACTAGAAACGGGATAAGGCCTAGCCTTATCCCCGGTCTAGTGAAGGCCCACGCCATTCACACATCAATCAAATCACTTTCGTTATGCAAACCACAAAATTTGGAGTAAGAGTCTAACCTAGCCTTACTCCTTCGCCTTATAACGGCGCACGTCTAATCCTAACCCATTTATCGATTCGATTTTCCACACCACAAACCACATTCAAACCAATATCGCAATCAATCACCAAACAGCCAAACAAACAAGTCCATGGTCTGTGGACGATTGTGTCGGGTGCTACTAAACACCGTCTGCATCCTAGTATATATATATAACTAGAAATTTAACTTGAAGAGTGAGAAGTTCTCACCGAAAGCTATCCAACTACACGACACTTCTTTTGTAGAAAATCTTCGTCGTTATCCTATCTTCGCCTTCTTCGTTGCCCGTAGTCACTATATATATAAAAATCACACATTTTTATATTTGCTGATGTCTTTAAAATAAAATTCATATTTTTATTTATTTACTTTCGATTAAAAAATCATATTTTTATAATCACTTCATATATTTAAAAAAATCGAATTTTTACTACGATGTTCAATATATAAAAATTATATTTTTATATCGTTATCATCTATATAAAGATCTCGCTTTTTTAACTATAAAGATTTCACCTTTTTAAATTTAAAGATTTCACCTTTTTAAATTCAAAGATTTCACCTTTTTAAATTCAAAGATTTATTTAAAAACAATATAAAAGTCCTATATTTTTCTCTAATAAAAATAAATGGTTTCCTTAAAATAAAAATATAAGCTTTCCTTAACATAAAAATATAAGCTTTCCTTAACATAAAAAAACAAACTTTTATTATTACAAATCCATACTATAATAATCTAAAACTTTATTTATATTATATATATATAAACTGAATTTTAAAAATATATGTATTACCCTTCAAAACTCATATATAAAAAAAAAAGGAAAATATAAAAAAATAAATAAAAGTATAAACTTACATCGACAGTTGAAGGAGGGGGGTTTCCATGTCGTCATTGGCCAGTGGGGGAGGCGCCTACGGCGGAGGGGGTGGGCGGTTAGGGTTTAAATGCGGGTAGCGATTGCGGAAGGGAAAAGGAGGAGAGGGAGTGGAGAGTGTATCGCGAGGGCAGGGGGAGGAAGAAGAAGAGAAGAAGAGGAGGGGGCGTGGGGTCGGGCGCTGTCGCAGTCGAAAGGGGGAGGGCGATGTGGTGGCGGCGTGATTACTGAGGAGGAAGGGGGTCTCGAGGTGGAGGAGAAGGGGGAAGAGAGGCGGAGGACCCCTGGGGGTCGGCACCAGGGCGCGGCGGCCCTGGTGGCAGCGGCAGCGGCGGCTTTGGCCCCCCGTCGTTCGCCTCTTTTCTCTTTTTTTTTTATTTCTGTTGAATGAAAACGAGAAGGGGGGGCCTATATATTTTATTTTATTTTTAATTAATTTAATTAATTTAATCGCAAAAAGTTGACTTTTACTACCGAACTCGAAACGAGGCCCACCGCCTGTCGCCCATAGCGTTTCACCCCCATTCCGAACACAATGGGATATGCCACGCAAGCTGATTCGGCTGTTACAATCAGTTTCCGTTTAATTTATATTTAAATCACTATATTGAATTTTAACGTACATTTCAAATTACCGGGGTCACATACTAACTCTAAAAATTCTCGAAAAATATTTTCTAGCTTCGTATTGACGATACGGTCCTAACAAAACTAGTTTCATCGAATTCTGAGACCGTTTGAAAAATGGCCAATTTCCAGTCGATTAAAATCAACTGAAATGGTCAAAACACGTTTTCCTTTGCCACGCTCACATATTGATTCGAAAAATTATGAAATTTGGAATCTAGCAATAATTTGACACTGCGGCCAACAAAAGTGGTTTCGTCGAAATCCGAGGTCGTTTGCAAAATGTCCATTTTTAAGGGCCTGAATTCCATAGCGACTATTCAGAATTTTCAACTGGACATATCTTTTGATTCTCGCTACGAAATTTTGATTTGTCGGATTCGTTGGAAAGATATTATCAAATAGATCCTAACGTTTTTGGTTTCACTAAAATCCGGATTGTTTTGCACCCGGTACATTCAATTGAAGTTTGAAATCGAATTATCGAACTACCGCGCCATTTTCAATTCTATTTATAATTATATATAAATATTTATATTCTAACGACGACGTATATAAAATATACGTCGAATTATATATTCAAAATAAATTTCTCGTCGATATTATTTAAAATAATTCATTTTAAATATTCAAAATTCGCTAAAATTGCCAAAATAAAAATTTCAAACTGGCTCGCATTTTCGGGTTATTACACATGCCAAGATGCAATTGATCAAGGCTTTTGTTGAAAAGCAGGGCCTTGTGGGATGATCAACGTATAGCCTATTATGGCATAGCTTTGTGTATATCGTGACTTCGCGAGCCTCACACCCCGTAATGAGTCAAAAATGGGATATGGACCGTAGGGAGTGCACACGTTTCTTTTTAGCTAGTGGTAGTGTCAGTGCTTAAACTGGCTGGCATTGTACTTATGTGGATGATGGATTTTGAGGCGCCTCGGATTTTTATAGGCCGTTAGTGGTCATATTATAGGTTCAAAGGAACCGGGAAACGTGTGTTCAGGCATAACCAATCCACTGCCGATAGGCAGGGACCGGCCCTACCGCTCCAAGGGTTGCCCATCGGTGTGATCCTGAGGCATTTGCTAGAGTATCTCGAATCAGAGAGGAGCTTGCCCCTAGCCTCGACTCATGATGGAAATCCAATTTCCAATACGACCTTGCGGTTTTGATTGTAGAACTAGTATGGCGACATAGTAGGATGGGGTACTATGCCGTCTATGATTAATACATTATGATTGAAATTGTTTTTGAAATATATATATACCCATACATATACACACTAATATTAAGCCCGTTTTATCGTATCAAACATATTTTGACAATTATAAGGTAAAACCCTATCCTCCGGTTTGCGTTGCATTGTGTGATGGAACTTGGTTCTTATAATGGTTTCATTTTTCTAAAAAAAAGCATTGTGTTGTTTAACGATTTACTTTAATTTATGCACTGGCAATCCAATGGAGTAAACCCATTCTGCGTCAGCGGCGTGGTCCTGTGATTAGCCTTATTAGATAAGTTTAGTTAAGATTTCTCATACCCGTCCCATGACTGACCTGTAGTTTGTTTCACTGGAAAACTCGGGTGCCAATATTTTCCACACGGGCAGTCGAGTAGCTTTTTGCAGATATATTTACAGGATCCTGGCCTACAGCTGAAGCGATATTCGGAAAGCTTTGTATCCGTTTATTCCTTTCGGTTGTATGTTTTGTATTATTTTTCCGCTGCTATTTAAATGTAATTTAAAACTCTGATATTATTGTATTTCTATTTCTGTAATAAGTATTCATACTCTGTTACATTCTTGTACTCTGATGTAATTGTTGTAATCGGCAATAAAATGTTCTTCAATTTGTGTTCTGTTGTGTGTTGTTCTCAAAGCAATTCAGGCTTTCCTTTACTGGGAAGTTTGGGTCGTCTCAAGTTGGTTGCTTCAAACGTACTTACGTTGGTGGCGGAGAAAATCGGTTCTCCTAGCTTTATAACCATGGTATTTTTGAGGAAATCAATTTGTGATTTGGCGGGTATGACGATGTTGCATTCAAAGTAAATATAGATGTGATCAGTATAATAGTACGTTATGACCTCAAGCCTCATCGACTGGGAAATGACAAAAATTGGGCAGGCAGCATGGCTAAGTGGATCGGTCTTACGATTATTCTTTCTTTTAAAAGGATTTTAAAAGTTAAACAAATGGTTGGACTTTACTCACACCAGTCACATGAATGACCCAGAGTTTATTTTGTTTTGTTTTCCCTAAACTCTTGGGTGCCCAATTTTGTACGGGCATTCAAGTAGTCGGGGTTTTATAGATATACTTGGAGAGCTGGAGCAGAAGGCTTCAGGATTATATGGCTATTAATCATTTCCGCTGTGTTGTAAGTGTTATACTCTGATAATGTTATTGTATACATATACTGGTTTTATTTCAAATTTATGTTACATAATATATTTATTCGTTACGCAGTGAGATTCGTGTTTCCTCTGATGTTGTAGCTGTCTTCTTCTTCTATTTTAATTTTCTATCTTATCTGTTTCTCACCCTCTAACTTCTTTCTATTAACGTTCCAGTATTTTTGATCCTTGAATAGTCGACATTGAGTTTATGTCGATTACCAAGATCGCAAATCCCACGGGTCGTTACAACATCAATCTGTTATGTCTTCAAAAGGAGCATTTCTCAATTATCATTATTTCCCTCCACTGGCAGTTAGAGGGACTGTTTTAGCTGTAAAAAAAAGTGCAACTGTATCTGTAAGATTAACAAACAAAGATCCTCGTTTTCCACTTCCTGGTCCTTCTGATTTGGAATCAGGACGTGCAACTAATGGATTCAAATATTCTTAGAAAAGCAGCCAAGTTTGAATGGGTGTGGTTACAAGTAATCAAACTCCAGTTTTCACCCCACTTAGGTATTATGACCTGAAGAATTTAAACAATATGACATATGTAGAAATATATCCAAATTTAGTTAAAAGACGTAGAGAGGAATAGGATAATTCTATAGAAATTTATGTTGTTGACTCCAAGCTGCATTATCCTTTTATTAAAGCATATATTCATATTGTATGGAAGCTATCTAAGGAATCTACATTTTATCGTAAGGATGATGGGGTTTACATTTTTAAATTTGATAAGAAGGAAGATTGTGATAAGATATTGGAAGGTGGTCCTTATATCTTTGATAGGAAATTAATGATAATGAAAAGGTGGCCAACAGGAATGAATCTTAATAAAGATAAATTAATTTCTATTTCTATATGGGTTCGTCTCCTTGGATTATCGCTTGAATATTAGATGCAAGAGGGAATTAGTGGAACAGTGTCTATCCATGGTAATCCTCATAAGTCGAATAAATTCATTAAAGGAATTAAACAGATTGCTTTCGCTCAGGTGCTGGTTAAAGTGTCGAATTCTTCCTTTTTTCCCAAATATATCCCATTTTTTTCTAGGGATGATCAATAAGTTGAATGTGAGTGGTATCCACCTTAATGCCCAAATTGCCATTTGTAATGGCCCGAAAGATTTTGGACTCCGGAAATCGACATACAACACCATTTTGACTATTCAAGAATCGAAAATGCCAGAACATCAACAGAAAGAAGTTAGTGGGTGAGAAATAGAAAGAAAGAAAGTTAGAATAGAAAAGGAAGAACATAAATACAACATCAGAGTAAACACGAATCTCACATTGGAACAAATAAATATATTATATAAATTAACTTTGAAAAAAAAAGGTATCTGTATACAATACCATTATCGGAGTACAACACTTACAACATAGCGGAAATAAACAATAGCTATAAATCCTGAAGTCTCTTGCTCCGGCTCTCTAAGTACATCTGTAAAATCCCGACTACTTAACTGCCCGTACAAATTTGGGCACCCAAGAGTTTAGGGTGAAACAAAACAAAATAAACTCTGGGTCAGTCATGGGGCTGGTGTGTAACACCCCACCTCCGTTAAGATCACTCACAAAGGGAATGCCTTAACTTTGATGGAGCATTTTAGTAAACAGAACAGAAACTTACAAGACAGATATAAAAATAATACTCGAAAAACTTTATAACTTTATTGCAGCGGACAGAAATCAGTTTGGTTACAACTTTACCAAAAACTCAAGTACATATATATCAGCCTTGTTCAAAAGCCATCAGAGTACAAAACTTTAAAATCATAATCCCTACCAAAGATGCCAAAAAAAGACAAGCCATACTTTAAGCACTTCAAGCACTCCAAGCAGGAAGAAAAATCCGGATCAAGCTAGAGTATTCCCTCCTTGAAAACCTGGGGGGGGGAACGGAAGAAAAGAGGCGAAACAACAGGGGTCAGACATAAAGTCTGGCAAGTCCAGTGACTTTCAGCATATGAACAGATAATAATAATAATGACATGAAAGCAAAACTGGATAAGAGATGGCAGTAACATGAGTAGCAGATATACTTAGGTTAAACAGCAGAAACAGAATGATGTGGACTAAGCCATGCTTCTTATTCATATCTTACCTAATACTAGTATAACAGGATTAGGTGTCACCCTAATGTCTAAACTGAAACAGAAACAAGTACAGAATAATTCCCACAGAAGCAGAAAGCTACTAATGGGCCTTTGCCCCCCCTAACAGAAACAGACAGAAGCAGAATGCTGATAATGGGCCTTTACCACCCGAAAAGAAACAGACAGAAACAGAACATTAAAAATGGGCCTTTACCACCCAAACAGAAACAGTCAGGTTAATCCCTACGGAAACAGAATGTAGAATTAGGTGTACACTAGTAATTGGGCCTTTACCACCCGAACAGACGGTACCACGCAGAAACAGGCAGGTGTTACCACCCAATAGAAATAGATGGTACCAACAGAAACAGACAGAAGCTAGTGTACCCTAAAACCCTACCCCAAGCGATCGACTCCCTAATACATAAATACCCTGTGTCGGCCCCACAGTAGGGTGTATCACTGCTTAAAGTGGCAACCAATTGGCACAGACCTATTTACAGATGTCACGGCGTCTTACATCCACAGAGGCATGCCGGGATCCATGCACGCACATGACCCGGTTGGAACGCACCATCAACACCCCTCGCCATTATCAGAATGAACCACTTATAATTAGTTCAGTAAGCGTGCCCGGACCCTACCTACTGTTAGGTCAAAGTTTTGATACCAGAAAGGTTTACTGACTAATATGAGTCCCAAATAATAGATGACACAAGTAATTCCCCTCCTAACCTTGTGTCCCCAGACTAACAGATTTCAGATTAACTTGTTTATAAGTTCAGACATACAGAATTAAGATCAACCAGTTCACAGACAAGTTTTCAGACTAACGGATCAGATATACAGATTTAACAGACTTACCGATTAACTAGTTACAGATTAACAGACTTACAGATTTGTCTAACTTTGTAATTGGGCCTACAGATTCACATATTAGATTTATTAAATTGATCAGTCTAGTGGGTTTAACCATATCCGCCCAACACGTTTTAGACATCATTTTTATCTCAGATTTTCATTAATTAAATATTAATGCCCAGACCTCTCACATTAGACTGACAGTTTGCTGCCACTGGTTAGGCCGGTTGGTTCCGGGCAAATTTCTTCCGCAAATTGAGTCTAACCTCGGGTTTCAAGCATGTTATGACTAACTTCCCACATTAGAACCTATTGTTTGCGGCCACTGGATGTGTTGGGCGGTTCCGGGCAGAATTACGCTGCAAACTCATTCTAACCTCGAGTTAGCCATGTTCATCTTTGCGGCCAATTAATTAATAATTTACCATTTATGCCCACGCCTAATATTCATGTCAATTATTCATAACTAATTCAGATTATGTCAATAACAGACTGAATATATCAACTTGGCAGACATAGCAGATAACAGATTTTAGGCGACTTAACGGATTCAGCAGATTAAGCAAACTAGCAGATTTAGCAGATAACAGATTAGGCATCTCAACAGATTTAGTTTAGCAGATTTGGCATTTTCAACAGACTTAGCAGATGACAGATTTGGTAGATGAACAGATCTAGCAGACTAGGCAGTAGAGCAGAATTAGCAGATTAGGCAATATAACAGAACTAGCAGATTAGGCAATATAACAGAATAAGCATATTAGGCAAATATAGCAGAACTAGCAAATTAGGCAAATATAACAGAGTTAATCATTCAAACATATCTTGCCTAATTATAAATTTGGCCTAAGTTTGCATGCCTAATTAGTTGTCATGATTCACCCTATGATCATATACCCCACGTTTGCATTGAATTTACATGTCACAGATTATGGTCATAATTTACATGTCCCAATTTAGTTCAACTTGCCTAGTACAAAAGATTCACATATAAATTATACCAAATATAGCCATCGATTTCAATGCATGTCATATATTCAAAAATATCCTACTTAGGTGTTATTCACATTTGATAGTTATCAAATCTTAATATAGATCTTCACACCTAAGTCACATATCTTCCCCTTCTTAAAGTATGCCACAAATCTAGGTTTTAATCATGTATAAAAATCAGATATTGAATTATGTCCCCAAATCACAGATTATCATACATAGCTTGCTCAGATCCAGATCTAGTTTACAACATGTAATATGTATCTAAACTAATTACATGCCGATGGTCAGATTTATACCCCAATTCCTAAGTCATATGTCCAATGTAAATTTTTATTCCTCAACTTCTCAAGTCGTATGTTCAATATTCTTTATGCCACAAAACTCAAGTCATAGGTTCAATTATTTGCCTTAGATTTATGTCCTAAGTTCCAAGTTCAACCTATGTTCTTTCCTCAAATCAGTCACATATCGGTCATGCCCATTTCATGTATTATTCATTTTATTGTCCCAAATTTTTTAGCGTATGTTAATCTCTTATGAGATTGGCTCAGGCTCGTGGTAGCCTGGCTATAGAACAGAAAGCAGAAAGAAATACAGAATAAGGTAGATCTAAACAGAATGAACAGACATAATCTTAGATTCAGATTTACAATTCATGTCACAATCAGAATTAACGTTTATATCGGAAAATAACTTTACTTGCCTTGGTTGGATTAAAGAAAGAACTTTAATTGTTGTAGAATCGTTGCAGAAGCTTTAATCTCTAGTTTGAATTGAGTTGCTTAGGTTGATGTTGATTAGCTTCTAGTTTTTATTCCAGAAGAGTAGCAACGCCATTTTTTTTAGAACAGAGGCAGAGAAGAAGCATAATAGAATTGTGTGTAGAGAAGGCTAGGTTTGGGGCTGTTTAAATAGGGTCAAGTCAACGAATCTAGACAGAAATCGGACCAGATACATAAGAATGCACCCAGGCTCAAAACCAGGTTCGGGGACCAGGTCGACACCCAGGTCGACTGCCCAGTCGACCTGGCCAGGGGGGAGGGGGGTCGACTGCCTAGTCGACCTGGGTCTGGGCGGGAAATTTCCCGCCCAGTCTGTTCTGGGTTTGAAATTCAAATTTTGAATTCGAATTCGTGCTGTTTTTAATTCTGAAAATTTCTAAAAATTTGGAAGGCCATAACTTCTTCATATGGACTCCGATTTACGTAAACTCGGACTCGTTTTCAAGCAGAATTCCGAGACGAACGCAATGGCGCAACCCGTTTCCCTTAATTCTTATTTTAAAAATTAATTATCCTTTGATTTGTTACTTATACGTTCTCAGAAAATACCGGGTGTTACATTCTCCTCTCCTTAAAGGATTTCGTCCCTGAAATCTTCAAGTTAAGAAGAATGTGTCCTACCATCCAACATCCATCTACTCAATCATCAATCACTGGCGTCTATTGTCCTTTAAAACTTCTAATGTTGTATGAACATATGCAAAGGTGTGTGTATATGTTCCTTATCTAATGCAAAGATCAGGCGGTCCACTGATTCAATTGACCTCCTTAATGCGAATTATGCCAGTGCCATGAGTCCAACATGTATGCAAATTTTCCTATTTGATACATATCATTTCTATATGAGTGCACAACCATTCAGTCATATGCAACATCCATGTGCTGAGTCAATCATTTTGCATCCACAAAAATTGAAAATGCTCACACATCCATATGCAGTATGAGAGTATTTTCGAGCCGATCTAGTGCCTAGTGTGTGTATATGCATCCACGAGCAACCACTAGCAACCACTTGCATCCACTTGCAAACATCAAACATAACATGTCTCAAACACATGTTTACACCCATTAGTTTCTACCTAAAGTTCGAAGATTCGATCGATAGGATACAGTCGAATGATGGAAACGAGTACAGATAAAACAAAAACTTGGTTCCCATTAGACATGGGTCCTATGTATCGGCCCTGAAGACCGAAACCAACATCAGATTGACACCCAAAGGATTACCCTCTTTAGACAATGTCAAAACTGGGAATCAGAATTATTCAAGTATTCGCAGACTACCAGTACAGATCAGGTCCCCTAATGATTCTTAGGAAGCTAAGCATGATAAAATCACATCCCACAAAAACTCAGAATGTATGGGTCATTCTTGACGTCTAACACATATATCCTCAAACCCCAACCTATCACCAACAGATGAGTCGTAACACCTATGGGGTTTGAGACTATAACCAGATCAGAAACAAGACTAGTATTAAAGTGCAGAGACTCGACTACAGAATCAGAATGCCATAATCGAAAAGAGTTCTAACTCAATAATCAGATAAGGAAACTAAACTCTCTACGGAAATTTTCCTACTTCTATCCTATCCACCAACTATGAGAGCATTCGCCTGCCTTCCCGAAGTAGGTCATGTCCTCTGTCCTTGCCCCCGTTTCTTCGGGCAGTCCCTAGTGAAGTGTCCCATCTCACCACAGTTGAAGTGAGTGTCCTTCATCTTTCAACAATCCTTGTTCAGATGAGTCAAGCTTCCATAAGTAAAGCACTTTTCTCCTCCTTTATCTTTAGACTTTTCTTCCTTCTTTTGTGTTTCCTTTTTGCCTCCTTTGTGAACCGAGTCCATATTCATGAGTTTCTCATCCTTGGGTTGTGCTCCTTAGCCAAACTCCCTCATTCTCATCTTTACTATCCGTGTGTAACACGTTGACAAGTCCCTTGAAAGCGGCCTCCATCGCAAGGAAAATCCTACAAAAGCTCGAAAGAAAATTAGCCGTAGGTGAGACTACTGCGGCTACAGATGGAAGTCAGGCGCTTATTTGCCCTTTGACCGATGTCGTAGTCTTATTAAGCCTAAAGAACCATGCGGCGATGAGGTTACCTCCCAGAAAGCCAAGAGCCCCGGAGACTCAGAAAAAGAAGGAAACAAGGATTCAGACGGAGAATCAAAAGATAGCTATATGGCTTTGGGGATTATGTTTTTCCAAATAAACTTTCCTTTTTAAAAATACTTTCTTTTAGAGCCTTTTTTGAAAATAGTTTTCAAAACTTTTATCTAATCCGGTAACCTTAAGCTCTGATACCAAGTGTAACACCCCACATCCGTTAAGATCACTCACAAAGGGAATGCCTTAACTTTGATGGAGCATTTTAGTAAACAGAACAGAAACTTACAAGATAGATATAAAAATAATACTTGAAAACTTTATAACTTTATTGCAGCGGACAGAAATCAGTTTGGTTACAACTTTACTAAAAACTCAAGTACATATATATCAGCCTTGTTCAAAATCCATCAGAGCACAAAACTTTAAAATCATAATCCCCACAAAAGATGCCAGAAAAAGACAAGCCATACTTTAAGCACTTCAAGCACTCCAAGCAGGAAGAAAAATCCGGATCAAGCTAGAGTATTCCCTCCTTGAAAACCTGAGGGGGACGGAAGAAAAGAGGCAAAACAACAAGGGTTAGACATAAAGTCTTGCAAGTCCAGTGACTTTCAGCATATGAACAGATAATAATAATGACATGAAAGCAAAACTGGATAAGAGATGGAAGTAACATGAGCAGCAGATATACTTAGGTTAAACAGCAGAAACAGAATGATGTGGACTAAGCCATGCTTCTTATTCATATCTTACTTCTCTGTACTAATACTAGTATAATAGGATTAGGTGTCACCCTAATGTCTAAACTGAAATAGAAACAGGTACAGAATAATTCCCACAGAAGCAGAAAGCTACTAATGGGCCTTTGCCCCCCTAACAGAAACAGACAGAAGCAGAATGCTGATAATGGGCCTTTACCACCCGAAAAGAAACAGACAGAAACAGAACATTAAAAATGGGCCTCTACCACCCGAACAGAAACAGTCAGATTAATCCCTACGGAAACAGAATGTAGAATTAGGTGTACACTAGTAATTGGGCCTTTACCACCCGAACAGACGGTACCACGCAGAAACATACAGGTGTTACCACCCAATAGAAACAGATGGTACCAACAGAAACAGACAGAAGCAAGTGTACCCTAAAACCCTACCCCAAGCGATCGACTCCCTAATACATAAATACCCTGTGTCGGCCCCACAGTAGGGTATATCACTCCCTAAAGTGACAACCAATTGGCACAGACCTATTTACAGATGTCACGGCGTCTTACATCCACAGAGGCAGGCCGGGATCCATGCACGCACATGACCCGGTTGGAACGCACCATCAACACCCCTTACCATTATCAGAATGAACCACTTATAATTAGTTCAGTAAGCGTGCCCGGACCCTACCTACTGTTGGGTCAAAGTTTTGATACCAGAAAGGTTTACTGACTAATATGAGTCCCAAATAATAGATGACACAAGTAATTCCCCTCCTAACCTTGTGTCCCCAGACTAACAGATTTCAGATTAACTTGTTTACAAGTTCAGACATACAGAATTCAGATCAACCAGTTCACAGACAAGTTTTCAGACTAACGGATCAGATATACAGATTTAACAGACTTACCGATTAACTAGTTACAGATTAACAGACTTACAGATTTGTCTAACTTTGTAATTGGGCCTACAGATTCACAGAATAGATTTATTAAATTCATCATTCTAGTGGGTTTAAACCTATCCTCCCAACACGTTTTAGACATCATTTTTATCTCAGATTTTCATTAATTAAATATTAATGCCCAGACCTCTCACATTAGACTGACAGTTTGCGACCACTGGTTAGGCCGGTTGGTTCCGGGCAGATTTCTGCCGCAAACTGAGTCTAACCTCGGGTTTCAAGCATGTTATGACTAACTTCCCACATTAGAACCTATTATTTGCGGCCAATGGATGTGCTGGGCGGTTCCGGGCAGAATTATGCTGCAAACTCATTCTAACCTCGAGTTAGCCATGTTCATCTTTGCGGCCAATTAATTAATAATTTACCATTTATGCCCACGCCTAATATTCATGTCAATTATTCATAGCTAATTCAGATTATGTCAATAACAGACTGAATATATCAACTTGACAAACATAGCAGATAACAGATTTTAGGCAACTTAACGGATTCAGCAGATTAAGCAAACTAGCAGATTTAGCAGATAACAGATTAGGCATCTCAACAGATTTAGTTTAGCAGATTTGGCATTTTCAACAGACTTAGCGGATGACAGATTTGGCAGATGAACAGATCTAGCAGACTAGGCAGTAGATCAGAACTAGCAGATTAAGCAATATAACAGAACAAGCAGATTAGGCAATATAACAGAACTAGCAGATTAGGCAAATATAGCAGAACTAGCAAATTAGGCAAATATAACAGATTTAATCATTCAAACATATCTTGCCTAATTATAAATTTGGCCTAAGTTTGCATGCCTAAATAGTTGTCATGATTCACCCTATGATCATATACACCACGTTTTCATTGAATTTACATGTCACAAATTATGGTCATAATTTACATGTCCCAATTTAGTTCAACTTGCCTAGTACAAAAGATTCACATATAAATTATACCAAATATAGCCATTGATTTCAATGCATGTCATATATTTAAAAATTTCCTACTTAGGTGTTATTCACATTTGATAGTTATCAAATCTTAACATAGATCTTCACACCTAAGTCACATATCTTCCCCTTCTTAAAGTGAGCCACAAATCTAGGTTTTAATCATGTATAAAAATCAGATATTGAATTATGTCCCCAAATCACAGATTATCATACATAGCTTGCTCAGATCCAGATCTAGTTTACAACATGTAATATGTATCTAAACTAATTACATGCCTATAGTCAGATTTATACCCCAATTCCTAAGTCATATGTCCAATGTAAATTTTTATGCCTCAACTTCTCAAGTCGTATTTTCAATATCCTTTATGCCACAAAACTCAAGTCATAGGTTCAATTATATGCCTTAGATTTATGTCCTAAGTTCCAAGTTCAACCTATGTTCTTTCCTCATATCAGTCACATATCGGTCATGCCCATTTCATGTATTATTCATTTTACTGTCCCAAATATTTTAGCGTATGTTAATCTCTTATGAGATTGGCTCAGGCTCGTGGTAGCCTGGCTATAGAACAGAAAGCAGAAAGAAATACAGAATAAGATAGATCTAAACAGAACAGAACAGACATAATCTCAGATTCAGATTTACAATTCAAGTCACAATCAGAATTGACGTTTATATCGGAAAATAACTGTACTTGCCTTGGTTGGATTAAAGAAAGAACTTTAATTGTTGTAGAATCGTTGCAGAAGCTTTAATCTCTAGTTTGAATTGAGTTGCTTAGGTTGATGTTGATTAGCTTCTAGTTTTGATTCCAGCAGAGTAGCGACACCATTTTTTTTTAGAATAGAGGCAGAGAAGAAGCAGAATAGAATTGTGTGTAGAGAAGGCTAGGTTCGGGGCTGTTTAAATAGGGTTAAGTCAACGAATCTAGACAGAAATCAGACCAGACACATAAGAATGCACCCAGGCTCAAAACTAGGTTTGGGGTCCAGGTCGACACCCAGGTCAACTGCCCAGTCGACCTGGCCAGGGGAGTCGACTGCCCAGTCGACTCCCCAATCGACCTGGGTTTGGGTAGGAAATTTCCCGCCCAGTCTGTTCTGGGTTTGAAATTCGAATTTTGAATTCGAATTTGTGTTGTTTTTAATTCTGAAAATTTCTGAAACTTTGGAAGGCCATAACTTCTTCATATGGACTCCGATTTACGCAAACTCGGACTCGTTTTCAAGCAGAATTCCGAGAGGAACGCAATGGCGCAACCCGTTTCCCTTGATTCTCATTTTAAAAATTAATTATCCTTTGATTTGTTACTTATACGTTCTCAGAAAATACGGGGTGTTACATGGTGTGAGTAAACTCCAACCACTTGGTTTAATTTTTAAAATCCTTTTAAAAGAAATGATAATCGTAAGACCAACCTACACATAAACACAGATGGTTTTTACCTTACGATAAACCAAAATATTCTTTACAATCAATACTCTGTTGATATTATAATAATGTCTAAATCAAATAGATAGTAATCTAGCGGAACACTTTCATCTCACATTCCACATACATTATATATAATCAAACACCGCAGGCGCTTATTGGGTAATGGATTCCAACTGGCAATGTATGGGACCACCTTCCGACAGTGTATTTCTAGAGAGGAATACACTGGGTTCAACGAACATCTTGAAATCCAGGCTAAACATGACCGGTCACTCATTTCGCTTGAGTGTAACGAATGTATTATCACCAACGGTTGGGATCAACAACCGTTTCCCGAAAGGGATAGCATCAAAATAGTTTAAAGAAGCAAACGGATTTTCTCTAGATCAGGTGATAATACACCCTAATTGGTAGCTACCAACTTAGCCATGAGACCTACCTGATTTTATACCATTTCCTAGTTGTGAGCCTTGAGGTCAAACGTACCGATCGCACCTTTATATATTTTGAATGCCACATCGTCATACCCACCAGATCACAAATTGATTTCTCCAAAAGTACCATGGGTGTATAGCTAAGAGAAAAGAATTCTTCCGCCACCAAATGTAAATATGTTTGGAGAGATCAACTTACGCAATCTATTAAATATACTTTGTCAGACATTCTTCCATACAGGTTGTCTTAGGACTGGACAAACCGAAGATACTACTCTGTAAACCCATCTTAGGCAATTTCTACCTAGGATTTGCTAGAACAGCCCTTGCATAAAACTTTGTCTTAAATTTTCTTCATCATATTTGATTCGCAACGCTAGTGCCCATATGGAGTGGTTTTCAGATAACAAATCTGATCCCGTCTCTCCGTATTGACGAAGGAAAAATGGTCAAAACTTTGATAGTTGGTTATTTAACTATCAAAGGAAAACATCCATACACACAACGATCTTATTTCCAAATGGAAATTTTATTGATCAATCAACAATCAACATTTTTCCCTTTAAATTAATTTATCATTAATTTATTCATTTTCCCATTCTCATTTTCATATATTCATAAATTCTTATTTTCTAAATTCTACAAAATATACGCTATTAACATTGGATAACATTTCCATTTCTTATTCAAGCCTCATTATCCTTCCTTATTCATCAGTCCCTAACTGTAAACTAGCAAAAATGTAATTCCCTAAATATCAACCCCAAAGGCCGAAACCAACATCAAATCGATACTCAGGAAACCATTCAACTAAACCAATCTCCAATCAGTTTCTAATTTCCTTAATTCCGTTTCTTAACTTCCTATCAAATCATTGCTTACGCAACTCTCGGATTCAGTTTACGAATCCAATTCTTTTATAAAAAGATAGGTTATGACAATAACGTTATAATCCCTACTTTCGAAATATCTAACTTGAAATTATACCTTTTATTTATTAATTTGAAGAAATAATAATTAATTAGTTTACTAAATAAATAAATGTTGATTTAAAAACATAAAGTAAATAGTACTTTCATACATTCGATATAGTCAAATTGCAATGTATAATTCTCTCTCGAATAATCTCTATTTGATAACTCTCCTTCAAATAATTGCTATTCGGTTAACGTTCCAAAATTCGGAATAAATTACCGTTTTTGGTTAACTCAATTTCCATGATCACTCTAAATTCTCCTTTGAATTTATCACTTCAATTCTTTAACCATTTCTTTTTATAATCGTTTTAATCTGCAAAACGTTTGCTTTAACAACCCTTGTTCACTTTAAAATGTGAATATTATTCCTTTAAAGAAAATGAACTACTGTTATCAAATCAAAACTTGATTTCGTAATTTAAATACTAACACGGGTTCAAAGTCCAGTTATCGAGTCATTTTATAACTTCTTATTCACAATCCATTTTATTTATCAAATCTCGTTTACATGTCAATTTAATAGTTGATTTTATTTAAATAAGTTTATAATTCTCTATCGCATTTATATTCGATTATAAAATATTGGTTTCCAGCTGAATATTAATTATCTTGTCAAATCCCAAATTACTCAACATATAATTTCTTAAAATAAATTATTTTATAACATTTAGCCTAGTCGAATTCTAATTACAAACCTTTATGGATTTTATTTTAATTCTATTCATATTTCGAACGTCGAAATAAATTCCATCGTTTCCTTTTTAAAACAACTCTCAATTTCCCATTTTAAATTCACCGGTGAATTCATAGTCCAAATTATCCACGGATAATTATTTTTAATTCATTTATAAACATTAAATCACACTACTTGTTTTTATTATTAAACAAGCTATTCATTTCTAGCCATTTGAGATTCCATTTCTATTTTTCAAAAACATTTTCCCCTTTTCAAATTCATATTTCATCCTTTATTATTCCCTTTATAAATGTTAAGTTTGCATCCCACTTTCAAATATCGGTGTTAAAATCGATTTTTACCTCTCCCTATAAATTCAGACTTATATTTTCATTTATACAATGATACATATATTTCTTAATTTATAAACATCGTTTATAAATTATTCTTCTCAATTTATCTGTTAAAAATAGATTTCTATTAAATATTTACTTCAAATCAATTTTCCCAAAATACTTTTATTATTGGCAATTCCTTTTTCAAAATTCTATTAATTTTTAAAACAAATCATATCCATTCTATATAACTATTGGTAACTTCCTACATAAGTTTTCTATTTAATTTCCAAATATTTTCTTTTTATAAAATCTATTGATTTTATAAAATTATTAAATTCACTATCCACTTCAAAATTTCTTTATTTAAATATATCATTATTACTTAGGGTATTTAAAATACCGAAATAAAAAGGATCCATACCATCCAAACACACATAATCAATAATAGATTATATATCACCTCATATATCACAATATCTGAAAAACATTAGCATAAATGTTGAGGAATCCAGTTGGATCCCTCCAACATGTTTCCCTACTTCCATAGATACTAATCAACATAAATATCATAAATATGAAATATTCTGATAAACAGAATCAATATTTAATTAACGATTTATATATATAACTATATATATTTTTTCAACCAATTTATCAGCAATTAATCCAAACAACCATCACACAACATTCAATCATTATTTATAAATTAAAAATTACGTTTATAAAAATATAAACTGGACAAAGTTAGTGAGTTTTACTCACTTTGATCGTTTATCATTAAATAACGAATAACGGTTGATTTGTCAATGTAGTAAAAATATCATCTTTGTATATGTAGCGAAATAAAAATCTGTTTTTTATTATATATACGTTGAAATAAAGAGGTGATTTTTATAATGATGATGTGTGAATGGCGTGGGCCTTCACTAGACCGGGGATAAGGCTAGGCCTCGTCCCGTTTCTAGTATCGCGCCGTTATGCCACCGAAATTTTCTAAAATAAGTTAGAAAAATAAAGGGCGATGCGTAAAATTTATCGTCCCAATCAATGTCTTGTTCTCGAGCTCTGTAAACCAAAGCTCTGATACCACTATGAGAACCCGTAACTTCCCCATGAAGGAAAGAGCGGATACTTTGAGAACAACACACAAAAGAACGCAGACGGAAGAACATTTCATTGTTATTACAACAATTCCATCAGATACAAGAATATACAGAGTATAAATGAATAAATTACATTCGATAAATATCAGAGATTACAATAAATTACATAGCAGCGGAAAAACAATATAAAACACAACTGAAAGTAATACACGGATACAGAGCTTTCCGAGCATTATTCCAGCTGTAAATCAGGATCCTGTGAATATAAATATGCAAAACCAAAACTACTAGCTGCCCGTGCCGAAAATAAGGGCACCCAGAGTTTAGGTTAAAATAATAAACTCCAGGTCAGTCATGTGACTGGTGTGAGAACTAAAATAGTTATTTAAACATTTTCTTTAAAAGAGAGTAATTCAAGGGACCACACCGTATAACACGGAACGGGTTTCCTCCCAAGAATACCAGTGCATAGAAAAGACAACGCAATGCTTTTTTCGAAAAATGAAGCTATTATAAGATCCAGGTCCCATCACACAATGCAACGCAAGCCGGAGGATAGGGTTCTACATTATAACAGACAAACATGCTTGGTACGTTAAAAACAAATCATTTGATACTATAATAAGCGTATAGTGTCAAAACAATTTCAATCATAAATATCAAACATAGACGACATAACATCCCATGCTACTATGTCGCCATACTAGGATCTACAATTAAAACCGCAATACACGTATTGGAAATTGGATTTCCGTCATGAGTCGAGGCAAGGGGCAAGCTCCTCTCCGCTTCTAGACACTCTAGCAAATGCCTCGAGACTACACACTCTGGGTAACCCCTGGATGCTTCAGGGCCGGTCCTCTCTTACGTTTGAGGATTAGTTATTCCTGAACACACGTTTCCCGGTCCTTACAGACCTAAAATCGAGGCGCCTCATCCAACAACCACATAGGTGAAAAGTATATAAATGTCAGGGCTGGTAAGTCATTGAAACCACCAAAGCTAGATAGAAACGTCGTGCTCTCCCTGCAGTCCTTATCCTGTTTTTAACTCATACCGAGGTGTGAGGCTCGCGAATCCACGCAATACACAAAGCTATGCCACATAGGCTGTGCTTTGATCATCAACCACAAGACTTTGCTTTTCAACAGAAGCCTTGATCCATGCAACTTAGCGTGCCACACAGGCAATTTATGCCATGCGATTGATATCTATCGATATATAACCTCTAAGCTCGTACGTCTCAGAAAAGGGCGTTAAGCAAGAGAATAAATTCTCCGCCGCCAAACAGATATATATTTAACAGAAATCAATCAACACAGAATAAAATCCAATGTCAGACACACAATCCATTTACAAGTGCGTTCTGGGTCTGAACGAAACCGAAGGCACTTTCCTCGCATATCCATCGATCTCCAAGTACATCTGGACGACAACCAACTGATTCCCTCATCTTGAGTGTACAGCCCAATCAAGATCATCAGTAATCACCCAAACGATGTGAAGACTTCCGGTCTTCAACCACCGTCTTCATCTTCGACATATCGACGAATCGGTTATTCAGAATGGGTATAAACCCGGACTTTCCGAACAACCCGCGTATATTAAAACAAATGTTACACAAACACAACATACGCCTCATTCCAATTCAGCAACCACTAACCGCAAATTAGCAAGAGAACAATTTCCCAAATATTAACCCCGAAGGCCGAAACCAACATCAGATCAATATCCAGGAAACCATTCTTCTTAACTAACCTACAGCTAGTTTCTAAATTTCAATTCTTAGGGAAAGGTTCCCATTAATTTTATCCAAGATAAATTCTTTATAATTTATCCTTTAATCTTCCTTTGGATGTCATTTCAAACCAAATAATGGTTTTCAAAACTAGTCGAGATTAGCGAACCACACCGAAGTAATTATTTATTTTATTTCCCATTCCCAACCTATTCATCCCATGAAGCAAAACTGGTGATACTCCATATCTAATACCACGGTGTTATCGGTAAAGTTAATTACCATTCCACGTTCAAATCTAATTAAAGATTTGACTATCGTTTTGGAGCAAAACTGGTGATACTCCCTTCTCGCTCACTTTCTAAATTTGATAATTTAGATTATCAATTCACATTTCAATCTAATTACAGATTCATTAAAACTCCTTTTACTGGGTTGAAGAACTAGTGTTATTTAAAACAAAGTTCACGATAGACCCAAATCACATTCTATTTATTATCGGGTTAAAGAACAAGTGTTGTTTAATACACTGTTCACGATAAACCCACAAATTAATTCTATTTACAACCCAATTCAAATCCAATTTATTTATTTAAAAATAAATGGGTTTAATTTTAGTTCAAAACTAGTTCATTTCGATTAAAATCTATTTTTATCTTTACAAATGTGGGATTTTTCGTCCCAGTTCTTCATAACTCATTTCTTATGATTTTACGCAAAATATTTCTATTTTTAATAATTTTATCAAGGCCCGTACAGTCGATTTCCAACAATGGCCATCGAACTGCACTTACAACGACCTTTTCCAAATTTGATTCGGACGTATCAACAAATACAACCGTTAGATTTCAAATTTCTAATATTCACTAGAGAGCTCTTTTCGATACGAACCCAACGGTTCCAGTTTTATGAGAATCCGACGGTCGGATCTCCCATAATGTCCGTTCGAAGTCAATGGTCGAAATTCACGAACTGCCGTGGCGAGGCGCGTTCTATTCAGGCCCTTATATTATATATATAATATATATAATATATATTTTGCCGATTCCTATTTAAAACGAATTTTATAAATAGTTTTACATTCATTCGAAAACATTTCAACTTCCATTTCAAATTCGTTTTATGTTCAATTCAATTCGAATTCGTTATATATTCAATTCTATTTTTATCTCTTTTCAATATTCATTATAAAAACGAATATAATCGATATAAATATCGTTCGCGTCAAAATAGCGCATCTCTAATCAACACGGCTTTATATTTTTCAATAATTTCGTTATTCTATTCAAGAAATGAATATTTATTCTATTCAATACGTGAATCTATATTTTTGTCAACACATGACTAATCTCAATGAATGAGTACTGTCCACGCGTGACTATTTTTGTTATTTAATATATTTTATAAAAATTATGGTATCTATCGTTTGATTTAAAATCAGACTCCAACCGTAATTTAGTAAGAGAACAATTCCCTAAATATTAACCCCGAAGGCCGAGACCAACATCAGATCAATATCCAGGAGACCACTCATCTTTTCTATTTTCAGTTATCATTTTATTTGATTTTAAAACTGAAAATAGAAAAATAAAATAAAAACTTACATAGAAATAGAAGGGAGAAGAGCAGCGTTCACCGTCGGAGAGAGGGGGTTGACTGTCGCAGAAGAGGAAAGGGAAGGGTGAGGGAGGAGAGAGGGGCGGCGGGTCAGAGGGAGGTGCGATGGCCTTAGGGGGGTTGCGGTGGGGTCTGGGCTCGGATTGGGGGTGGGTCTACGTGTTAGGAAGGAGCAGGGGAGGAGGAGGAAGAAGGAGGGCGGCGCAGCAGAGGATGGGGGGGTTCGGAGGTGGCGCCCCACCTCTGAGGCGGCGGCGATCGATCAGGGCGGGCGGCGGTGGGTTCCCCCCCCCCCCCCGCCCCCCCCGTCTTTCTCTTTTTTTTTTTCTGTTTCGTTTTTGAAAGAAAAGGGGGGGCAGAGAGAGGAGAGAGGAAATTAATTTTCAATTAATTTTATATTCAAAAAGATGACTTTTACATACGACCTCTAAACGAGGCCCATCGCCTGTCGTCCTTAGCTAATTACCCCCATTCCGAACACAATGGGATATGTATCGTAGGCTGATTCGATCGTTATAATCAGTATCTGTTAAAATCAACATATAACTCTATATATTGAATTTGAACGCGCATTTCAATTTACCGGGGTCACATACTAACTTTAAAAATTCCATAAAAATATTTTCTAGCTTCGTATTGACGATACGGTCCTAACAAAACTAGTTTCGTCGAATTCTGAGACCGTTGGAAAAATGGCCATTTTCCAGTCGATTAAAATCAACTAAACTGGTCAAACACGTTTTCCTTTGCCACGCTCACATATTGATTCAAAAAATTATGAAATTTGGAATCTAGCAATAATTCGACATCAAGGACCCAACAAAAGTGGTTTCGTCGAAATCCGAGGTCGTTTGCAAAATTCCCATTTTTAAGGGCCTGAATTCCATAGCGACTATTCAGAACTTTCAACTGGACATATCTTTTGATCCCCGCTATGAAATCTTGATTTTTCAGATTCGTTGGAAAGGTATCATTAAATAGATCCTATTATTTTTGGTTTCACTAAAATCCGGATTGTTTTGCACCCAGTACATTCAATTGAAGTTTGAAATCGAATTATCGAACTACCGCACCATTTTCAATTCCTATTTATAATTATATATAATTATTTATATTCTAACGACGACGTATATAATATATACGTCGAACTCTATTCAAAATAAATTTCTCGTTGATATTATTTAAAATAATTCATTTTAAATGTTCAAAATTCGCTAAAATAAAATTTTTAAACTGGCCCAGATTTTACGGGTTG
Organism: Allium sativum; assembly: GCA_030737875.1. Classification (NCBI taxonomy): domain Eukaryota; kingdom Viridiplantae; phylum Streptophyta; class Magnoliopsida; order Asparagales; family Amaryllidaceae; genus Allium; species Allium sativum. Next base: position 688,958,060 of record CM060922.1, read on the forward strand.
TTACCTCAGGCGTTTTATTCCACCATAAATTCTGATGAGCTCCAAATCGCTCCAAATTCCATTCTGTAGCCCTCGTCCATATAGATCCCAGTGGATCCTGTTTTGCTGAATTCCGATAACGTATGACAAAGATATAATATTGTCAAATTTATATACTATTTTAATTTCAGTTTAAACTTATAATTATTAGTTTTGGGCAATACCCTTTTATCGGGCCCAACTTCCCAATTAAAAAACCCAACCCGCTCTCAATTTAAATCTTGTGCAAATCTTCTTCCCAAATAGACATATACTCATGATCCAAACTTCCTCATAGCCATTGCCGACATTCCCTAAGCTCAGTCGCACTTATTCCTCCATGAATTGAAAGACCCGGACCACCATTATTCTCGTTGTCGAAATCTTCACCAACCAATGACCTCTAGACCCACTCGAACACCACTATCAGGATCGTGACTTCAGACCAGTCACACAGGCTCCAGGAATTTTTGTGACAACTTTTGTCATTGATTCCATTATAACTTTTCCCAACCACTCTACTCGATCTCGACAACCCAAATATGAACTCATAATGATTCAACACGTCTGAGATCTCACCAAAAATTGAACCCTAGGTTTGTTGTCATCATATTTTGTGAACTTTATCAGTGTCGAACCACATAATATGTACACGAGAATGATGCTCTGATCTCTAGGAATACATATATATAAATTGTGATTTTATGAATCTTCGGTGAATTTATCTTACTTTTTTTACAAGGCACGATATTTTTTTTCTTTCTTTATGAAGCCCCAACTGGCGGCTTGAGTCGTTTGACCAGGATGAGGAAGAAATTAGGTTTATCAAGGTTAGTATAGTATATATATACAGGGTAAGTAGCGTCTGGCGCAAGCTTTGTATACTATTTAATTAATTTATATCATATCGTTTCTTGTACTAATCATTTAAAATTCCATATAGTCACATACGATATCTAATTTCAATGAAAATGGTCATACAACTATATTTTCACATTACGGACCCGAAACTTGTTTCGTCGAATTCCGAGTTCGTTTGCTCACACAACGTATTTTAAAGTCAAAATATTGACTATTTTTCACATTTAAATTCCACATGGCCACATATGACTCCAAAAATCATAAAATTTGAAATTTAACAATAATTTAATATTCTGGATCCAGCAAAATTAATTTCGTCGAAAATGGAGGTTGTTTGCAAAAATGGCTATTTTCTAAGGCTCTAAATAGACCAATTAAATATTAATATATTTAAAATCAATTTAATTTAATATTAATAAACTAAAATTATCGTATATATTCACATAGAATATCATACAGCTATAAAATAAACACACTTGGATTTATAACTCGATATTCTCAAATCCAAGTTAAATCGATATTCCATTTATATTAACAATCGATTTATAATATAAAGAAATCGTTATAAATTATAAACGAATCCCATAGCGACTTTCTGAAAATTTGATTTGGACATAACTCACAATCTATACGACGAAATCTCAATTTTTCTCTTCTATTAGAAAAATATAATTCACCAAATCTGAATGTTTCTTGTTTTCAAAGAAATCCGACTTAGAACGGATTTTGTATATTCAGTTGAAGTTCAAAATTCAATATTACGAACTACCGCGCCATTACAAGCTCGATTATAATTATAATATAATTAATACGTTCTAACGTCGTTTATTAAAAAGATTCATTATTAAAATTTGAATCTAAACTCAACCAAATCTCTTATACTATCCAATTCACACAATATTGCCAATTCGACTATTTCCAATTATTTTGGAATTAAATATATTGTTCTTATAATTATATTAATTAAATATTAAATATTCAATATAATTTAATTCAAGTCATTTTAAATTACTAAATAAATATTCAAATAATTAAATTAATTAATTATTTGACTGATAAAAATACGGGACGTTACATTCTTCCCCCCTTAAACGAATTTCATCCCCGAAATTACTAAGCTGGAATAATGCTACCAACTCTGCTAACTAGATTAAAAAACTTTTGGTTTACTTCTTAACTTCAGTTTCAACTGAACTAATCTTTACCAATTAAAATATTAATTCATTCCGAATAACTAAATGTTTCAAAAATTCTGAAAATTTTCTAACACCTTTAATTTTTGGAAAATTTCGCCAGCACCTCCTTTGTACGGCTCAATCGGTACAACAACAACTCGCCTTTCTAGGCCTTTTGCAATCCAAAAGAAAATAAAATAGCCAAGCGGGTTGCAAATAGGCTAATTAAATCACCAAACTCATATATAACATAAAACTTGTACCTTTTTGTCAAGCAATCAAATGTGCTTTCAATTCAGGATATACCAATGTATTCCCAATCAATCTCCAATCAGTTCACCCTCAAAACTAAATCATTCTCTTATACAAGCCAAATTCCATTTCAAACTCAAGTTTCATTCTTTATTCCAAACTCATAATCCACTAATCTGGTTCCATTTCAAATTCCTATCTCACAATTTAATTTTTTTCTTGATATCATTCTAATCCAATTCAATTCTAATTTGCTTTCAGAAAGTTTTATTTAATTTGTTTTTAATTCAAACGTTCTCTTCCTGGGAGGTTAAAACAGTTTACCATATCATAAATCCAACCTCTCTTTTTCATGATCCAAAACAACTCTTTTCCTCAAAATAATTCAAAAACAATATCTTTGGTAGCAATTTGTCACTTAGAACTCGAAAACTGATAATGTAGCCAACATTATTAGGGTTATTTCCCAGTGATCGAAGTGAGCTCAATACTATACCTTTTTTCAAAACTCATATTTAAACATTTCCGTTTTGAAATTATTTCAAAATACCATGCACGATGCTTGTAAAACAATTTAAAATCTCCCGAGATTTCAAAATTTTCTGTAAGAACCCGTAACTTCCCGGTGAAGGAAAGAGCGGATACTTTGAGAACAACACACAGAAGAACGCAGACGGAAGAACATTTCATCGTATATTACAACAATTCAATCAGATACAAGAATATACAGAACATAAATGAATAAAATACATTCGATAAATATCAGAGATTACAATATATTACATAGCAGCGGAAAATAATACAAAACACAACTGAAGGAGATATATGGATACAAAGCTTTCCGGATATCGTTCCAGCTGTAGATCAGGATCCTGTGAATATAAATCTGCAAAACCAAAACTACTAGCTGCCCGTGTCAAAATAAGGGCACCCAGAGTTTAGGATAAAACAATAAACTCCAAGTCAGTCATAGGACTGGTGTGAGAACTAAAACAGTTATTTAAAACTTTACTTTAAAAGAGAGTAATTCAAGGGACCACGACGTATAACACGGAACGGGTTTCCTCCCAAGAATACCAGTGCATAAAACAAACAGCGCAATGCTAAATAAAGAAAAATGAAGCTATTAAAAGACCCAGGTCCTATCACACAATGCAACGCAAGCCAGAGGATAGGGTTTTATCTTATAATAGCCAAAGAATGCTTGATACGCTAAATTTCATGTTTTAATTCTTAATCAGACTCCAACCGTAAATTAGTAAGAGAACGATTCCCTAAGTATTAACCTCGAAGGCCGAAACCAACATCAGACCAATACCCAGGAAACCACCCATCTTAGCTCGTTTCCAGTTAGTTTCTGATTTTATATCCAATCATAAATATCAATCATAGACGGCATGGGTACCATATATCATGTCGTCATATATAGGTTTACAATCAAAACCGCAAAGTCACGTATGGGAAGTTGGGTTATCATTTATTATATGAACCGAGGCTAGGGATCGTCCTCTACCGATTCGAGACTCTCTAGCCCGAGCCTCAGGACCCAGACTCAGGTGGGCCCTTGGATCGTCAGGGCCGGTCCACACGGAGTGGATTAAAATGCCTGAACATGCGTTTCCCCGGCCTATGGGGCGTAAATGAGCCAACGAATGACTCCATCGGCTTTGTAACACCCCACCTCCGCCAATGCCACTCTTGCAAGGACATTAGCTTTGGAGGGGCGTTAAACAAGGTAAACATGCATGCAGATATCACAAGACAGAACATATAAGTAAAATAGAGTAGTAAAGCAGCGGATAAAACTTAGCATTTCAAAACCATAGTCATGTTACAACAAAGTACTTGGTCATTATTTTCCAACAACAAAGTCTAGATAAAAGCATAAACTGAAAAACTGAAATACATAAAGTACTATCCCCAAAATGAAGTGATAAACCATAGCTAGCTCAATGTCCAAAACCGTACATGAGCAAATCCAGTAAGCAAGCTATAAAGATCCAAGCTAAGCTCCAATGTTCCCACCCTGAGAACCTAAGGGGGGGGGGAACGGAAGAAAAGAGGCAAAAGAAAACAGGTCAATCAAAAAGACTGGTAAGCCCTACTACTATCTGTCTATGAACTAGTAAAGTTAACTGGCATGAGAAGCTGAGATGAACATAAGGATAACAACATACTAGCATGATGATTAACTAGCAAGATAGATAAAGATGTCATCGCATAATTAAGGATAAGTTTTGCACCACGGGTGTACTAGCATTCTAACATGTCAAGTAAAAACAAGAATTGATCCCTTGGCCCAAGCTTGGCCCATAATCATGAGGTGACCTAAATTAAGGTCCAACTACACGGTCTAGTCGATCGGCTCCCTATAAGCCTAACTCGTCAAGTGTCGGTGTCATACGGCCCAAACATGCAATGTAATTAAACTGCGCTAGGTACACCCTAGGGTGTATCAAGTCCTAGGGTGTCAACCTCAAACACGAATCAAGTATGCGCAGTCTAGATCTACTGGTACCCGTGCCTGATTCTCCAACTCCGGACTATGTGCACGACCATAGTCCGCTTGGACCTACACCGGCATACCTGCTCAGCCGTCGTTTTGGTCTCTTACATGTCAGCCCAGTAACCGTGCCCCACCCTAGCCTAGTCCTAGGGTCTTATGACACTATCAAGAGGGTTACTGCTGAAAAGGACCACGCAACTAGGGTTTCCTTAATGGGTTAAATGTGGTTAACCCGATCCAAACGTGGATTAAATTGGTTAAGTATACCCAAGGTTCGTGACTTAACCCCGATTAACCCATCCAGCCCAAATTGATTAAGTATTAAGTAGACCATGACTTAACCCTAATCAGGAGGCATTAATTAACTTAATGTGCTTTAACCTCTCACATTAGACTTTGTTGTGGTTACTAGTTAAGCCGGGCGGGTCCGGGTAGCTTTACACCACAACTTGGTATAACCTCGGGTTCGAGCACAACATGACCAACTTCTCACATTGGGTCCTATTGTTTGTAGCGACTAGTTAAGCCGGGCGGGTCCGGGTAGATTTATGCTACAAACTCAACCCAACCTCGAGTTGGCCACACTCATATTTTCTAAGTGTCATGTCCATTATGTTTCCAAAACATAATTACAAGTTAACATATCACGTTATGTTATAAAAATCATGTTCATGTCATAATTTTACCCAACCCCAACGTAATCCCATCGTTTACATAATCGCAACAACGCATAAAGGGTAAAAATAGGGAACTTGGCATAATCATGACAAAAAGGTGTTGAAGCCACAAGTTTATCATGGTGGCATATGAGATGTACATATGTTCATATACTTGCATATTGCATTGTTAGGCTTCAAAAGCATGCATAAAACCAAACTTAGCATATGAGTGATACATGATAATAAATGACATGTAGAAGTTGCTAGAAGTTCGCATTTAGCCTCACATGCAAGTTATCATAAGGTATATGATAACTTTCATGTTGCCAAAATGCAACCTTTGATATAAAGCCTGGAGCTTTATGCTCACAACATCAAGTTTAACTTGCATAACATAGCAATATGTGTCATACATAATGATTAAACCAACTTGCATAGCATAATGATTAACCAAACTTGCATATCATAATAATCAACCAAACTTGCATATCATAATGATCAACCAAACTTGCATATCATAATGATCAACCCCAAACTTGCATCATTCATTTAACTTTAGAGTTCAATAAAAAGAAAGTAGAAAAGGGCTTACTACGCTATGAAGACACAAATGAATATTTATTATAAAGATTGAGACGAAGCCCTTATGCAAGCACCAAAATATGAAAGCCCCAATTGAAAAAAACCCTTGCGCCAAATCAATAAAAATCCTTGCTTTGAAATAGAAATGTTGCAACTTGACTTGAATGCAAACTAAGAACACTCATACAAGTTTGAAAGCACTTGTATGAACTCACAATCTCTCATAGAAATAGGCTTAGGAATTTTAGCATGAGAGCGGAGGCCATGAGAGGAACAAATTTGACATAGTTTAGTTATAGGATTGAATAATGGTGATTTAGGCTAGGTTTAGGGGTCTTTTTATAGAGGATTAGGATAGTATTAGCCATAGGATTAACCCTAGATTCAATCCAAGCCATCAAAGCATGTCTTGGTGAAGAAGTCAAGTTTAGGAACCATCTAGGGCCTTTAGATTAAAGCTGAACCATGAGAACCATTCAAATGCAAAATCTGCATTTGAGCGAATCGGCCCACGGGTTGACAGCCAAACACCCAAGATTAACCCCTAGTCGACCCAGCGGGCTTGGGTCGACCTAAAAAATTGGCCGGTTCGGTTATTCCCCTCTCCCAATTCGCTGTTTTGAACATTTTTGCATATTTATTTATTTAATTTTCAATTATACATATATATATATATCAATATATATATATTTCTCTGCGCAACCCATTTCACTTAATTAAGTATACTTTAATTTGTGAATTTTTATGTTCAAATTACGGGGTGTTACATTCTCCCTTCCTTAAAGGATTTCATCCCCGAAATCTCCAAGTTTGGAAGAACGTATCCTACTATCCATCATCCATCTACTCAAAACATCATCCACGTGCAGTCATTGTCCTTAAAGGATTCTAAATGTTGTATGATCATATGCAAAGGTGTGTGTATATGTACTTATCTAATGCAAAAATCAGGCGGTTACTGATACAGTGAACCTCCTTAATGCAAAATATGTTAGTGAAATGAGTCCATATGTTTGCAAATTCCTAACATAATTTATAATCTCTACCTGAGTGCACATAATATTCATCCATATGCAACATCCACGTGATAGCTCAACAAGTTTCATCCATGAATAAGTATAAGCACTCATGCATATGCAACATGAAAGTGTGTGAGCCGATCTTAGTGCCTAATGTGTATCATGCATCCTCGAGTATCAACGTGCAAACACTTGCAACCATCAAGCATAACATGTTTCAAATACATGTTTCAACCAAGGGTTTCTACCTAAAGTTCTCATGACAAGATATACGAAACAAGATAAACTAGATAAACGCGGATAAAAAGAAAGATATGCTAATTAGGAAAAGAGATCGAGAATGTACCCTCAAAAAGAAATGGATAAAGCCCACGCATCTTCTCCTCGGTTTCCCAAGTTGCATCATCGTCGGCTTCACCCCACTTAACTTTCACCAACTTGACCTCTCGATTCCTTAGCTTCTTGATCTCTGTTCCCAAGATACGAATCGGAGCTCTTCTCAAGGTTGCTTCTTTCTCTACCTCAATGTCTTCAAGAATGCTAGGTTCAACCACCTCAGCAGACTCATGTAGGCACTTTCGGAGATGCGAGACATGAAAGACATTATGCACTCCGGCTAGCTTCTCGGGCAATCCCACCTTATAGGCCATCTTTCCAATTCTCTCTATGATAGGGAAGGGTCCTACGAACCTTGGTGCCAGCTTCCCCGCTGCTCCAAAACGTACCACATTTCGCAAAGGAGAAACCTTCACGAAAACCATGTCTCCCACTTCGAATTCCAAATCTGCCCTTCGCTTATCAGCATAGGATTTCTGTCTATCTTGGGCCGCTTTCATCCTTCTTCTTACTAATTCAACTTTCTCGGATGTGTCTCGTATCATATCGGGCCCAAGTATAAGTCTATCTGTTGTCTCCCACCAACAAGATGGTGACCTACACGGCCTCCCATATAAAGCTTCAAATGGTGCCATCCCTATGCTGGCTTGATAGCTATTATTATAAGCAAATTCTACAAGAGGAAGGTGGTCTTCCCAAGTACCAACGAAGTCGAGAACACAAAGACTCAAGAGATCTTCTAGCACTCTATTCACCCTTTCGGTTTGGCCATCCGTCTGGGGGTGATAGGCTGTACTCAAATTCAATCGCGTACCCATCGCTTCTTGCAAACTGTTCCAGAACTGGATAGTCAAAATCGGGTCACGATCGCTAACTATGCTAGAAGGAACTCCATGCAACCGCACTATTTCTCGAAGATAAATAGACGCCAGCCCTGATGCGGTCCTCTTGCTCTTTATTGGGATGAAGTGAGCACTCTTCGTAAGTCTGTCAACTATGACCCATATGCTTGTGTTCCCTCTCCTTGACCTAGGCAATCCATCCACAAAATCCATAGAAATACTCTCCCACTTCCATTGTGGGACCTCCAATGGATGTAATAGCCCACCTGGTTTCTTTGACTCGGCCTTCACTTGTTGGCACACCATGCACCTTGAAACATATTCTGCCACATCTTTCTTCATTCCATCCCAAAAGAAACTGCGCTTCATATCTCTATACATCTTATCTCCTCCCGGATGTATAGTCATCTTCGAGTGATGCGCTTCTTCAAGAACTCTATGGACCAAATCTCCCACTCGAGGAACACATAATCTCCCATCACGCCTTAGCCATCCTTTATCATCAATAGTATATCTGGCAAGGTGACTAGACGTCTCACCCCGAATCAACTTGTCCATAACTTCGACTATCTGTGGATCTTCCCTCTGCGAAGCCCCAACTTGATCAAGAAGTGTGGGTCTAAGCTCAAGAGATGCTAATGAACCCGTCATCAACTCAACAGCCGTCGTGAAATCAAAGGTTGCCAAGAATTCCAAGTTTTTCATCTCAATGAACAAGGGGCTTAAAGTCAATCTCCTTCTGCTTAGTGCATCCGCCACAACATTACCCTTGCCAGGGGTATAAGCTATCTCGAAGTCATAAGATGCCAAAAATTCAATCCACCTTTGCTGCCTTAGATTCAGATCTTTTTGCGAGAAGAGGTATTTGAGTGACTTGTGATCAGTATACAACTCAAACCTTTCGCCTAGAAGATAGTGGCGCCAGGATTTGAGTGCAAAGACGATCGCCGCTAACTCCAAATCATGAGTGGGATAGTTCTTCTCATGAACTTTAAGTTGCCTACCCCCATAACATATCACTCTTCCCTCTTGCATCAGAACAGCTCCTAACCCCGTGCCACATGCATCTGTGTACACGGTAAACATCTTACCACTATCGGGTAATGCCAAAACTGGAGCTGAGGTAAGGGCTCTTTTGAGCTTTTGAAAAGCAAGCTCACACTCCAAATCCCATGCAAAGACTAAGTTCTTCTTCGTCAACTTAGTGAGAGGGGCCGAAATCTTAGCGAAGTCTCCGATGAACTTCCTATAGTAGCCCGCCAAACCGAGAAAGCTTCTTACTTCGGTCGCATTCCTAGGAGTCTTCCAATCTTGAACCACAACCACTTTCGCAGGATCCACCGCTATGCCTTGCTTAGAAACTATATGTCCAAGAAACCGAACTTCCCTTCTCCAGAAATGACATTTGGAGAACTTGGCTTTCAACTGATGCGCTCTAAGGGTATCCATCACTTCCTTGAGATGTCTGGCATGTTCTTCCTCGTCCTTTGAGAAGATCAGAATATCATCCACGAAGACAACAACAAACTTGTTGAGGAACTCCCTGAACACCCTACTCATCAAGTCTACGAAGTAGGCGGGTGCGTTAGTCAATCCGAATGGCATGACAAGCCATTCAAAGAATCCATCCGGAGTCCTAAACGCAGTTTTATCAATGCTATCCTCAGCTACTCTAAGCTAATGGAATCCGGTGGCTAGATCGAGCTGAGAGAAAACAGATGCACCTACAAATTGGTCAAAGAGATCATCAATCCTCGGTAACGGGTGCCTATTCTTCTTTGTCAGCTTGTTCAACTCTCGATAATCAACACATAGACAAAGCGAACCATCCGCCTTAGTAGCGAATACCACCGGAGCACCCCATTCGAAAATGCTTCGTCTAATAAAACCCTTCTCAAGCAGCTCCTTGATTTGCTTACTAAGCTCCCTTCTCTCACGAGGGGCCATGTGCCTAACGGGCAATGATACTGGCTTGGCATTATCGACTAGATAAATGCGGAAATCTATCTCTTGTTTAGGGGGTAACCCCTTAACTTCTTCAAAGACATCAGGATAGTCTCGGACCACCCTTACAGATTGCAGATCATCGATGGACGAGTCGAGAGATTCAAGATAGCATAACATAACGGGACCTCTAGGGTTACAAGAAATTTCTAGGGTATTACCGAGGCGGGTCATGAGCCTCACCACCCTATGTTCACAATCGAGAATGGCTCCATAACTGGACAACCAATCCATGCCCAAGATTAACCCATATCCCGTGAATCCGAGTACATAAGCATTACACGCGAATTCTATAGTCAAGATAGAAATCTTCAAATCCACACAAATCTTAGATAGATGGGCGGAACCCCCAATTGGATTTGAAACAAAAACGGGATCCTCAACTAAGCTAGTACTTAGGTGCAAACTTTCAACAATGTCAGAAGAAATAAAACTATGCGATGTGCCAGAATCAAATAAGGTGCGAACAGGATAATCAGAAATATAAACAAGACTTTCTATAGAAATGCTACCTCGATCCTGAACTGGAGCGGCGTTGAGAGCATGCACTTGCCCTCCAGAAGGTCCTGCACGCTGATTCTGCCCTTGCTTCTTGGGGCAATCCTTGCTAAAATGTCCGGTCTCTCCACAATGAAAGCATTCGCCCGACTTCCTCTTCCTTTTCTTACAGTCTTTAGCTATGTGCCCTACATTCCCACAGTAGTGGCATTTTCTTGGGTCTTTTGCCTTGGCCCTGTTCCCCTTGTTGTTCTTGTTGTTTTTGTTGTTCTGATTGCTCTGATTTCCTCCCCACTTGGAGTCTGTCTTCTTGGCTTGGGTCTCATTAGCCTTCACTTCCTTCTTGCCATTCTTATCGTCCCCTTGAAGCAATGCCATGTCTACTAGACCTTCGAAAAAGGCCCCCATAGGTATATGAGATAGGGCTAAACCTTGTAGTGGCTCATTCAACCCTCGTGCAAAGCGCAAAGCCTTCTTCTGGGGAGTATTAATCATGTCCAAACCAAATCGGGCGAGCTTGTTAAACTCATTCACGTACTCCCTCACTGTCATGTCTCCTTGCTTCAAAGATATAAACTTCTCCAATTGCAAATTCGCCTCAGCTGATGATAGAAACTTAAGCCCAAATCTTGTCCTAAAGTCGGCCCAAGTCTCTATAAGCCTCGTAGCATTGGTGACCTCCCACCAATAAGCAGCTTCTTCTTTCAATAACCATGCTGCCAATAGAACCCTTCTATGATCTTGCACGTCAAAGATGGCGAAGAGATCTTCAGTTTCTTTCAACCAATTTCTTGCCTCCACAAAAGTCTCCGTCCCAATAAAGTTCTTGCCACCTATCGCCTTAAAGTCTTTGCAAATCTTAGCGAAATCTGCTTGCGGGTTCTGAGGAGGAGGAGGAGGAGGAACCTCAGTTATATTGGGGGTATTTGCTGGGCCCACATCGTTGGCCCTAGCTTCCAAGTATCTCCGGAACCATCCGGGAATGGTTACTCCCTCGGGAAGGTTAAGATCGGCCATACTGAAAAAGGAAAAAGATAGATTCAGAACGAAGAAACGAAGGATAGTGCTATGGCTTTTGGGGAATAGCCCTTTTAAAATAACTAGACTTTTCTTGGAAAATACTTAATTGGTTTTGAAAATAGTTTTTCAAAAGGTATGTTTCAAAAACACTTTTGCTCAAATCTTGTAAACCTTATGCTCTGATACCAAATGTAACACCCCACCTCCGCCAATGCCACTCTTGCAAGGACATTAGCTTTGGAGGGGCGTTAAACAAGGTAAACATGCATGCAGATATCACAAGACAGAACATATAAGTAAAACAGAGTAGTAAAGCAGCGGATAAAACTTAGCATTTCAAAACCATAGTCATGTTACAACAAAGTACTTGGTCATTATTTTCCAACAACAAAGTCTAGATAAAAGCATAAACTAAAAAACTGAAATACATAAAGTACTATCCCCAAAATGAAGTGATAAACCATAGCTAGCTCAATGTCCAAAACCGCACATGAGCAAATCCAGTAAGCAAGCTATAAAGATCCAAGCTAAGCTCCAATGTTCCCACCCTGAGAACCTGAGCGGGGGGAGGGGGGAACGGAAGAAAAGAGGCGAAAGAAAACAGGTCAGTCAAAAAGACTGGTAAGCTCTACTACTATCTGTCTATGAACTAGTAAAGTTAACTGGCATGAGAAGCTGAGATGAACATAAGGATAACAACATACTGGCATGATGATTAACTAACAAGATAGATAAAGGTGTCATCGCATAATTAAGGTTAAGTTTTGCACCACGGGTGTACTAGCATTCTAACATGTCAAGTAAAAACAAGAATTGATCCCTTGGCCCAAGCTTGGCCCATCATCATGAGGTGACCTAAATTAAGGTCCAACTACACGGTCTAGTCGATCGGCTCCCTATAAGCCTAACTCGTCAAGTGTCGGTGTCATACGGCCCAAATATGCAATGTAGTTAAACTGCGCTAGGTACACCCTAGGGTGTATCAAGTCCTAGGGTGTCAACCTCAGACACAAATCAAGTATGCGCAGTCTAGATCTACTGGTACCCGTGCCTGATTCTCCAACTCCGGACTATGTGCACGACCATAGTCCGCTTGGACCTACACCGGCATACCTGCTCAGCCGTCGTTTTGGTCACTTACATGTCAGCCCAGTAACCGTGCCCCACCCTAGCCTAGTCCTAGGGTCTTATGACACTATCAAGAGGGTTACTGCTGAAAAGGACCACGCAACTAGGGTTTCCTTAATGGGTTAAATGTGGTTAACCCGATCCAAACGTGGATTAAATTGGTTAAGTATACCCAAGGTTCGTGACTTAACCCCGATTAACCCATCCAGCCCAAATTGATTAAGTATTAAGTGGACCATGACTTAACCCTAATCAGGAGGCATTAATTAACTTAATGTGCTTTAACCTCTCACATTAGACTTTGTTGTGGTTACTAGTTAAGCCGGGCGGGTCCGGGTAGCTTTACACCACAACTTGGTCTAACCTCGGGTTCGAGCACAACATGACCAACTTCTCACATTGGGTCCTATTGTTTGTAGCCACTAGTTAAGCCGGGCGGGTCTGGGTAGATTTATGCTACAAACTCAACCCAACCTCGAGTTGGCCACACTCATATTGTCTAAGTGTCATGTCCATTATGTTTCCAAAACATAATTACAAGTTAACATATCACGTTATGTTATAAAAATCATGTTCATGTCATAATTTTACCCAACCCCAACGTAATCCATCGTTTACATAATCGCAACAACGCATAAAAGGTAAAATAGGGAACTTGGCATAATCATGACAAAAAGGTGTTGAAGCCACAAGTTTATCATGGTGGCATATGAGATGTACATATGTTCATATACTTGCATATTGCATTGTTAGGCTTCAAAAGCATGCATAAAACCAAACTTAGCATACGAGTGATACATGATGATAAATGACATGTAGAAGTTGCTAGAAGTTCGCATTTAGCCTCACATGCAAGTTATCATAAGGGATATGATAACTTTCATGTTGCCAAAATGCAACCTTTGATATAAAGCTTGGAGCTTTATGCTCACAACATCAAGTTTAACTTGCATAACATAGCAATATGTGTCATACATAATGATTAAACCAACTTGCATAGCATAATGATTAACCAAACTTGCATATCATAATAATCAACCAAACTTGCATATCATAATGATCAACCAAACTTGCATATCATAATGATCAACCCCAAACTTGCATCATTCATTTAACTTTAGAGTTCAATAAAAAGAAAGTAGAAAAGGGCTTACTACGCTATGAAGACACAAATGAATATTTATTATAAAGATTGAGACGAAGCCCTTATGCAAGCACCAAAATATGAAAGCCCCAATTGAAAAAAAACCTTGCGCCAAATCAATAAAAATCCTTGCTTTGAAATAGAAATGTTGCAACTTGACTTGAATGCAAACTAAGAACACTCATACAAGTTTGAAAGTACTTGTATGAACTCACAATCTCTCATAGAAATAGGCTTAGGAATTTTAGCATGAGAGCGGAGGCCATGAGAGGAACAAATTTGACATAGTTTAGTTGTAGGATTGAATAATGGTGATTTAGGCTAGGTTTAGGGGTCTTTTTATAGAGGATTAGGATAGTATTAGCCATAGGATTAACCCAAGATTCAATCCAAGCCATCAAAGCATGTCTTGGGGAAGAAGTCAAGTGTAGGAACCATCTAGGGCCTTTAGATTAAAGCTGAACCATGAGAACCATTCAAATGCAAAATCTGCATTTGAGCGAATCGGCCCACGGGTTGACAGCCAAACACCCTAGATTAACCCCTAGTCGACCCAGCGGGCTTGGGTCGACCTCAAAAATCGGCCGGTTCGGTTATTCCCCTCTCCCAATTCGCTGTTTTGAACATTTTTGCATATTTATTTATTTAATTTTCAATTATATATATATATATCAATATATGTATATATTTCTCTGCGCAACCCATTTCACTTAATTAAGTATACTTTAATTTGTGAATTTTTATGTTCAAATTACGGGGTGTTACAGGCTTCACATAGTCACCGATATATCCGAGGCGCCTCGCAAACCAACAACCACATAAGTCAAACTCGTCAGGGCGTGTAAAACCACTGATGCCACTTCTAACTAGAAGGAAACGCATGCCCTCCCTGAGGTCCTCTCCCATTTCTGGTTCATATCGGGTGTGAAACTCGCGAAGTAAACGTTACACAAAGCTATGCCACAAAGGCCTTGCTTTGATTATCAACCACAAGACTTTGCTTTTCAACAGAAGCCTTGATCATTTGCTACTTAGGCATGCCACACAGGCAATTCACTTTATGCGTTTGATATCCATCAGTATATAACCCCTGAGCTCGTACGTCTCAGAGAAGGGCGTTAAGCAAGAGAATAAATTCTTCGCCGCCAAACAGATATATATTTAATAGAAATCAATCACATAGAATAAAATCCAATGTCAGACACACAGTCCATTTACAAGTTCGTTCTGGGTCTGAACGAAACCGGAGGCACCTAGTACCCCGCAAATCCATCGATCTCCAAGTACGTCTGGACGATCACCAACTGATTCCCTCCTCTTGGGTGTACGGCCCAATCAAGATCATCAGTAATTATCCAAACGATGTGAAGACCTCCGGTCTTCTACCATCGTCTTCATCTTCGACTTGTCGTCGTATCAGTTATTCAGAATGGGATAAACCCGGTCTTTCTGAATAACTCGCGTATATAATAAATACGTGTTACAAAAACACAACATATGCCTCATTCCAGTTCATTAGTCACTCACCGTAAATTAAACAAGAGAATAATTCCCCAAATATTAACCCCGAAGGCCGAAACCAACATCAAATCAATACCCAGGAAACCATTCTTCTTAGCTAACCTACAGTTAGTTTCTAAATTTCACATTCTTAGGGAAAGGTTCCCATTAATTTTATCAAAGATAAATCCCTTAAATTTATTCTTTAATCTACTTTTGAATATCAATTCAGACTAGTCGAGATTAGCGAAACACACCGAAGTGATCATTTATTTTATTTCCCAATCCCAACCTATTCATCCCATGAAGTAAAACTGGTAATACTTCATATCTAACACCATGGTGTTATCGGTAAATTCAATTACCATTTCACGTTCAAATCTAATTAAAGATTTAACTATCGCCTGGAGCAAAACTGGTGATACTCCATTCCCGATCTTTTCAATCTAATTAAATATTCATTAAAAGTCCACTTAGTTTTTATTTTTGACTGGGTTAAAGAATCAGTGTCATTTAAAACACGGTTCACGATAAACCCAAAATCACATTCCATTTCAATCAGTCCCTAACCGTAAATTAGCAAGTGAGCAATTCCCTAAGTATTAACCCCGAAGGCCGAAACCAACATCAGATCAATACCCTAGAAACCATTCAAATTAACTAATCTCTAGTTAGTTTCTAATTTTCTTAACTCCTTTGGGTCTAAGAACAGTATTATTGAAGACACCGTTCACGACAACCCAAAATCACATTCCATTAATTATCGAGTTAAAGAACAAGTGTTATTTAAAACACTGTTCGTGATAAACCCAAAAATCAATACCAATTCAATTCCAATTAAATATTATTTAACTGGTACACTTCATTAAATATAAATAAAAAGATTCAACCTTTTCCTCCACTGGGTTCAAGAACAGTGTTAATGAAGACACCATTCACGACAAACCCAAATCACATTTGATATTAAATACAAGGCTCTGAATAGAAAATATATCGGCTTATATTCAATATCAAATTCTACGACCAACAAATATCGTATTGGAAATAACGGTATATATACTAATATCTTTCAAATTTCCATAACAACATCTGTATAATCACGAATTCCAACATCGAAATATTCCAAAAACAATTTCGATTCAAATCCATTCCAATTCATTTATTGGAAACTCTAGTTACTTTTAAAACCCTTTTCAAATTCAATTTATTTATTTAAAAATAAATAGAATTATCATTCTAGTTCAAAACTAGTTCATTTCGATAAAAATCCATTTTTATCTTTTCAAATATGGAGTTTTTCATCCCGATTCTTCCCAAATCATTTCTTATGATTTTACACGAATTATTACTATTTTTAATAATTTTATCAAGGCCCGTACAGTCGATTTCCATCAACGGCCATCGAACTGCACTTACAACGACCTTTTCCAAATTTGATTTGGACATAATTCCAAATCCAACCGTTAGATTTCAAATTTCTAATATTCGTTAGAAAGCTCTTTTCGATACGAACCCAAGGGTTCCGGTTTTAGGAGAATCCGACAGTCGGATCTCCCGCAATATCCATTCGAAGTCAATGGTCGAAATTCACGAACTACCATAGCGCGGCGCGTTCTATTCAGGCCATTATATTATATATATAATATATATAATATAAACTTCGTCGATTTCCTTTTAAAACGTATTTTATAAATCATTTTAAATTCGTTTTCGAAATGATTTCAACTTCATTTTCAAATTCAAATCAAGATTGAAGTTTCCCTAACAAATTCATTTTAAATTCCTTTCAAATTGATTTCAATTCAAATCGATTTTTAATTCAATTTCAATTCATTTTCAATTCAATTTGAATTTCAAATTAATTCAATTTCAATTCGAATTCATTTCTATTCAATTTCAATTCGAATTCAATTCTATTCAATTTCAATTCGAATTCGATTCTATTCAATTTCAATTCGAATTCGATTCTATTCAATTTCAATTCGAATTCTATTCTATTCAATTTCAATTCAAATTTCGATTCTATTCAATTTCAATTCAAATTTCGATTCTATTCAATTTCAATTCAAATTTCGATTCTATTCAATTTCAATTCAAATTTCGATTCTATTCAATTTCAATTCAAATTTCGATTCTATTCAATTTCAATTCAAATTTCTATTATTTTCAATATAATTCAAATCACTTTCAATATACATTGAAAATTGAATAAAATCGATAAATATCGTTCACATCAAAATGGCGTCAATCTAATCAACACGGCTTCATATATTTCTATTTTCAAATATTCTATTTCAAATATTTCTTTTTCAAATATTTCTATTTCAAAACTGGAATGAGGCCCAATCAATTACCATATAATGTTAATTATATGGATTTTCTACAACACATGTATAAAATAACAATGATAAATAATCAACCATCATCTAGAGTGCGTTCTACACTGTATAAGCATCAAATATAATTATTTAACGCTTATAACAGCCTGTCAATCAATCGATCGACATACAACTAATCATTGGGACTAGTGTATGTCATAAATCATCCCAATACCCGTGTGGGGTTTTCAAACAATCAAACACAGATTTTATTTGTGCAGTTGGGCTATGTGTAAAATTTATCGTCCTAATCAATATCAGTCAAATGTGTGTATATAAACAAATCGTTCGATTTATTTATATTAATCTATTTCATTTCATATACACGTTAAAAATTCTATTTTTAACTATAAAAATATTTTTAACCATATAAATATTTTATTTCATTTCACATCACATCACACAATCAACTACACATCAAAATCAAACAAACAAGCATACAAGCCGTCCATGGTCTGTGGACGACGGGTGTCGGGTGCTACTAAACACCATCTCCATCCTAGTATATATTTCAAATAGAAAATTAAATTAAAGGTGAGAAGTTCTCACCGTGGGTTCCACTCCACCGGTTTTAATTTCTGAATTTCTGTTCATGCTCAAATTTTCCTGAAATTCTAAAGTTCTTTATTTCTGTCCTAGTCAGTCCTGGAATGTAGTGCTCTCTGATACGAGCGCAACGCAACTGACGGTTCGTTAATTGGATCTCGTACGCTCTAGATATTGAATTTACAAGTTAATTATACAATTTGAAAAATTATATAGGTTATTAATAAAATAATTAACTCCTTAATTACTTCATTAATACCCCTTAATCTTTCTTATTTGTTCCACCCTACAGGAGACCGTCTATTTGGACAAGGCCTCCACCTCCGTCGCAATACTCAACCGGACCCAGATCCGAGGTCACCACGGCCTCCGCCCCCATGCCACGCCCCGACGCCGCCCCACCTGGGTGAACCCGCATCCCCTCAACATCCCAAAAATCCCCTTGTCCGACGCTACTTTGAACCAGCGATTCACCGTCCATAGTTTCCAGAACTCGATCATACCCATACCATTTCAGAGAGCAATAAAATCTCTTTAATGTTTGTTGAAAAGTTTGGATTAATTCGATATAACTTTGAAGAATTTGGGGCTTAAAAATCTGAGAACGAGGGCCTTCAGTTTAAAGATGTCGGCGCTGAAGGGGTTAGACGGGCTAGGGTTTGTTGTAGGGGTATTTATATTAAATATTTTATTATTTATAATTCCTTTAACTTGAAAAATACTTGTTCGTTGATACTAATGTCGAATCGAACCCAACGACTATCACCCCTAGCTAATTACCACCATTCCGAACACAATGGGATATGTATCGCAGACTGATTCGACTGTTTCAATCAGTTTTCGTCAAAATCAAAATATAACTCTATATATTGAATTTTGAACGTGCATTTCAATTTACCGGGGTCACATACTGACTCGAAAAATCCCCGAAAAATATTTTCTAGCTTCGTATTGATGATACGATCCTGACAAAACTAGTTTCGTCGAATTCCGAGAACGTTTGAAAATGGCAATTTTCCAGTCGATTAAAATCAACTGAAACTGGTCAAACACGTTTTCCTTTGCCACGCTCACATATTGAATTCAAAAATTATGTAAATTGGAACCTAGCAATAATTTGACATCGTGGATCCAACAAAAGTGGTTTCATCGAAATCCAAGGTCGTTTGCAAAATGGCTATTTTAAGGGCCGAAATTCCATAGCGACTATTCTGAAATTTCAACTGGACATATCTTTTTATCCCCAGTATGAAATTTCAATTTTTCTGATTCGTTGTAAAGATGTTATCAATTAGATTCAAATATTTTTGGTTTCACTAAAATCCGGTTTATTTTGCACCCGGTACATTCATTTGAAATTTGAAATCGAATTATCGAACTACCGTGCCATTTTCAATTCCTTTTATATATATAAATAAATATTTATATTCTAACGACGATCTATATAAATATATACATTCTAATTCTATTCAAAATAAATTTTTCGTCGTTATTATTTAAAATATCCATTTTAAATATTCAAAATTCATTAAAATTGTCAAAATAAAAATTTTAAATTGGCCCAGATTTCCGGGTTATTACATTCTCGTATATTTAATCCTAGTCCAGTTACAACCACTTTTCCAAATTTTCGGAGTTAAATTCCAGTTTTGGGCTAAAACCAGCTTTAATATATTTCATAATACTTATATGAATTTTATTTGGTTATATATGCATAACCATCTCAATTTTAATCTTATTTGGTTATAATAATAACCAACACATCCAATATACTATAATAATTCAAATATAAATCAGTCTTTTATATCAAATATAATTTTGGGTAAAATTATCTCATTTACCCTCTTTTCAAATCATACTATGTCGGTTCACCGGATTCAAGTGTTTAGAAACTTCTACCGATACAGTAGTTCAAACTGATCGAGTAGAATCCACAAGCCACTCAACCAATAAATCTTCACAATATAAAAATCATTTTTATAAAATCTACAAATACCTTCTCTTGTATATACCCACTCAACTCAATCTAGGGTATTACTAACCCCATCTCTACTGATTCACGCCACAGAGCCAAGGTAATCACTTAACCTTCAGTTCTGATACCACTGTAACGACCCAAAAGATTTTCGACTCCAAAAATCGACATACAACACCATGTCGACTATTCAAGAATCAAAAATGTCGGAATGTCAATAGCAAGAAGTTAGAAGGTGAGAAATAGTAAGAAAGAAAGTTAGAATAGAAGAAGAACATAAATACAACATCAGAGTTAACATGAATCTCACAGCGGAAGGAATAAATATATTATATAACATAATTTTGAAATAAATCTAGTATCTGTATACAATACCATTATCGGAGTACAACACTTACAACACAGCGGAAATAAACAATGGCTATAAATCTTGAAGTCTCCTGCTCCGGCCCTCAAAGTATATTTGTAAAATCCCGGCTACTGGACTGCCTGTACAAATTTGGCACACAAGAGTTTAGGGTAAAACAAAACAAAATAAACTTTGGGTCAATCATGGGACCGGTGTGAGTAAACTCCCACCACTTGGTTTAACTTTTAAAATCCATTTCAAAGAAATGATAACCGTATGACCGATCCAAACATAAACATGGATGGTTTATACCTTATGAGAAACCAAAATATTCTTTATAATCAATACTCTTCTGATATTATAATATTGTCTAAATCAAACAGATAATAATCTAGTGGAATGCTTTCATTTCACATTCCATATATATAATATATAATCAAACACCACGGGTGCTTATTGGGTAATGGATTCCAACTGGCAAGGTATGGGACCACCTTCCAATAGTGTATCTCTAGAGAGGAAAACACCTGGTTCAACAAGAATATCTTGCAACCCAGGCTAAATATGTAACACCCCGAATTTTCTGAGAATATTAAAATTAACAAATTCAAGAACACTTAATTTTTAGAAGAAGAATTAAGTGAAATGGGTTGCGCTATTATGTTTGTCTCAAAATTTTGGTCAAGATAGACATTTGGTTTGCATAAAACGGATACCTTATGAAGAAGTTATTAAGCCTTGAAGTTTGTATGCATATGAGAAAAATATATATATATAGACATATATAAAAATTAAATAAATAAATATGCAAAAAAGTTCAAAACACACTACAACAAAAATACCCTATTACAACGTCCATTTTACAACGGGCACTGGCTGCCCGTTGTAATAACATTCTATTACAACAGTCACATTTTGAACCGTTGTAATAGATGCTTGTACAACACTCTTTTACAACAGGCATTGGCCGCCCGTTGTAATAGAATGCTATTACAATGGTCATTTTTGGACCGATGTAATAGATATCATTTACAACGCTTATTTTACAACGTGTAAAAGACTACATGTTGTAATAGAGAGAAATTGCAATAGTCATTTTAGGTCAGTTGTAATAGATGTCAATTTTATAACATTCACAAAATATCTGTTGTAATAGATGTCTAGTTTACAACGACACAAATTATTACAAATTAGTACTGATTATTACTAAATATTGTATACATATTAGATTTCATTCAATGATGTTATATAACTTATATTATTACCTTTAACTATGATATTACATTGATAATTACTAATCATTAATAATACTATATTATCTATTAATAATTAATCATTTATAACTTGTAACAATCACTAATTATTAATAAATAATCACTAATTACTTATGCCAATTTTACAACGCTCATAAAATGCCAATTTTAAATAATTTTGTAATAGATGCCAGTTTTACAATGATCATTAAATTGTTCATTGTAACTGATGCCAATTTTACAATCTTCACAACATCCATTGTAATATGTGCCAATTATTAATAAATAGTAAATTACATTTAATATTTATTAATTACATTAAATAATTAATAAATAAAATTAATAACTTATACTAAATAATTTATGATTAATAACTAAAATATAACAATAGATTCATGTGGAAAATAGGGAGAAGGACAAACTTAACCAAAAAATTGGTGAAAAGAATGGAAAGTTTAGAATTTAGTGAAAGGGCCAAATGATAGTGTAAATAAAAAAAATAGTGGGCCCCCCTGAATTCCACCTTTAGTGTAAATATGTCCTTCTCCCTAATTTTGAAACTTCCCCTACTTCTCACCAAAATTTTTCCAAAGTTTGTCCTTTAAAAGAAAATCCTCTAGACTCATACCCTTGTGCATTTATCGAACACATGTTTTGATTGGTAAAGAAACAATTCCATTTCCAAATATAAAAGATCACTTTATAAATTTTTATTTATAATATTTATAATAAATAATGTATGTATGATAGCTTATATAGTGTATAATTTACAATCTATTCAATAATGTAGAAATGATAACTTATATAGTTTATAATTTACAATCTATTCAACATTGTATGAATGATAACTTATATAGTTTACAATTTACAATCTATTAAAACTTATGATTACTAATATATGATTTATAGAATCATTTTTATAATAAATAATTAGTTATAATTAATGATTTATAATTATTGCTTCAAGAATAATAGTTTATAATAAATTATTTGTAATAAATCATTTATAAACACTAGTATAAATAATAAATTATATTTATATTTATTAACCATAGTTTTGAATTAATTTATGGATAATGATGGATATATATATAAAAAAACATAAGCTTACCTGCTAATTAAACATGAACTTACGTGCTAACAAAATTTAAACGCCCGCATGACTTCCCCCTCGAATTTCATTCACTGCCTTTGGTTTCTAAAATCCTAAATCCCAAATCAGACCTTCCAATTTTTCCCAATTCAACGCCATCTCTCCAATTCAAGTTCGCCCTAAAATTCCCACCCTATCCAAATACCTCTTTCTTTTCTGTGATTCGGTCACCCTCTTTAGATCTGCGACATCAAGCTTCAATCTTCTCGCCGGCTTCAGATATGGTCTTTCGCTTCAGATCTGGTCTTTCGCTTTAGATCTGGTCTTTCGCTTCAGATCCTCGACTTTAGGTTTCAAGTCTATGCGAACGTCACAGACCCGCCCTACATCTCAGACCTGTTGCGATTTCAGACCGTTAGGTATGTATATTTCTCCACTTGCCTACCGATTGTTGATCTGAGTTTATTGAAACCTTATGTTCTCGTCTTCTTCAAACTGGTTGTTCTTGTTCACGTTTATGTAATTTGGAATTTATGAATCTGAATGGTGAACCAAGAAACCGATTTTGTTTTACTTGATTCTAGAAAATACGTTAATGTTTTGTTTAGGGTCTAATTTGTTCAAACTGCTATAATTATTTAACAGTTATATCTCATTAAAAATATTGGGTGATTAAAACGATGAAAATAATATTTTTGTTCTTCTTAGTCTTGCGCTTGTGGATTTTGTACTTTGTTTTGTTTTTGAACTTTTTGAAGAAATTGTGTGATATCTGTGTGTTTTAGTGATGCTCTTGATATAGAAACAAATTTCATTGTGCAAACTGCACTTGGGATACTGCTAATGTAAATTTAGCTTTTATTATGGAAAAATATATCGTTACGTTGTAGCTTTTATTGTGGAAACTGCCCAGATGTTTGTTAATACGTTATGTATTGCAGAAACTCTATATATAGATGATTTTTTTAATTTAAAAATCATGCAGTATCTCATATTCATGATGATGTGCCATTTCTTTTATTGGATTTGCATTGGTCTGTAACAAAAGAGACAATATTATTATACTTCTAGTTATCTCATATAGAACTAAAAGCGTAATCACATATTTATAATACTGCAATAACAGCTTCATTTAGAGCAGTTGATAACATTATATGGGCTAATATATTTCCACGCAAGAAGTAAACATGAATGCATGACAGGCCCAATGATTGCAGAAGTAAAAATGTTATGTATTGCAGAAACTAGATGGATGCTAATATTTTTCATCCTTGCAACTGATTTCAAAGCTATAGGGAAAGTGGATGGTTGTGTAATTACTAAGTATTTATAATCATACTTTAACTGTTATAAGCAATTAAGGGTGGCTGATTTGGAGTTTATCATAACATTTGACTCTTGTGTAAAAAAAGTCATAATGTTCTTTCCAATTATTGACTGCATATGCTCACGGAGAAAAGGTATTTGGGAAGTTTTTTAAGTCTGCAGGTAGAACTACTATGACTTGTTAGTTTAGGGGAAAGAAGTAGGTAAAGTACTTAGATGGTAAATAAGAAATGGAAACTGCAACAATGGTTAATTTATATTCAGATGAGGATAAAGTTTTCATAATAATCCAACACTTGAACTGAGGATTTGTTTCCAAGTGCTGTTATTGTTATTCCTGAATCTGAATTAATTTTCATGGTTGCTTTTCCAATCAAATGATGGAATCATACATTTAATCTTAGGACACCTTCTGACATAATACACTTAGTTGTATATGAGAACAAAAATATGATCTAATGATTGCTCGATGTTTATACTTTTAAACTGTTACTGTCATTCTCGATTCACTCTTTTGTATGAGAATGAAAATAAATTATTTGTTAGTTAAAATCGAGACTACTAGTATGGCTCCATCTTTAAATACACTATTAGTGTAGGTGGATGTATGATAACCGTGGCTCCATCTTTAAATTTCCGATTGGTAACACATTTGTGAATGCTTTGTGTACACTTGCAGATGTTGAAATTCATATTAATTTTGTTTTATAACACTGTAAAATCAACATATCATTGTTTGCTGAAAATTGGAACTACATGCATCTAAGGGTGAATGGATCAGCATATACAGATGTGCATTCACATGCATGTATATGTATGTGTTGTTTAGTACATGTCTTGAATTGTAACATTTCTGCCTTGTTTCCTTCTCTATAGCATGAAGAAGTCGCATCTTGTAGTTGTTTGAACCATTATGTCTCTATCTAAAAATGTGGAAACTGTACATGTTAGATTAGACTTTGTGTATTGTACTTCATAACTCTTCTTGCACACCCAATTTCCTGTAGCACAAATGACTGGGCCCTTTTGTGTGGAAACTTATATTATTCACATAAGTAGAAAAGCTGGTTTGCCTCAGCTGTCTTGCATGCATGTTGTTCACATGATTATTCTAGCACAAAACAAAAGTTACAATTTTTTTTAATTGCATGTCGACATAAATACTTACATTGGGCATACATTCCGAATGTAGAATCGCTCATGGAAGTTAGGATTTAGAAGTTAAGCTATATTTTATTATGTTTCTTATTCGGTACATACCTGTGACGAGTTTTGGTGTAGATGGCATCCGAGCCTGTTAGAACTATTTGTGATGCATATTAACTTTTTTAACATTGGTGATTTCATCACCTGCTTCTTTGTTCCTCTTTATTAAATAGTAGATCATTTTTTTAGACTACTGATTTTTGTTCCTTTTGCATTTGAAGAGAAGCCAAGCCACTCTAAAAAGGATAGAAGGAAAGTTGAAAACTTAGACATGGAGCCTGCTCTGACGTTAGGAGGATTGGAAAGTGATGCAGATCTTATGTTTTAACACCGATGTTGGAAAAAGGTTTGTAATAACCCGGAAAATACGAGCCAATTTAAAATTTTTAAATTGATTATTTCAAAGCAATTTGAACCATTGAAATAGAATATTTCAATAAATTAGTGGATTAGAAATAGTAAGTCAGTTTGAAAATTTGAATTCGAACTTAGACCGACTATGCAGGGTGGAAAATTGATATTTTGCAAACGGCCTCGGAATTCGACGAAACCACTTTTGTCGGGTCCGGGATGTCAAACTATTGCTAGGTTTCAAATTTCATAATTTTTTGAATCAATATGTGAGCGTGGCAAATGAAAACGCGTTTGACCAGTTTCTGTTGAATTTAATCGACTGGAAATTGGCCATTTTTCAAACGGTCTCAGAATTCGATGAAACCACTTTTGTTAGGACCGTATCGTCAATACGAAACTAGAAAATATTTTTCTGGAATTTTTCTAGTTAGTATGTGACCTCGGTAATTTAAAATGTACGTTTAAAATTCAATATAAGGATTTAAAGGTAAATTCAACGGAAACTGATTGTAACGATCAAACCAGCTTACGATATATATTCCATTGTGTTCGGAATGGGGGTAAAACGCTATGGACGACAGGCGGTGGGCCTCGTTTCGAGGTCGTATGTAAAAGTCAACCCTTACGCAAATTTAAATAATTAAATAATGAAATAAAATAAATAAAAAAAATATACTACCTCCCTTTTTCTTCTGCTTGCCCCCCCCCCCCCCCCGATTCAGTTATTCACAGAGAAAAAAAAAAGGAAAACCTAAAAACCTAAAACCCGCCGCCGCCTGACCCACGAACCCGCCGACGAAGACCTCGCCGAAGCCCCACCGCAAGACCTCCTCCCTCCGAACCTCGACGCGACGCCTCCCTGAACCACCGAGCACCACCCTACATCGACGAGCCGCCCTCTTCTTCTTCCCTCCTCCACTTCGAGATCCACGGTGAGTGAATAGGTTAATTTATTTTTATTTTTATTTTAAGTTATAAAAACTGATTTGATAAAGTTTAAAAACTGATTTAAAAAGAAATAAAAACTGAGTTTATTTTAAAGGTTTGAAACAGAAAAAAAAAGGTTTTAAACTTTGAAATAGAAAAATATAAATTTTGAAATAGAAAAAGGTTGAATCTTTTAGTAGAAAAAGATTTGAACTTGCAAAAATAAAGATCATATTTTTAAAAAGAGAAAAGACAGAATTTTTGTTAAGTAGAAGAAGTAAGATATGATTCTTATATTTTTAAAGCAATAAAAATATAATTTTTACATCATAAGAATATTAAAAATATAATCTTTGTTTTTAAAATATGATCTTTATATATTGAATAACATAGTAAAAATTCGATTTTTACTTATGTAGAGAATACGGGCAACGAAAGCGACAAGAAGACGAAATAGACGAAGATTTCTGGAAAAGGAAGAGTCGTGTTATTGGATAGCTATTGGTGAGAAATTCTCACTCTTCAATTTCATTTTTATATATATATATATATGTGTGGAAAATAAAAGTGAATTGCTATATATAAATATTTATATATATATATATATATATACGCCCCCTCGTCCACAAACCATGGACGATATTTATTGGTTGAAATTGTTGTGAAAATTGGTTGACGGCAAACTGTTGTTTGGGATTGTTTGTGGTTGGTATTGAATTGGTTGTGGTTGAAAAATACCCGTTTGTGATTGGAAAATATTTGGTTGAAACCACATAGGATTAGTTTGTGGTAATGAAATAAATATAAACATGCCGCCTGCGTGCGAATTAGATGCATGATCCCCATTGTCAAAAACCGCGAGGTTTTAAGGTAGAGCGAGGAGCCGTACTAGGGACGGTGCCGGTTTAACTACCCTACCGTTATGCTGCCGAAATTTTGAATAATCTTTGTGTGTTAGAATTATTTTCATATGTTGAAATTATTTTACATGCATTGAAATTAAAGTCATATATTGAAACTATGTCCATGTGTGGAAATATTCATGTGTTGAAAAGTGTTGTGTGAAAATAAAATTCATTTGTGAATGAATGAAGTGTATAAACAATAAAAATCACATTTTTATATATATATGAAGTATGAAAAATATTCGCCTTATATAAATAATTTCAATCATAAAAATTTCATCTTTCTAATATGAACAACATAAATAAATTGTCCATGTGTGGAAATACTCATTTGTTGAGAAATGTGTGTAGTGGAAAAGTTCATGTGTTGAATAAAAAGATTGAACAATAAAAATTACATTTTTATTGAAACTATGAAGTGTTGTAACCATACGTTGGTTGAATAAATATTTTAAATGATAAAAATATCATTTTTATCATATGTGTGATATGCTAAAAATATGCAGACGTTGAAACAAATATTTGTGATAGAAATATTATTTTTAACATGCATAGGAACTAAATAAAATAGTCATGTGTTGAAATCTATTTTAGTTCGCCAAAATTAACATCTTTGAAACGTGAAGTGTTAAAAATAGCCACTTGTTCAAATAAACGTGCATGAGTTGAAATATACATTAACTAGCTAATGATATGATTTTAGCCTATGCATGCGATATTAGAATGAGTGGTGTTTTTAGACCAAAGCAAATCAAATATGAAGTTGAATAGAAAATGATAAATGTCAGAAATTGTATATATGTGCATGTATATCTATTGAACAGGTTAAAGCAAAAAGGGGCTAGAGAAGAGGAATAAAATTTTGTGCCCGACAAATAGGTACACATTTACTGTTTGTTTGGGTGATGATTTTATGAGCCTGTTGGCTAGCCGCTTGGCTTTTTCTTTTTCTTTTTGAGATTAGAAGGACCGGGAACGCTATTTGTGATTTCCCGATGCCCCCGGTACAGGGGAGGTTATGGTGAAATTTTCCAAAATTTTAGGGTGTTAGAAAAATATTTGAAGTGAAAACGATATAGAAATTATTGAATGAACTATATTTATATAAATATATAAATATAAATATAATTAAAACGAAACGTGGCCGTGCAGTTCATATTTTGAAACCGTGATTTCAAACGACTAGTGCGGAAGATCCGACCATTGGATTTTCCCGAAACCTCAACCGTTGGGTTCGCCTTGGAAATATCTTTCCAACGGCACCAACTTTGTGAAGATCCGACGGTTGGATTGTCTGGAATGTTTAATTCAAAATTAGTGAAAAACAGCGCCAGAAACGATTATATTTATATATATATATATAAATATAGTTAAATTAAATCGAATAACGACGCTGCAGTTCGTAAATTGAAATCGTAACTTCAAATGGTTAGTGTGGAAGATCCGACCGTCGGATTTTCCTAAAACTGGAACCGTTGGGTTCGTTTTGAAAAGACCTTCCTAATGATGTAAGATTTGTGAAGATCCAACGGTTAGATTTTCCTATATGTGTAAAACAAAATTAGTGGAAAGCAGCGCCAGTGCATCGACACGACCTGAAACGTCGTTTAATTAAATATGGCCGTTTTAAATTAAATAAAAATGGCGATATATCGTTATTAAGTGCTATAGACGATATAGAGTGAAAATAAACCAATTTTGTTGTGTTTGCTTGATATGTGATGGTTGAATGTATTTGACGTGAAAATTATAACTAAACAACTGAAGTGTGAATGTTGAATAGTTCAACCCTGTGATTAATTGGTTTGAAAATCTAAATATACGTGGGTTATTTGAAAAGGCCGAGTTTATCTCATTTCAAATAATCGATCGACGTTGAGAAGTCGAAGAGTCGAAGACGACTGAAGACCGACGATCTCCACGTTGGATGGATGGGCGCTACTGATGCTCGTGATTGGAGTAGCTACCATGAAGGAATTGAAGTAGTAGCCATCCAAACATAGTGTTGATTGTACGGATATGCGAGGAATTGGTGCCTCCGGTTTCGTTCAGACCCAGAACGGACTTGTAAATGGACTGTGTGTCAGACATTGGATTTTGTTCTGTGTTGATTGATCTCTGTTAAATATATATCTGTTTGGCGGCAGAGAATTTATTCTCTTGCTTAACGCCCTTCTCTGAGACGTACGAGCTTAGAGGTTATGTATTGACAGAAATCAGTCGCATGGAGTGGATTGCCTATGTGGCACGCCTAAGTGGCATATGATCAAGGCTTCTGTTGCAAAGCAAAGTCTTTTGGTTGATGATCAAAGCATGGTCTGTGTGACTAGCTTTGTGTATAACGTGAATTCGCGAGCCTCACACCTCGGTATGAGTCAAAAACGGGAGACGGACCGCTGGGAGTGCACGACGTTTCTTTCTAGCTATGGTGGTGTCAGTGACCTACCAGCCCTGACATTATATATACTTTTCACCTGTGTGGTTGTTGGAATGCGAGGCGCCTCGATTATAGGTCTGTAAGGACCGGGAAACGTGTGTTCAGGAATTGTCAATCCTCAAAAGTAAGAGAGGACCGGCCCAGCCGATTCCAAGGATCATAGTGGGGTCGTGGGACATTTGCTAGAGTGTCTCGAACGGAGAGGAGCTTGCCCCTTGCCTCGACTCATGAAGGAATCCAATTTTCAATACGATATGTGCGGTTGTGATTGTATTACTAGTACGACGACATAGTAGATGGTAGCTATGCCGCCTAGGATTGATATTTATGATTGAATTTGCTTTTGAAACATATATGCACTAGTAATAATATCAAACACCTTTGTTTATTCGTATAAAGCATCTTTGGCCCTTATAAGGTAAAAACTCTATCCTCCGGCTTGCGTTGCATTGTGTGATGGGACCTGAGTCTTATAATGGCTTCATTTTATAAAAAGCATTGCGTTGATTTAATCGTTTGTTTTATTTCATGCACTAGCACTCATTGGAGTAAACCCGTTCCGCGAAAGTGGCGTGGTCCTTTGATTTGCCTTATTATTGTTGTTAATAAGTTGAATGGATTTCTCATACCAGTCCCATGACTGACTCGTAGTTTGTTTCACCTTGCAAACTCGGGTGCCCTCATTTTCACACGGGCAGCCTAGTTACAGGTTTCTGATGCACCTTTTGGCTCATGGCGAGGCTGACTACACCGTGCTGACTTGGATTTTCTCCGCCATTATTGTATCTATATTATGATTCCGCCACTGGCGATGTAGACTGATATTCCTTTTGTGTACTCTTTATGTATGATTCCGCCTCAGGCGATGGTGACTGATTATGTATCATTATGCACTAAGTTGTATCCTGTACTGTGCTTCTCTGATGTGATGTTATCTATATGATTCCGCTGTCATATGTGTGTAAATTATTCTAATTTCTGTTTATGCTATTATCTGTGATCTGCTAATGATGATTAATGTGTTATATTCCAATGATTATCCTTAACACCGTGACACGGGGTTTTGGGATCGTCACAGCTGGTATCAGAGCCTTGGTTAACCTTAGTTCTGGAGTCTAACACATTAAACACTTCATCAAGATAGAATCAGTAGTATTCTGAGGCGAGTCGCTCATTAGAGATAGGACTAGTAAAGTCCTAGAATGAGCTGAGCAGAATAGCAAAAACAATTGATCAGTCCATCGTTATCTTTCCGTAGGAATTTCTGCTTAACTATGCAATAGACTATCATTTCTGTTAACTGACTTTTTCTTTACTTATACAGAATTTGACAAATGGCTACCAGAGGAGCCGCTGCTAGAGGAGGCCGTGCCGGCCGAGGCCGAGGTAGGGGAGAAATCCCAGCTCAAGAAGGACCATTGATACAACCTCCGGCAGCTCATTACTTCGAGCTCGACCGTGTAGCTAAGAGATATAAGAACTTAGGAGGCAAGACCTTCTCGGGGACTGGCACCGTAATAGAGGCCCTTGCATGGCTCAAAACATGCGAGAAAATTCTTGAAGGCCTAAGGCTAGGAAGCGAAGACAAAGCTACTAAGGGCGCCTGGCTTATGCAGGAACAAGCCGAATTATGGTGGGACTCTCTTACCGCCGGGAATAGAGAAGCCGGAAGAACATGGGATGGATTCAAAGAACTCTTCAAGGAGAAATATGTCCCAGAACAAGCTCTAGAAAGAATGCACGATGACTTCGCCAATCTCCAGCAAGGGGATCTTTCCGTGCAAGATTATCTGAACAAATTCACAATGCTGTCGCCCTATGCTCCCGAACTTGTTGCTACCGCGAAATCCAAAAATAAGAGATTTATCTTTGGACTAAAACGTCAATATCATGATAGAGCCATGGCCCATGTCAAGCTGGATTTCAACGAGCTAGTGGAGATGACATGCAACTATGAAGACCTTGATCAAAGGCATCTGGATCAGGATCGTGCTAGAAGTCAAGCAGGAAACAAGCGCAAACCTACTGCAAATCAGGGCGAGTCAAGCCAAGCAGCATCTTCAAAGCCTCGGACTGGCAATCCGCCACGAGGAAATTGCTTTAATTGTGGTAAGCCGGGGCACTACTCAAACGTCTGCACAGCTCCGAAGAGGCAGAGAACAAATTCTCAAGGCTCGAGCCAGGGCTCTCAGAACCCTCGCTCGTGCTTCAACTGTCGCAAGACCGGCCATCTAGTCAAAGACTGTCCTTTGCTAAAGAAAGCTACTGTAGCTCATGTCTATGATGGGTCTGGCCCGCCAGCTGCTTCCGACGGAGCAGGTAAACCCGATGTTTTGGGAGGTACCCTTACAATTAAAAATATTCCTGTTTCTGTATTATTTGACACAGGTGCATCGTGTAGTTTTATTGCTAAAAACACAGTGCACAAACTAAAGTTAAAACAGCGAAAGCTTAAAGAAACGGTTGAAGTTCATAACCCGATAGGGGGTCCTATTACTCTCGGTTCATATTGCAAAGTTCCTATTTCTTTTTCTCGATACAAGTTTCCCTTTGATTTAATCGTTATGGATTTTCCCGAATTCGATATTATTCTCGGGCTGGATTGGTTAACGAAACATGAAGCTGAAGTGAAGTGTGCGGAAAGAATTGTTAAAATTCGAACGAAGCTTGGATATATTACGGTTCCTTGTCATGGTTCGAATCCGAATAGAGAAGAATTTTGGTCAGCATTAGAACTTATCCCCACTTCCATAGAAAAGATTCCGATTGTTAGCAACTATGCGGATGTGTTTGAAGAAGTTGAAAACTTACCTCCGCAAAGAGAAATAGAATTCCGAATCGATCTAATTCCCAATGCTAGACCCGTGGTACATCCAATCCGTAGAATGACTCCCAAAGAAAAAGAAGAATTAGGCGATCAAACTCGTCAACTGTTGTGGAAAGGTCTAATCAGACCGAGTTTTTCTAATTAGGGTGCAGCTGTCGTGTTTGTCCCGAAGTCAGACGGTACTCTTAGATTATGTGTTGATTACCGAGACCTCAACAAACAGACGCTTAAGAACAAATATCCATTACCCCGCATTGATGATTTGCTAGACCAATTGAATGGGGCGAAAGTATTTTCCCGAATGGACCTAGCTACAGGTTTTCATCAATTGAGAATAGCAGAAGAGTGTGTTCCTTTGACCGCTTTCAGAGGCCCAGACATATTTTATGAATGGTTAGTAATGCCGTTTGGCCTATGCAACGCTCCAGCATACTTTGTCGATCTAATGAATAGAGTGTTCAGGGGAGTTCTAAATAAATTTGTCCTCGTATTCATCGATGATATTTTAATCTACTCCAAATCAAAACCCGAGCATGAAAAACACTTAGAACAAGTATTGGAGATTCTAAGGAAGAACGTCTTCAAAGCCAAATTCTCTAAATGTGTCTTCTGGCAAGAAGAAGTTAAATTTCTTGGCCATGTCGTGTCAGGGAAAGGAATTTCTGTTGACCCAAGCAAGATAACAGCGATTCAAGACTGGAAACAACCCACTACTCTCACAGAAGTTAGAAGTTTTATGGGGTTGGCTAGTTATTATCGGATGTTCGTTAAGGATTTTTCGAAGATATCCGGTCCGTTAACGTAGCTCACAAAGAAACATGAGAAGTTTAAGTGGACTTCCGACTGTGAAGAAGCTTTCCCGGAATTGAAATCGAAGCTGACCACCGCTCCAGTGTTAACTATTATTGATGGCAATCAAGATTTAACGGTTTGGACAGATGCTTCTATTAGGGGTCTTGGTGCAGTGTTAATGCAGAGAGGCCAAGTAGTCGCTTATGCAAGCCGCCAATTGAAACCGCATGAGAAGAATTATGTGACTCATGATCTTGAGTTGCTAGCCATCGTATTTGCCTTGAAAATCTGGAGGCATTACTTATTGGGCGAGAAGTTTATACTGTACACAGATCATCAATCATTGAAGTATTTATACACCTAGAAAGATCTGAATCTGAGACAGCAGCGTTGGCTAGAATTTCTTGCAGCGTATGATCTTGATATCCTGTATACGCCGGGGAAAGCTAACGTGGTAGCAGATGCACTTAGTAGGAAAACCGCAATTGTTGCCCATCTTATAATTACACCTGGATTGATTGATAGGATTTCAGCCCTTCAGAAAGAAGATGAATTCATTCAGAGAATCAGCAAGAGAGTCAAGGAAGGTGAAACCACGAGTTTCCGTATTGACAATAAGGGGGTTCTCAGGTTAAATAACAGAATTTGCATCCCAAATATTCCAGGCCTTCGAAGAGAAGTGCTAGATGAATGCCATAAATATAAATTTTGCATCCATCCTGGGGTGAGTAAAATGTACAACGATATCAAACGCACTTTCTGGTGGAAGGCAATGAAAAGAGATATTTCTTTGTATGTTAGCAGATGCCCTACTTGTCAATTGGTCAAGAGTGACCAACAGAAGCTAGCTGGACTGTTGCAACCGTTGGAAGTCCCAGGTTGGAAATGGGAACAGATTTCCATGGATTTCATAGATGGTTTGCCGCGAACCAAGAAAGGTAATGACAGTATTTGGGTAATCGTAGATCGCTTCACGAAGACTGCCCATTTTATACCTGTCAGGTCCAATCGAACTGCCCAAAGTCTAGCACAGATATATTTCAAAGAAATTGTTAGGCTGCATGGGATTCCCATCAGCATAGTCAGTGATAGAGATCCCCTATTTGCTAGCAAATTCTGGGAGGCTTTCCAGACTGAATTGGGGACAAAACTGAATATGAGCACCGCATATCACCCCCAAACAGATGGCCAAACTGAGCGGGTGAATAGAATTCTAGAAGATTTATTGCGGACTTGTATAATCGATTTTGGTGGGTCATGGGAAGATCATTTGCATTTGGCAGAATTCTCATATAACAATAGCTATCAAGCAAGTTTGAAAATGTCACCATTTGAAGCATTATATGGCAGACCCTGCAGATCTCCAGCATGTTGGGTAGAACCTGGCAACAGACTTGTACTAGGACCCGATATGATTAGGGAAGCATCTGATAAAGTGGACTTCATCAAGAAGCGATTGAAAACCGCCCAAAGCCGACAGAAAAGTTATGCAGACTCTAGAAGGAGAGATTTGACATTTGCGGTTGGTGATCATGTTTATTTAAAGGTTTCTCCGATGAGAGGAATAATCAGGTTTGGCAAGACTGGGAAGTTGGCACCGAGATTTATTGGTCCCTTTCCTATACTTGAGCGAATTGGAACTCTTGCTTATAGGGTTCAATTGCCATATTGGTTGCCTGGAGTGCACAATGTATTTCACGTATCTCAACTTAGAAGACATGTGCATGATCCGGATCTTGTTGTAGAAGAAGCAGCGCAACAGGATGTGGAGATAACTCCAAAATTAGCACTCAGAAGAGAGCCATTAAAAATTGTTGGCAAAGAAACTAGAGAACTCAGAAGCAAAAAGGTTCATTTAGTTAAAGTGCAGTGGAGCAGTGATCCTAGAGACTGTACTTGGGAAACTGAGGAAAGCATTAAACAAGCTTACCCCAAATGCAGAGTGGATATCTCTGACTAACTCCGGTGCAAGGTACCTTTACCATACTTTGCATTTACATTTTATTTCCTACTTTACTGTTGTTTCCTTTTCGAGGACGAAAAGTTTTAAGTGGGGGAGATTGTAATAACCCGGAAAATACGAGCCAATTTAAAATTTTTAAATTGATTATTTCAAAGCAATTTGAACCATTGAAATAGAATATTTCAATAAATTAGTGGATTAGAAATAGTAAGTCAGTTTGAAAATTTGAATTCGAACTTAGACCGACTATGCAGGGTGGAAAATTGATATTTTGCAAACGGCCTCGGAATTCGACGAAACCACTTTTGTCGGGTCCGGGATGTCAAACTATTGCTAGGTTTCAAATTTCATAATTTTTTGAATCAATATGTGAGCGTGGCAAATGAAAACGCGTTTGACCAGTTTCTGTTGAATTTAATCGACTGGAAATTGGCCATTTTTCAAACGGTCTCAGAATTCGACGAAACCACTTTTGTTAGGACCGTATCGTCAATACGAAACTAGAAAATATTTTTCTGGAATTTTTCTAGTTAGTATGTGACCCCGGTAATTTAAAATGTACGTTTAAAATTCAATATAAGGATTTAAAGGTAAATTCAACGGAAACTGATTGTAACGATCAAACCAGCTTACGATATATATCCCATTGTGTTCGGAATGGGGGTAAAACGCTATGGACGACAGGCGGTGGGCCTCGTTTCGAGGTCGTATGTAAAAGTCAACCCTTATGCAAATTTAAATAATTAAATAATAAAATAAAATAAATAAAAAAATATACTACCTCCCTTTTTCTTCTGCTTGGCCTCCCCCCCGATTCAGTTATTCACAGAGAAAAAAAAGGAAAACCTAAAAACCTAAAACCCGCCGCCGCCTGACCCACGAACCCGCCGCCGCCTGACCCACGAACCCGCCGACGAAGACCTCGCCGAAGCCCCACCGCAAGACCTCCTCCCTCCGAACCTCGACGCGACGCCTCCCTGAACCTCCGAGCACCACCCTACATCGACGAGCCGCCCTCTTCTTCTTCCCTCCTCCACTTCGAGATCCACGGTGAGTGAATAGGTTAATTTATTTTTATTTTTATTTTAAGTTATAAAAACTGATTTGATAAAGTTTAAAAACTGATTTAAAAAGAAATAAAAACTGAGTTTATTTTAAAGGTTTGAAACAGAAAAAAAAAGGTTTTAAACTTTGAAATAGAAAAATATAAATTTTGAAATAGAAAAAGGTTGAATCTTTTAGTAGAAAAAGATTTGAACTTGCAAAAATAAAGATCATATTTTTAAAAAGAGAAAAGACAGAATTTTTGTTAAGTAGAAGAAGTAAGATATGATTCTTATATTTTTAAAGCAATAAAAATATAATTTTTACATCATAAGAATATTAAAAATATAATCTTTGTTTTTAAAATATGATCTTTATATATTGAATAACATAGTAAAAATTCGATTTTTACTTATGTAGAGAATACGGGCAACGAAAGCGACAAGAAGACGAAATAGACGAAGATTTCTGGAAAAGGAAGAGTCGTGTTATTGGATAGCTATTGGTGAGAAATTCTCACTCTTCAATTTCATTTTTATATATATATGTGTGGAAAATAAAAGTGAATTGCTATATATAAATATTTATATATATATATATATATATACGCCCCCTCGTCCACAAACCATGGACGATATTTATTGGTTGAAATTGTTGTGAAAATTGGTTGACGGCAAACTGTTGTTTGGGATTGTTTGTGGTTGGTATTGAATTGGTTGTGGTTGAAAAATACCCGTCTGTGATTGGAAAATATTTGGTTGAAACCACATAGGATTAGTTTGTGGTAATGAAATAAATATAAACATGCCGCCTGCGTGCGAATTAGATGCATGATCCCCATTGTCAAAAACCGCGAGGTTTTAAGGTAGAGCGAGGAGCCGTACTAGGGACGGTGCCGGTTTAACTACCCTGCCGTTATGCTGCCGAAATTTTGAATAATCTTTGTGTGTTAGAATTATTTTCATATGTTGAAATTATTTTACATGCATTGAAATTAAAGTCATATATTGAAACTATGTCCATGTGTGGAAATATTCATGTGTTGAAAAGTGTTGTGTGAAAATAAAATTCATTTGTGAATGAATGAAGTGTATAAACAATAAAAATCACATTTTTATATATATATGAAGTATGAAAAATATTCGCCTTATATAAATAATTTCAATCATAAAAATTTCATCTTTCTAATATGAACAACATAAATAAATTGTCCATGTGTGGAAATACTCATTTGTTGAGAAATGTGTGTAGTGGAAAAGTTCATGTGTTGAATAAAAAGATTGAACAATAAAAATTATATTTTTATTGAAACTATGAAGTGTTGTAACCATACGTTGGTTGAATAAATATTTTAAATGATAAAAATATCATTTTTATCATATGTGTGATATGCTAAAAATATGCAGACGTTGAAACAAATATTTGTGATAGAAATATTATTTTTAACATGCATAGGAACTAAATAAAATAGTCATGTGTTGAAATCTATTTTAGTTCGCCAAAATTAACATCTTTGAAATGTGAAGTGTTAAAAATAGCCACTTGTTCAAATAAACGTGCATGAGTTGAAATATACATTAACTAGCTAATGATATGATTTTAGCCTATGCATGCGATATTAGAATGAGTGGTGTTTTTAGACCAAAGCAAATCAAATATGAAGTTGAATAGAAAATGATAAATGTCAGAAATTGTATATATGTGCATGTATATCTATTGAATAGGTTAAAGCAAAAAGGGGCCAGAGAAGAGGAATAAAATTTTGTGCCCGACAAATAGGTACACATTTACTGTTTGTTTGGGTGATGATTTTATGAGCCTGTTGGCTAGCCGCTTGGCTTTTTCTTTTTCTTTTTGAGATTAGAAGGACCGGGAACGCTATTTGCGATTTCCCGATGCCCCCGGTACAGGGGAGGTTATGGCGAAATTTTCCAAAATTTTAGGGTGTTAGAAAAATATTTGAAGTGAAAACGATATAGAAATTATTGAATGAACTACATTTATATAAATATATAAATATAAATATAATTAAAACGAAACGTGGCCGTGCAGTTCATATTTTGAAACCGTGATTTCAAACGACTAGTGCGGAAGATCCGACCATTGGATTTTCCCGAAACCTCAACCGTTGGGTTCGCCTTGGAAATATCTTTCCAACGGCACCAACTTTGTGAAGATCCGACGGTTGGATTGTCTGGAATGTTTAATTCAAAATTAGTGAAAAACAGCGCCAGAAACGATTATATTTATATATATATATATATATATAAAAATATAATTAAATTAAATCGAATAACGACGCTGCAGTTCGTAAATTGAAATCGTAACTTCAAATGGTTAGTGTGGAAGATCCGACCGTCGGATTTTCCTAAAACTGGAACCGTTGGGTTCGTTTTGAAAAGACCTTCCTAATGATGTAAGATTTGTGAAGATCCAACGGTTAGATTTTCCTATATGTGTAAAACAAAATTAGTGGAAAGCAGCGCCAGTGCATCGACACGACCTGAAACGTCGTTTAATTAAATATGGCCGTTTTAAATTAAATAAAAATGGCGATATATCGTTATTAAGTGCTATAGACGATATAGAGTGAAAATAAACCAATTTTGTTGTGTTTGCTTGATATGTGATGGTTGAATGTATTTGACGTGAAAATTATAACTAAACAACTGAAGTGTGAATGTTGAATAGTTCAACCCTGTGATTAATTGGTTTGAAAATCTAAATATACGTGGGTTATTTGAAAAGGCCGAGTTTATCTCATTTCAAATAATCGATCGACGTTGAGAAGTCGAAGACGACTGAAGACCAACGATCTCCACGTTGGATGGATGGGCGCTACTGATGCTCGTGATTGGAGTAGCTACCATGAAGGAATTGAAGTAGTAGCCGTCCAAACATAGTGTTGATTGTACGGATATGCGAGGAATTGATGCCTCCGGTTTCGTTCAGACCCAGAACGGACTTGTAAATGGACTGTGTGTCTGACATTGGATTTTGTTCTGTGTTGATTGATCTCTGTTAAATATATATCTGTTTGGCGGCGGAGAATTTATTCTCTTGCTTAACGCCCTTCTCTGAGACGTACGAGCTTAGAGGTTATGTATTGACAGAAATCAGTCGCATGGAGTGGATTGCCTGTGTGGCACGCCTAAGTGGCATATGATCAAGGCTTCTGTGGCAAAGCAAAGTCTTGTGGTTGATGATCAAAGCATGGTCTGTGTGACTAGCTTTGTGTATAACGTGAATTCGCGAGCCTCACACCTCGGTATGAGTCAAAAACGGGAGACGGACCGCTGGGAGTGCACGACGTTTCTTTCTAGCTATGGTGGTGTCAGTGACCTACCAACCCTGACATTATATATACTTTTCACCTGTGTGGTTGTTGGAATGCGAGGCGCCTCGATTATAGGTCTGTAAGGACCGGGAAACGTGTGTTCAGGAATTGCCATTCCTCAAAAGTAAGAGAGGACCGGCCCAGCCGATTCCAAGGATCATAGTGGGGTCCTGGGACATTTGCTAGAGTGTCTCGAACGGAGAGGAGCTTGCCCCTTGCCTCGACTCATGAAGGAATCCAATTTTCAATACGATATGTGCGGTTGTGATTGTATTACCAGTACGGCGACATAGTAGATGGTACCTATGCCGCCTAGGATTGATATTTATGATTGAATTTGCTTTTGAAACATATATGCACTAGTAATAATATCAAACACCTTTGTTTATTCGTATAAAGCATCTTTGGCCATTATAAGGTAAAAACTCTATCCTCCGGCTTGCGTTGCATTGTGTGATGGGACCTGAGTCTTATAATGGCTTCATTTTATAAAAAGCATTGCGTTGATTTAATCGTTTGTTTTATTTCATGCACTAGCACTCATTGGAGTAAACCCGTTCCGCGAAAGTGGCGTGGTCCTTTGATTTGCCTTATTATTGTTGTTAATAAGTTGAATGGATTTCTCATACCAGTCCCATGACTGACTCGTAGTTTGTTTCACCTTGCAAACTCGGGTGCCCTCATTTTCACATGGGCAGCATAGTTACAGGTTTCTGATGCACCTTTTGGCTCATGGCGAGGCTGACTACACCGTGCTGACTTGGATTTTCTCCGCCATTATTGTATCTATATTATGATTCCGCCACTGGCGATGTAGACTGATATTCCTTTTGTGTACTCTTTATGTATGATTCCGCCTCAGGCGATGGTGACTGA
The DNA here is from genome assembly GCA_030737875.1 of Allium sativum. Classification (NCBI taxonomy): domain Eukaryota; kingdom Viridiplantae; phylum Streptophyta; class Magnoliopsida; order Asparagales; family Amaryllidaceae; genus Allium; species Allium sativum. The sequence goes on from CM060922.1 coordinate 688,999,192, forward strand.
TTATGTATCATTATGCACTAAGTTGTATCCTGTACTGTGCTTCTCTGATGTGATGTTATCTATATGATTCCGCTGTCATATGTGTGTAAATTATTCTAATTTCTGTTTATGCTATTATCTGTGATCTGCTAATGATGATTAATGTGTTATATTCCAATGATTATCCTTAACACCATGACACGGGGTTTTGGGATCGTCACAAGGTTACTTAAAACTGAATTATTAACAGATAGTGTGAATGATGAAGTCAACTTATGCTTACTTCTGTCGGTTCAATTATGTTAACAGGATTTGATTTTAGTGATAACAGATGATATTGGGTGATATTTTTACCTAACAAAATTTGTGTATGTTGGCGTCCTTGCTTCTCTCACTAATGAGTTCATTTTCCTTTTGTTTCAACTTATGCTCTGCTAGTTTACCTGGGCCTATCATTTTAATGCCAAGTAGCCCTGAATTTAACAAATTATAAAATTTATGTTAAGATCTGATAATTTGTGAAGGTTAAGATGTGTATAAAATCATTTACTTTGGCTGGCATAGTTGGCAAAAAAGTTTGGTGGGTTACTACTTACTACATGTAATCATTTTATGAATGAAATGGTTATGGTTGATTCCACCATAGCGCATTTGGCTACCTGATAATTTCTGATAAGACCTGATAATTACGTTAACAGTATAAACTAATTTCCTTTTATTTTCTATATTATGTTGATTCCACCATAGCGCTTTAGCATATCTTTCAGTCTGATAAGTATAATAATTGATTCAATAAATATATTTTTCCGCTTTAGGAATCATTGTTATAAGTTAGACTTGGGTTTCAATATAAAGAGACGAAAAGGTTGCAGAACTTTATACCACTTTATTTTCTAATAGTTTGATCACTGAATCATCAAAATCTTGAATTGTCATGGTAAAACACTGTTTTATATATGATATATCAGTCTTCTTTTTTACCATTAAAATAATGCAGATATAGATACTAAAAGATTAGTCTAAATTGCGGCTGATAATAAATTTGGTTTTTTAATACCTTTCAAAGTCTGCGTAGTGCTATTTTATTATCCACCCTATATCAGGGAAGTAGTTACCTTTATCCTTACATTTCTCATTGGTTGAATGATTCAAAAGGCTCTCAAAAATGGATCTTGAAGCTGCTAGCTTGGATTACCAAATCTAGAAGGGTACTGCACAAATCATACATCTTCTTGTGTTGTCCTCCTGCTCTAGTTCAACTGGTAAGCACTCGTTTTATTACATAATTTGATCTTTTGACATGTATTTTAATTTACATCTCACTGGTATTTCAAATTTTTGAAAAAATATTTGATTTTCCGGCTATATAAGTCTATTGTGGTAGTGTATTGAATTCAAGTTCACAAACTATGTAGTTTCTTAGATGCGGAGATCTGTATGTCATTTGAATCTCTGTCTGTTGATTTTAGTGATCTAGCTTGTTGACTACTCTGTCTATTTTGCTGTTTAGATGCGTGTGATTCGCTCGACCCAAATGGGAACATAACAATCAAGTGGGATATTATGCAATGGACTCCTGACAGATGTGCTGTAAGTATATACTTTCCAACTCTCTGTAATAGCCACTTTGGCATCAAAACCTGCATTGTAATTTCCACAAACAGTCGGCAAAGGCTGCCTACTCACCAGCTTATTGCTATTATATTTCTGATAGGTACGACTGGACAAAATCAAGAGCAAGAAATCAAAGATTTAAAATAGAGTGAAGCATCTTGTTTATTAGCTATTTGTGTATTTAACTAAGGTGAATTTGAAGAAGGTTAATTGAGGTATCAGATATCTCATGTTTTTATTCCTCAGAACATTCATTTATACAAACTTTATTCCAAGTTTTTAATGTACGTTGCCCTGCTCAATGCACATTTTTTAATCTGTTTGTTCTTCTTCATCCAGTTCTTTTAATGCATATTTTGGATCAATTTCCGAAGACGAAGACATTGAGCATAAGAGGGTGTGAGTGAGTGTAACTAGGAGTATGTAGTGAAATAATATTTGTACAAAGGAGTATTTTCATATTTTGTATAGTAATTGTGTAATAGAAAGAAATAAAACTATGTATTGTAAGAGTATAATAAAATCTTTATATTGAAATAAGAAATTTTGAGTTCAATATTTTAATTTATGCAATATTTTTATATTACTACGTTTAGATTTTTTTAAACAAAACAGACCTTTTACAACGGGCAGTGCCCATTGTAATATAATGTATTACAACGGGTCGATGCCCATTGTCATAGAGTTGTTGCACATGACAGAGCACGTTATTACAACGGTCTTTTACAATAGTCACAGACCGTTGTAATTTAGTGAGGATCTGTTACGACGACGCATATTAGAACGGGCTTTTGCCCGTTGTGAAAAGCATATAACAACGGTTTTTGCCCATTGTAAAAGCACTGTTTTTTTGTAGTGACAGCGAATCGGGAGGGGGAAAAATCGAACCGGTCCATTTTTTAGGTCGACTCGAGCTCTGCTAGGATGACTAGGGGCTGATTCAGGGTGTTTGGCTGTCAACCCGTGGGCCGATTCGCTCTAAGGCAGATGTGGCATCTGATTGGTTCTCATGGTTCAGGGTTAATCTGATGGTCCTAAAACACTCTCTACAACTATATAAGGACCCTAAACCTAAAACCAAATTCTATTATTCACTCTCATCTAAACCTAGCCGCCACTAAAACCAAAATCAAAACTAATCTAATTCAACTGAGAGAATTCGACGATCTACATCAAAGGCGAGCAATTCAGTTTCAGAATACAGATCCCTAAAATAAAGTTTTTCCTTTTGATTGTATGTGTAGTTATCTTTCAGATGTGAATAAATTAAGGACATAAATTGTAATGAATTGTAAAATAGAATTGTATCAAGTTGTATGTGATGCTGATTTATGTTTATTCATGTCTATTCTATCATATATGCCTATGAACTATTGTAGTCTATCGAACCTATCATGTTATGTAGAAATTTGTGAGTAAACCTATGATGTCGTATAGGAATTTGGGAATGAAACTATCATATGTAAGTTTGGTGATATTATGATACATACAAGTTTTAGGCTAAGTCATGTCGTTTATGCCTAATTGTTTAGAGCCATTATGCATACATGTTTAGATCTACGACCTTATATGTTCAGATCTACAACTTTATATGTTAGATCCATTTGCCTTTATGATAGATCTAATTGGCAAGTTCGCCACTACATGCCAAGTTTAACTTGTATAGTTTTATGTAAATTCATATGCTTGTGGTTCATGTTGCATAGATCAAATTTGCAAGTTCGTAGTTAAAAGTATATTGTTCTATGCCAAATCCATGTGACATATGTGTAGTTAGATCCATACTTTTGTATGATGTTGGAATGTTGCAAAGTTCCTCTTTTCCCCTTTTTGTTTTATAAGTTAGGCTAAAATATCGAGCTTAACATTCTATGTAATTTTGCGAATGTACAACGGGGCTAATGTTGGGGAAAACATGAAATTACATGTAATTGGCATGTTTGACACATAAGCATGATAAGTGGCATGAAAATGGTATAATATATATACCTAAAATTTTGAATGTGATTTAGAAGGAAAGTGGGCCATGACAATAATTGATTTATAATTTACATGTAAATATGTAGGATAAACATGAAAAATTACATGGCATAGATTGGTTCATGAAAAGGTATATTTAGTATACCATTAATTGTGAGCATAATTAAAAGGATAATTATGGCATAATTAAATTGGGAATAATTTACATATGGAATTTGTCATAAATAAGAAGTATGTAAATTTAGAAAAGACGAATATGCCTAACCCGAGGTTAGACTGAGTTGTGGTGTAAAACTGCCCGGAACCGACCGGCACATCTAGTGACCACAACAATACCTGTCTAATGTGGGTGGTTAGTGCATTGAGCCTAAAAAGACCCAAGGTTAGACTGAGTTGTGGTGTAAAACTTCCTGGAACCGACCGACAAATCCAGTGACCACAACAATACCTGTCTAATGTGAGTAGTTGGTGCTTTAATAAAGCTAAGTCAAGATTTGTAGGGTTAAGTCAATTAAGGAAACACTTAACCAATTCAACATGTTAACTAAACTGATGGGTGAGTTTAAGTAAATTTAGAACACTTAACCGTTATAACATGTTAATTAGACAAGTGGGTGAGGTTAAGTAAATTTAGAACACTTAACTGTTATAACATGTTAATTAGACAAGTGGGTGAGGTTAAGTAAATTTAGAACACTTAACCGTTATAACATGTTAATTAGACAAGTGGGTGAGGTTATGTAAATTTAGAACACTTAACCTTTATAACATGTTAATTAGACAAGTGGGTGAGGTTAAGCAAATTTAGAAACACTTAACCCATATAACTTGATTTATGGAAAGGTTAAGTTAAAATAAGAGGGCAACACTTAACCAATATAACTTGATTTGTAGTAGGGTTAAGTTAACACAAGAAGGCAACACTTAACCAAAGTAACATGACTTGTAGGTGGGTTAAGTTAACTTGAATTGATTGATGACACTTATAGAATACAACAAGATGAACATGTGGGGTTAAGTTAACAAAAAACACTTGACCAATATAACTTGATGAACAAACGGGGTTAAGTTAATAGGAAACACTTAACCGATCCAACATGATAAGTAAGGAGGGTCAAGTTAATAAGAAATGCTTAACCAACATGACATGATGAATGAGTGGGTTAAGTTAACATGAGCGGACAACACTTAACTAATATGGCATAATGTGCGGGAGGGTTAAGTGCATATTGGGTTGGTGGGTAATATTAGTGAATATAGGCCCACAAAACTTAACCATTAAATAAACATGCTTGAATCAGTGGAAGGGATAAGTACTTATGGGGTTGGTGGGTAATATTTGTAAATATAGGCCCATAAAACTTGACCATTAAATAAACATGCTTGAACCAGTGGAAGGGTTAAGTACATATCGGGTTGGTGGGTAATATTAGTAAATATAGGCCCACAAAACTTAACTATCAAATAAACATGCTTGAATCGATGGGAGGGTTAAGTACATCTCGTGTGGGTGGGTAATATTAGTACATATAGGCCCACAAAACTTAACCGTTTGTTAAAAATGCTTGAATCAATGGAAGGGATAAGTATATATCGGGTTGGTGGGTAATATTAGTAAATATAGGCCCACAAACTTAACCAATAGGTAACCCTAGTAACGGGGACCCATTTCAGCAGTAACCCCACATGGATGTATCACGATACCCTGAACTAAGCAGGGTGGGGCATGATTACTAGGCTGATTATAAGCAGTCAAAGCAACGGCAGGGGGTACGTTAGTGTAGGTTCCGACGGTTTACGAGCGTGCACGTACTCCGGAGTGGGATAAAGCAGGCACTGGGTACTAGTAGTTATACACTGTGCATCTTGAATCATGTCGGGTCGCTATCATAAGGATTTATACACCTTATGGTGGGACCAACACGGGGTATCTACACACAAGAGAGGGCCGATTGACATAGACACATGAAACATGAATACAAGTAGGGAGCCGATCGATAGGGTAGTAAGGGTACATCTAACATGTTCATGGCAATTAGGCTGATTGAGGTGGAATCCTCACGATAGATGTACCCCTGAAGGCTACCACAATTACGGGGGTTGGGATCACGATTATCATTTTATACAGATTACTAGTTGGGACACTAGTTAGGTGGTGTAGAGATAAATATAGAAATCAGATTAACAGAGTAGTAGCGAAGCAGAGAAAAAGTAGAAGCGCATTTAGTTCACCTTGCACTTATCTTTTCTTTAGTTACCTTGTTTTTATGGTATTGTCCTATTTTCGGTTTATTCATGTCATGATCCTTTATCTTGTTTGCATGCTGAAAGATCACTGGACTTACCAGACGTATGTCTGACCTAGTTTGTTTTTCGCCTCTTTTATTCCGTTTCACCCCCCCCCCCCAGGTAGTCAAGGAGGGAATAGCTCAGCCTAACTTAAACCTCTTCTCTTTCCAAGCTTGAAGATTAGTTGGCGTATCGCTTTGGACTCTCTCTCTTCCACTGCTATGACTGGTTCATGCTTTATCGGGGAATATCATTGTTTTTATGCTTCTTTTATTCTTGGAAGTTTTTAAATCAAGACAAAAGTTCCATGTGTTACATATAAGTATGATTGAGGAAATTGTTGTAAAAGCTTGACTGAATTAAGTTGTTTTATAAAATGACTTTATTTTCCGCTGCTTTATTTATATGTCTTGTAATTTATCTGCATCTTTTACCTATAATGCTCCACCGTAGTTAAGGCATTCCCTCTGTGAGTGACCTTAATGGAGTTGGGGTGTTTCACTTGGTATCAGAACTGAAGGCTACCGGATCAGATAAAAGATTCGAAAAAATATTTTCAAAACGGTTTTAAAAGAAGCATTTTCAAAAGAAAAGTTTTGTTTTAAAGGTGTATTCCCCAAAGCCATATGAACTATCTTTTGATCCTCTGTTTGAATGCTTGTTTCCTTCTTTCCTGAGTCTCCAGGGCTCCTGGCTTTCTGGGAGGTAACCTCATCGCGGCACGGTTCCGTAGGCTCGACGAGACTATGACACTTGTCAAAGGGCAAACAAGTGCCTAACTTCCATCTATAGCCGTAGTAGTTTCACCTGCGGCTAATTTTCTTTCGAGCTTTGAAGGATTGTCCATGCGATGGAGGCAGCTTTCGAGAGACCTGTCAACAAGTTACCTAAGGATGGCAAAGATGAGAATGAGGGATTTTGGCTAAGGAGCACAACACAAGGATGAAGAACTCATGGATATGGACTTGGTTCACAAAGGAGGGGAGGAAAGAATAGTAAAACCTAAAACAAGAGGAAGTATCTTTATTTTGGTATAACGGGTCGTATAATTAAGGGAAAGGGCAAGAACAAAAGACATGATTTTCCAGAAGGCAAGTGCATGCTCTCACCACCAGCATACCTGAGAGAGAGAGACAATAAGGTTTCTATTGAAAAGTTTAGTTTTTCTTCTTGATTATCCTGCTAGTACTCTTTTTGATTTTTGTGCTTCACATTCGTTTATATCTGCTTCCATAGTTGAGTCTCTGCACCCTAGAGTTTGTATAGTAGAGGATCCCATTATTGTCTCAAGTCCAATTTGTGGTTTGGCTCATTTATCTTTGGTTTGTAAGGATTTGAGATACTTATGTTTTTGGTTTCATGGGCTATGGGTTGATTCTAGGCATGGATTAGTTAGCTATTAATTGTGAAAGGAGGATAGTTAGACTTTCGACTTGCCTTGGGAATACCCACTAAATTTCGTGCGATACTAAGGGATCAGTTTGTCTTAGCTACCTAGAATCACTTTATGTATTTATCGACAATTTTCGATCCATTAGAGTAGTCCATGAGTACGCAGATGTTTTTTGATTAAGGTTAGGAGTTTCCCCCTAAAAACTTGAGATAGACTTTGTAACACCCCACACCCGCTAAGGTCACTCACAAAGGGAATGCCTTAGTTTTGGTGGAGTATTTTTAGTGAGTATAGAACAGAAAAATTACAACAGGACAGATATAAGTAATACTTGAAAATTTAAAACATCATTTCATCAACAAAACATGTTTGGTTACATCACAAAACCATAACAATAGTCAAGTACATAATATCCATCCTGATAAAATAGAAGTACATAATCCCATTACATAGACAATAGCCAAAAGATAAACCAAGCTTTACTTCTACCGCCCAAGCCCCAAAAGATAGATATAGCGGTCTGGTCCAAGCCCACTAGTGCTAAGTCCACTCTGATAACCTGAGGGTGGGGAAAAAGATAAACAACAACGGGGTCAGACATAAGTCTGAGTGAGTCCTATAACCCTAACAATACAACCATTAAAGTAATTAGGGTATGATATAAACAAGATACGGTACCTCTGGGGATAATGACTACAATAAGTAGCCCACAAAACACAGGATGTACTACGATAATCGAAACGACGTATTTATCCACCCAAGGATAATTACTAGCTTACACCACCCCAGACCTACCCACCCAAGGGTAATTCCTACACTGCACCACACCAGTTCTACCCACCAAGAGTAATTCCTACTTAAAGGTTGATCCCACTTAAAAACTTAGAAAATATAACTAATAGCTTCTGGTACTTCTAGCTGACCACGTAGGTGCCGTCTGCCCCTACCTCCACTAGGTGTACCTAATTATCTTACCCAGTAGTTTCGTGTACCCCTACATAGGTTCCGTCTGCCCCTATCTTTACTAGGTGTACCCACTACCCCCAAACGATCGGCTCCCTAACGTAGATACCCGTGCTGGTCCCACAGTGGGGTGTATCACTCCCCTAAAGTGGCTACCCAATACTATCAACGGTGCACGGCTTTATATCTACACGATGCAACAACGGCTTATCTACCAGCCCGGGCCCACACACGCATATGAAACCCGTTGGACTTGCGTTGCCACCGCTACCCCGTTTTGGCCTCTTATAATCAAGCCCAATATGCGTGTCCCGTCACTCGACATGGGTCGAGCCCACAAAGATACGTTTGGGATATTGGTTGAAATGGGCCCCCACAAGCTACTACTTAAGCTTGTCCTTTTTATCTAGTGCATCCCACTTAACCCCTTTTTATAATCATGCCCCCTTACATGTTAAGGTTTGGTTAAGTCATCCAATTATATTACAATTGCCACTTAAGGCACCCACTAGATTTCCACATGCCACCCAAGGCACTTACTTGATTCCCACATGCCACCCAAGGCACTTACTTAACCCTTTAATCATGTTTATTTACACGTTCCACTTTGGTTAAGTATTCTAATCGTATTTTCTATTGCCACCCAAGGCAACCCACTAGTTTCCTCATGCCACCAAGGCACCCCCACTAGTTACTACATGCCACCCAAGGCACCCACTTAACCCCTCATGTCCCACTACATGCTAATATGGTTAAGTGTTTCTTAATTAATTAAGACCGTGATCTCCCATAAAGACCTCCCACATTAGACTGGCTGTTATGACCGCCTGGTTAAGCCGGTAGAGTCCGGGCAGTCTTACGTCATAACAGAGTCTAACCTCGTGTCTTTACCTTAATCACGTATTTAATTTATAGCTAAGACCTCTCACATTGGGCTGACATTTGTAGCAACTAGTTAAGCCGGTCGGGTCCGGGCAGTTTTACACTACAAATGAGTCCAACCTCGTGTCTTAGTCGATTAATTACACCTAATTAATCACCCCCATATTAATTATCCCTAATTAATATCAAGTTTTCCATAACATGGGTAGACCTAACTCAATAGGTAAATTCCCATGGGGTAGACCTAACTCAATAGGTAAATTCCCACTTATGGTAATTTATTTTTATGGTATGCTTAATCATACCCAATCTTACATTTATTAACATATTTACCAACCCCATCGTTCCCCACGTAAATCGTCCTCATTTCATGACATAATAAAGGGGAAGATCCATCACAATTATCATGGGTTTAGCATACAACTTTGTCATGGGTTAAGAGGATGTCAACTTGCATATATGAGCATATATTAACCCCACCACATTTAACCCAAACTTACACTTTATCATACACATGTCTTACATAACATGTTGAACTTGCATATAAGCATTCTCATAACTTGCATAACACGTTAGACATGCATTTAAGCCTACACATAACTTGCATAAGCATTCACATACTTGCATGGGCATTCATATACTTGCATAAGCATTCACATACTTGCATATCACATTAAGCTCGCATTTAAGCATATACATAACTTGCATAACATCATGCTCATAACTTGCATAATCTCATAAACTTAACTTGCATAACACTATGCACATAACTTGCATACACTCATAACTTGCATATGAACTTGCATAACAACATGCACATAACTTACATAATATCATGCACATAACTTACATAACATCATACACATAACTTGCATAACATGTTGAGCTTGCACGTAAGCATAACTTGCATAATATATCGAACTTGCATATATGACTTGCATCTTAAAGGAGGGTAAACATGCATAGCATATAAGGGTGCCATCTTGCATATGTATATACCATATCTAAAAGGGTAAACTTGCATGTCATGATTTATGCATAATACCAAACACTTAGCATGCATAAAACCACTTACTTATCATGCATAGAATCAAATACTTATTATGCATAAACCCACCACTTAACTTGCATAAACCCAAATACTTAACATGCATAAAACCACTTACTTATCATGCATAGAATCAAATACTTATTATGCATAAACCCCATACTTAGTATGCACACAATCAAATACTTAGCATGCATAACATCAAATACTTAGCATGCATAACACCAACTACTTAGCATGCATAAAATCACATGCATAACTTGCATATCATGTTACATATTACTTGCATATATTCTCACATATAGTTTGCATAACATGTTACATATGCATAAATGTTTAACATAGTGTTTTGCATCATAAAACATGGCATTTAACTTGCATTAAACATAGAACTTGCAAATCACATATCATACAAACTTGCATAAACACATTTATCCACAAACATAGCCATGTCTTATCACATCCTACCATAATCAATTTAATAATTGATTATTAAAGCCATAGGAACTCACCAAAACTAAGATTAGCAAACTTATGAAGTAAAACTAGTTGCCAAATATGAAGAAGAAGATGATTAGGGGTTGATTAGCTTGCAACTCTCTTCATTGATTTGTGGAGGCCATGACCAAGTTTCATTTTGCCATAGTTTAGTTACAAGATTTAATTATGAATGAATTAGGGTAGGGTTAGGGTCTTATTTATAGGATTAGGTTGCATTTTAGACCCTTAGATTAACTCTAGATTGGTTTAGACCCGTCAGATCCAAGAAGCTTCCAGAACCAGCCCTCCAAGCCAGCCCAAGAACCCAAACTGGTGCACCCAGTTTCACTAGGCGTCGCACCCCTGTCGACAGGCAAGTCGACAGGCATGTCGACACCCCTGTCGACAGGCCTGTCGACAGCCCTGTCGACATGGGTAGGGCGGGAATCTTCCCGCCTGGCCCCGCTTGCTCTATTTTAAAATCTGGTTTTAAATTATTAAATCTGTTTTAAGCTTAAATTTTTCTGCAAACTTCATTGGGCCTTAACTGGGCCATACGGACTCCGATTTTCGAAAACTCGGACTCTATTTCGCGTATTTTTCCGAGACAAACGTAATGACGCAGCCCGTTACCCCCAATTCCCACATCTGAGATTATTTATCCTATAATTAGTGAATTTTAGTATTAACTAAAATTCGGGGTGTTACATTCTCCCCTCCTTAAAGGATTTCGTCCCCGAAATCTCTAAGCTAAGGAGAATGCATATCCTACCATCCAAACAACCATCTACTCAAACCATCAACCACGGGCATCCATTGTCCTTAAACAGTTTCTAATGATGTATGAGCATATGCAAAAAGTGTGTGTATATGTTCCCTATCTAATGTATGAACATATGCAAACCATGATAGTGCCATGCATCCATTATGTATGCGAGAGAACCCTATCGACACATACAATATCTACATGAGTGCACAATCATTCACCAACATGCATCATCCATATGATAACACAATCATTATACATCCATAGATATAGCTTCCTACACACAATTTTATGCAATATGCAATATGAAGTGACTGAGCCGATCTAGTGCCTAGAGTGTGTGTATATGCATCCACGAGCAACCACTAGCAAACACTTGCATCCACTTGCATCCATCATACATAACATGTCTCAAACACATGTTTCAACCATAGGACTATCCTATCTAAAGGTCAAAGGTACTAACGAGAGGACATACTAAGAATAGGATAAGCACAAGATATGCGATGAAGGAGAAGCAAAAGGACATACCCTCCGAAAGAAAGGGTACCTCGAACGCATCTTCATTTCCGTCTCCCAGGTAGCGTTGCTCTCTTCATCTTCCCCTATCTCTGACCCAAGGATGCAAGTAGGAGCTCGTCGATTCGTCGCATCACGCTCTACTTCCATTTCTCTAAGCAAACTTGGCCCTACCACCTCTGCGGTCTTATGTAGGCACTTCCTCCCATGGGATACATCATGTACACCACTAAGTCTATCGGGCAACTCCACCAATGGAAGATGCTCCTCCCATGTACCTCCAAGATCCAAGATACATAGCCTCAAAAGGTCTTCTAAAATATGATTCACCCTCTCGGTCTGGCCGTCCGTCTGAGGATGATATGCAGTACTCAAACACAACTGAGTCCCTACCGCCTCTTGCAAACTCTTCCAAAACTCTCAAGTGAAGATAGGATCTCGATCACTCACTATGCTAGAGGGTACCCCATGCAATCGAACTATCTCTCGAAGGTATATAGAAGCTAGCCATGGAGCAGTCCACTTACTCTTCACAGGTATGAAATGGGTGTTCTTAGTAAGTCTGTCTACTACCACCCAACTTCCTGTATTACTCTTTCTCGATCTGGGTACCCCGTTAATAAAATCCATCGAGACGCTGTCCCACTTCCATTGCGGAACCTCCAATGGGTGAAGCAACCCACCTGGTTTCTTTCGCTTCGTCTTCACTCGTTGGCACACCAAGCATCGAGCGACATGCTCGACCACATCTTTCTTCATGCCGGCCCAAAAGAAAGTCCTTTTTCATGTCTTGGTACATCTCGTCCCCACCGGGATGAATGGTCATCCTAGAACGGTGTGCATTATCAGGAATAACCTTCCTCAAACCCTCGTCTTGCGGTACACAAAGTCTACCGTCCCTACGCAAGCACCCCCTATCGTCTAGGGTGTACCTACTCAAATGGCTGGACGACTCCCTCCTTATGAGCTTCCCTATCAACTCAACCAACTGTGGGTCGTCCCTCTGGGCTTCCCCAATCCGCCCCAAAAGAGTAGGCCTAACTTCCAAGGAAGCTAGCAAACCGAGTACATAATCAGTGGAAGGTCTGAAATCAAACATCGAGATAAACTCCAAGCTTCGTCGTTCCACGAACAATGGACTCAAGGACAACCTCTTCCTGCTCAAGGCGTCCGCCACCACGTTACCCTTGCCAGGGGTATACGATATCTCGAAGTCATAGGATGCTAAGAATTCCATCCACCTTTGCTGTCTTAATATTATGCGCTTGAAGAGCCTCCAGCACTTCCCTAAGATGTAGGGCATGCTCTTCTCCACCAGGATATCATCCAAAATCATCACAGCTATCCATCCCTCACGCAGACCACCCTAATCGAACTCGGCATCCCCCAAATGCAAGCCCCAAAGGCCTAAACCAATATCAGACAAACACCCAAGGGATACCTCCTTCGAATTCAGACGACCTACGTGAGACGATACTAGTAAAAATGGCTAAATAATTAAGCCCTTGTCCAATTCTGGATGTACTCGCCAGTCTCGTTCCAAAACCGTCGTTTATCCCATACTGGCTCTGCTCAGCCTATTGAGCACATACGAAAACTTATTTCGCTCCTAGAAAAGACCAAAATGTCATCCATAAAGACCATCACAACTTATTTAGGTACTCCTTGAACACCATTCTCATCAAATTAACAAAATATGCGAGGCGTATGTCAAACCAAATGGCATCACCAGCCACTCATAAAAAAAAAACATCCGGAGTCCTAAAGGTAGTCTTTTCTATGCTAACCTCAGCCACTCTCAACTGATGAACTTCCGTGGCTGAGTCCACTACTAAAACACTGAGGCGCCAACCAACTGATCAAAGAGATCATCAATCCTTGGCAATGGGTGTCTATTCTTCTTTGTGAGTTTCTTTAGTTCTCTTTAGCCTACACAAAGTCTGAGGGACCCATCCGCCTTCATAACAAAAACTACTGGAGCGCCCCACTCCGATATACTTCGTCTTATGAACCCCTTCTCAAGCAAATCGCCTACTTACTTATGGAGTTCCCTCCTCTCACGAGGAGCCACGTGGCACACTGGCCAAGGTACTGGTTTATCCTTACCCACCAGATATATTTGGAAGTCAATTTCCCGCTCCGGAGGTAAGCCCTTCACCTCCTTATACACATCCGGGTATTCCCGGACCGCTCTAACAGATCACAAACTCTAGACCGACATGTCAAGCGATTCTAGATAACTTAGCATAACAGATTCTATGGGATTACAAGAGATCTCGAGAGTGTTACCCAAGCGGGTCTTAAGCCTAACAACTCTCCCTTCAAAACCAAGAACGGCACCTCTACAGGATAACCAGTCCATGCCCAAAACTAGCCCATAGCCCGTGAAGCCCAACAAGCATCACACCTAAACTCAACGCTAAGTATAGAAACTTTCAAACCCAAACACATCATGGAGCCCAATTGGGTTTGAAACAACTGAGGGATCATCTACCAAACTGGTGTCTAAGTGCAGTGACTCAACTAACAATGATGAGATAAACGAACTCGATGCGTCAGAATCAAATAAGTTCGAATCGGATAATAAAGAAATCCAACCTCCAATCTAGACGGTCTTATCCCCATCTGGTACCCTAGTCGTGAGGGAATACAATTACCCTCCAGAAGATTCCATACCTTGCCCTTGCTTCTTTGGACAATCCTAATGAGGTGTCCTATTCCTCCCAAAAGGATAGCTACTTGCCTTCTTCTTCCCTATTCCCCACTCATAACCTCCCACCAATGAGGTTTCACTCTTCATTACCCAAACAACTATTTAAGCCTTCCTCTCATCGTCTATCATATAGATACCTACCAGTCCTCCTCCTTCTTGAACCAACTTCTAATCCGACTAACAACTAAGTCCCTTGAAGTGGTTTTCCATTCTTATCTATCTTAGAAAGGTCATCTATACACGGAGGGGAAACTCAAAATCGAGAGAGGAAGAGATTCAAAACGGAGAATTCGAAAGATAAAGATATGGCTATTGGGGATTATGCTTTTCTTTCAAAAACTTTTCTCTTAAAAGACATGTTTTTGAAAATACTCCTTTCCAATAATATTCTTAGAAAATAGTTTTTCTAAAAAATTTATCTGTTCCGGTAACCTTAAGCTTTGATACCACGTGTAACACCCCACACCCGCTAAGGTCACTCACAAAGGGAATGCCTTAGTTTTGGTGGAGTATTTTTAGTGAGTATAGAACAGAAAAATTACAACAGGACAGATATAAGTAATACTTGAAAATTTAAAACATCATTTCATCAACAAAACATGTTTGGTTACATCACAAAACCATAACAATAGTCAAGTACATAATATCCATCCTGATAAAATAGAAGTACATAATCCCATTACATAGACAATAGCCAAAAGATAAACCAAGCTTTACTTCTACCGCCCAAGCCCCAAAAGATAGATATAGCGGTCTGGTCCAAGCCCACTAGTGCTAAGTCCACTCTGATAACCTGAGGGTGGGGAAAAAGATAAACAACAACGGGGTCAGACATAAGTCTGAGTGAGTCCTATAACCCTAACAATACAACCATTAAAGTAATTAGGGTATGATATAAACAAGATACGGTACCTCTGGGGATAATGACTACAATAAGTAGCCCACAAAACACAGGATGTACTACGATAATCGAAACGACGTATTTATCCACCCAAGGATAATTACTAGCTTACACCACCCCAGACCTACCCACCCAAGGGTAATTCCTACACTGCACCACACCAGTTCTACCCACCAAGAGTAATTCCTACTTAAAGGTTGATCCCACTTAAAAACTTAGAAAATATAACTAATAGCTTCTGGTACTTCTAGCTGACCACGTAGGTGCCGTCTGCCCCTACCTCCACTAGGTGTACCTAATTATCTTACCCAGTAGTTTCGTGTACCCCTACATAGGTGCCGTCTGCCCCTATCTTTACTAGGTGTACCCACTACCCCCAAACGATCGGCTCCCTAACGTAGATACCCGTGCTGGTCCCACAGTGGGGTGTATCACTCCCCTAAAGTGGCTACCCAATACTATCAACGGTGCACGGCTTTATATCTACACGATGCAACAACGGCTTATCTACCAGCCCGGGCCCACACACGCATATGAAACCCGTTGGACTTGCGTTGCCACCGCTACCCCGTTTTGGCCTCTTATAATCAAGCCCAATATGCGTGTCCCGTCACTCGACATGGGTCGAGCCCACAAAGATACGTTTGGGATATTGGTTGAAATGGGCCCCCACAAGCTACTACTTAAGCTTGTCCTTTTTATCTAGTGCATCCCACTTAACCCCTTTTTATAATCATGCCCCCTTACATGTTAAGGTTTGGTTAAGTCATCCAATTATATTACAATTGCCACTTAAGGCACCCACTAGATTTCCGCATGCCACCCAAGACACTTACTTGATTCCCACATGCCACCCAAGGCACTTACTTAACCCTTTAATCATGTTTATTTACACGTTCCACTTTGGTTAAGTATTCTAATCGTATTTTCTATTGCCACCCAAGGCAACCCACTAGTTTCCTCATGCCACCAAGGCACCCCCACTAGTTACTACATGCCACCCAAGGCACCCACTTAACCCCTCATGTCCCACTATATGCTAATATGGTTAAGTGTTTCTTAATTAATTAAGACCGTGATCTCCCATAAAGACCTCCCACATTAGACTGGCTGTTATGACCGCCTGGTTAAGCCGGTAGAGTCCGGGCAGTCTTACGTCATAACAGAGTCTAACCTCGTGTCTTTACCTTAATCACGTATTTAATTTATAGCTAAGACCTCTCACATTGGGCTGACATTTGTAGCAACTGGTTAAGCCGGTCGGGTCCGGGCAGTTTTACACTACAAATGAGTCCAACCTCGTGTCTTAGTCGATTAATTACACCTAATTAATCACCCCCATATTAATTATCCCTAATTAATATCAAGTTTTCCATAACATGGGTAGACCTAACTCAATAGGTAAATTCCCATGGGGTAGACCTAACTCAATAGGTAAATTCCCACTTATGGTAATTTATTTTTATGGTATGCTTAATCATACCCAATCTTACATTTATTAACATATTTACCAACCCCATCGTTCCCCACGTAAATCGTCCTCATTTCATGACATAATAAAGGGGAAGATCCATCATAATTATCATGGGTTTAGCATACAACTTTGTCATGGGTTAAGAGGATGTCAACTTGCATATATGAGCATATATTAACCCCACCACATTTAACCCAAACTTACACTTTATCATACACATGTCTTACATAACATGTTGAACTTGCATATAAGCATTCTCATAACTTGCATAACACGTTAGACATGCATTTAAGCCTACACATAACTTGCATAAGCATTCACATACTTGCATGGGCATTCATATACTTGCATAAGCATTCACATACTTGCATATCACATTAGGCTCGCATTTAAGCATATACATAACTTGCATAACATCATGCTCATAACTTGCATAATCTCATAAACTTAACTTGCATAACACTATGCACATAACTTGCATACCCTCATAATTTGCATATGAACTTGCATAACAACATGCACATAACTTACATAATATCATGCACATAACTTACATAACATCATACACATAACTTGCATAACATGTTGAGCTTGCACGTAAGCATAACTTGCATAATATATCGAACTTGCATATATGACTTGCATCTTAAAGGAGGGTAAACATGCATAGCATATAAGGGTGCCATCTTGCATATGTATATACCATATCTAAAAGGGTAAACTTGCATGTCATGATTTATGCATAATACCAAACACTTAGCATGCATAAAACCACTTACTTATCATGCATAGAATCAAATACTTATTATGCATAAACCCACCACTTAACTTGCATAAACCCAAACACTTAACATGCATAAAACCACTTACTTATCATGCATAGAATCAAATACTTATTATGCATAAACCCCATACTTAGTATGCATACAATCAAATACTTAGCATGCATAACATCAAATACTTAGCATGCATAACACCAACTACTTAGCATGCATAAAATCACATGCATAACTTGCATATCATGTTACATATTACTTGCATATATTCTCACATATAGTTTGCATAACATGTTACATATGCATAAATGTTTAACATAGTGTTTTGCATCATAAAACATGGCATTTAACTTGCATTAAACATAGAACTTGCAAATCACATATCATACAAACTTGCATAAACACATTTATCCACAAACATAGCCATGTCTTATCACATCCTACCATAATCAATTTAATAATTGATTATTAAAGCCATAGGAACTCACCAAAACTAAGATTAGCAAACTTATGAAGTAAAACTAGTTGCCAAATATGAAGAAGAAGATGATTAGGGGCTGATTAGCTTGCAACTCTCTTCATTGATTTGTGGAGGCCATGACCAAGTTTCATTTTGCCATAGTTTAGTTACAAGATTTAATTATGAATGAATTAGGGTAGGGTTAGGGTCTTATTTATAGGATTAGGTTGCATTTTAGACCCTTAGATTAACCCTAGATTGGTTTAGACCCGTCAGATCCAAGAAGCTTCCAGAACCAGCCCTCCAAGCCAGCCCAAGAACCCAAACTGGTGCACCCAGTTTCACTGGGCGTCGCACCCCTGTCGACAGGCAAGTCGACAGGCATGTCGACACCCCTGTCGACAGGCCTGTCGACAGCCCTGTCGACATGGGTAGGGCGGGAATCTTCCCGCCTGGCCCCGCTTGATCTATTTTAAAATCTGGTTTTAAATTATTAAATCTGTTTTAAGCTTAAATTTTTCTGCAAACTTCATTGGGCCTTAACTGGGCCATACGGACTCCGATTTTCGAAAACTCGGACTCAATTTCGCGTATTTTTCCGAGACGAACGCAATGACGCAGCCCGTTACCCCCAATTCCCACATCTGAGATTATTTATCCTATAATTAGTGAATTTTAGTATTAACTAAAAGTCGGGGTGTTACAGACTTCCGCATATATCTAGTTGGCAATGCAAAGCCAGTTATGCGATCAACGATAGTTTTGGAGCAGGATTGGTGATGATAGCCAGAGTCGGTTAAGTGCTCAATTGTTTGGTTGTTTTACTAGTATCTTCTCACATAATTTGTCCAAATTCGGAGGAGGAATTCCTTGGGTGCTTTTCTGATATTGGTTTAGTCCTTTGGGGCTTGTACTTGAGGGATGCCAAGTTCGACTAGGATGGTTTGCGTAAGAGATATCGACCCTCAGATTTGTGACATGAGGGATAAGCTAAGTAGAAGAGTGACCTTTAATCATCTTAGTATATACACTTGGTATCATGGTTAACTTCTGTTTATCTTGGTAAGATAGTTCGACAACATTGGATACCCTCTAGCATAGTAAATGATCGAGGTCCTATCTTTACTAGTGGGTTTTGGAAATGGAGGTCAAGAAGCTTCACAATCGTGAAGTCAAATTAATTAAGGTACAGTGGAGTGAATCTCAAAGAAGATGCGACTTAGAAGACTGAAGACTAGATACGCGCATCATACCCTTTTTGAGGGTATATCCTTGATTCCTCCTTTTTCTGTAATATTTATTTGCATGCTAGTCTTTATCTTTTAAGTATATCCTCTCGGTCCTATCCTCGATCCTTAGGTAGAAGCCAATGGATGAAAACATGTGTTTGAGACATGTTATGATTGATGGTTGCAAGTGGTTGCAAGTGTTTGCTAGTGGTTGCTCGTGGACGCATATGCACACATTAGGCACTAGATCGGCTCGGTCACTTTCATATTGCATATGCATATGAATGTATTTGTATATGGATTGAAACTTGATGTGTTATCATATGGATGTTGCATATGGATGAGTGAATATGCACACATATAGTATTTACATGATTAGAGATATTTGCATACATATTGGACGCATGACACTCTCATGATTCGCATTAAGGAGGTCAACTGGATCAGTAGACCGCCTGATTTTGCACTAGATAAGAGACATAAACATACACTCTGCATATGTTCATATGGCATTAGAAGTCTTTTAAGGACAATGGATGCTTGTGGATGATGGATGAGTAGATGGATGACTGGATGTTAAGATGCATTCTTCTTAACTTGAAGATTTCGAGGACGAAATCCTTTAAGGAGGGGAGAATGTAACACCCCGAATTTTCTGAGAATATTAAAATTAACAAATTCAAGAACACTTAATTTTTAGAAGAAGACTTATGTGAAATGGGTTGCGCTATTACGTTCGTCTCAAAATTTTGGTCAAGATAGACATTTGGTTTGCATAAAACGGATACCTTATGAAGAAGTTATTAAGCCTAGAAGTTTGTATGCATATGAGAAAAATATATATACATATAGATATATATAAAAATTAAATAAATAAATATGCAAAAAAGTTCAAAACAGCGAATCGGGAGGGAGAATAACCGAACCGGCCCATTTTTGAGGTCGACCCGAGCCTTGCTGGGTCGACTAGGGGTTGATTCAGGGTGTTTGACTGTCAACCCATGGGCCGATTGCTCTAAGGCAGATGTGGCATCTGATTGGTTCTCATGGTTTAGGGTTAATCTAATGTTCCTAAAACACTCTCTACAACTATATAAGGACCCTAAACCTAAAACCTAATTCTATTATTCACTCTCATCTAAACCTAGCTGCCACTAAAACCAAAATCAAAACTAATCTAATTCAACTAAGAGAATTCAACGATCTACATCAAAGGCGAGCAATTCAGTTTTTGAATACAGATCCCTGAAATAAAGTTTTTCCTTTTGAATGTAAGTATAGTTATCTTTCAGATGTGAATAAATTAAAGGCATGATTTGTAATGAATTGTAAAAAAGAATTGTATCAAGTTGTATGTGATGCTGATTCATGTTTATTCATGTCTATTCTATCATATATGCCTATGAACTATTGTGGCCTATCGAACCTATCATGTTATGTAGAAATTGGTGAGTAAACCTATGATGTTGTATAGGAATTTGGGAATGAAATTATCATATGTAAGTTTGGTGATATTATGATCCATACAAGCTTTAGGCTAAGTCATGTCGTTTATGCCTAATTTTTTAGAGCCATTATGCATACATGTTTAGATCTACAACCTTATATGTTTAGATCTACAACTTTATATGTTAGATCCATATGCCTTTATGATAGATCTAATTTGCAAGTTCACCACTACATGCCAAGTTTAACTTGTATAGTTTTATGTAAATTCATATGCTTGTGGTTCATGTTGTATAGATCAAATTTGCAAGTTCATAGTTAAAAGTATATTATTCAATGCCAAATCCATGTGACATATGTGTAGTTAGATCCATACTTTTGTATGATGTTGGAATGTTGCAAAGTTCCTCTTTTCCCCTTTTTTTTATAAGTTAGGCTAAAATATCTAGCCTAACATTCTATTTAATTTTGCAAACGTACAACAGGGGTAACGTTGGGGAAAACATGAAATTACATGTAATTGGCATGTTTGACACATAAGCATGATAAGTGGCATGAAAATGGTATAATCTATATACCTAAAATTTTGAACGTGATTCAGAAGGAAAGTGGGCCATGATAATAATTGATTTATAATTTACATGTAAATATGTAGGATAAACATGAAAAATTACATGGCATAGATTGGTTCATGAAATGGTATATTTAGTATACCATTAATTGTGAGCATAATTAAAAGGATAATTATGGCATAATTAAATTAGGAATAATTTACATATGGAATTTGTTATAAATAAGAAATATGTAAATTTAGAAAAGACGAATATGCCTAACCCGAGGTTAGACTGAGTTGTGGTGTAAAACTGCCCCGGAACCGACCAACACATCTAGTGACCACAACAATACCTGTCTAATGTGGGTGGTTAGTGCATTGAGCCCAAAAAGAACCTGAGGTTAGACTGAGTTGTGGTGTAAAACTGCCCGGAACCGACCGGCACATCCAGTGACCACAACAATACCTGTGTAATGTGAGTGGTTGGTGCTTTAATAAAGCTAAGTCAAGATTGGTATGGTTAAGTCAATTAAGGAAACACTTAACCAATTCAACATGTTAACTAAACTAATGGGTGAGGTTAAGTAAATTTAGAACACTTAACCGTTATAACATGTTAATTAGACAAGTGGGTGAGGTTAAGTAAATTTAGAATACTTAACCATTATAACATGTTAATTAGACAAGTAGGTGAGGTTAAGTAAATTTAGAACACTTAACCATTATAACATGTTAATTAGACAAGTGGGTGAGGTTAAGTAAATTTAGAACACTTAACCTTTATAACATGTTAATTAGACAAGTGGTTGAGGTTAAGTAAATTTAGAAACACTTAACCAATATAACTTGATTTATGGAAAGGTTAAGTTAAAATAAGAGGGAAACACTTAACCAATATAACTTGATTTGTAGTAGGGTTAAGTTAACACAAGAAGGCAACACTCAACCAAAGTAACATGACACGTAGGTGGGTTAAGTTAACTTGAATTGATTGATGACACTTAACCAATACAACAAGATGAATACGTGGGGTTAAGTCAACAAGAAACACTTGACCAGTATAACTTGATGAACGAACAGGGTTAAGTTAATAGGAAACACTTAACCGATCCAATATGATAAGTAAGGAGGGTCAAGTTAATAAGAAATGCTTAACCAACATGACATGATTAATGAGTGGGTTAAGTTAACATGAGCGGACAACACTTAACTAATATGGCATAATGTGCAGGAGGGTTAAGTACATATCGGGTTGGTGGGTAACATTAGTAAATATAAGCCCACAAAACTTAACCATTAAACAAACATGCTTGAATCAGTGGAAGGGTTAAGTACCTATCGGGTTGGTGGGTAACATTAGTAAATATAGGCCCACAAAACTTAACCATTGAATAAACATGCTTGAATCAGTGGAAGGGTTAAGTACATATCGGGTTGGTGGGTAATATTAGTAAATATAGGCCCACAAAACTTAACTATTAAATAAACATGCTTGAATCGATGGGAGGGTTAAGTACATCTCGTGTAGGCGGGTAATATTAGTACATATAAGCCCACAAAACTTAACCGTTTATTAAAAATGCTTGAATCGATGGGAGGGTTAAGTACATATTGGGTTTGTGGGTAATATTAGTAAGTATAGGCCCACAAACTTAACCAATAGGAAAACCTGGTAACGGGGACCCATTTCAGCTATAACCCACATGGATGTATCACGGTTCCCTGAACTAGGCAAGGTAGGGCACGATTACTGGGATGATTATAAGCAGTCAAAGCAGCGGCAGGGGGTACGTCAGTGTAGGTTCCGACAGTTTACGGGCGTGCACGTACTCCGGAGTGGGGAAAAGAAGGCACTGGGTACCAGTAGTTATACACTGTGCATCTTGAATCGTGTCGGGTCGCTATCATAAGGATTGATACACCTTATGGTGGGACCAACATAGGGTATCTACATGCAAGAGAGGGCTGATTGACACGGACACATGGAACAAGAATACAAGTAGGGAGCCGATCGATAGGGTAGTACGGGTACATCTAACATGTTCATGGCAATTAGGCTGATTGAGGTGGAATCCTCACAATAGATGTACAACTAAAGGCTACCACAATTACGGGGGTTGGGATCACGATTATCATTTTATATAGATTACTAATTGGGACACTAGTTAGGTGGGGCAGAGAAAAATATAGAAATCAGATTAACAGAGTAATAGTGAAGCAGAGAAAAAGTAGAAGCGCATTCAGTTCACCTTGCACTTATCGTGTCTTTAGTTACCTTGTTTTTATGGTATGGTCCTATTTTCGGTTTATTCATGTCATGATCCTTTATCTTGTTTGCATGTTGAAAGATCACTGGACTTACCAGACTTATGTATGACCTAGTTTGTTTTTCGCCTCTTTTCTTCCGTCCCCCCCCCCCTCGGTAGTCAGGGAGGGAATAGTTCAGCCTAACTTAGACCTCTTCTCTTTCCAAGCTTGAAGATTAGTTGGTGTATCGTTTTGGACTCTCTCTCTTCCACTGCTATGGCAGGTTCATGCTTTATCGGGAAATATCATTGTTTTTATGCTTCTTTTATTCTTGGAAGTTTTTAAATCAAGACAGAAGTTCTATGTATTACAGTTAAGTATGATTGAGGAAATTGTTTTTAAAGCTTGACTGAATTAAGTTGTTTATAAAATGACTTTATTTTCCGCTTCTTTATTTGTCTGTCTTGTAATTTATCTGCATCTTTTACCTATAATGCTCCACCGAAGTTAAGGCATTCCCTCTGTGAGTGACCTTAACGGAGGTGGGGTGTTTCAAAACATGACCGGTCGCTCATTTCGCTTGAGTGTACCGAATGTATTATCACCAACGGTTGGGATCAGCAACCGTTTCCTGAAAGGGACGTCATTGAAATAATTTAAAGAAGCAAATGGATTCTCTCTGGATCAGGTGACAATGCACCCTAATTGGTAGCTACCGACTTAGCCATGCGACCTACCCGATTTTTTACCATTTCCTGGTTGTGAAGCTTGAGGTCAAACGTACTGATCACACCTTTATTTAATTTGAATGCCACATCGTCATACCCGCCAAATCACAATTGATTTCTCCAAAAATGTCACGGGTAAGAGCTAAGAGAAATGAATTCCTTCACCACCAAATGTAAATACGTTTGAAGATATCATCTTACGCGATCTATTAAATATACCCCGTCAGACATTCTTCCATACAGGTTGTCCTGGAACTGTACAAACCGAAGGTACTATTCTATAAAACCATCTTAGGCAATTTCTACCTAGGATTTTCCAGAACAGCCCTTTCATAAAACTCCATCTTAAATTTTCTTCATTTGAATTGATTCGCAATGCAAATGCCAATATGGAGTGGTTTTCTGATAATAAATTTGATCACGGTCTCTTCGTATTGACAAAGGAAAAATGGACAAAACTTTGATAGTCGGTTATTTAACTATCAATGGAAAACATCCATACACATAACGATCTTATTTCCAAATGGAAATTTTATCGATTATTCAACAATCAACATTTTTCCCTTTAGATTAATTTATTCATTTCCCATTTCCCGTTTCCAGATATTCTTATTTACAAATTTTAGAAAATATACGTTATTGACATTGAAAAACATTTCCATTTCTTATTCACGTCTCATTATCCTTCCCTATTCATCAGTCCCTAACTGTAAATTAGCAAGATAGTAATTCCCTAAATATCAACCCCGAAGGCCGAAACCAACATCTGATCGATACTCAGGAAATCATTCAGCTTAACCATTCTCCAGTCAGTTTCTAATTTACTTAACTCTATTTCTTAACTTCTTATCAAATCATTGTATACGCAACTCTCGAATTCAGTTTACGAATCCAATTCTTTTATAAAAACATAGGTTATAACGATAACATTATAATCCCTACTTTCGAAATATCTAACTTTAAAATATAACTTTTATTTATTATTTTTGAATAAATAATAATTAATTAATTTATTAAATAAGTAAATCTTGATTTAAAAACGGAAAATAAATATTACTTTCCTACTTTCGATATAGTCGAGTTCCAATGTATAATTCTCTCTCGAATAATCTCTATTTGATAACTCTCCTTTGAATAATCGCTATTCAATTAACGTTTCGAACTTCGGAATAAATTATCATTTCATTTTACTCAGTTTCCATTTTCGTTCTATATTTACCTTTGAATTTATCATTTCAAATTCTTTAACAATTTATTTTTATAATCATTTTAATCTGCAAAACGTTTGCTTTAACGACCCTTATTCACTTGAAAACATGAGTATTATTCCTTTATAGAAACTGAACTTGTTTTATCAAATCAAAATTTGATTTCATAATTTAAATACTAATACAGGTTCAAATTCCAATTATCAAGTCATTTTATAACTTCGTATTCACATTCCATTTTATTTATCAAATCTATTTACATGTCAATTTCATATTTGAATTTGTTTAAATAAGTTTATAATTCTCTATCGCCCTTATATTCGATTATAAAATATCGGTTTCTAGCCGAATATTAATTATTTTGTCAAATCCCGATTTACTCAATATATAATTTATTAAAATAAATTATTTTATAACATTTGGCCTAGTCGAATTCTAATTACAAACCTTTATGGATTTTATTTTAATCCTATACATATTTCGAACATCAAAATAAATTCCGTTGTTTCCTTTTTAAAACAACTCCCAATTTCCCATTTTAAATTCACTTCTGAATTTACAATCCGAATTATCCATTGACAATTTTTTTTTTATTTCGTCATAAACATTGTTTGTAAATCACACTACTTGTTTTTATTATTAAAAAGGTTATTTATTTCTAGCCATTCGAGAATCCATTTCTACTTTTAAAATAGATTTTCCCCTTTTCAAATTCATATTTCATCCTTTATAATTTCCTTTATAAATGTTAAGTTTACATCCCATTTTCAAATATCGGTGTTAAAACCGATTTTAACTTCTTTATATAAATTCAGACTTATATTTTCATTTATCCAATGATCCATATTTTTCTTAGTTTATAAACATCGTTTATAAATTATTCTTCTCAATTTATCTGTTAAAAATAGATTTCTATTAAATATTTACTTTAAATCAATTTTCTCAAAATTCTTTTATAACTGACAATTCCTTTTTTAAAATTCTATTAATTTTTAAAACAAATCATATCCATTCTATATAACTATTAATAACTTCCTACATAAGTTTTCTATTTAATTTCTAAATATTTCCTTTTATAAAATCTATTGATTTTATAAAATTCTAAAATTCAAGATCCACTTCAAAATTTATTTTTTATATATCCCATTATTACTAATGGTATTTAAAATATCAAAATAAAATGAATCAATATCATCCAAACACACATAATCAATAACAGATTATATATCACATCATATATCACAATATATGAAACACAGTAACATAAATGTTGAGGAATTCAGGTGGATCCCTCCAACCTGTTTCCCTACATCCACAGATGTTAATCAACATAATAACACGAATATGAAATACTCTGATAAACATAATCAATATTTAATTAACGATTTATATATATAACTATATTTATATTTTCGACCAATTTATTAGCAATTAATCCAAACAACCATCACACAACATTCAATCATTCTTTATCAATTGAAAAATACATTTACAGAAATATAAACTGGACAGAGTTGGTGAGTTTTACTCACTTAGGTCGTTTATCGTTAAATAATTGTAACAATAAGGAATTTCGCTCAATCCGAATCGATCGCTAAACCGACCAAGAACGTTCGAAACCCCTTATTGTTTTGAGAACACGACAAATTGGAATGCAAACAGAAGAACATTTCATTGCTTATTACAACAATCCCATCAGAATACAAGAATATACAAAGTATGAATAAATATTACACATTGATAAATATCAGAGATTTAAATTACATTTAAATACATAGCAGCGGAAAAATAATAAAAAACATAACTGAAAGAAATACGCGGATACAGAGCTTTCCGAATATCACTTCAGCTATAAACCAGGATCTTGTGAATATAAATCTGCAAAAACAAAACTACTAGCTGCCCGTGTGGAAAATAGGGGCACCCAAAGTTTAGGTTAAAACAATAAACTCCAGGTCAGTCATGTGACTGGTGTGAGAACTAAAACAGTTATCAATTTGATTTTTAAAGTTCGGTAATTCAAGGGACCACGCAGTATAACATGGAATGGGTTTTTACTCCAAGAATACCAGTGCATAAGCAAACAGCGCAATGCTAAATAAAGAACAATGAAGCTATTATAAGACCCAGGTCCCATCACACAATGCAATGCAAGCCGGAGGATAGGGTTTTACCTTATAATAGACAAAAAATGCTTGATATGCTAAATTTTATCTTTTATTATTACTATAAGTGAAGAAAACAACTTCGAATATAAATGTATCAATCATAGATGGCATTGGTACCATATATCATGTCACTATACTAAGCTCTACAAATAAAACCGAAATGTCACGTATTGGAAATTGGATTTCCATCATGAGTCGAGGCAAGGGGAAAGCTCCTCTCCGTTCGAGACACTCTAGCAAATGTCTCAGGACCACACACAACGATCCTGGATCTTCAGGGTCGGTCCTCTCTTACTTTTGAGGATTGGCAATTCCTGAACACACGTTTCCCGGTCCTATCAGACCTATATCTGAGGCGCCTCGCATTCCAACAACCACACATGTAAAAAGTATATAAATGTCAGGGCTGGTAGATCACTGACATCACCCATAGATAGAAAGAAACGTCGTGCTCTCCCTGCAGTCACGATCCCGTTTTTGACTCATACCGAGGTTTGAGGCTCGCGAATTAACGCTATACACAAAGCTGTGTCACATAGGCCGTTCATTGATCATCAACCACAAGACTTTGCTTTTCAACAAAAGCCTTGATCATCTGCCACTTAGGCATGCCACACAGGCAATTTATGCCATGAGATTGATATCCATCAATATACAACCTCTGAGCTCGTACGTCTCAGAAAAGGGCGTTAAGCTAGAGAATAAATTCTCCGCCGTCAAACAGATATATATTTAATAGAAATCAATCACACAGAATAAAATCCAATGTAAGGCACACAGTCCATTTACAAGTTCGTTCTGGGTCTGAACGAAACCGGAGGAACCTTATTCCTTGCATATCCATCAATCTCCAAGTACGTTTGGAAGATCACCAACGGATTCCCTCCTCTTGGGTGTACAACACAATCAAGATCATCAGTAATCATCCAAATGATGTGAAGACCTCCAGTATTCAACCACTGTCTTCATCTTCAACTTATCGTCGAATCAGTTATTCAGAATGGGTATAAACCCGACCTTTCCGAATAACCCGCGTATATAATAAACAAATGTTACACAAACACAACATACGCCTCATTCCAATTTAGAATATTTTTTTATTCAAATATTCACATTCTTAGGGAAAGGTTCCCATTAATTTTATCAAAGATAAATTCTTCTAAATTTATTCTTTAATCTTCCTTTGGATATCATTTCAAACCATGTTAAGGTTTTCCAAACTAGTCGGGATTAGCGAACCACACCGAAGTAATCATTTATTTTATTTCCCAATCCCAACCTATTCATCCCATGAAGAAAAACTGGTAATACTCCATATCTAACACCACGGTGTTATCGGTAAAACTAATTACCATTTCACGTTCAAATCTAATTAAAGATTTAACTATCGCTCTGGAGCGAAACTGGTGATACTCCATTCTCGATCACTTTAATCTAATTAAAGATTCATTAAAACTCCACTTAGTTTTAATCTTCCCAAAAATCAATATCCTGTCTTTAACTGGGTTAAAGAACCAATGTCATCTAAAACACGGTTCACGATAAACCCAAAATCACTTTCCATTGTTAATCGGGTTAAAGAACAGGTGTTATTCAAAACACCGCTCACGATAAATCCCAAAAACCAATTTAAATTCAAGTCCAATTAAATACTGATTAACTGGACAATTTCACTAAATCTTAATTAAAAGATTTAGTCTTATCTAAACCGGGTTCAAGAACAGTGTTATTTAAGACACCATTCATGACGAACCTAAAATCCCATTTGATATTAAATATAAGGCTCTGAATAGAAAATATATCGGCTTATATTCAATATCAAATTCTGAAACCAACAAATATCGTATTGGAAATAACGCTATAAATATATCTTTCAAATTTCCACAACCATATCTGTATAATCATGAAATCCAACATCGAAATATTCCTAAGATAATTTCAATTCAAATCCATTCCAATTCGTATATTGGAAATTCCTATTATTTTTAAAACCACTTCAAATCCAATTTATTTATTCAAAAATATTGGATTATAATTCTAGTTCATAACTAGTTCATTTCGATAAAAATATATTTTTATCCGTTTTAAATATGGGATTTTTCATCCCAGTTCTTTCAAAATCATTTATTATAACTTTACTCAAATTATTGATATTTTTAAAAAATTTATCAAGGCTCGTACAGTCGATTTCCAATAACGGTCGTCGAACTGCACTTACAGCTACCATTTCCAAATTTAATTAGACATAATTCCAAATCCAACCGTTAGATTTCAAATTTCTAATATTCATTGCAAAGCTCTTTTTGTTACGAACCCAATGGTTTCGGTTTCAGGAGAATCCGACGGTCGGATCTCCCGTAACGTCATTTCGAAGTCAATGGTCGAAATTCGTGAACTGCCGCGGCGCGGCGCGTTCTATTCAGGCCATTTAATATATATAATATATATACTATATACATTTCCTCGATTTCAATTCTAAACGTATTTTATAATTCGTTTTCAAAACAATTTCAAATTCATATTCAATTTTAAATCAAAACTGAATATTCCATATCATTAATATATAAATGATAATATTTTCAAAACGTTATATTTTGAAATCACTTCCTTTTCTATATTCATTATAAAAACGAATATAATCGATATAAATATCATTCGCGTCAAAATGGCGCAAATCTAATCAACACGGCTTTATATATTTCAATAACTTCGTTATTTTATTCAACAAATGAATATTTTCTTTAACACGTGAATATATATTTTATTCAACACATGAATATTTATTCATTCATACTGTAATAACCCGGAAATTCTGAGCCAATTTGAAATTTTTATTCTGGCAATTTTAGCGAATTTTGCATATTTAAAATGAATTATTTTAAATAATATCGACGGAAAATTTATATTGAATATATTTAGAACGTATATATTTATATACGTCATCGTTAGAATATAAATATTTATATATAATTATAAAAGGAATTGAAAATGGCGCGGTAGTTCGATAATTCGATTTCAAACTTCAATTGAATGTACCGGGTGCAAAACAAACCGGATTTTAGTGAAACCAAAAACATTATGATCTAATTGAGAATATCTTTCCAACGAATCCGAAAAATCAAAATTTCATAGCGGGGATCAAAAGATATGTCCAGTTGAAAATTCTGAATAGTCGCTATGGAATTCAGGCCCTGAAAAATAGACATTTTGCAAACGACATCGGATTTCGACGAAACCACTTTTGTTGAATCCGTGATGTAAAATGATTGGTAGATTCTAAATTTCATAATTTTTCGAATCAATATGTGAGTGTGGCAAAGGAAAACGCGTTTGACCAGTTTCAGTTGATTTTAATCGACTGGAAATTGGCCATTTTTCCAACGGTCTTAGAATTCGACGAAACTAGTTTTGTTAGGACCATATCGTCAATACGAAGCTAGAAAATATTTTTATGGAATTTTTCTAGTTAGTATGTGACCCCGGTAAATTGAAATGCGCGTTCAAATTCATATATAGAGTTATATGTTGGTTTTAACGGAAACTGATCGAAACGTTCGAATCAGCTTGCGACACATATCCCATTGTGTTCGGAATGAGGATAATTAGCTATGGACGACAGGTGGTGGGCCTCGTTTGGAGGTCGTATGTAAAAGTCAACTTTTTGAAAGTAAAATAATAAATAAATAAAACCTCTCTCTTCCCCCTTAATTCCCCCCCCCCCCATTTATTTTCTCAGAATCGAAATCAAAGATTAAAAAAAAAAAGAAGGAGACGGCGCAGCCGCGCCCTGGCTATCGCCGCCGCCCCCCTGGTTGATCGCCGCCACCTCCGAACCCATCCCCTCTTCCCCTGCGCCACCGCGCAACCGATTCCCCCCCCCCCCATCCTCCTCCACAGTTCGAAATCCCCCCCCCCCCCCCCGTTTTCCATCAGCCCCCCCTCGCCTGACCTCCGCCGCCTCCACCGATCTGACCACCCACATCAGCACCCCCATTGCCCCACTCCGCCACCAAATCGCAGCACACAAGCCCCTTTCCTCAATCCATAGCGAAATCTCCTCCTTCCATACTAAATGTGAGTCTTTTATTTTCCTTCTCTTTTGATTTTCAGTTTATAAGCATAGGAGTTTTCAGTTTAAAAAGATGTGATTTTTATCATGAAATTAGAGAAGGAAAATATGATTTTTATATTTTTAAAGTATTAAAAATATGATCTTTATTATGTAGAAGATGTAAAAATACGATTTTTGTTTATGTAGTGAATTAAAAATAAAAAAATTTACATGATAGGAATATTAGAAATATCATCTTTATATATGCAGCGAATAAAAATATAACCTTTATATTTGAAAAGGCGAAATCTTTATATGATGAATAGCGGGATAAAAATAGAATTTTTATCTATATAGCACCATTGAAAAAAATATATAATTTTTGTCTATATAGTAGCGAAGTAAAAATTTGATTT
The DNA here is from genome assembly GCA_030737875.1 of Allium sativum. Lineage (NCBI taxonomy): Eukaryota > Viridiplantae > Streptophyta > Magnoliopsida > Asparagales > Amaryllidaceae > Allium > Allium sativum. Next base: position 689,031,475 of record CM060922.1, read on the forward strand.
TTATATATTGAATAGCGAAGTAAAAATTCGATTTTTATATATTGAATAGCATAGTAAAAATTCGATTTTTATATATTGAATAGCATAGTAAAAATTCGATTTTTATATATTGAATAGCGAAGTAAAAATTCGATTTTTATATATTGAATAGCAAAGTAAAATTTTGATTTTTATATATTGAATAGCAAAATAAAAATTCGATTTTTACATATGTAGAGAATACGGGCAACGAAGGTGACAAAAAGGCGAGAACGATGAAGATTTTTATAAATGAAGAGTCGTGGTATTGGATAGCTTTCGGTGAGAATTTCTCACCTTTCAATTTCATTTTCTAGTTATATATATATATACTAGGATGCAGACGGTGTTTAGTAGCACCCGACACGCGTCATCCACAGACCATGGATGGCTTGTTTGTTAAATTGTTTGGATGTGTAGTTGGTTAGTTTATTTGGTTTGAATTGAATTGTTTGGTGAAATGAATGGATTTGATTGATGTGTGAATGGCGTGGGCCTTCACTAGACCGGGGATAAGGCTAGGCCTTGTCCCGTTTCTAGTATCGTGCCGTTATGCCACCGAAATTTTCAAAAATAAGTTAGAAAAATAAAAATATCATTTTTATTTTGTAAATGAACTGGATAAAAATTCATGTGTTCAAATAAAATATTTTATCGTTAAAAATATAATTTTTAACGTGAATGTGAATAAATAAATATTCATTTACAAATCGGACGGTTTGTTTATGTACACCTGTTTGAAGGACATTGATTGGGTCGATAAATTTTACACATCGCCCAACTGCACAACTAAAATCTGTGTTTGATTGTTTGAAACCCCACACGGGTGTTGGGATGAAATTTGAAGTTCACTCATCCTGATCGATTAAATATGTCGATCGATGGATCGACAGGCTGTTATAAGCATTAGATATCTATATTTGATGCTTATACAGGGTAGTGCACTTTGGATGATGGTTGACTATGTATCGTTGCTATTATATACATGTGTTGAATGGAATCCATATAATTAACTTTATATGGTGATTGATTGGGCCTCATTCCAATTTAGAAAATAAAGAATAATATAAAATAAAGGTTCATGTGTTGACAGTACTCATCCGTTGAGATTAGTCATGTGTTGAACTAAATATTTTAATAATAGAAATATTTGAAAAAGAAATATTTGAAAAAGAAATATTTGAAATAGAATATTTGGAAATAGAAATATATGAAGCCGTGTTGATTAGATTGACGCCATTTTGACGTGAACGATATTTATATCGATTTTATTCATTTTAAAATGAATATTGAAAAATGATTTCGAAGTCGAATATTTTGAATAGAAAATTTGAATTGAATCGAATAGAAAACCAAATTGAATTGAATCGAATAGAAAACCAAATTGAATTGAATCGAATAGAAAACCAATTTGAATTGAATCGAATAGAAAACCATTTTGAATTGAATCGAATAGAAAACCAAATTGAATTGAATCGAATAGAAAACCAATTTGAATTGAATCGAATATAAAACCAATTTGAATGAATCGAATAGAAAACCAATTTGAATTGAATCGAATAGAAAACAAATTTGAATTGAATCGAATAGAAAACCAATTTGAATTGAATCGAATAGAAAACCAATTTGAATTGAATCGAATAGAAAACCAATTTTAATTGAATCGAATATAAAACGAATTCGAATTGAATTGAATATATAATGAGTTTGATTTGAATAGAAAATGAATTTGATTTAAATTGAATTTGATTTGATTAGAAAACGAATTGAATTTGATTTGATTTGAAAAGAAATGGAATTTGATTTGAATAGAAAAGAAATTGAATTTAAGGGAATATATAACGAATTCGAATTGAACTGAATTGAAAAGAAAATGAATTCGAATCGAATTAAAATCGATTTGAATTGAAATCAAATAGAAATGAAAAATAAAAGGATTTGTAATAGAAAATTCAATTTTGATTTGAATTTGAAATAAAGGTTGAAATTGTTTTTGAAATGAATTCAAAACTATTTATAAAATTCGTTTTGAATAGTAATCGACGAAATATATATTATATATATTATATATATAATATAATGGCCTGAATAAAACGCGCCGCGCCGCGGCAGTTCGTGAATTTCGACCATTAACTTCGAACGGACATTACGGGAGATCCGACCGTCGGATTCTCCTAAAACAGGAACCGTTTGGTTCATATCGAAAAGAGCTTTCCAAGGAATATTAGAAATTTGAAATCTAACGGTTGGATTTGGAGATACGTCCAAATCAAATTTAAAAAAGGTCGTTGTAAGTGCAGTTCGATGGCCGTTAATGGAAATCGACTGTACGGGCCTTGATAAAATTATTAAAAATAGTAATAATTTGTGTAAAATCATAAGAAGTGATTTGGGAAAAATTGGGATGAAAAACTCCACATTTGCAAAGATAAAAATAGATTTTTATCAAAATGAACTAGTTTGGAACTAATATTAAAACCCATTTATTTTTAAATAAATAAATTGGATTTGAAATGGGTTTTAAATAGAATTAATGTGGGTTTATCGTGAACAGCATTTTAAATAACACCAGTTCTTTAACCCGATAATAAATAGAATGTGATTTGGGTTATCGTGAACTGTGTTTTAAATGACACTAGTTCTTTAACCCAGTAAAAGGAGTTTTAATGAATCTGCAATTAAATTGAAATGAGAATTGATAATTTAAATTATCAAATTTAGAAAATGAGCGAGAATGGAGTATCACCAGTTTTTCTCCAAAGCGATAGTTAAATCTTTAATTAGATTTGAACGTGAAATGGTAATTAATTTTACCGATAACACTGTGGTACTAGATATGGAGTATTACCAGTTTTTCTTCATGGGATGAATAGGTTGGGATTAGGAAATAAAATAAATAATTACTTCGGTGTGGTTCGCTAATCTCAACTAGTTTGGAAAACCATAATTTGGTTTGAAATGGCATCCAAAGGAAGATTAAAGGATAAATTTTAAAGAATTTATCTTGGATAAAATTAATGGGAACCTTTCCCTAAGAATTGAAATTTAGAAACTAGCTGTAGGTTAGTTAAGAAGAATGGTTTCCTGGGTATTGATCTGATGTTGGTTTCGGCCTTCGGGGTTAATATTTGGGAAATTGTTCTCTTGCTGATTTACGGTTAGTGGCTGCTGAATTGGAATGAGGCGTATGTTGTGTTTGTGTAACATTTGTTTTTAATATACGCGGGTTGTTCGGAAAGGCCGGGTTTATACCCATTCTGAATAACCAATTCGACGGTAAGTCGAAGATGAAGACGGTGGTTGAAGAGCGGAAGTCTTCACATCGTTTGGGTGATTACTGATGATCTTGATTGTGCTGTACACCCAAGATGAGGGACTCAGTTGGTGGTCGTCCAGACGTACTTGGAGATCAATGGATATGCGAGGAAAGTGCCTCCGGTTTCGTTCAGACCCAGAACGAACTTGTAAATGGATTGTGTGTCTGACATTGGATTTTATTCTGTGTTGATTGATTTCTGTTAAATATATATCTGTTTGGCGGCGGAGAATTTATTCTCTTACTTAACGACCTTCTCTGAGACGTACTGTAATAACCCGGAAAAGGCGAGCCAGTTTAAAATTTTTATTTTGGCAATTTTAGCGAATTTTGAATATTTAAAATGAATTATTTTAAATAATATCGACGAGAAATTTATTTTGAATATAATTCGAACGTATATATTATACACGTCGTCGTTAGAATATAAATATTTATATATAATTATAAATCGAATTGAAAATAGCGCGGTAGTTCGATGATTCGATTTCAAACTTCAATTGAATGTACCGGGTGCAAGACAATCCGGATTTTAGTGAAACAAAAAATAATGGAATCTAATTGTGAATATCTTTCCATCGAATCTGAAAAATCAAAATTTCATAGTGGAAATCAAAAGATATGTCCAGTTGAAAATTCTGAATAGTCGCTATGGAATTCAGGCCCTTAAAAATGGGAATTTTGCAAACGACCTCGGATTTCGACGAAACCACTTTCGTTGGGTCCGAGATGTCATGTTATTGCTAGATTCCAAATTTCATAATTTTTCGAATTAGTATGTGAGCGTGGCAGAGGAAAACGAGTTTGACCAGTTTTAGTTGATTTTATTCGACTGGAAAATGGCCATTTTTCCAACGGTCTCAGAATTCGACAAAACTAGTTTTGTTAGGACCGTATCGTCAATACGAAGTTATAAAATATTTTTATGAAATATTTAGAGTTAGTATGTGGCCCCGGTAAATTGAAATGCGCGTTCAAATTCAATATATAGAGTTATATGTTGATTTTAACGGAAACTGATCGAAACGATTGAATCGGCTTACGATACATATCCCAATGGGTTCGGAATGGGGGTATTACGCTAGGGATGACAGTCATTGGATTTGATTCTGAATTCGGATCAACAAGCAAATAATTGGAGGATTAATTAATAAATAATTAAAATAAAATATATATAACCAACACCCCCCCCCCCCCCCCCGTTACTTTTCCCACTTCAGAAGTCAAACCCCCCTTTTAAAAATCGCGATCTCCAAAATCGATGGCGACGGTGCCATCGCCCTACCTCACCGCCGCTTCAGGCGGAGCCACCCCCCCCCCCCCCCCACATCCTCCCCCTTCGCTCCGATCTTCCCTCTCTCCTCCTTCATCTGAAGACCACGCACGACACCCAACACAGGGACGAAACCGCACTGCCCCTAGATGCAGACACCACCGGGAACCGCCTCGGCTACCCCCACCGCACCACTGACCGATGCACACGACCACCAGCAGCCAATCCCCCCTCTAGTGACGCAAACAGCCACCCCCTCTCTCCTTTTTTTACTGTAAGTGTTTAATTTGTTTATTTAATTTTCTTTTTTGATTTAATATAAAATTTATATTGCTGTTGAATATAAAACTAGCATTGATTTTCATGAGAGAAAAGAAAGGATTTAAAAAAAAACGAATAGATTGGATTTTTAGCACAGAAAGGTGAAATTTTTAATAATAGAAAGGTCGGATCTTTATTTTAGAAAAGGCCGAATCCCTATATAGGAAAAGTAGGATTTTTACAAATAGAAAGATAGGATTTTTATTAGTTAAACAGTAAAGTAAAAATTCGATTTTTATATATTGAATAGCGAAGTAAAAATTTGATTTTTATATATTGAATAACGAAGTAAAAATTCGATTTTTATATATTGATCAGCGATGTAAAAATTCGATTTTTACATACGTGGTGGCTACGGGCGACGAAAGTGATAAGAGACGAGAGCGACGAAGATTTCTGCTTATGAAGTGTCGTGGAATTGGGATAGCTATTGGTGAGAATTTCTCACCTTTCAATTTCTTTTTCTAGTTATATATATATATATACTAGGATGCTGACGGTGCTTAGTAGCACCTGACACAATCGTCCACAGACCATGGACTTGTTTGTTTGGTTGTGTAGTTGGTTAGATTATTTGATCTAAATTTGGTTGTTTGGTGAATTGAATGGATTTGATTGATGTGTGAATGGCGTGGGCCTTCACTAGACCGGGGATAAGGCTAGGCCTCGTCCCGTTTCTAGTATCGTGCCGTTATGCCGCCGAAATTTTCTAAAACAAGTCAGAAAAATAAAAATATCATTTTATTGAATAAGTGAACTGAATAGAAATTCATGTGTTAAAATAAAATATTTTATCGTTAAAAATATAATTTTTAACGTGAAAGTGAATAAATAAACATTTATAAACAAATCGGCCGATTTGTTTATATACACTGATTTGACTGATATTGATTGGGTCGATAAATTTTACACATCGCCCAACTGCACAAATAAAATCTGCATTTGATTGTTTGAAAACCCCACATGGGTGTTGGGATGAAATTTGAAGTTCACTCATCCTGATTGATTAAATATGTCGATCGATTGATTGACAGGCAGTTATAAGCGTTAGATATATATATTTGATGCTTATACAGTGTAGTGCACTTTGGTTGATGATTGATTATTTTTCGATGCTATTATATACGTGTGATGTATGAAAATCCATATAATCAACATTATATGGTGATTGATTGGGCCTCATTCCAATTTAGAAAATAAAGAATATTATAATATAAAGGTTCATGTATTGACTGTACTCATCCGTTGAGATTAGTCATGTGTTGAACGAAATATTTTAATAATAAAATTTACATCTTTATCAATATAATATAAAGGTTCATGTGTTGACTGTACTCATCCGTTGAGATTAGTCATATGTTGAACGAAATATTTGAAAACGAAATATTTGAAAACGAAATATTTGTAATAGAAATATTTGATAAGGAAATATTTGAAATAGAAATATTTGAAATAGAATATGTGAAAATAGAAATATATGAAGCCGTGTTGATTTGATTGACGCTATTTTGACGCGAACGATATTTATATCGATTTTATTCATTTTAAAATGAATATTGAAAAGCAATTTTGAAATGAATTGAATATAAAACGATTTCGAAATGAATTGAATATAAAACGATTTCGAAATGAATTGAATATAAAGCGATTTCGAAATGAATTGAATATAAAACGAAACGAATTTGATTCAAATTGAAAACGAAATGAATTTGATTCAAATAGAAAATGAAATGAATTTGATTCAAATAGAAAACCAATTTGAATTGAATCGAATAGAAAACCAATTTGAATTGAATCGAATAGAAACCAATTTGAATTGAATCGAATAGAAAACCAATTTGAATTGAATCGAATAGAAAACCAATTTGAATTTAATTGAATTGAAAATGAATTTGAATTGAATTGAAAATGAATTCGAATTGAATTGAAAACGAATTGAATTGAATTCAAATTGAATTGAAATTTGAATTGAACAGAAATGAATTTTAAAACGAATTTATAAGGAAAAATTCAATTTTGATTTGAATTGAAATGGAAGTTGAAATTGTTTTTGAAACGAATTTAAAACTATTTATATAATTCGTTTTAAATAGAAATCGACGAAATATTTATTATATAATTTATATATAATAAAATGGCCTGAATAGAACGCGCCGCGCCGCGGCAGTTCGTGAATTTCGACCATTTATTTCAAACGGACATTACGGGAGATCCGACCGTCGGATTCTCCTAAAACCGGAACCGTTGGGTTCGTATCGAAAAGAGCTTTCTAAGAATATTAGAAATTTGAAATCTAACGGTTGGATTTGGAGATACGTCCTAATCAAATTTGAAAAAGGTCGCTGTAAGTGCAGTTCGATGGCCGTTGTTGGAAATCGACTGTACGGGCCTTGATAAAATTATTAAAAATAGTAATAATTTGTGTAAAATCATAAGAAATGATTTGGGAAAAATTGGGATGAAAAACTCCCTATTTGAAAAGATAAAAATAGATTTTTATCAAAATGAACTAGTTTTCAACTAAAATTAAAACCCATTTATTTTAAATAAATAAATTGGATTTGAAATGGGTTGTAAATAGAATATGATTTGGGTTTGTCATGAACTGTGTTTTAAATGACATTAGTCCTTTAACCCAGTAAAAGGAGTTTTTAATGAATCTGCAATTAAATTGAATGTGAATTGATAATTTAAATTATCAAATTTAGAAAGTAACGAGGATGGAGTATTACCAGTTTTGCTCCAAAGCGATAGTTAAATCTTTAATTAGATTTGAACGTGAAATGGTAATTAATTTTACCAATAACACCACGGTGTTAGATATGGAGTATTACCAGTTTTGCTTCATGGGATGAATAGGTTGGGATTGGGAAATAAAATAAATAATTACTTCGGTGTGGTTTGCTAATCTCGACTAGTTTAGAAAAACCATAATTTGGTTTGAAATGACATCCAAAGGAAGATTAAAGGATAAATTTTAAAGAATTTATCTTGGATAAAATTAATGGGAACCTTTCCCTAAGAATATGAAATTAGAAACTAGTTGTAGGTTAGTTAAGAAGAATGGTTTCCTGGGTATTGATCTGATGTTGGTTTCGGTCTTCGGGGTTAATATTTGGAAAATTGTTCTCTAGCTGATTTACGGTTAGTGACTAATGAATTGGAATGAGGCGTATCTTGTGTTTGTGTAACATTTGTTTTTAATATACGCGGGTTGTTCGGAAAGGCCGGGTTTACACCCATTCTGAATAACCGATTCGACGATATGTCGAAGATGAAGACGGTGGTCGAAGACCGGAAGTCTTCACATCGTTTGGATAATTACTGACGATCCTGATTGGGCTGTACACCCAAGAGGATGGAAATAGTTGGTGGTCGTCCAGACGTACTTGGAGATCGATGGATATGCGAGGAAAGCGCCTACGGTTTTGTTCAGACCCAGAACGAACTTGTAAATGGATTGTGTGTCTGACATTCAATTTTATTCTGTGTTGATTGATTTCTGTTAAATATATATCTGTTTGGCGGCGGAGAATTTATTCTCTTGCTTAACGCCCTTCTCTGAGACGTACGAGCTTAGAGGTTATATATCGATAGATATCAATCGCATGGCATGAATTGCCTGTGTGGCACGCTGAGTTGCATAGATCAAGGCTTCTGTTGAAAAGCAAAGTCTTGTGATTGATGATCAAAGCACGGCCTTTGTGGCGTAGCTTTGTGTATAGCGTGGATTTGCGAGCCTCACACCTCGGTATGAGTCAAAAACGGGATAAGGACTGCAGGGAGAGCACGACGTTTCTTTCTAGCTTTGGTGTTGTCAGTGACTTACCAGCCCTGACATTTACATACTTTTCACCTATGTTGTTGTTGGATGAGGCACCTCGATTTTAGGTCTGTAAGGACCGGGAAACGTGTGTTCAGGAATACTAATCCTCTAATGTAAGTGAGGACCGGCCCTGAAGATCCAGGATTGCCCAGAGTGTGTAGTCCTGAGGCATTTGCTAGAGTGTCTCGAAGCGGAGAGGAGCTTGCCCCTTGCCTCGACTCATGACGGAAATCCAATTTCCAATACGTGTATTGCGGTTTTAATTGTAGAACTAGTATGGCGACATGATATATGGTACCCATGCCGCCTATGATTTATATTTATGATTGAAATGTTTTGACACTATACACTTATTATAGTATCAAATGATTTGTTTTAAACGTACCAAGCATGTTTGGCTATTATAAGGGAAAACCCTATCCTTCGGCTTGCGTTGCATTGTGTGATGGGACCTGGGTCTTATAATAGCTTCATTTTTCGAAAAAGCATTGCGCTGTTTATTCTATGCACTGGTATTCTTGGGAGGAAACCCGTTCCGTGTTATACGGCGTGGTCCCTTGAATTACTCTCTTTTAAAGTAAAGTTTTAAATAACTGTTTTAGTTCTCACACCAGTCACATGACTGACCTAGAGTTTATTGTTTTAACCTAAACTCTGGGTGCCCCTATTTTTGACATGGACAGCTAGTAGTTTTAGTTTTGCAGATTTATATTCACAGGATCCTGATTTACAGCTGGAATGATGCTCGGAAAGCTCTGTATCCGTGTATTACTTTCAGTTGTGTTTTGTATTATTTTCCGCTGCTATGTAATTTATTGTAATCTCTGATATTTTATTGAATGTAATTTATTCATTTATACTATGTATATTCTTGTATCTGATGGAATTGTTGTAATAGCAATGAAATGTTTTTCTGTCTACGTTCCAATTTGTCCTGTTCTCAAAACGAATAGGGGTTTCGAACGGTCTAGATCGGTTTAATGACTGATTCGGATCGAGCGAAATTCCCGGCCGTCACATTTGGTATCAGAGCTTTGGTTTACAGAGCTCGAGAACATGACACATTAGAACCATACGAAAGAATTCATCAGAAATTGGATTAGTAATATCCAATTAGAATGACTCGTTAGAGATAGGATCAGTAGTATCCTAGAACGAGTGTGAAGAGTATATTTTTCAAATGAAAACAATTTTGTTTTGAAAATTTAAACCATTTTATAAGTATTTTAATATTTTATTTATTTTAAATTTGGACAATCTAGTATATATAGGTTTTGCATATACGCGTCATGAACGTATATTCGAGGTTTTAATATATTAGATAGATATAGAGTCACATTTTAGTTGCCCGGACATGATTCTGAAGATGGCGCGTCATCACCAGTATTTATTTTCGTGTTTCGAAGGTGTGATTTTCTATATATTTCCATTAGACTGGTGTGAGAACCAAAACTTATATAGATAGATTCATTTGTTGTGAATTGGCATCAAAACATGATTTTCAGTATATGTATCAAAATTATGAATTTGAAACTCTAATTCACTAATTGATTGATGTTTGTGTTGTTTGTTTATTTGTCTGATAATTTTGAACCATTATGCCTAATTGAACCAAATACTGAACTATATTGAAAATTGGTCGCATTTGCTTGCATATACATATACTTACATTGAACAGGTCATAGCAAGGAGGCTAGAGCAGAGAATAAAATTTGTTTGCCCGACAAATAGGTATTTATCATAATTTACTGTTTTGTTTGGGTGTTATGAGCCTATTGGCTAGCCGCTTGGCTTTTTCTTTTTCTTTTTGAGATCAGAAGGCCTATATGGCAATTTCGGGATTTTCCCGTGGCTCCCGGTGCAGGGGAGGTTATGGCGAAATTTTTCGAAAATTTAGGGTGTTAGCCAAATTTTTGAAAATTTGAAAATTCTCAAAAACTGAAAAGTTGGAGAATGGAAGCCAGATCGAACGTAGAGTTGATTAATCAAACCACTTTCGACTTTGTTCCTTTTCGGGGACGAAAAGTTTTAAGTGGGGGAGATTGTAATAACCCGGAAAAGGCGAGCCAGTTTAAAATTTTAATTTTGGCAATTTTAGCGAATTTTGAATATTTAAAATGAATTATTTTAAATAATATCGACGAGAAATATATTTTGAATATAATTCGAACGTACATATTATATATGTCGTCGTTAGAATATAAATATTTATATATAATTATAAATCGAATTGAAAATGGCGCGGTAGTTCGATAATTCGATTTCAAACTTCAATTGAATGTACCGGGTGCAAAACAATCCGGATTTTAGTGAAACCAAAAATAATGGAATCTATTTGTGAATATCTTTCCAACGAATCTGAAAAATCAAAATTTCATAAAGGGAATCAAAAGATATGTCCAGTTAAAAATTCTGAATAGTCGCTATGGAATTCAGTCCCTTAAAATGGGAATTTTGCAAACAACCTCGGATTTCGACGAAACCACTTTTGTTGGGTCCGTGATGTCAAGTTATTGCTAGATTCCAAATTTCATAATTTTTCGAATCAGTATGTGAGCGTGGCAGAGGAAAACGCGTTTGACCAGTTTCAGTTGATTTTAATCGACTGGAAAATGGCCATTTTTCCAACTGTCTCAGAATTCAACGAAACTAGTTTTGTTAGGACCGTATCGTCAATACGAAGCTAGAAAATATTTTTATGAAATTTTTAGAGTTAGTATGTGGCCCCGGTAAATTGAAATGCGCGTTCAAATTCAACATATAGAGTTATATGTTGATTTTAACGAAAACTGATCGAAACGATCGAATCAGCTTACGATACATATCCCATTGGGTTCGGAATAGGGGTATTACGCTAGGGACGACAGTCATTGGATTTGATTCTGAATTCGGATCAACAAGCAAACAATTGGAGGATTAATTAATAAATAATTAAAATAAAATAAATATAACCAACACCCCCCCCCCCCCATTACTTTTCCCACTTCAGAAGTCAAACCCCCCTTTTAAAAATCGCGATCTCCAAAATCGATGGCGACGGTGCCATCGCCCTACCTCACCGCCGCTTCAGGCGGAGCCACCCCCCCCCCCCCCCCACATCCTCCCCTTTCGCTTCGATCTTCCCCCTCTCCTCCTTCATCTGAAGACCGCGCACGACACCCAACACTGGGACGAAACCGCACCGCCCCTGGATGCAGCCACCACCGGGAACCGCCTCGGCTGCCCCCGCCGCACCCCTGACCGATGCACACGACCACCAGCAGCCAATCCCCCCTCTAGTGACGCAAACAGCCACCCCCTCTCTCCTTTTTTTACTGTAAGTGTTTAATTTGTTTATTTAATTTTCTTTTCTGATTTAATATAAAATTTATATTGTTGTTGAATATAAAACTAGCATTGATTTTCATGAGAGAAAAGAAAGGATTTAAAAAAAACGAATAGATTGGATTTTTAGCACAGAAAGGTGAAATTTTTAATAATAGAAAGGTCGGATCTTTATTTTAGAAAAGGCCGAATCCCTATATAGGAAAAGTAGGATTTTTACAAATAGAAAGATAGGATTTTTATTAGTTAAACGATGAAGTAAAAATTCGATTTTTATATATTGAATAGCGAAGTAAAAATTTGATTTTTATATATTGAATAACGAAGTAAAAAATTTGATTTTTATATATTGAATAGCGAAGTAAAATTTCGATTTTTACATATGTAGTGGCTACGGGCGACGAAAGTGATAAGAGACGAGAGCGACGAAGATTTCTGCTTATGAAGTGTCGTGGAATTGGGATAGCTATTGGTGAGAATTTCTCACCTTTCAATTTCCTTTTCTAGTTATATATATATACTAGGATGCTGACGGTGCTTAGTAGCACCCGACACAATCGTCCACAGACCATGGACTTGTTTGTTTGGTTGTGTTGTTGGTTAGATTATTTGATCTAAATTTGGTTGTTTGGTGAATTGAATGGATTTGATTGATGTGTGAATGGCGTGGGCCTTCACTAGACTGGGGATAAGGTTAGGCCTCGTCCCGTTTCTAGTATCGTGCCGTTATGCCGCCGAAATTTTCTAAAACAAGTCAGAAAAATAAAAATATCATTTTATTGAATAAGTGAACTGAATAGAAATTCATGTGTTAAAATAAAATATTTTATCGTTATAAATATAATTTTTAACGTGAAAGTGAATAAAATAAATATTTATAAACAAATCGGCCGATTTGTTTATATACACTGATTTGACTGATATTGATTGGGTCGATAAATTTTACACATCGCACAACTGCACAAATAAAATCTGCGTTTAATTGTTTGAAAACCCCACACGGGTGTTGGGATGAAATTTGAAGTTCACTCATCCTGATTGATTGAATATGTCGATCGATTGATTGACAGGCTGTTATAAGCGTTAGATATCTATATTTGATGCTTATACAGTGTAGTGCACTTTGGTTGATGGTTGATTATTTTTCAATGCTATTATGTACGTGTGATGTATGTAAATCCATATAATCAACATTATATGGTAATTGATTGGGCCTCATTCCAAATTAGAAAATAAAGAATATTATAATATAAAGGTTCATGTATTGACTGTACTCATCCGTTGAGATTAGTCATGTGTTGAACGAAATATTTTAATAATAAAATTTACATCTTTATCAATATAATATAAAGGTTCATGTATTGACTGTACTCATCCATTCAGATTAGTCATGGGTTGAACGATATTTTTGAAAACGAAATATTTGAAAATGAAATATTTGTAATAGAAATATTTGAAAAGGAAATATTTGAAATAGAAATATTTGAAATAGAATATGTGAAAATAGAAATATATGAATCCGTGTTGATTAGATTGACGCTATTTTGACGTGAACGATATTTATATCGATTTTATTCATTTTAAAATGAATATTGAAAAGCGATTTCGAAATGAATTGAATATAAAACGATTTCGAAATGAATTGAATGTAAAACGGTTTCGAAATGAATTGAATATAAACGAAATAAATTTGATTCAAATAGAAAAAGAAATGAATTTGATTCAAATAGAAAACGAAATGAATTTGATTCAAATAGAAAACGAAATGAATTTGATTCAAATAGAAAACCAATTTGAAATGAATCGAATAGAAAACCAATTTTAATTGAATCGAATAGAAACCAATTTGAATTGAATCGAATAGAAAAACAATTTGAATTGAATCGAATAGAAAACCAATTTGAATTGAATTGAATTTAAAACGAATTCGAATTGAATTGAAAACGAATTCGAATTGGATTGAAAACGAATTGAATTGAATTCAAATTGAATTGAAATTTGAATTGAATAGAAATGAATTTTAAAACGAATTTATAAGGAAAAAATCAATTTTGATTTGAATTGAAATGGAAGTTGAAATTGTTTTTGAAACGAATTTAAAACTATTTATATAATTCGTTTTAAATAGAAATCGACGAAATATTTATTATATATATTATATATATAATAAAATGGCCTGAATAGAACGCGTCGCGCCGCGGCAGTTCGTGAATTTCGACCATTTATTTCAAACGGACATTACGGGAGATCCGACCGTCGGATTCTCCTAAAACCGGAACCGTTGGGTTCGTATCGAAAAGAGCTTTCTAATAAATATTAGAAATTTGAAATCTAACGGTTGGATTTGGAGATACGTCCAAATAAAATTTGAAAAAGGTCGCTGTAAGTGCAGTTCGATGGCCGTTGTTGGAAATCGACTGTACGGGCCTTGATAAAATTATTAAAAATAGTAATAATTTGTGTAAAATCATAAGAAATGATTTGGGAAAAATTGGGATGAAAAACTCCCTATTTGAAAAGATAAAAATAGATTTTTATCAAAATGAACTAGTTTTCAACTAAAATTAAAACCCATTTATTTTAAATAAATAAATTGGATTTGAAATGGGTTGTAAATAAAATATGATTTGGGTTTGTCATGAACTGTGTTTTAAATGACATTAGTCCTTTAACCCAGTAAAAGGAGTTTTTAATGAATCTGCAATTAAATTGAATGTGAATTGATAATTTAAATTATCAAATTTAGAAAGTGAGCGAGGATGGAGTATTACCAGTTTTGCTCCAAAGCGATAGTTAAATCTTTAATTAGATTTGAACGTGAAATGATAATTAATTTTACCAATAACACCACAGTGTTAGATATGGAGTATTATCAGTTTTGCTTCATGGTATGAATAGGTTGGGATTGGGAAATAAAATAAATAATTACTTCGGTGTGGTTTGCTAATCTCGACTAGTTGTAGAAATCTAGTATTGCGGTTTTAATTGTAGAACTAGTATGGCGACATGATATATGGTACCCATGCCGCCTATGATTTATATTTATGATTGAAATGTTTTGACACTATACACTTATTATAGTATCAAATGATTTGTTTTAAACGTACCAAGCATGTTTGGCTATTATAAGGGAAAACCCTATCCTCCGGCTTGCGTTGCATTATGTAATGGGACCTGGGTCTTATAATAGCTTCATTTTTCGAAAAAGCATTGCACTGTTTATTCTATGCACTGGTATTCTTAGGAGGAAACCCGTTCCGTGTTATACGTCGTGGTCCCTTGAATTACTCTCTTTTAAAGTAAAGTTTTAAATAACTGTTTTAGTTCTCACACCAGTCACATGACTGACCTGGAGTTTATTGTTTTAACCTAAACTCTGGGTGCCCCTATTTTCGACACGGGCAGCTAGTAGTTTTAGTTTTGCAGATTTATATTCACAGGATCCTGATTTACAGCTGGAACGATGCTCGGAAAGCTCTGCATCCGTGTATTACTTTCAGTTGTGTTTTGTATTATTTTCCGCTGCTATGTAATTTATTGTAATCTCTGATATTTTATTGAATGTAATTTATTTATTTATACTCTGTATATTCTTGTATCTGATGGAATTGTTGTAATAGGAATGAAATGTTCTTCTGTCTGCGTTCCAATTTGTCCTGTTCTCAAAACGATCAGGGGTTTCGAACGGTCTAGATCTGTTTAACGACTGATTCGAATCGAGCGAAATTCCCGGCCGTCACACGTACGAGCTTAGAGGTTATATATCGATATATATCAATCGCATGGCATGAATTGCCTGTGTGGCACGCTGAGTTGCATGGATCAAGGCTTCTGTTGAAAAGAAAAGTCGTGTG
This sequence comes from Allium sativum, assembly GCA_030737875.1. Lineage (NCBI taxonomy): Eukaryota > Viridiplantae > Streptophyta > Magnoliopsida > Asparagales > Amaryllidaceae > Allium > Allium sativum. The sequence continues at coordinate 689,047,407 of CM060922.1, forward strand.
GTTGATGATCAAAGCACGGCCTACGTGGCAGCTTTGTGTATAGCGTGGATTCGCGAGCCCCACACCTCAGTATGAGTCAAAAACGGGATGAGGACCCAAGGAGTGCACGACGTTTCTTTCTAGCTATGGGTGGTGTCAGTGACCTACCAGCCCTGACATTTATATACTTTTCACCTTTGTGGTTTGGATGCGAGGCGCCTCGATTATAGGTCCTATAGGGTTGGGAAACGTGTGTTCAGGAATAATTAATCCTCAAACGTAAGAGAGGACCGGTCTTGGAGGATCCCAGGGTTACCCAGAGTGTGTAGTCCTGAGGCATTTGCTAGAGTGTCTCGAAGCGAAGAGGAGCTTGCCCCTTGCCTCGACTCATGACGGAAATACAATTTCCAATACGTGATATTGCGGTTTTAATTGTAGAACTAGTATGGCGACATAGTAGATGGTAGTTATGCCGCCTATGATTGATATTTATGATTGAAATTGTTTTGACACTATACACTTATTATAGTATCAAATGATGTGTTTTAAACGTACCAAGCATGTTTGGCTATTATAAGGGAAAACCCTATCCTCTGGCTTGCGTTGCATTGTGTGATGGGACCTGGGTCTTATAATAGCTTCATTTTTCGAAAAAGCATTGCGTTGTTTATTGATTTGCACTGGTATTCTTGGAAGGAAACCCGTTCCATGTTATACGGCGTGGTCCCTTGAATTACTCTCTTTTAAAGTAAAGTTTTAAATAACTGTTTTAGTTCTCACACCAGTCACATGACTGACCTGGAGTTTATTGTTTTAACCTAAACTCTGGGTGCCCCTATTTTCCGCACGGGCAGCTAGTAGTTTTGGTTTTGCAGATTTATATTCACATGATCCTGGTTTACAGCTGGAATGGTATCCGGAAAGCTCTGTATCCGTATATCACCTTCAGTTGTGCTTTGTATTATTTTCCACTGCTATGTAATTTATTGTAATCTCTGATATTTATCGAATGTAATTTATTCATTTATACTCTGTATATTCTTGTATCTGATGGAATTGTTGTAATAGCAATGAAATGTTCTTCTGTTTGTGTTCTGATTTGTCGTGTTCTCAAAACGATCAGGGTTTTCGAACGGTCTAGATCGGTTTAACGACTGATTCAGATCGAGCGAAATTCGAGGCCGTCACACTTACTTACAAAAAAAATGTGAATTTTAATGAATATTTTATTCAACACATGAATATTTATTAATTCTTACTTACAATAAAAATGTGAAATTTATTGTATAAATATTTTATTCAACACATGAATATTTTCAACACATGAATGGTTTCAACACATGAATATTCTCAACACATGAGTATTGTCAACACATGACTATTTTGTTTATTCAACACATGAATATAATTTATTTTCTAAATTGCAATGAGACCCACTCAATTACCATATAATGTTATTTATATGGATTCTATACAACACATGTTTATAATAGCAATGATAAATAATCAACCATCATCCAGAGTGCACCACACAACTGTCTGTCAACCTATCGATTGACATACAACTAAATAATTGGGATTAGTGTACATCAAATATCATCCCAACACCCGTGCGGGGTTTCAATCAACAAACACTGAATATTATTTGTGCAATTGGGCGATGTGTAAAATTTATCGTCCCAATCAATATCCTTCAAATGGGTGTACATAAACAAATCGTTCGATTTGTAAATGAATATTTATTTATTCACATTCACATTAAACTTATATTTTTAACTATAAATAATTTATTTCAACACATGAATATATATTTTATTTCATTCTACATCACAATCAATTTTCACAACACACAAAATCAAACTAGTCGTCCATGGTCTGTGGACGACGGGTGTCGGGTGCTGTTAAGCACCGTCTGCATCCTAGTATATAATTTTAACTAGAAAATAAGAATTAAAGTGAGAAGTTCTCACCCATAAGCTAAACCAAACGCCACGACTCTTCGTATGTAGAAATCTTCACTGTTCTCGCCTTTTGTCACTTTTGTCATCCGTGTTCGCTACATTTATCAAAAATCACATTTTTATATTCTCTATTATATAAAAATCATATTTTTGAAGCGCTACTATATATATGAAGATTATATTTTTAGTTCAACTCCACTTAGATAAAAATCATATTTTTATCATTTCTTCACATAGATAAAACTCGTAACTTTATCCCTTCGTTTGCCCTATAAAAATCACAACTTTCAAGCGATAAAAATCCAATCTTTCCTCTTGTAAAAACCAAATCTCTACATGGTAAAAATCAAACTTTTACTTCGTCACTACATGTATAAAGATCATATCTTTACATAACGAAAAATCTAACTTTTATACACCATGTTAAATATAATAAAGATCACTTCTTTCTATAAGGATATATATAACAAAAATCAGATTTTTATTTCGCTACATAAATAAAAATCATATTTTTATTTCTACTTCATATATTTTTACAATGCTTCTTTCTATATAAAAATTATATTTCTACATTTCTACTGCTTATATAAAGATCGAATTTTTATCTTTACTTTATATATAAAAAAACGAATTTTTATCTTAATGATATCCATATAAAGATCGTATCTTTATCATAATGAAAACATTATAAAAATCGTATTTTTATCTATCAAAATCATATTTTTATAATTCTTCCTACAAATAAGAATTATGTTTTTATCGCCATTCTGCATATATAAAAATTGAATCTTTAGTTTTAAAAATCTAATCATTTCTAATTTAAAAATCAAATCTTTTTCATTTTAAAAATCAAATCTTTACGTTTTTAAAAATCAAATCTTTTCACCTATTACATAAAGAAAACTGAATTTTATTCTGAGAAACCAATTACCCTAACTAAACAAAACAAGAATAAATAAAACAAAAATTAAAACTCACTTTCATTGTCAAAATCGAAGTTGTGGCTGCAGGGGGTCCACGTCCGAACCATTGTCGGAGGATATGCGCCAGGGGTCGGGGATTCAGGGGAGGAGGCGCGGATGTCGGGGTGGGGCCACAGGCGGCTAGGGTTTCGCTGCCTTGGACAGGTTTACTCATTTTAAGAGAGGAAAGAGAGAACGACGAGAGGAGGGGATGGCCAGGAAGGGGGCAGAACCGGTCGTGGTGGGACCTGGAATGGTGGCGGCAGCCTGAAATTGGGGGTTAGGGTTTATTTGGAGGTTGCGTTGGAAGTGGAGAGAGGAGGGATGGCCAGAGGGGTTCAGCGCGGTGGGGGAGAAGCCAGGGATGGTCGGCCGACGGTGGTGGTGGGGCGCGCGCCCCTAGGCGATGGCGATTCCGATCTGAACGGGGGGAGGGGGGATTACGGGGTCAACAGGTTTTTTTTATAAGTGAGGGAGAGAGAGTGTAGTGTAGGTTATATAATATATATATATATATATATATATATTTAATTTAATTTATTTCTAAAAAGTTACTTTTTTATTTGATCTCCAATTCAAACCCAACGATTGTCGCCCTTAGCTAATTACCCCCATTCCAAACACAGTGGGATATGTATCGTAAGCCGATTCGGCTGTTTCGATAGGTTTTCGTCAAAATTAAAATGTATATATATATATTCAATTTGAACGCACATTTCAATTTACCAGGGCCACATATGGACTCTAAAAATTCCCAAAAAATATTCTCTAGCTTAGTATTGACGATACGGTTCTAACAAAACTAATTTCGTCAAATTCCGAGACCGTTTGAAAAATGGCCATTTTCTGGTCGATTGAAATTGACTAAAACCGTTAAAACACGTTTTACTTCGCCACACTCACATATTGATTCAGAAAATTATGAATTTTGGAATCTAGCAATAATTCAACATCCCGGATCCAACAAAAGTGGTTTCGTCGAAAACAGAGGTCATTTGCAAAATTTCCATTTTTAAGGGCCAGAATTCCATAATGACTATTCTGAATTTTCAATTGGACGTAACTTTTGATTCCCGCTATGAAATTTCAATTTTTCGAATTTGTTGGAAAGATATTTTCAAATAGATTCTAATATTTTTGGTTTCGCTAAAATCCGGTTTATTTTGAATCCTGCACATTCATTTGAAATTTGAAATCGAATTTTCAAACTACCGCGCCATTTCCAATTCCTTTTATAATTAAAAATAAATATTTATATTCTAACGACGATTCAAATAAATTTATACGTTCTATTTCTATTCAAAATAAATTTCTCGTCATTATTATTTAAAATAAATCATTTTAAATATTCAAAATTCATTAAAATTGCCAAAATAAAAATTTTAAATTGGCTCTGATTTTCGGGTTATTACAATAATGATAACGGTCGGTTTGTCCATTCAGGCATTTTATTCCTGCATAAATTCAAACGATCTCCAAATCGCTCCAAACTAGTTCCATTTTGTAGCCCTCGTCCATACGATCCAAACGGATCCTATTTTTCTGAATTCCGAAAATGTATGACAAAGATATAATATTATCCAGCTTATATACTATTTTATTTAAAATTTATAATTATTATTTTTGTGCCTTACCCTTTTTATCGGGCCCAACTACCCAATCAAAAAACCCAACCCGCTATCAATTTAAATCATGTGCAAATCATCTTCCCAAATAGACGTATACTCATGATCCAAACTTCCTCATAGCCATTGCAACCTTCCCTAAGCTCAGTCGCATTTGTTCCTCCACGAATTGATAAACCAGGTCCACCGTTATTCTCCTTGTCGAAATCTTCACCAACCACTGACCTCCAGACCAACTCGAACACCACTATCTGGACCGCGACTTCAGACCAATCACGCAGGCTCCAGGAATTTCCATGACAAATTTTGTCATTGATTCCATCAAAACTTTTCCCAACCACTCTCCTCGATCTCAGCAACCCAAATATGAACTCAGAACGATTCAGTACTTCTTAGATCTCACCAAAAATTGAACCCTGGGTTCGTTGTCATCATATTTCGCGAACATTATCTATGTCGAACCCCATAATATGTACATGAGAATGATGCTCTGCTTGCCATATATATATATATATATATATATATATAAACTGTGATTTTAAGAATTTTATGTGAGTTTGTCTTACTTTTTTTTGCAAAGCATGATTTTTTTTCTTTTTTTATGTAGCCCCAACTAGCGGATTGAATCGTTTGACCAGGATGAGGAAGAAATTAGGTTTATCATGGTTAGTGTAGTATATATATATATGCAGGGTAAGTAGCTTCTGGCACAAGCTTTGTATATTATTTAATTAACTTATATCGTATCGTTTCTTGTATTCATTATTTAAAATTCCATATAGTCACATATGATATCCAATTTCATTGAAAATGGACATATAACTATATTTTTACATTACGGAACCAATGAAACTTGTTTCGTTGAATTCCTATTCCGTTTGCTCACACAACGTTTTTTAAATTCAAAATATTGATTATTTTTCACATTTAAATTTCGCATGGCTACATACTGAGTCAAAAAATCACAAAATTTGAAATTTAATAATAATTTAATATTCCAGATCCAGTCAAATTAATTTCGTTGAAAACGGAGGTCGTTTGCAAAAATGGCTATTTTCTAAGGCTCTAAATAAACCAATTAAATATTAATATATTTTAAAAAATAATTCAATATCAATAAACTAATATTATCGTATATATTCACATAGAATATCATACAACAATAAAATAAACACACTTGGATTTATAACTCGATATTCTCCAGTCCAAGTTAAATCGATATTCCATTTATATTAAAAATCCAGTTATAATATAAATAAATCGTTATAAATTATAAATGAATTCCATAGCGACTTTCTGAAAATTTGATTTGGACATAACTCACAATATACACGATGAAATCTCGATTTTTCTCTTCCATCAGAAAAATATAGTTCACTAGATCTAAACGTTTCTAGTTTCACAGAAATCCGACTTAAAACGGATTCTGTATATTCAATTGAAGTTCAAAACTCAATAATATGAACTACCGCGCCATTATGAGCTTGATTATAATTATAATATAATTAATACATTCTAACGGCGTTTATTAAATAGATTCATTATTAAAATTCGAATCTAAACTCAACCAAATCTCTTATACTATCCAAATCACACAATATTGCCAATTCTACTATTTTGGATTATTTCAAAATTAAATATATTATTCTATTAATTATATTAATTAAATATTCAATATAATTTAATTCAAGTTGTTTTAAATTACCAAATAAATATTCAAATAATTAAATAAATTAATTATTCGACCGTTAAAAATACGGGACGTTACACCATTGCCTTGGACATTAAGAGAAGTTGTGCTGATTTACTTAAGCTTATGTTTCCAGACAGCTAGTTCCCCTGATAGAGCCGTCAAAACTATGGAAACGGAACATAATGTACAAGATTCAGAAGTTGAAGATCCCATTGTTCCTACCTGTAACACCCCATAATTTTAAAGAACATTAAAAAAAGAATAGTTAATTTAATTTTGGTAATTAAGTAAAATGGACTGTACCATTGCGTTCTGCTCGGAATTCTGGTTCAGATAGGCTCCGAGTTTGCGTAATACAGACATTGTATGAAGAAGATATTAAGATTTGAAATTTGTATACGTATAAGAGAAATATATATAAACAAATCAGTCTATAAATTCAAAATAATTCAAAATAATTCAAAATCAAAGTGGGAAGAGGACACGGGATTTGGACCCGTTGGGGGTCGACCCACGCCCCAAGGGGTCGACCCACTCAAGGGTGTGTCGACCTTAGGGTCGACCCTGGGATAGACCCACCACAGATCCATCCAGGTTCATTTCCTGAACCTGGACTTGTTTCTGAATGAGATTCGTTGGAAAAAGTCTATATAAGGGCTGGCATTTCTATTGTTTTATAACCTAAAACAATGGAGACAAGAAGATGCTGCGTCAGCTTAGATTGAATTAGACTGTCTTCTACAACAACAACTTATACGTATACAAGAATCTCTTCTGCAATATCAGCATACAATTCTCTGTTCTTTATATCCAATCTTTGTAAGTTCATGTTACTTTTAGATATAAATATTTAACAGTAATCTTGTCATGTTAATAAATTGTATATAAACCTATGCCAGTTAAGAAACTGATTAATATTTAAATAGATCTGCTATAATGACATATGAAATTTTCTATACGCCTATTTTGTTATTCATTTATTACTATATGCCTATTTCTGTGCTTATTTCTGCTATATATGCCTATTTATGTTCTTCTTTCTCTCTCATTCCCTTTTAATTTTTATAGCATATGCTACTTTCGAGCCTAGGCCAATATCGCTGAAATATGCATATGAATGAAATTGGGATTAATTGGGAATGACTGGGAATGGTAATTTGTGGGCATAACCTGTACAATTAATATGAATAAAATTTGGGGTATAACTTATACTGTGTAATATAACTGAAATATAGGGTGTATGAACATGTAATCATATGGGCTTAACTCAAAGATTAAGTGGGACATGATAATGGAACTGTATGTCACTTATGTAATATTTTTAATCTATTGGGGATTAAGTAAACTTGTTAATCTATTGGGGTTGTAGGGACACTATTAACCCATGTAAAACTTAAAATATGGAAATATTAGTTGACTAGGGACATAAGTTTAGGGTTTTGACTTTTGTCATCTGTTGTGTGGGACCCATAATAGTCAGTAACCCATTATGGCATTAAAAGGGGATGCCGCACTAGATAGGGGTCATGGCACGCTTCCTGAGCTAATTACAAGAGGTTTGTTTGGGATGGGGGGTTCTGATGGCGCATTCCAACAGGGTCATGTGCGTGCATGGATACAGTCTATCTGGGAAAATAAGATGCCATAACACCTATAAATAGGAATGTGTCCTTCTGGTGGTTGCCACTTTCGAAAGTAATACACCCTATTGTGGGGATGACACAAAGTATTTACGTGGTAAGGAGTCAATCGTTGAGGATAGTAATTAGGGTACATCTAGTTCTGTTTAGGTACCTATTATTTCTATTTGGGGTAACACCCGTTATTTCTGTTTAGTTACCTATTATTCTATTTGGGGTAAAACCTGTTACTAGAAGTACACCTATGTCTACCATTTTTGTTTTGTTGGGATCACTCTACTTCTATTAAGTGATTAAAAACCACTTAATTCGGTATACTAGTGTTGGTGCAGAGAAAGTATTTGGGAAGCATAGTTTATCCTGTTTATACTTGTTATATACTGCAGTTATCTCTCATCCAGTTTATTTACATTCTCAAAACTTCTATTTATTTATATGCTAAAAATCACTGGACTCACCAGACTTTATGTCTGACCCATTTTGTTTCCTTTTCTCTCTCTCTTCCTTCCCCCCAGGTTCTCAGGGTGGGAACACTCAGGCTTGATTAGGACTCTCACTCCTGATTCTTCTTGGATTTGGATCTGCTTAGATGTATCGCTTTGACTACTTATCTACTTTATTATGGATTTTTTTTGGGGAATACGATTTTATGTTTCCATACTCTGATGGTTTATATATGTCTTGTGAAATTATGTGTCTAGTTACATATAACGCTTCACGAAACTTAATGCATTCTGATAAAAAGTGACATTAACGGATGTACGGTGTCACATTTGGTATCAGAGCTGAAGGTTACAACATCAGAAAAGAGATTTTGAAAATCATTTTCGAAAAGGTTTGAAAAAGAAAGTGTTTTCAAAGAAAGGTCTATTTTTGAAAAACATATTCCCCAGAGCCATATAAAAATCTTTCAATTCTCTATTTGAGCCCTTTTCTTTTCAGCATGTCTGGGTAACTGAATCTTCCTAAGGGCGTTCATATACTGGCTTGGTTCCATAGATACCTTGAGGCTATGGCGCATACCGGAGGCCAAGGAGACGCCTCTCCCCTAGCTGCAACCGTTGTTCCTCTTCGTCCGCAAGCGGATAATTTCTCTAAGGTATGCAAGGACTTCTGTGCTATGGGATGAAAACCATTATGTAGGACTGAAAGCTTTGCCGAAGCACGGAATTGGCTAAAAGAGATGGAGGATTTGTTTAGGATTTTCGAGGTTGACGACCATAGGAAGATTCAATTGGCCACATGGCAGCTAAAGGATGAGGCTTCATTCTAGCAGGAAGTGACGCAATTAGGGCATCTAGTAGATACTTGGGCTGATTTTTGATAAAGGTTCGAGATGAAGTTTCTCTCTTAGGCAGAAGAGAGTATGCAGATGAAGAGGTTTCTGGAACTTAAGCAAGGAAGCATGTCAATCAAAGAGTATGCCAATAAGTTCAACCAATCAGCGAGTTTTGGTCTGGAGCTGGTAAATACCCAACGTAAGAAAGCTTTGAAGTTCGCAAGAGGAATGAATGAACCCATCCATGGACTGGCCATGTCTCATATTCCGATAGGGGCAACTTTCGAGAAGCTCGTTGATATGGCATTGATGCACGAAGAAGATAAAGGCAAAAAGAAAGAGGTTAAGACTAATGAGACACAAAATAAGAAGGTGTGGCCCAAGAAAGAACAATAAAAGAAAGATGGAAATAACGGCAAGGCTCAGAATAAGAAGAAATATCATGATTGTGGAGGCTTGGGTCATGTGGTCAAGGGTTCCAGAAAAAGGAAGAATTCTTGTTACAGCTGCGGTGAAACTGGACACTATGGTAGGGAATGCCCGAAGAAGCAAGGACAGGGGTGTTGTATATGACGCAGTCGTATACACTATTATATGATTTTTGTTTGATGATAACAACCAAATAAATATATATGTATATATTATAAATGTGTTTGTTACTGTACTGTTCTATATTTACATCACAGACAGGAATGTAATATTTATATTTAAATAAAATTCATTTGTACAGAAATTCAAATATTTACTGTATTTTATTTAAAAATATAAATATTATATTTCTAACATTCAAACAATACATCTATTTTAACCCCACTATTTAATCACTTCACTGATATTGTACTTGTAAATAAACTGTATAGAATAGACAAGTTTGTTTGACAAGAATAAAATAATATTTTATTTCAAATAAATTTGTTAATTACAAACTTCAGTACAACTCATATACACAGCTCATCACTACAACACTCACTTTGTTTACATAACTCATATATACATTCTTTCACATTGACACATATACAGACACATTGAAACAATTCACTGACTCAACACTGTCTTCAGTCTTCATTGGTTAGTCCAATCTTCACATTCTTCTAGTCAGCCTTCAGTCAGTCCAGTCTTCTTACCTGTCACATGAAACACACACACATAGTACACTGCAATAGAAATAAAAATTGTACTCATGCAAATATAAATTAAAACAAAAGGATAATTTTTTGCCTCAGTTTTCTGGTGTGTTTCTCATCATTTTTCATGACTTGATCTGATTCATCTGTGTCTAGGTAGACAATTTGTATATGTATAGGGACAGAAAAATTCCTGTATGGCTGCATATACACACGTGTATATATATACATGTGTGCATTGCCACGCTAATACAGTGTGCAACTGAGGAGTTGCCACATGGACCATCTCGACTGAGTGCACAATGCAAATCAGTTTGCAAAAGTTCGGCAAACATGTATGGTCAAGCCAACAACAAGGTATGGTGTAATCAAACCAGAGCATGATCAAGTCAGTTTCAGCTTAGCCAAAACAGTGAACATACCTCGAGCATCAAGGGGGCATGAAGCTAAACCAAACATGTGTACAAATATAACAATGATAAGTGGTCGAGACATTGCAAAAGTTAAAGCAGGATAGTGCAAGTTCAAGCACAAGCATGGAAGATCATAGCAATACAAGATGGTGTAGTTTTTCACTTCAGCAATACATGGATATGCATAGGAAACAATTCAAGTGCATCACGGTTTAGGGTCAAGCACAAGTCATATTTGTTTTGATAACAATGTATGGATTTAAATCTACACATTTCAGGGTGCAAGTCATATACTCATGGGCATGATAGGTCAAGTGTCAGCATGGATCAACATGAAGCATTCAATCAACATGTTCATGTATCATTTCATGGTTGAAGATAGTGTACACAAGACAAAGTGGTACAGGTTCAAAAGCAGGTGCCACAACTGGTGATGGCAGTTACAAGGTGGTGCAGATATGAGATAAATGTAAATGCACAATTCTGGATAATATATAGATTAGCTGCAGCTTTCATATTTGCAGCAAATAGCAGTCACAAACTTGTGTGCTTTCAGATTTCCAGAAATGCATGTGTGAACAAATCAGCTCATATATATTTAAGAAAGCAAAAATCAATTGCGAGATTAGTTTCCAGAAAAAGTTGTTTGGAAATCCAGTATGTATTTGGCAAGAAAGCAATTTTAATATTCCAAAATTCAATAGCAGAAATTATCAAGCTAAAGGGGAAAGTAATTTTCTGCTTTATCAATACTTTCCAGAAATCACATAACATATTTGGCAAGGTTACAACAGAGCATCGAATCAAGGGAACAAAATCATTTTTGTCAAGTTCTTATTGGGCTGAAATCAATCAAGAAATATTTGGCATCAACTTATTTTTTTTTGATTCAATTCATTCAAGATAACACCAACATTTTTTCTGGAAAGGTTTTTAATCATGGAAAATTTCAACAAGAAATTTTCAGAAATTCTTTCAAATTTGGCAAGTGATTATAGGTTGAATCACAAATGACATGGAAGACCAGATTTCGAATTATATACTTCCAGAAATCAGATTGTGTTAAAAGGGGAAAATGAATTATTTCCAGTTTGCAGAAAATCAAGTTTAGGCAAGAAATTATCTCGGTAACTTATTCATCAATTCATACTCACGCAACAACTCAATCAAAGCAGATTTTTTTAAGACCAAAAGGGGAAACCGAGCAAAGAAAAATCAGACAAGACCACAATTTCATTCAAACCGATTTTATCACGCAAAAGTCAAAAGGGGAAACCGCAAATTATCAGGCCAAGTCATTTATGAAATCAGAGTTTTCTAGGGTTAATTCTACCCTATGAATACACGCACATCATCACAGGCAAGAATTATCGAAACCCACAAAATCAATTCAAGTATATTTTTTTTCAAAGCAACCAATAATCAGCCAAATCATCTCAAGTCACATACGAGGAAATCATAGCTAATTAGGATTTTAAAATCCTATAAACATCACCTACTTCATCATTGGCAAGGGCTATCGAAAATACAAGCTACAATTCAAAGAAAAGAAATAAAAATTCAGGAGCACTCACAAATCTCAGGAGTTTTCGATCGCAACCCCAAGTCAGTGCAATCGAAGAAGGAGAATCAACTAATTCGATCCGCAAGAGAATTTCCAGAACATCCTTTTAATTGCAAATCAATTTTGGGGGATTCTCAGAGAAAACCCTAGTGCTACCGCCATTTTTATTTCCTCAGAAGCAAAGTGATCGGGCAAAACAAATGAGGGGTGCAACACTTTACAAATGGGCCGACTATGGTTCTAAAGGATAAGGGGATGACCCTTATATTTTAATTCCTAGGGTTTTTAGTTGTATTATTTTCTTATTCTTTTTTTGTTTTAATCTTTGTTTCTTTTGTAAACCGACAGAACAGTTCTAGGTCAGTAAAATCTAGGGAGAATCAGTCAGGGTGTTGACTGACAGTTGACAGAGTCTGTAAAATCTGGGTCATTGGTTACGGGGTTGTAATCAGGGGAGATCTGATCTAGGGGTTTAGATCAGTCTACGGTTTTGAGCATAGGGTTAGAATAGGAGCAGGGTTTGCGAGTGTACATGGTCTTGCATGCGGGAACTGTTCTATCACCTAGTAGAAACCCTAGAAATGCAGCAGTAGGCAGGGTTTTGCCGAAGCTGGGTATATCTGTGTGTGATTTATTCTCTGCATTTCAATTTCTGCTATAGTCTGTTTTTTTTTATTATATATCTTGTTATAATTCTTGCCTGTGATGATGTGCGTGTATTCATAGGGTAGAATTAACGCTAGAAAACTCTGATTTCATAAATGACTTGGCCTGATAATTTGCGGTTTCCCCTTTTGACTTTTGCGTGATAAAATCGGTTTGAATGAAATTGTGGTCTTGACTGATTTTTCTTTGCTCGGTTTCCCCTTTTGGTCTTAAAAAAAATTTGCTTTGATTGAGTTGTTGCGTGAGTATGAATTGATGAATAAGTTGCCGAGATAATTTCTTGCCTAAACTTGATTTTCTGCAAACTGGAAATAATTCATTTTCCCCTTTTAACACAATCTGATTTCTGGCAGTATATAATTCGAAATCTGGTCTTCCATGTCATTTGTGTTTCAACCTATAATCACTTGCCAAATTTGAAAGAATTTCTGAAAATTTCTTGCTGAAATTTTCCATGATTAAAAAACTTTCCAGAAAAAATGTTGGTGTTATCTTGAATGAATTGAATCAAAAAAAATAAGTTGTTGCCAAATATTTCTTGATTGATTTCAACCCAATAAGAACTTGCCAAAAATGATTTTGTTCCCTTGATTTGATGCTCTGTTGTAACCTTGCCAAATATGTTATGTGATTTCTGGAAAGTATTGATAAAGCAGAAAATTACTTTCCCCTTTAGCTTGACAATTTCTGCTATTGAATTTTGGAATATTAAAATTGCTTTCTTGCCAAATACATACTGGATTTCCAAACAACTTTTTCTGGAAACTAATCTCGCAATTGATTTTTGCTTTCTTAAATATATATGAACTGATTTGTTCACACATGCATTTCTGGAAATCTGAAAACACACAAGTTTGTGACTGCAATTTGCTGCAAATATGAAAGCTGCAGCTAATCTATATATTATCCAGAATTGTGCATTTATATTATCTCATATCTGCACCACCTTGTAACTGCCATCACCAGTTGTGGCACCTGCTTTTGAACTTGTACCACTTTGTCTTGTGTACACGGTCTTCAACCATGAAATGATACATGAACATGTTGATTGAATGCTTCATGTTGATCCATGCTGACACTTGACCTGTCATGCCCATGAGTATATGACTTGCACCCTGAAATGTGTAGATTTAAATCCATACATTGTTATCAAAACAAATATGACTTGTGCTTGACCCTAAACCGTGATGGACTTGAATTGTTTCCTATGCATATCCATGTATTGCTGAAGTGAAAAACTACACCATCTTGTATTGCTGTGATCTTCCATGCTTGTGCTTGAACTTGCACTATCCTGCTTTAACTTTTGCAATGTCTCGACCACTTATCATTGTTATATTTGTACACATGTTTGGTTTAGCTTCATGCCCCCTTGATGCTTGAGGTATGTTCACTGTTTTGGCTAAGCTGAAACTGACTTGATCATGCTCTGGTTTTATTGCACCATACCTTGTTGTTGGCTTGACCATACATGTTTGCTGAACTTTTGCAAACTGATTTGCATTGTGCACTGAGTCGAGATGGTCGACGTGGCTACTCCTCAGTTTCACACTGTATTGGCATGGTAATGCACACATGTATATATATACACGTGTGTATATGCAGCCATACAGGAATTTTCCTGTCCCTGTACATATACAAACTGTCTACCTAGATAGAGATGAATCAGATCAAGTCATGAAAAATGATGAGAAACACACCAGAAAACTGAGGCAAAAAATTATCCTTTTGTTTTAATTTATATTTGCATGAGTACAATTTTTATTTCTATTGCAGTGTACTGTGTGTGTGTGTGTTTCATGTGACAGGTAAGAAGATTTGACTGACTGAAGGCTGACTAAAAGAATGTGAAGATTGGACTAACCAATGAAGACTGAAGACAGTGTTGAGTCAGTGAATTGTTTCAATGTGTCTGTATATGTGTCAATGTGAAAGAATGTATATATGAGTTATGTAAACAAAGTGAGTGTTGTAGTGATGAGCTGTGTATTTGAGTTGTTCTGAAGTTTGTAATAAACAAATTTATTTGAAATAAAATATTATTTTATTCTTGTCAAACAAACTTGTCTATTTTAGACAGTTTATTTACAAGTACAATATCAGTGAAGTGATTAAATAGTGGAGTTAAAATAGATGTACTGTTTGAATGTTAGAAATATAATATTTATATTTTTAAATAAAATACACTAAATATTTGAATTTCTGTACAAATGAATTTTATTTAAATATAAATATTACATTCCTGTCTGTGATGTAAATATAGAACAGTACAGTAACAAACACATTTATAATATATATATATTTCTTTATTTGGTTTTTATCATCAAACAAAAATCATATAATAGTGTATACGACTGTGTCATATACAACAATCTCCCCCTTTTGATGATGACAAACAAATAAAAGATTTTGAATCCAACAAATGTGTTTTATAGTGAAAAATGAACTCCCCTATTTATTAGCTCCCCCTACAATAGAAAACTCCCCCTATAACTGTGCATGAGTGAATTGAACTGAATGATAATGAATTTTCAAAAGTAAAAATATTTATAAAATATTCACTCATAAATCAAAATCTAATTCATTCCCCCCCTTTTGTTATCATCAAAAGGATACAGATGAAAATTGACTAAAAATATAATTTCAGCTTAAGAGGAAGAACGGTCATCATAAATTTCAACCAGTCAAACAAAAATCATAATATTCTAAGAACAGGTGGCATATTTCACATTGTAGAAAATGACGGATATACGATGAATTTTACATAAAATGGAGAGAGTTTTAAAAACAATTCATTTCCAATTATTTTCAAAGGATTTTTATAAAAATAAAGCACAAAAACAGTGATGGATTTGGACTATAATAAATAATTCAATTAAATTGACAAGATCGAATAATATCAAATCCCAATATCTATCATTCAACAAATCATAATACGTCATAATATTTCAACACATTTCACATATTAGAAAGATGGATTGATAGGCTGGTTTTTATACACTGAGGAGAATTTCAAATTTATTTCTATTTTTAGCACTTTATTTCCTTTTTATTTATTTTTTATTTAAGAGCACACTGACCACGCATAACCAGAGCTTGGATCTTTAAATGGGATCAGTCGTAGCTTAAATTATAAGACGTCTCATAACCATGCATAACCAGAGCTTGGATTTTTAAATGAGGTTAGAGACACTCTTATATATTAATTACATTTTTATCATTTTAAGCTTTATAAAGGAAAAACTCCTCGGTATATGAAACCAATATGAACGATAGAAATGTGGTAGATACAGAAATGGACTATGAAATAAATTTCTAAATTAATTATATTATGAAATAAGCTTGACTGTTCCGGGATTATTGAAAATTTTCAATTATCACTAATTCTAAATAATAATATAGTCCCATTTCTATCACAAATAGTTTTCACTGATTTAAACACAAGATGATTTTTCCTTTTTTTTTAAAAAAATAAACTCTCCACATTAATATAAAATCATGATGGATGGCAGACGGGTGATAGATAAAGGAGATGGTCTTGAAATAATTGCCAGTTCAAAGATATTATAATAAATATTCAACTATCATGAATATCCAAATAAAATCTCCTCTTGTTGTGAAATATACTGCAGTCACAATTCATCACAATTTCAAAAACTGATAATAATTTTGATGGATTATAAATAGAGTTCAATTTGGATATAGATTTCAATTTTTGAATGAATAATCAATAAATAATTTTAAAATTGAAAAACAATTACAAGAGGAATTCATACAGCTCCATTTACGAGTCTCCACAAGGTGAAAATTCAAAACAGATGGATGAAAAAAAGCTGATACCAATTGTAGTCTCCCTTATCGAGGAATTTATTCACACCCTAGATATCTCAGATTACAGAAATTTCAAACACAAAGCACAAACAGACAAGATTACACATTTGGCACTATTATCAGAGTAGCATTCAGATTAAAGCAGGCAATTATTTGAAAACAGTATCAGAGCAGCACAGCAGAAATAATTTCAAACAGACTTGTTAAGATGTTGCTCACACAAGATGATTCATGATCCAATGATTTAAAAAAAAATACTGTTTATTTAAAATCATTTGAGGAATATGAAAAACTCTAGATTCAATGAATCAATCAAACCAAATTATTAGTTTCAGATTCAAGATATGTGTGTGATTCAATAAATCAATGATTTCAAATGATTTTTAAAACAAACAAATATTAAAATCAAATAATCTTGAAATAACAGAGAATTTTAAGACCAATTTTACAAAAGAAATTTACACAAGTATCTCTGACAAGTGTGAGATTAAATTCTGATCATTTACATCAAATTTGAGAGGTATTCATGAACTAGAAAATTAAAGTAATTTATTTGAAATCACTTGAATCAATGTCAAGTTCTGGGATATAATGAATCAGTCACACAAGGTTGATAATTTCAAATTTAGGAGGTGTGTGAGATTCAAAATATCAGGAATTTCAGATGATTTCAAACAAACTAATTTCAACTTGATCATGAATAAAAATGAATTTTAATATGTATTACTGAGACAAGACATTTCAAAAAAGATATTCAAGCCAATCTGAAAATTACTGGAATTGTCACAACTGATAAATAGCAGTGTGCTGTAATGTGTATAATATCATGAGCTTTTCTAAAATGAATTAGAATAAACTTAGAATAGCAAAGGTGAGTGAATTTCCATATAATTTTCAGATCTTTAAAACAATAGAGAATTCAAATTAACAGTGTTCAAGATATAACAAGAATACGTCAACACCGTTAGGAATTCAGAAAACAAAAAAATGAACTTCAAAACAATTGCAGAAAAAAATTCAGTATCTGGACATGATTAAAAGTATCAGAGTTCTATACACACAAAACAAATTTCCAGAATATCATGAATGCTGCAATTCAAGAAGCACAAAAAAATATGGCAGTGATAAATTAAATCAGAATAGACAGAAGAAAGAGATAGAAGGGAGAAGAAGAAGAAATAAACAGAAGAAAGAAAATCAAAAAACAGAAAATATTTACAGAGGTGAGTTTAGAGATCATACCAGAATCCAGTGTAAATCAGAATATCTAACTCAACAGACTTGTATAAGGAGCTGTGAATGATTCCATGATATGAAGCAGTTTGAATTCAGTTTTTCTTTCTGCACAGCAGCTCCTCAGCCTCCTCAGGTACCTAATGGTTTAGGGGATCGAGTGGTCTAACAAAGTTTGTAAAACCACTCACAGTTTTATTCACATATTTTGGTACCCAAACTTGTTTATACAACAACCCATCTGAATTCACCTTTGTACCTTTAGGAACCCAGATCTGTTTGAATTTAACAAATTTTGTTTTATTCCTTTTTGGGATCCAGGATTGTTCAAATAGATTATAAAACAAATTCTCATCATGTTTATGATTCAAAAATCCTTTGCGATTATCAGAGTTTGAATTTCCATATCGATTGTTTCCAAAGCAGTCTAAAGGATTTTTCAAATCAATTGAATTTTGTTTTCCAAAAACATCATTTTTCTCAAAGCCAAGACCAGATTTATTTCTAATAGAAACTTGGTTTTGTAACAGCATATTCAACGATTTTTTCCCACTAGAAAATTTATCCAAAGTTGATTCTAATCGTTGAACTTTGGATTTTAGATCGCTATTTTCTTTTAGTAAATTTGAGCAATTATTTATAGCGGTCTTCTGTTCAGCGTTGGACTGTTTCAAAACCAAATTCTCATTTTCAAGCAATTTAATTTTGGCTTGGGATTCGGAAATTTCAAGTTCAAATCGTTTTTGTTTTTCAGACTCAAAATTCTTGGATTTTTCAATCTCATTTTCAAGTTCTTTCAAAATCAAACCACTTTTCACCAAATTTTCATTTTCAGCAATTTCAAATTTGGAATATATATCAGTCTTAAAAATTTCAAATTCCTTTTGTAAAGAGTTATTCAAAATTGATAACTCAATCTTGTTTTCTTTTAAGATCAAAATTTGCTTTCCAAACTTTTGAATATTTTTATTGAGATGAACAAGATTGGTTTTCAATTTTAAACAATTATTGCAATCTGAATTTGAAGAATTTTTAAAATATTCAAGTTGTGATTCCAAATCATCAATTTTTCTGGTCAACTCAGAATTCCTAGATTTTAGAGATTTGTTTTTAGATTTGAGTTTATCAACAGATTTTGTTTAATCAACACACATATAAACCAAATCTTTGTATGAGAAATTTTCAAATTCAGCATCCGTTGATTCTCCATCATCTGATCCTTCTGAATTTTCATTTGTAAATCCTGTTAAACAGAATTCTGAATCTGAGTTGACATTCAGGGGTTTTGAGCTGTTGTCAGATTTTCCATACTTCGTATTGAGAGTATCCCAGATTTCCTGTGCAGATAAACAATGGCAGATAAGATTAAACTGTTCAGTACTAAGATAATCAAATATAATTTTCATAGCACGGGTATTGAAAGTAATATCTACACTATCAAATCCATGGATAACAACACTCCAACATTTAATATTAACAGATTTTAAATAAAATTCCATTTTGGATTTCCAGTTTAAAAAATCTGTTCCATCGAAAATAGTTGGAAATGAACTGGACTAACTCTCACTAGACTAACAACTAGGGTTACCCATGACTCTAGAGTCAAAGGAAAAAACCTTGCTCTGATACCACTTGTTGGATCTAGATTAACCCTAGAGGGGGGTGAACAGGGTTTATCACAGTTTTAACTAGGGGAAAAGGGAAGGACCTTCTGGAGAGCAAGTGCATGCTCTCGAGGCTAGTAAACCGGACAGAGGTAGGAAAATTTCCATTGAAAGTTTGATTTATCTTTTCAATCATCCAGTTAGGACTCTTTTTGATTCTGGAACTTCTCACTCTTTTATATCTGATTTTGTGGTTGAGTCTCTACACCTTAGTACTAGTATTTTTCCGATCCCGTTATTGTCTCAAACCCCATTGGGGGCACGACTCATCTGTCTATGATTTGTCAGGGTGAGGATATCTGTGCTGGGCGTCGAGTTTGAGTGCGATGCATATGTTCTTGATTTCATGGGCTATGGTTTGATTATAGGGATGGATTGGCTAGCCATGTATTGTGTCATTCTAGGCTGTGAGAGGAGAGTCTTTAGACTTTTGACTTGCCATGGGAGGACTCTCGAGATTTCCTATTACCCAAGAGGGTCTGTCATGCTTAGTTTCCAAAAGTCACTTGATGCTTCTGTAGATGATTTGCGATATGTATCTATAGTCTATGAGTATCCAGATGTTTTTGAAGAGGTTAGGGGCATACCTCCGAGGAGAGAGATTTATTTCCTAATATATTGGGTGGATAATGCGAAGCCAGTGGCATTGCATGTATGCCACATGGCTCCTAGGAAAGGAGGGACCTCAACAAGCAAGTAGGGGAGTTACTTGAGAAGGTGTTTATTAATGAAGCATATTGGAATGGGTTGCTCCAGACGTCTTTGCAACTAAGGCAGATAGCTCGCTTCACTTATGTATGGACAACACGGAGTTGAATAAGCTCATGAAGAAGAATTGGCACCCACTCCCGAGGATTGACAATCTGTTTAACCAGCTTGTTGGTGCATCTGTTTTCTCACAGTCAGATTTGGCTATGGGATTTCAACAGTTGAGGGATGCCGAATACAATATAGATAAGGCCTCTTTTAGAACTCCAAATGGCTTCTTTGAGTGGTTAGTCATGCCTTTTGGTTTGACAAATGCACCCACATATTTTGTGGATCTGATGAGTAGGGTGTTCAGGGTGTTTATGAATAAATTCATTGTGGACTTTGTGAATCGCATTCTGATCTTCTCGAAGAGCGAGGAAGAGCATGACCTACATATATACAAGGTTTTGAGGACTCTCCGAGCACACCAGCTTAAGGCGAAATTCTCCAAATGTCACTTTTGGAGAAAGGAGGTGAGATTTTTAGAGAATGTAGTCTCTAAGGAAGGGATAACAGTGGATCCCACAAAAGTAGTTTTAGTTCAAGATTGGAAGGTTCCAAAGAATGCAATGGAGGTGAGGATTTTTCTTGGTTCAGTGGGCTACTATAGGACGTTCATTAAGAGCTTCGCAAGGATATCAGCCCCACTCACCAGATTGATGAAGAAGAATCTGATCTTTGCTTGGAGTATTGATTGTGAGGATGCTTTTCAGTGATTAAAAGGGGCTCTGACAACAATCCAAGTTTTGACTTTTCCTGATGGGAGCAAGGTGTTCACAGTGTATACTGATGCATGTGGTACATGATTCAGTGCCGTTTTGATGCAAGAGGGAAGGGTAGTATGGTATGGAAGTAGAAGTTGAAGGTTCATGAGAAAAACTACCCACTCACGATTTGGAATTGGCCACTATAGTGTTCGCACTAAAGTTTTGGTGACATTATCTACTTGGAGAAAGGTTTGAGTTATACACGGACCATAAATCTATCAAGTATCCGTTCTCGCGGGAGGAACTCAATTTGAGACAGCAAAGATGGATGGAGTTCCTAGCATCCTACGAATTTGAGATTGTTTATACCCCTGGCAAGGGTAATGTAGCGGTGGACGCACCGAGTAGGCAGAGGATGACCTTGAGTCCTCAATTTGTAGAGAGGCAGAGCTTGGAGTACATATCGACCTTTGATTTTAGGCCTATTATGGAACTTGCATCTGGTTTGTTGGCATCTTTAGAGGTGCGACCTACTCTTATGGATCAGATAGGATATTCGCAGCGAGGGCCCCATAGATAGAAGACATATTGGATAGGCTCAGTAAAGATGGCTATGATGGGATAGGAGGCTTCGTGTTCTCTGAGTTGGGAGTCTGCTGAAGACAGTCCTTGAGGAAGCCCATCATTCCAGGAGGACTATCCAGCCAGGCTATGATAGCATAGAGACATAAAGAGGGGTTTCTTTTGGGCTGGGATGAAGAAAGATGTAGTGGAGTTCGCCTCTCGATTTAGGCTGCTAGCAAGTTAAAGCTGAACAGAAAAAGCCTGGCGGTTTGCTTCATCCTCTAGAGGTCCCACAGTGGAAGTGGGAGAGCGTCTATATGGATTTCATTGATGGTTTTCCTAGATCGAGGAAAGGCAACACTAGTATTTTGGTTATAGTAGAGAGTCTCATTAAGAGCTATCATTTCATTCCGGTTAAGAGCAAGAGAACGACAACATGGTTGGCATCGGTTTATCTTCGTGAGATAGTATGTCTACATGGGGTACCTTCTAACATAGTGAATGGTTGTGATCCCATCTTAAGTAGTGAGTTCGAGAAGAGCCTACAAGAGGCATTAGTTACACAGTTATGTTTGAGCACCGTATATCACCCTCAGACCGATGGACAGACTGAGAGAGAGAATAGAGTTCTTGATGATCTTCTGAGGTTGTGTATCCTAGACTTCGTTGGGACTTGGGAGGAGCATCTTCCATTGGTTGAGTTCGCCTATAACAATAGTTATCAGGCTAATATAGGCATGGCACCGTTCGAAGCATTGTATGGACGACCTTGTATATCACCGACATGTTGGTGGGAGTCTACGGATAGGCTTCTACTTGGACCTGAGATGATTAAAGAGACTTCCGAGAAGATACGGATGAACACAGACCAGTACGGCAGAAGTCCTATGCTGATAAGAGAAGGACGGACATCGAATTCGAAGTAGGAGACATGGTTTTCGTCAAAGTATCACCGTTGAGGAATGTTGTTCGCTTTGGATCTGTAGGAAAACGGGTGCCAAGGTTTGTAGGGCCATTTCCCATAGTAGAGAGGATAGGCCAAATGGCCTATAGGGTAAGGATGGCTAGTGTTCATGATGTTTTCCACGCTTCCCATTTGCGGAAATGACTACGCAACACAACAAAAGTAGTTGAGCCGAGCATGCTTGAGGAGGTAGAGGTAGAAAGGGAGGCGACAGTT
This sequence comes from Allium sativum, assembly GCA_030737875.1. Taxonomy (NCBI): domain Eukaryota; kingdom Viridiplantae; phylum Streptophyta; class Magnoliopsida; order Asparagales; family Amaryllidaceae; genus Allium; species Allium sativum. The sequence continues at coordinate 689,070,242 of CM060922.1, forward strand.
AGACGAGTTCCTACCCGTATACTTGGATCAGAGGTTAAGAAGTTGTGTAACGGAGAGGTCAAGTCGATGAAAGTAAAATGGGGAGAAGACCATGAGGATGCAATTTGGGAGACTGAGGACAAGATTCACACTTCGTACCCTTTTCTTTTCAAGATTATGTTCTTAACTTCTTTTCCAAAGCTTTTATTAGTACTTGTTTCTATCATTCGTATGTATCCTATTGATTGAACCTTCGACATTTAGGTAGAAAACCAATGAGTGTAAACATGTGTAACACCCCGCATTTTTAACTTAAGATAATAAAATAAGAATAAGTTAATTAAATATTCAGAATTAAGTAAAATGGACTGTGCCATTGCGTCCGTCTCAAAATTCTGGTCAAGATAGACATTTGGTTTGTGTAAATCGGACAACGTATGAAGAAGTTATTAAGGTTTGAAGTTTGTAAATGCGTAGGAAGAATATATATATATATATATTAGGTTCAGAAATTCAAAAATGGGTCCAGAAATTCAAAAATCGGTTCAAAATTCAAAATTTCAGGAGGCAGAAGATTTCCCCCCCAGGGTGTCTACCCACAAAAGGGGGTGTCGACCTCCTAAGGGGTGGGTCGATCCATGGGTCAACCTCCTCAAGGGGGGTCGACCCCCCTACGGAAAATTTTGGCAAATTAGGCTATTTTGTTTTGGAATTTGGACGTTTCTGATGGTTTTTAATCAAATCCGATGGTCCTGGTTTCTCTATACACCTATAAATAAGACCTAACCCTAAACCTCATAATTCTGAGGCTACGCTGAAACTATGCCATTACTCTCTCTCTCTCTCTCTCCTCAAATATATTCCGAAAATTTAGACTTATAAATAAGAAGATTTTAAAATTCAAGATCTGGAAGAGAGAATCGACGTTAATAAAAAGATTGTTCAGAATCATGAAAAGCAAGGTAAAATTTTAGATCCAAATTTCTTACTCTTTCTTTCCCTTCTCTTTTACTGAAAATAAACAATCTACGGTTATTAGGTTTCAAATCAAATTAAAGGAAAAAACCATGGATGCTAAAACTGGATCAGATCCAGAATTGGGGAAAGCATAAAAGATGAGTGGATTTAAGCTATACATTTTCGATAAGAATATGTTATCGTTTATCATTCCCCTGTATGTAAAATTAAAATGCAATATGTTGAGAAATGCAACATATGTTTATAATGCCTAAAGTGATGGGTACAAAGTAGGAATAATTAATATGCTAAATATTAATTTGTTGGGATATGAACTTGTCAAATCTTGTATAATAATTACCATTGCTTAAATTTCATGTCAATTTGTGTAAATTGTGTACCTAGGCCATTAACTGTAAGAATTGAGAAAGGTGCATATTGGTTTATGTGATTTAAACAATTATCTGATTAATTGATTACATGTTATGAAGGAATTGATTGTATGTGAAGAATTATAATAAGCATGATACAATCATATGTGAATTATAAATTATAATGGATAATTGGAAGAAGTAAACATGCCTAGACTATATAGAAGGTTTACGATAAATAACGAATTTAACCACTCTTAGACACGAGGTTAGATTTCAGTTGTGATAGAAATTTGCCCGGAACCGCCTGGTATATCCAACATTCAAAAGTGGAGAATCTAATGTGACCAGTCTAAGTGCAAAAATTAAAAACATGTAATGGTGCTAAGACACGAGGTTAAGCCAACTTGTGGTAGAAGTCTGCCCGGACCCGCTTGGCAAATCCAGTGTCCACAAGTGTAGGCTTAATGTGAGAGGTCTAGTGCATATATATATAACAAGATATGAATAAATGGCAATGATGGTAATTAAATGTCTGACTCAGAAAATAATATAAGGAAGGGATGTAATGGACTGAGTTAGTGTCATGTGAAGGAAAAGTGATGTATTTCCCTAATTGACCTATTTCTGAGAACGTGGTTGCAAGTAAGCCACGGTGAATAAAGTAAGAAAGAGGAAAGAAATTACTTTCCACCATGAATTTAGATGGGAATACGTTATGAAAATAAATCACGGATTCCTTCTATAAATCAAACTGATAAGGTGCATGAATTGCTTTCCTTTTATATAATAAGGAATATATATATTACAGTGAATGAAGAATAATGATTTGCAACAGTAAATGGTTTATATCTGATTATGTGATCGAGTCTCAGCACTTAAATACTAGTATGGTAGTGGATCCCGTTGTTATCTCAAACCCTATTTGTGGTTCAACTCATTTGTCTATGATTTGTCGGGGTTTGAGAATATCAGCGTTGGGCGTCGAGTTTGAATGCGACACTTATGTGCTCGGTCTTATGGGCTATGGCTTGATTATAGGGATGGTTTGGCTGACCACGTACCGTGTCATTCTCAGTTGTCAGAGGAGGGTCGTTATACTTTTGACTTGCCATGGGAGAACCCTCGAGATTCCTTGTGACCCTAAGGGGTCTATCATGCTTAGTTTCCTAGAATCTCTTGATGCATCTATCGATGATCTAAGATCTATAGTGGTAGTCCGTGAGTATCCATATGTTTTTGAGGAGGTTCGGGGTTTATCTCCAAGGCACGAGATCGATTTTTGTATATACTTGGTGGACAATGCAAAGGCAGTTGCATTGCCTATGCGCTACATGGCTCTAAGAGAAAGAAGGGAGCTCATCAAGCAAGTAGGGGAGCTACTTGAGAAAGGGTTTATTAGGCGAAGCATATCTGAATAGGGTGCTCCAGTAGTATTCACAACTAAGGCGGATGGTTCGCTTCAGTTATGTGTGGACTATAGGGAGTTGAATAAACTCATTAAGAAGAACAAGCACCCACTTATGATGATAGATGATCTGTTTGACCAGATGTTGATACATCAATATTTTCTCAGTTAGACTTGGCCACGGGGTTTCATCAGTTGAGGGAGGCTGAGGACAGTATAGATAAGACCGCTTTTAGGACTTCAGATGGTTTCTTTGAATGCCTCGTTATGCCTTTTGGGTTGATCTGATGAGTAGGGTGCTTCGAGAGATTCTAAATAAGTTGGCGTAGTCTTTGTTGAGGATATCTTAATTCTCTCAAGAGAGCGAGGAAGAGCATGCCTTACATTTAAGGGAGGTTTTGAAGACTCTCCGTGTGCACCAGATTAAAGCAAAGTTCTCCAAATGCCATTTTGGAGAAAAAGAAGTAAGGTTTTAGGGCATGTGATCTTAAAGATGGGATAGCAGTAAATCCCATAAAAGTAGTTGCTGTTCAAGAATGACAGATTCCAAAGAATGCAACGGATGTGAGAATTTTTCTTGGATTGGAAGGCTACTATAGGAAGTTCATCAAGGACTTCGCTAGGATATCATCTCCACTCACCAAACGGACGAAGAAGAATTTTACCTTTGGAATATTGATTAGGAGGATGCTTTTCAGCAACTAAAGAGGGCTCTAACAATAGCCCCAATTTTGATTTTTCTGAGGGAAACAAAGTGTTTGTAGTATACACTGATGCATGGGGTACAGGGCATGGTGCAGTTCAGATGCAAGAGGGAAGGGCAGTAGATTAAGGAGGCAGACTGTTAAGAGTCCATGAGAAGAACTACCCTACCCATGTTTTGGAATTAGCTGCTATAGTATTCACGCTTAAGATTTGGCGGCAGTATCTGCTTAGAGAGAGGTTCGAGTCATACTTGGACCATAAGTCGCACAAGTATCTATTCTCATAGAAGGATCTCAAATTGAGAAAGAAAAGATAAGCTTCTACTTGGACCTGAGACGATTAGAGAAACTTCAGAAAAGATCGATCTTATCCGTAGGCGCATGAAGATAGCTCAGGACAAGCAGAAGTCATAGCAGATAAAGAAAGAATCGATATCGAGTTGTGGTGGGAGACATGGTTTCATCAAGATATCACCTCGGAAGGACATGGTCTGTTTTGGAACTGTAGGGAAACTGGCACCAAAGTTTGGAGGACTATTTCCCGTAATGGAAAGAATTCAAATGGCTTACAAGGTAAAGAAACCAGAGAGATTAGCGGATGTTCATTTGCGAAAAATGCTTTCATGATACAGCAGAAGTAGTTGAGCTGAGTATGCTTGGGGAAGTAGAAGTGGAACGGGAGGCAACAATTAGACGAGTTCCTTCCCGTATTCTTGGATCAGAGGTTAAGAAGCTACGTAACCAAGAGGATACAACTTGGGAGACCGAAGACAAGATTTTACGCTTCGTACCCTTTTCTTTTCGAGGGAATGTTCTTAAATTCTCTTCCAAAAGCTTTTATTCGTACTTGCTTCTATCATTTAGGTATGTCCTACCGATCGAACCTTCGACCTTTAAGTAGAAATCCCATGGATGTAAACATGTGTTTGGGACATGTTATGTTTGATGGATGCAAGTGGATGCAAGTGTTTGCTAGTGGTTGCTCGTGGATGCATATACACATACATTAGGCACTAGATCGGCTCAATCACTCTCATACTGCATATGGATGTGTGTGTGCATTTTTCTTCTTTTAATGGATGAAAATGGATGTATTACCATATGGATGTTTCATTTGGATGGATGATTGTGCACACATATGGAACTTACAATGTTATAATAGGATTATTTGCATACATGTTGGATTCATGGCACTAACACACATTGCATTAAGGAGGTCGACTAAATCAGTGGATCGCCTGATTTTCGTATTAGTGTTGAGACATATACACATACCTTTGCATATGATCGTATAAGCATTAGAAATCTTTAAGTACAATGGATGCCTGTGATTGGTGGATGAGTAGATGGACGTGGATGGTAGGATATACATTTTTCTTAACTTAGAGATTTCGGGGACGAAATCCTTTAAGTAGGGGAGAATGTAACACCCCGTAATTTTAACAACACATTAAAATGATAAATTAAGGAAAACTTAATTTAATATTTAGATTTAAGTAAAATTGACTGCGACGTTGCGTTCGTCTCGGAATTCTGGTCAAAATATACACCTGGTTTGCGTAAAACGGACACCGTATGAAGATGATATTAAGGTTTGAAGTTTGTATACACACAAGAGAATTATATATATAAAAACAAATTAAATAATCAAAAAAAATTCAAACCAGTGAAGCGAGAGCCTCAGAAGCGGAAAGACCGTTTCTGGGGGTCGACTCGAGACCTCGCTGGGTCGACCCAGGGATCCACCTAGGCTCTTTGGGGTCGACCCCGGTGTCGACACCCAAAGGGGGGGTCAGCCCCCCAACAGATCTAGGCAGATTCATATTTTTGAACGTGGACTTGTTTTATGACTTGATTCATTGACCCTATGATATAAATAAGCCCCTGTTTATCATGTTTTTGCACACCAAAAATAATGGAGGCCAAATTCTGTCGGTGCTTGGACTGAATCAAATCTTTTTCCCTTTCTTCTGCAATCAAATAAATCAAGTTTAGAGATTCAAATGTTTCAAGTGTAGATCTATGCTTCAACCTTGGCTTTTCTCCTTCTATTTTTCTAGATCCGATCATTATGAGTGTAAAGACCCGTATTTTTAACGAATAATAAATAATTTATTTAATTATTTAAATAATGGTTTGGTAATTTAAAATGACCAGAATTAAATAATATTGAATATTTAATTAATATAAATAATAGAATAATAAATTTATTTCTGAAATAATCGGAAATAACAGATTTCACAATATTGTGTGAATTGGACAATTTAAAATATATAATTCAGTTTAGAATTGAATTATATTAATGAATTTATTTATAAATGTCAGTTGAACGTATAATTTATAATATAATTATAATCGAGCTCGAAATGACGCGGTAGTTCGTAACTTGGCGATTCGAACTTTAAACGAATATACAGAATCCGTTTTAAATCGGATTTCTATTAAACAAGAAACGTTCGGAGCTGGTGAACTATATTTTTCTAATGGAAGAGAAAAATCGAGATTTTGTCTGGTAGATCTTGAGTTATGTCTAAATCAAATTTTCAAAAAATTGCTATGGACTTCCTTTATAATTTATAACGATTTATTTATATTATAAATGGATTTTTAATATAAATTGAATACTGATTTAATCTGGATTTGAAATGTCGAGTTATAAATTCAGATAGGAATATTTTGGAGTTGTATGATATTCTGTGTGAATATATATACAATAATATTAATTTATTAGTATTAAATTTAATTATTTTTAAATATATTAATATTTAAATTGGTTTATTTAGAGCTTTAAAAATAACCAGTTTTGCAAACGATCTCCGTTTTCGACGAAACTAATTTTGTTGGATACGGAATATTAAATTATTGCTAGATTTCAATTTTCGTGATTTTTGGAATTAGTATGTGGCCATATGGTATTTAAATGTGAAAAACAGTCAATAATTTGACTTTAAAAATACGCTGTGTGCGCAAACGGACTCGGAATTCGACGAAACAAGTTTCATTGGGTCCGTAATGTCAAACTATAGTTGTCAGTCCAATTTCATCGAATTTGGGTATCGTATGTGACTACATGGATTTTTAATTGACAAATACAAGTAGCAATACAATATAAATTAATATTATAATCATTATTAAAATAATATTTCTCCTCTATAAATATAACCACACCCTAACCCAAATTATCCTCATTCTGTGGTCAATGAAATACATGCCGCCTCAAACCTTCTTCCATCGTGAACAATCAGATCTTCGAAAATTCGTAAGAATTCAAAAAGCATAGTTATAAATGCGGTATTTTGTATATTTGGCATCCAAGGCATTTACACTTCATTCCCATATAATTTCCAACATGTGCGATCACCCTCTGACATGTTCAAATTCTCAAACAGTGACCTGGGTTCATGAACGCAGAACTTTTAGGTCATGATTCATCAAATAAAGCTTGTATTTGGAGTGAGTGGATAAAATAGAACCTGATGGCTAGCTTTGGTCGAGTTTGGTTCAGAAACTTTTTGCAACTAGTACGATCAAGGGGAGAGAAATCGTTGTCGCTCTTGTGATCGGGGTGGCGAATCAAATGGGCTGATGATGGGAGTGGTACGCGCAAGAAGGTGGATTGAACAATGAGAAGCCTGGAGATTTTAGTTTTGGAATTGGGTCAGGGAGATGAAGTACTGGTATATCAGAAGATGGAAGGGGGCGCCAGTATGGGTTCTAACATATGGGCGATGGGTTTGCTGTGTAAATGGTTCCTGGAATATTAATGTGGAAGATGGTTATAATGTGAGTCGGCGTTTCTTTGAAGTGATGGCGGTTTTGGTTTGGTAAGCGATGAATAATTGGTGAAGTAGTTTTCGGTTATAGGATTTACGGTAGAAGGAGGTACGGGATTTTCATCCGCGTGGGGAAGAAGCTTATGTGAGCGGTCTTGGGTTCTAAGGAATGTTGTTGGGCTGAGTTAAAATGGTAAGGCCCAATAAACCAAAAATGTTAAATTTAAACAATGTAAATATATATACACAACTTGTAATATTTATATCTTGTGCGTACGCTATTAGAAATTGACGAAACAAAATCCGATGGGATCGTAGGGACGACGGCTACACAATGGAACTAACTGGAAGTGAATTGGAGCTCGTGACAATTTATAGTGAAATAAATTATCTGTCTGAATCAACCGATAGTTATCGTTATTTAATGATGATCGTTTAATGTGAGTAAAACTCACTAACTCTACCCAGTTTATATTGTTATAACATATTTTTCGAATTGATAAATGATGATTGATTGTTGTGTGTTGATTGTTGATTGGACTATTAATTAATTGGCCAAAAATATAGATAGAGTTATATATATAATCGTTAATTATTTGTTGATTCTGTTTATCCGAATATTTCATATAGAAATGAAATCGATGTTATTTGTATTGTTTAACATATGTGAATGCAGGGAGAAAGGTTGGAGGGATCCAACTGGATTCCTCAATATTATAGTACTGTTTGTTTTCATATATTGTGAAATATGATGTGATATAAAATCTGTGATTGATTATGATAACATCAGTCATGTTATTTGGTATTTTAAATACCATATGAATTACTAGAATGTATAAAAGTAAATTTTCAAAGTGAATATTGTAAATGAAATATTTTTATAAAATGAATAGAATTATAGAAAAGGGTTTATATAAAATTAGCAGAATTATATAAAAGGATTTATATAAAATGAATAGGATTATATAAAAGGATTTATATAAAATAAATAGAATTATATAAAAGGATTTATATAAAGTAAATAGAATAATATAAAAGGATTTATATAGAATAAATAGAAATATATAAAGGGAATTATAAATGAGATTTAAGAGTTAGAAATAAAAAGGATGTTTGTATGAATAATTCAACAAATAAAAATATAAATAGAATTTAGGTTTGAGTTATTGTTTTTAAATACGAAGTCAAACCGTTTTGATTATATAAAGAAATATTATTTGCATTCTATGTGAAAAATAGATTAAGTAAATATTTTGCAAATAAAATATTATAAAGGAATTTGGGGTTTGAATTAGGAATTTAAATGGAATTACTGAAATTAGAAACTGACTGGAAATTTGTTGAGTTGAATAGCTTTCTGGGTATTGATCTGATGTTGGTTTTGGCCTTCGGGGTTTACACTTGGGAAGTCGTTCTCTTACTATTACAGTTAGAGACTGATAGAGGTGGAAATATATTGATGCGTGAATCGGAAATGGAAACGTTTTCCAAAGTTAATAACGTATATTTTCTAATTTTAGAAAATGAGGAATTTATGAATATATGGAAACGATAAATGGGAAAATGGGAAATTGGGAAATTAAATGATGATTGGTCGGTAAGGTTTCCATTTGGGAATACGACCATTGTTTGTACACATGTTTTCCTTTGATAGTTAAATCACTGACTATCAAAGATATTGACCATTTCCGTTATCAATACGGAGAGATCGGGATCAGATATATTATCTGAAAACCACTTAGTATGGCATTAGGGTTGCGAATCAAATATGATGAAGATAATTGAAGAAGGAGTTATGCAAGGGCTGTTTAGTAAATCGTAGGTAGAAATTACCTAAGATGGATTTACAAAATAGTACCTTCGGTCTGTCCAGTCCCAGGATGACCTGTATGGAAGAATGTCTGAAAAAGTATATTTAATAGATCGTGTAAGTTGATCTCTTCAAACGTACTAACGTTTGGTGGTGGAGGAATTCATTTCTCTTAGTTGTTTACCTATGGTATGCTTGGAGAAATCAATTTGTGATTTGGCGGGTATGACGATATGACATTCAAAGTGAAGAAAGGCATGGTTTGAAAAAGGATACGTTATGGCCTCTAGCCTCACAACCGAGAAATGGTATAAAATCGGGTAGGTCGCACGGCTAAGTGGTTAGTTGCCAATTAGGGTGTATTGTCACCTGATCTAGGGAAATTCTATTTGCTTCTTTATTCTATTTCGATGCTTTCCCTTTTGGGAAATGGTTGCTGATCCCAACCGTTGGTGATAATACATTCGGTACACTCAAGCGAAATGAGTGACCGGTCATGTTTAGCCTGGGTTACAAGATGTTCTTGTTGAACCCGGTGTATTCCTCTCTAGAGATACGCTGTCGGAAGGTGGTCCCATAACTTACCAGTTGGAATTCATTAACCAATAAGCGCCCGCTGTTTTTGATTATATATTATGTATGTGGAACGTGAGATGAAAGCGTTCTATTATATTGTGGTTGATAGACACTATTATAGTATCCAAAGTGTTTTGTTATAAATATTATCGTTTCTTTCAAATGGATTTTGAATGTTGGACCAAGTGTTTTGGATTCTCATAAGGGAAAAACCCGTTCCATTATACGGCGTGGTCTTATGAGATACCGTTTTATTTCTCAAACTATTTTAAATGGTTTTACTCATACCAGTCCCATGACTGACCCGGAGTTTTTTTTTGTTTTCCCTAAACTATTGGGTGCCTAATTTTGTACGGGCAGTCAAGTAGTCGGGATTTTACAAATACTTGAAGATCTGGGCAGGAGGCTTCAGGATTATATAGCTATTGTTTATTTCCGCTATGTTGTAAGTGTTGTACTTTGATAATGATATGTGTATTCAAGTACAGATTTATATTTCAAAGCTATGTTATTTAGTATATTTTATTCGTGCCGCTGTGAGATTCATGTTACTCTAATTCTGTTGTATGTTCTTCTTCTTCTTATATTCTAATTTTATATCTTATCTATTCTCACCCTCTAACTTCTTTCATTAACTATCCGGTATTTTCGATGCTTGAATAGTCGACATTGGGTTTATGTCGATTACCAAGGTCTCAAATCCCCCGGGTTGTTACAGCGGTATCAGAGCCAGGTTAAGTTATTACCTTGGCTTTGTGGCGTGACTCAGTAGAGATGGGGTTAGCAATGCACTAGATTGAGTTTATTGTATATATACGAGAGAACGTATTTGTAGATTTTATAAAAATTGTTTTATATTGTAGAGATTTATTGGTTGAGTTGTTTATGAGTTCTGGTCGATCAGTTTGATCCGATGTATCGGTATGGGTGATGAACTGACACAGTATGGTTTGAAAGAGGGTAAACAAAATAATTTTACCCAAAATATATTTTGATATAATATATATATATATATATTGGAAATATTATAGTATTGGACGTGTTAGTTGTTTTTATAAATGAGTAAGATTATAATTGAGATGGTTATATATACATAACCAAATAAAATTCGTATAAGGGTTAAGAAATGAATTAAATCTGAATTTAAATCAGAATTGAAATTAAAACTCTAAAATTGGAGAAGTGTTTGTAAATGGATTTGGATTAAATATATGAGAATTTTAAAATCCTGGGAGATTTTAAATTGTTTATAAGCATTGTGAATAATATTTTGAATGTATTTCAAACTGAGAATGGTTAGAAATGGTTTTGAAAGTGATATAGTATTGAACTTACTTCGGGTCGCTGGAAAATAACTCCGATGATGATCTGAACATCATCGGTATTCATTTTCGAGTTTCTAAGTGACGGATTACTACCAAAGTTATTGATTTTGAATTGTTTTGGAAAAACAAGTTATTTTGAATCTTAAAAGGGAAGTTTGACTTTTGATATGGTAAACTGTTTAAAAGCCCCAGAATTGTTTGATTTGAAAACAAATTCTTAATTTGTTAAAGAAAATCGAAAAATAAGATATAGAATAAAAATTGGATAGTGAGATAGGAATCTGGACGAGGATGGAACTCGAGTTTGAAATGATATTATGGTTTGGGTATAAGCGAATAATTGGTTGAGAATAAATTTATTGGTGATCAATTGGAATGGATACATTGGTATATGCAGAATTGGTAACAGATAGGAATGATATAATGATATGCCCGACAAAAAGGTACAAGTTTATATTTCATATGGGTATGAGATTTTTATGAGCCGATGTGGCAAGCCGCCTGGCTATTTGATTTTCTTTTGGGTTGGAGGAAGCCTAGAGAGGCGAGTTGTAGTTTTACCGATTGACCCGTACAAAAGAGATGCAGGCGAAATTTTCCGAAAATTTAAGGTGTTAGAAAATTTTCAGACTTTTTGAAATTTTTTGTTGATAGAAATGAATTAATAATTTAGTTAAAGTAAATTGGTTCGGTGAAACTGGAGTTAAGAAGTAAACGAATAATTTTAACCCAGTTAATAGGATATGTTTTCTACCTTAGCAATTTTGAGGACGAAATTATTTGAAGGCAGAAGAATGCAACAACCCGTATTTTTAACGGATAATAAATAATTTATTTAATTATTTAAATAATGGTTTGGTAACTTAAAATGACCAGAATTAAATAATATTGAATATTTAATTAATATAAATAATAGAATAATATATTTATTTCCGAAATAATCGGAAATAACAGAATTCACAATATTATGTGAATTGGACAATTTAAAATATATAATTCAATTTAGAATTGAATTACAATAACGAATTTATTTATAAATGTCAGTTGAATGTATAATTTATATTATAATTATAATCGAGCTCGAAATGGCACGGCAGTTTATAATTTGTCGATTCGAACTTTAAACGAATATACAGAATCCGTTTTAAATCGGATTATTGTGAAACAAGAAAAGTTCGAAGCTGGTGAACTATATTTTTCTAATGGAAGAGAAAATTCGTGATTTCAACGGGTAAATTTTGAGCTATGTCCAGATCAAATTTTCGAAAAGTCGCTATGGAATTCCTTTATAATTTATAACGATTTATTTATATTATAAATGGATTTTTAATATAAATTGAATACTGATTTAATCTGGAACTGAAATGTCGTGTTATAAATTCAGATAGGAATATTTTAGAGCAATATGATATTATATGTGAATATATATGTGATAATATTAATTTAATTATTTTTAAATATATTAATATTTAAATTGGTTTATTTAGAGCTTTAAAAATAGTCAGTTTTGCAAACGAACTCCGTTTTTGACGAAACTAATTTTGTTGGATCCGGAATATTAAATTATTGCTAGATTTCAATTTTCGTGATTTTATGTGGCCATACGGGTTTTTAATGTGATAAATAGTCAATAATTTGACTTTAAAAATGCACTGTGTATGCAAACGGACTCCGAATTCGACGAAACAAGTATCATTGGGTCTGTAATATCAAACTATAGTTGTCAGTCCAATTTCGTCGAATTTGGGTATCATATGTGACTACATGGATTTTTAATTGCAAATACAAGTAGTAGTACAATATAAATTAATATTACAATAAATATTAAAATAATATTTCTCCTCTATAAATATCACCACAACCTAACCCTAATTATCCTCTTTCTACGGTCAATGAAATCCACGCCGCCTCAATCCTTCTTCCATCATGAACAATTAGATCTTCAGAAATTCGTAAGAATTCAAAAGTATAGCTATAAATGCGGTATTTTGTATATTTGGCTTCCTGGGCATTTACACTTCATTCCCATATAATTTCCAACATGTGCGATCACCCTCTGACATGTTCGAACTCTCGAACAGTGACCTGGGTTCACGAACACAGAACTTTTAGGTCACGATTCATCAAATAAAGCTTGTATTCGGAGTGAGTGGATAAAATAGAACCTGATGGCCAGCTTTTGTCGAGTTTGCTTCAAAAACTTTTTGCAACCTGTACGGTCAAGGGGAGAGAAACTGTTGTCGCACTTATGATGGGGGTGGCGAATCGGATGAACTGATGACGGGAGTGGAATGCGCGAGAAGGTGGGTTGAACGATGAGAAGCCTGGAGATTTTAGTTTTGGAATTGGGTAGGTGAGATGAAGTACTGGTATATCAGAAGATGGAAGGGGGCGCCAGTATGGGTTCTGACATAGGGGCGATGGGTTTGCTGTGTAAATGGTTGCTAGAATATTAACATTGAAGAAGGTTATAATGTAAGTCGGGGTTTCTTTAAAGTGATGGCGATTTTGGTTTGGTAAGCAATGAAGAATTAGTGAAGTAGTTTTCGGTTATGGGATTTTCGATAGAAGGAGGTACTGGATTTTCATCCGTGTGGGGAAGAAGCTTATGTGAGCGGTCTTGGGTTCTAAGGAGTGTTGTTGGGCTGAGTTAAAATGGTAAGGCCCAATAAACCAAAAATGTTAAATTTAAACAATGTAAATATATATACACAACTTGTAATATTTATATCTTGTGCGTACGCTATCAGAAATTGACGAAACAAAATCCGATGGGATCGTAGTGAAGACGGCTACACAATGGAACTGACTGGGAGTGAAATGGAGCTCATAACAATTTATAGTGAAATAAATTGTCTGTCTGAATCAACCGACAGTTATCATTATTTAACGATGATTGTCTAATGTAAGTCAAACTCACTAACTCTACCCAATTTATATTGTTATAACGTATTTTTAGAATTGATAAATGATGATTGATTTCTGTGTGTTGATTGTTGGTTGAACTGTTAATTAATTGGCTAAAATTATAGATAGATATATATATATAATCATTAATTATATATTGATTCTGTTTATCAGAATATTTCATATTGAAATGAAATCGATGTTATTTATATTGTTTAACATCTGTGAATGCAGGGAGACAAGTTGGAGGGATACAACTGGATTCCTCAATATTATAATATTGTTTGTTTTCATATATTGTGATATATGATGTGATATAAAATTTGTGATTGATTATGATGACACTGGTCATGTTATTTGGTATTTTAAATACCATATGAATTACTGGAATGTATAAAAGGAAATTTTCAAAGCGAATATTGAAAATGAAATATTTTTATAAAATGAATAGAATTATATAAAAGCATTTATATAAAATGAATAGAATTATATAAAAGGATTTATATAAAATAAATAGGATTATATAAAAGGATTTATATAAAATAAATAGAATTATGTAAAAGGATTTATATAAAATAAATAGAATTTTATAAAGGGAATTATAAATGAGATTTAAGAGTTAGAAAAAAAAGGAGATTTGTATGAATAATTCTACAAATAAAAATATAAATAGAATTTGGGTTTGAGATATTGTTTTTAAATACGAAGACAAACTGTTTTGATTATATAAAGAAATATTATTCGCATTCTATGTGAAAAATATATTAAGTAAATATTTTGCAAATAAAATATTATAAAGGAATTTGGGGTTTGAATTAGGAATTTAAATGGAATTACTGAAATTAGAAACAGACTGGAAATTGGTTGAGTTGAATAGCTTTATGGGTATCGATCTGACATTGGTTTCGGGCTTCGGGGTTTATACTTGGGAAGTCGTTCTCTTACTAGTTTACAGTTAGAGACTGATAGAGGTGGAAAGATATTGATGCGTGAATCAGAAATGGAAACGTTTTCCAAAGTTAATAACGTATATTTTCTAATTTTAGAAAACAAGGAATTTATGAATATATGGAAACGATAAATGGGAAATTGGGAAATGAAATGATGATTGGTCGGTAAGATTTCCATTTGGGAATACGACCGCTGTTTGTACACATTTTTTCCTTTGATAGTTAAATCACCGACTATCAAAGATATTGACCATTTCCGTTGTCAATACGGAGAGACCGGGATCAGATATATTATTTGAAAACCACTTCGTATGGCATTAGGGTTGCGAATCAAATATGATGAAGATAATTGAAGAAGGAGTTATGCAAGGGCTGTTCAGTAAATACTAGGTAGAAATTGCCTAAGATGGATTTACAGAACAGTACCTTCGGTCCGCCCAATCTCAGGATGACCTGTATAGACAAATGTCTGACAGAGTATATTTAATAGATCGCGTAAGTTGATCTCTTCAAACGTACTTACGTTTGGTGGTGGAGGAATTCGTTTCTCTTTGTTGTTTACCTGTGGTATGTTTGGAGAAATAAATTTGTGATTTGGTGGGTATGACGATGTGATATTCAAAGTGAAGAAAGGCGTGGTTTGTAAAAGGGTACGTGAAACACCCTACCTCCGTTAGGGTCACTCTCAAAGGGAATGCCCTAATTTTGGTGGAGGTTTATAAGTATAAGTCACAGATATACAAGACAGATATAAGAACACATATTTTTGAACAGCGGAAAAACAACAACTTTTATTTCATTAAAAATACGTGTTACAACAATCATACCATAATTGTCTTACAATACTTCAAAAACATAACATCTTCATAACTGTCTTGATTACATTATTTAAAGAAGCATAAAGAAAACATAAATAAACTGCAAAAGTCCCATAGTTGCTGTCCAAAGCCATAGTCCAAAACGAAAAGATCCAAGCAATACATTCTTTCTCTTCAAGCTGGATATGAAGGCTGGTCAAGCTGCGGTATTCCCTCCCTGTGGAACTGGGCGGGGAAACGGAAGGAAAGAAGACGAAAGAAAAGTAGAGTCAGACATAAAGCCTGAGTAAGTCTAGGTCTATTCAGTCTATGAATAAAGAACTGGGTATGATAAGTATAAACTAGAAATGGGAAAGCACCATAAACTTAGTTAAGTTGTCTAGGGTCGAATATACTATCGTACCCCATTTTAATCTCTGAACCCATATAAACTAGTTCCCAACTGGCACCCCATAATCAGGGTGAAGTGATCCATTTTATAATGATCGGCTCCTACTCGCATAGTTACATGTGTCTTACGGCCCCCGATGTTGTAGTTACCTGTGCTGGTCCCACCATGGGGTGTATCAAGTCCCATGGTGGCGACCCGACACAATCCTAGAATGCACAGGTATGCTACTGGTGCCCAGTGCCTTATTTTTCTGCGCCGGAGTGTGTGCACGCCCGCACCCCGTTAGAACCTACACTGCTGCACCACCGCCGTCGATTTGACCTCTTACAATCAGCCCAGTAATCGTGCCCCACCCTGCCTAGTTTCAGGGTATCATGATACGCCTTGTAGGGTTACTGCTGAAAAGGGTCCCCCGCTACTAGGTTTTCTATTTCTAGCCAACATGCTAAGTTGGTTAAGTGCTTATAAACCTAACCCCCAATCAGTCTGTTTAGTTTAGCATGTTCCATTTTGATTAAGTATTAATATAATCTACTTAATCCTATCAATCCTGACTCAGCCTTAATTGTCTTATTAAAGCCTTGACCTCTCACATTAGACAGGTATTGTTGTGGCTGCCTGTTGCCGGTTGGGTCCGGGCAGTCTTACGCCACAACTCAGTCTAACCTCGGGTCCTTATTGGGCTCCATGTTTAACCACCCACATTGGATAGGTATTGTTGTGACTACTGGACAGCCGGGCGGTTCCGGGCAGGTTTACATCACAACTCAATCCAACCTCGGGTTAAACACATCGTATTTTCTACATTTACATATTTTGTCTTTCTTCTTTTTATATGTAAATATTTGCGGCCCATTATTCAAAATCAATTTAAGCTAATGGTGTAAAGGTTTACACCAATCATGGGCCCAACCCATTCTTGAATTTGGGCCCATCTACTTTTATATTTTCATTTATTAATTAATTTGGCCCAACGCTATTTCCCCCGTTTAATACGTTCGTTTATTATAATATATGTTGGGCTTAGCCTTTTTAAGCCCAACTTAGCCACGTGAAAAAGGGGAGGCTTAAAGCGTGATTATATACACAAAAAGGGGAATGTGAACGCATGAACTTGCAACATAACGTTGGAACTACAAAATAGAAACTGGTGTACTTTCATAGTAGTAACGTATACTTTGGTCATAAAGCATAAGTGACATGAATCAAAGCATGTAAACTTGTAGTTAAGTTAAGAATCTAAATTGGATATCATCATTGACACATAGTCTTAACTACAACATAAACCTATATTTTTATTTAGGCATAATGTCAAACATAAGCAAATCATGTTCATAAGATTACTACATGTTTACAAAGGTGCTTACTTTTGTTACTAATACAAAAGTATAGTTCAACTAGAATTATTCCAACTTAATCATGATTTTAAATCTATTCACATAACCATGGCACACATATACCTATGGCATAAATATTTCTAAACATGAAATCATGATTTTTACTTTAGTCATGCAAACTTGCAAATGGGATTTTAAATCTAACCTAGCTATGTACAACATATGTCATCATATAATTCTTGTTAACAATATAGACCTAACATGTTTTTCAATTATGCAAAATATCAAACATAGCCTAGTCATATTCGTAAGTTCGCAAAGAGGCTTACTTTTGTTTCCAATACAAAAGTATGGTCTTATACATAGATCATGATGCCAAATTTTTCAACATAATTTCATATGAATTATAATAACCCAAATTTGTTCCAATTACACACAAAATGATTTTTGTACAAAAATATACATTATGATGGCATAGTAGCAAAACCACAAACTTGCATGAATTTCAATTAAAGAACTACATACATGTAGCTTCAACATGAATTACAAACTTTGCGAATATCCAAACGTATATTTGCATAAAACTACCGCAAACATGTAGTTTTTATAATGAATAACATACTTTGCGAATATCCAAACGTATACTTGCATAAAACTACCGCAAACATGTAGTTTTTATATGAATAACATACTTTGCGAATATCCAATCGTTATACAATATTCCAAATCGATAAGAATCATAGTAACGCACAAATATGAATTACTTATCACCACAAATCAAGTGTACAAACCAACACAGTTATTTATTCATACCAAAATAATACTCTACTTACAATCGTGTGGCGAATTCTCCAATTGGAGATGCGACTCCTTTTTGACGTAGGCGTTGATTTGATTTGTTTAAGTTGCTTTATGCTTTAGAGTTTGCCTCCTAATCGTCTCTCAAATTGGTGGCTACTCCTAGTCGTTCCTCAGCAGCATGATGGCCTTATTCTTATTTTTTGTGTGAGTTTAGGTTAGGTTTGAGTTGTATATATAGAATTTTAGGATTAATTTAGGCTGTTTGATTAATCCTAGAAATGACCACAACCGTTCAGTCAGGATAGAGTTATCCTATTGACTCAGCCATGAGTCAGAAATGACTCAGCATTGACTTAGCGATGAGTCAGAAATGACTCAGCGTATTAAATGTTCACCAATTCAAACGTAAATACGTATTTAATAGATACATTTTCCCCTTTACCGTATTAATTACCCATATATAAATATTTATTTATATATGAATAAATATTTTCTTACCTTTAATTTGTCATAATTAAAAATTAGAGAAGGCCAAAAAAAAAACCATCCTTGACAACCAAAAATGCGCAACGTACGCTACATGATGCGTACACGTCATATATATATATATATATATATACGTATATGTATATATATATATATATATATATTATATATATTCATTTTTTTTCTCTATCTTCCCAATTACCCATTTTCACACTAAACCACTTTTTGAACTGCGTTCACACTAGGCTATTTTAAGCCATTCCCCTAAAACAAAAATAGGGCGCTGGCGGGGATCGAACACTGTACCTCTTGTATGCAAGTCATGTGTTCCAACCAAATGAGCTACTAAGTATTTTGCTTACAAACCCTAGAACAATGCTAAACATTATTCGTTTCCCATTCTTCTTTTTTTTCATGTTTTGTTGCGATATTTAAATTAAAGATATCTTCTTCACACGTTATCCGTTTTGCGTAAACTCGGACTCTATTTCAAGCAGAATTTCGAGGCGAATGCAATGGCGTAACCCGTTTCCCTTAATTCTTTGATTTGAAATTAATTATACTTTAATTTGTGAATCTCACTGTTATAGAATACACGGGGTGTTACAGTACGTTATGGCCTCTAGCCTCACAACCGAAAAATGGTTTAAAATCAGGTAGGTCGCATGGCTAAGTGGTTAGCTGCCAATTAGTGTGTATTGTCACCTGATCTAAGGAAATTCCATTTGTTTCTTTATTTTATTTCGATGCTGACCCTTTTGGGAAACGGTTGCTGATCCCAACCGTTGGTGATAATACATTCGGTACGCTCAAGCAAAATGAGTGACCGGTCATGTTTAGCCTAGGTTACAAGATGTTCTTGTTGAACCCGGTGTATTCCTCTCCAGAGATACACTGTCGGAAGGTGGTCCCATAACTTACCAGTTGGAATTCATTAACCAATAAGTGCTCGCGGTTTTTGATTATATATTATGTATGTGGAACGTGAGATGAAAGCGTTCTGCTAGATGATTATTATACTGTGGTTGATAGACACTGTTATAATATCCAAAGAGTTTTGATATAAAGATTACCATTTCTTTCAAAAGGATTTTGAATGTTGGACCAAGTGTTTTGGATTCTCATAAGGGAAAAACCCGTTCCGTTATATGGTGTGGTCTTTTGGGATATCGTTTAATTGCTCAAACTGTTTTACATGGTTTTACTTAGACCAGTCCCATGACTGACCCGAAGTT
Organism: Allium sativum; assembly: GCA_030737875.1. Taxonomy (NCBI): domain Eukaryota; kingdom Viridiplantae; phylum Streptophyta; class Magnoliopsida; order Asparagales; family Amaryllidaceae; genus Allium; species Allium sativum. Next base: position 689,090,070 of record CM060922.1, read on the forward strand.
TATTTTGTTTTCTTTTCCCTAAACTCTTGGGTGCCCAATTTTGTACGGGCAGTCAAGTAGTCGGGATTTTACAGATACTTGAAGAGCTGGAGGCTTTAGGATTATATAGCTATTGTTTATTTCCGATGCGTTGTAAGTATTGTACTTTGATAATGATATATATATATTCAAGTACAGATTTATATTTCAAAGCTATGTAATATAGTATATTTTATTCGTGCCACTGTGAGATTCGTGTTACTCTGATTATGTTGTATGTTCTTCTTCTTCTTCTGTTCAAATTTTCTATCTTATCTACTCTCACCCTCTAACTTCTTTCATTAACTATCTGGTATTTCTGATGCTTTAATAGTTGACGTTAGGTTTATGTCGATTACCAAGGTCTCATATCCCTCGAGTCGTTACAGTGAGTTTAAGTTACCTTTAGATTTAAATAATTAAAAGTAAAATATGATATGAATGTAATTTGGATCTATGACTGTGAATGAATCATACCAAATCTATAGTAACTTGTGAATCTATGATTTTCTGACATAACTGTGACTTGGATCTTAATATTTATAATGTTAGAACTACTTTTGAATATAAATCTTGTTAGCCTGCTTTGTGACCAGACTATCCAAAGCCGAAGAACTCTATCAGGAAGGCCACTCAGGGCTTGAGTATGAACTGCCAGAGATCGACATCTGCTTGGACGAAGTAACGAAGGATGGGAAAACTCGTATTTCTGTGCACATAAGCTTCGGGTTGGATTCCACTATTTCGGATCAAGCTAAAGCGAATATTTCTGACCAACCAAACCGGATCGGGTAAACCGGATCGGGTCATCCGGATCGGGTAAACCGGATCGGGTCATCCGGATCGGGTTATCCGGATCGGGCCAACCGGATCGGGTCTCTACCCCTAACCGAATTCTGGGCAGTTAAAGACCATTTCCCCATGTTCTCCACTACTTCCGAGATTTACTCTGAAGCCGCCACATGGCCACTCAACCCTAACCGAATTTCTACCTATAAATACATATACAACACATCATTTAAGGGGACTTTTTGGCCTCAAGGAAGCTCTATCTATTTCGTCCATGGCTACCAACGAAGAACCTTCATCCTCTTTAATAAAATCAATGAATTCGGAGAGTATTATTCATTGTAATTGAGTGCTTGAGCGTCAATACTCATTGTATTTGTAATTTCTGAATGAATTGAGAAGCTATGAAGTGGATGTAGGCTCGTTAACGCCGAACCACTATAAATTCCGTGTGTTGATTGATTTTTCTTGCTTTTTGTTCATGATTCCTCATTATTCTCTACAAAACATTATCAATTGGGTGTTAGGACCATTTTTTGGTCTAACAAATCTAATTCAATATTTTAATCATCTTGTACCTGTCATGTTGTGGTCAAGTTGGAACTATGGTTAGTTGGACATCTAAATCCTTGTTTAGATCTAATCATGCCCATTATGACATCCCTATTATGTCAGATTCGGTCCATTATCATGTGTTGTTACATCTATCCCAATAATGCCTGACTTGTCACTATATGTTTATGCCTAAATTCTATCATTTTATGTCATCTATGTTAGTATTATCTTTTCTATTATCTTCCTTCATCTTTCCCTTTTATTTTTATATAGCCTGGCTACTTTTGAGCCTAGGCATGCTGTTGAAATATGTGAATATGTTAAAACGGGGAATGAGGGGGAAATGGTGAAAATTGGGCATAACTTGTAATTGAAAGTTTAGGCATAACTTGAATGGAACATGTGAATATGAAATTGGGGCAATAATCAAATTTGATTAGAACATTGAATTGGGGCATATAGTTCAATATGAACAACTTGGGAAAATTGGCATGTAAAACCTATAATGGCATAGGTATAATTGATTAAATAGAAAGAAGCCTAGAATTACAATAATTAATTGTAAATCGCGCTTAGACATGAGGTTAGATTACATTTGTGGTAGAAGTCTGCCCGGACCCGCCCTGCATATCCAACAACCACAAGTGTTGAATCTAATGTGAGAGCTCTAAGTCCACAGATATGAGACGTGCTAAGACACGAAATTAAGCCCGATTTGTGGAATAAGTCTGCCCGGACCCGCCCGGCATATCCAGCATCCACAAGTTGTAGTCTTAATGTGGGAGGTCTAGCTCATTATAACCATAAATGGATAAATGGTAATGAATTGGAGTAAACAAGGAATTATAGTACATATTATGGTTAATTACTTTAATTAAAATGTTGTATATAATAGGTAGGCTTGTCCTAGGGACAAGTGGAAATTACACATAAGTTATACTAAAAAGGAAAGAATGCTTACTAGTAAACGTTAGTTAAGAAAACTAAGTTAATAAGTAAATTACGTCAATTTGTAGTGATATATTAAATAGGAAACAGGCGAACTGAGAAGAAGTGTACTTAATTAAATATTAAGTAAAACATGTTATTGTAACTATGGAATCAGACAATGAATAATACAAAGGGATTGTAAGATTTCTCCTGTTAATTATAATCCAAGGGTGAAAGATTGTAAGATCACTTCCGTTAATTACAATCTAAAGAATAACATGTAATGGGGCTTATTAATAAACTTAAATGGATTAAGTTATATTTATATGAAATTAATAGGCGAGTGAAACTTGGGCAAGTGAAAAGCAGTCAATGTGAATGGGATAACCTTTTAGTCTGTAATACTTAACCTAGTTGAATCCATAAGGGATTGTATGAACATGTTAACTTAAGAAAGGGTTAAGTAAACTTGGTTGAAACAGTGGAAGGGTTAAGTATATCGGGCTTGGGTGGGTAATATTTATTTATAGGCCCACTATAACAACCCGGAATTTTGGAACCAATTTAAAATTTTTATTTTAACAATTTTAATGGATTTTAAATATTTAAAATAATTTATTTTAAATAATAATGACTAAAAATTTATTTAAATCAAAGTTAGAATGAACATTTTTAATTTAATTTTAAAAGGAGTTAGAAATAGCGCGGCAGTTTGAAAATTTGAATTCGAACTTTGACTGAATGTACAGGATGCAAAATAAATCGGATTTTAGTAAAACCAAAAATATTAGAATCTATTTAAAAATATCTTTCCAATGAATCCGAAAAATCGAAATTTCATAGCGGGAATCAAAAGTTATGCCCAGTTTAAAATTCAGAAAAGTCGCTGTAATATTTATATATATATATATATATATATATATATATATTAGTATTAAAAATAGCCATTTTACAAACAACCTCCGTTTTCGACGAAACCACTTTTGTTGGAACCGAAATGTAAAATTATTGCTAGATTCCAATGTAAAATTATTGCTAGATTCCACTTTTGTCGATCGCCGCCGGGACTGCGGGGCCCCGGACCCCCGCCGGCGCTGCGCCCGGACCCGTTGACGGCCTCGCCTTCGGCTCGGAGCACGGCTCGCCTTCGGATCGACGTATATTTTGACCAACAGTAGTCATCGAAGTTTGTTAATGAAGATAAGGTGGATAGTCAAAGAATATGACAACCAAATGGCAACGACTAGGATTCCTCCAGAAGCCATAGCCTCTATTTGCCGATGCCATTCAATGGGAGGAGCTGTCAGTCAGATTCAGCTTGTTATCAACGACAGTATACGAGATAATGATTGTCTAATAGTAGCCTCATCTTCTGGAACTCCGATAGTGTAGATTTCAGCAATGCAACTGATGTTGTTCCCTACATCCCATTTATATGACTTAAACCTGTCGAATCGGCGGAGCATCGAATGACGGTTATATAGAACAGTCCGAGCACTACTCCAAAGATGATTCATATGATCTTAGTGACCATGATTGTCAATAATGGGATACCAGAAAGTAGCTAAGGATCCCAACATCCCTAAGCTACAATTTAATTGTAAGATGTGATGAATGAAATATTTCCCGTGGTTTACCTCCCGAAAAACTCGGCTAACCTTTGCAATGGCTATTTGCTGTCGACCACATCGATGAAGACTGATTTCCATCAAATAAGGGTTAGGTCAACATAATTTAGTGCCCAGAGTTAGGTACTAGTTGAACCACCATATGCCATGATTGGACCTACGGATCCTTTCCCGGATTATAGCAACTGGACCGCCCTCCAGCCACCATACAACCTTGGTCAAGTGATGAGAGCTCGAGATTAAAGCAGATACGAATTGACCATTAGCTCTCTACTTATCATTTCCATTGTAACATAACGCATGAATATTACTTCAAGTCTCACAAGCTATGCTGTCGTGCTCAAGCTTATCTGATCAAGGTCTAGACTGACTAGCTTCAGCATAATTCAGAGCTTACATTGTACCCTAGTGTCTACTGCTTAGTCCCAACCGAAGCTGGAGCGGGAATGATCCGTGATGACCAAGTCACCGGAAGAGCCTTCTACTTGGCTGGATAGAACATGCTATGCAACAGAGATGTCATGAAACCAAAAAATGCTTCCCCTCACGATGAGATCGAGTGTGAAATAGGCATGGGCTTAGCAAGCAAAGAAGACATCGCAGAAAGAGTTGCCGGATGATCTGCCCAAAGACATAGACCCTAGAAAAGATGAAGATTCGGGATGCAAGAGGGCAACGTCTAACGAAGCAACCTCCCAAAGATTGAAAAGCTCTTTTACAGCTTGTTGATTGCTTCGGGAAAACTCCGACCATTGAGCAGATGGAAGTTGATCTAGTGTTGGAGACTAAACACGAAAGAGAATCATTGACAACCCCCGTAAGAAACTTCCTACAACACGGAATGCTTCCGGCATGGAGAATAAATGGCATACCATCGTTCGTTATGCCTCAAGATATGACATGCAAGGTGACATTGCTTATTTCCTTTGAAAGGTTGCCCCGAGATAGATATTAACGAGTCTCATTGCTCAATTCACTGCCCTGAATGATTCGACAAAATCACAAATCAGCCTCCCACTAGTTGGGAGATGAACGCAAATGAAACTTTTGACGGATGACGTTTTGGAGTTAAAAAGTGAAGATTCACAATCTCACTCCTTTCATCGAGTATTAGTCAAGTAACTCGTGCCCCAGATGCTGGGGGCAACTGGAGATTCGAATGTCGATTGCTTGTGACTATATCATCTAATTCAAAGCTGATACATCATGGGCTTGCATGATCAACTACCTCAGCCTTGCCCGAAGTAAAAGTTTAGAGCACTTAAGCCTGGATACTGATTGATTATCTGTGCATTAGATCTTATTCCCGATGTGGGATTGAAGGCATATTTACGGATGGATGAGATATGACTATCCCCCTAGCAGCCATTTGCTATTTCCTAGCATGGAAAGTGCAAAAGTTCTTATAAGCATGGGTCCATTATTATCCTGCCAATTATTGTCCTGGAACCAATGTGATGATATGATACCATTAGCAATACATACATGACTCCTTGACATTCAACCCTTGCCCTTAACATGAAGGCAAGAAGGCGATTCAAAGGAGATGCGACCTCGTCATTCGCTTCCAGTATTTACCTAACCGCCTTTGTCACTCCAAGACTAGAATCAAGGTCTGTTCATTCTTGGGAATGCCATCCCCCGACGATTTGAAAATACATTCGTCACCAGCTAAAGATCTTAGCTGCCATCCCCTGGCGGAGATTGGGCGAGGCAAAATGGACCTGCAAATAGCATGCAATGCCATTTTCGCACAGAATCATATTCATTCCTTTAACAGGATTACTTTTTAACAATGACTCTTATATTTACATGCTACTTGAGTTATTGACATGAATAACTCATGCGATATGAATGATGCAGGTACCCGAAGTTTGGTGCCAATCACTCCTCCCATAGATTGATCGGAGGAATGCAAAGCTTTAGCAAAAGTCTTTTGAATGTTTGCCTGATTAACTCTAGTCCTCAGAGATTGAATAGAAGTACCAACCTAGGACGAGTGTGATGGGTGTCCCATGATTGAAAGACCACTCGATCCGTGACTCTAGCTCTCATGATTTGAGAGAACATTTAAAGGATGATATTGTAGCTTTCAACCAAACTTCATCCCATGAGTTGACGGGATGAGAGAGACTTGATCATTACAAACACTCATCTTTACCCATGAATCGGGGGTTATGAGGAAGCGCCTCGGCGAGTGTGATCCGACCGCTTGCCCGAAAGGCTCCATCCGCCAGAGTGAATCGTGGGGTAAGGACTAAAAACGAGTTTGAGAACGAAGCTCGAGACGGCAGACTCCTACTCTTTGAAATAGACTGAAGAAGGAGCACCGGGGCGAATGACACGACCGTTCACAACTCTAACTCTCATGACTCGAGAGAGAGTATAAAGGATGGGAAGACGACGTCCACAACTCTAACTCTCATGACTCGAGAGAGAGTATAAAGGACGGGAAGACGACGTCCGTAACTCTAACTCTCATGACTCGAGAGAGAGTATAAAGGACGGGAAGACGACGTCCGTAATTCTAACTCTCATGACTCGAGAGAGAGTATAAAGGACGGAAGACGACATCCGTAACTCTAACTCTCGTGACTCGAGAGAGAGTATAAAGGACGGGAAGACGACGTCCGTAACTCTAACTCTCGTGACTCGAGAGAGAGTATAAAGGACGGGAAGACGACGTCCTCAAGGCGTGAAGGTGCACCACAATTAAAAGACCGCCCTGATTCCACTCTACCCTTGGCATCCGACGGGAGAGTATAAAGGCGCCAGAGACTGGCTCCACAAGAATTCCTACCCCGCTGTAGTATGAGGGGCAAGAGTGAAAGCTGAGCCCGAACCCTTCATGTCCGGGCATGGGGGGCAATGCACTATCGATCCTAATCAATCCCAAACAGGCCCTGGCCAGGCATTTTATTCATGACACACATCACCCCCATTTTTAGATAAATTCTATATGACTAGCTAGATATTATTTGATTTCAGGGGTTTTTGAATTGGAACCCTTGTTTGATTGTGATGTGCTTTATTACCTACTGCTTAGGGATTTGCTTTGTTTATAGAATGCAGGCTTGTACAAGATAACAAGACAAGAATGTGAGCGCCGCACTCGCAACAACCGCAGCAGGCTGGTGGAAAACAAACAAAGGGCCACGTCCAAAAGGCTGACGCTAATGCCTAATGCTAAACTTTTCATGCGACTCAAGGCGACGACCGAAAGGAGGCCTTGAGAGTGAACTGTTTAATAACGTGTTACACGACTTAAGGCAACGACCGAAATGAGGCCCTAAGAGTGATATATCAAATCAACATACACAGCCATGTATGACTAGCCATAGCCCAAGTGCAACGACGAGTGCCACCTCACAAATATATTGAATAGAAAACGCGATAACTCGAGCACTTGGATAACTCAATCACATAAGCTTTGAAAACAATGTCTCCCTTCCGTGCATCCACGTCTAAATTTAAAAGGGATGTGATACAACTGCCGACCTTTCTCCATTACCCCTGGACTGGGGCCGCACTGCTGAAAATATTCATAAAAGTTATATGTCTGTGTCTAACTTATACCTCGATCTTGACAGGCTGCTTGAGGACCACGAAATGGATGCAGAGTGAACGTCCATTTGCTAGTCCGGACCGACTTCCCGGTTGAAAGAACTCATGTAAAGGGAGATGCCATTGCTTTGACTCCTAACTTGCGAGGAGGCGAATTGCCTGACACTCAGACTCAAAAGCTAAGAAGAAGGAAGATAGAAATTTCTTCCGTGCTGAGGATATTGGCGCAGAAGGCGCTAGGATCGAAGGAAGGTAGCAGATTTCTTCTTGTGATGATCCCTCGGCATGTCAAGCTAGATATGAAATGGATAGTACCCTTGCTGATTTGTGAACTCAAATGGATCAGCGAGATGAACTTCTCCGGAAACGACAGAAAATGGTGGATAACTTCTCTACTCGGATAGATGGAAGGCCTAGTAGCTTCGACTTATTCGCTAGAGCGAGCACCATGGGAATTCAAACGACAATGAACTTGGCTCATACACTCCCTACCCCGTGGTCCAGATAATATGAGACCCTAGGACAAGTTGGCATAGTCGTCTTTGATGAAACAAAGATGCAACCAACCTCCTCCCAGACATTTGTAACATGCAACTTCCGACCGTGACATTTTGGATGAAAACGATGGATATGTAAGAGCCGCCGAAAAACTTAAATGGAGCCCGACCAACCTTTGCTTCTATACAGATGAATGTTTAAAACCCAGCTCAACCTCAACATGAGGCTCCCCATGAAGGGGGAAAGTAGAAGCATTCGAAGTGGCAATAATTTGACATATCGCCATTCGACTCCAATCCTCAGAGCTTGGATGGGAGATCCAAAACTAACATGAGTCTGACACGAAAAAATTATTTTATGTCAAACTCTAACTCATGACTTGATGAAGAAGTGTGAATTCAGAGAAGAAATGGATCTGGTGCTCACCACGTAGCAGAACCCCTGTAGAGGAGGGCATAGAACACAAGTTTCGAGTAACGTAATTCGACTTTCTGCCGACTTTATGCACATTTATTATCAATGGAGTCCCACAAGTTCTCAGCCTATAACCAGAAGAATGGCTCCTCAAAGAACAACCTGCATACATCCGAGTAGCGGATAACCATCTAGAATTAAAAGACAGAAGCCTGATTGACGGCTATTACATATGCGTAACCAAGAAGCCAGAAACTGGCTTCCACCCACTTCAAGACTTCATACTGCGGGCACCAGTGCAAAATTAGATAATTGGCGACAACTTCTCAAAGGCGAGGGCCAAATTGGCAATATTAATTGATGCTTCAACAGAGATCCAGCGAGACCCTGCATGCATTCCTTGAAAGATTCAACGTTGCAGCAGCATCGGTACATCGACCTGGACCATATATGGTGTTGATTGCTGTAGTATCCGGTATTCTGGATATCTCAAACTTCAAAATCCCTCTTCATCGAGATCCACCAAGAGGACTTGGAGGATTTAACTCTGAAACAAACCTCGGTATCTCTCCACCATGAGATTTTCCTAGAAACGTTGGAAAATCCTATCATGAGACAGACAGATTCATGTAATAAGAGTGTGCTAATGTTGAAATGGATGATCTCAATGTCTTCACGACAGAATGGAACGCCATCTGACTCTTGAAATAATAAAGGCAAAATAAAAGCCCCAGGAATGACTAACAGGAATTTACAATCATGGAAAAGACCAATGTCATTAATCGGGCCCGCGGTCTTGATTGTCAAGCTTAATGGAACCAAGCACGGGAGATAGACTCAACAAGACTATGATGGCTATTTCAGATTATGCCAAAGCGTGAACGAAGGAGCTCGAATAACTCACTAACGACTTTCGCTCACTTGCAAGATTGACGAGCTTACTCAACACTGTGTCTGATGCAAGGAGAGTATCTAAGTTTGCTGATACTCAATAAGGCGATCACTGCTTTCTGACTAAACAGATGGGTTGACCCCGACGCGAATGTGATTCGACCATTCGCATATACAAATCCAGCCCTTGATGACTTGGGAATGTGCACAGAATGTCACAAGGTGTCTAAGATTGTTGAAACTGCATATTTGACCCGATGCGGCAGAAAAAAGTATAAAGGCTAAAAGACTGGATGTCCGATTGACCTATCATAACTCCCAACAATGCTGGGGGCATAAGCACTGACTTCGCTCGTCCTCCACTAATGCTAGGAACATCAAATTCAACCGATAGATTGACTTAAACATGACCCTGACTTAATGCATGATTCAGAACATATACATTATATCTTTAGAATATGACGTGATTCATCTCGACCATCCAAGTGAGCGAAATTACGGATCAAGCAAGAATTCAAAGACTCGATCTGCAACTGCATCAAATGGAGAGTATGATGAACTCCTCTACTGCCTTACAATTGTGATAATCCTACCAGCTATTGGCTTGCATGTTTTCAACAACATCTCGTACTGGCTCATGTGAGATCACGGGACTATAAAACGATATGAAGTGATCATGGCTTTCGGATGCACTATTATTACGATTAGATGCAATCATGGAGTCCTAGATTAATATCCTGATATCGAGATAGTCCAAATCCAAGCAAAAATGACAAATTCATATGCCGACTCTGATGCGCTCTATCCCAACGGTCCAGATGCTAGCTCAAGATAAGAAGATTCTGACACCATACTATGACTTGGACGGCTATTGTATACATTGACTTATACATTAAAGAAATCCTAGCTTAGTAATGCACTTGACTTGTTTAGGAAGATGGCGTCGTTTGGCATCAACTTGTATATGTACGATCTCACACGGGAGCCAAACATACCGCATGACCTATGATGAAGGAATTCTACCTCTTGATTTGACGAAGTCTAAACGATTACTTGATCATCTTCACCACTCTAGCCATGAAATTTGGCCCGATAAGCATCAACGGAAGCAATGCGGCATATGATAAGCCATTTATACAGAAAAAGATCCAAAAAGATTCATCTCGACTTATTCAAAGCACATCTTATTTGCAACAAGATGTACTTTGGGGGGCAAAATGTTAGCCTGATTTGTGACCAGACTATCCAAAGCCGAAGAACTCTATCGGGAAGGCCACTCAGGGCTTGAGTATGAACTGCCAGAGATCGACATCTGCTTGGACGAAGTAACGAAGGATGGGAAAACTCGTATTTCTGTGCACATAAGTTTCGGGTTGGATTCCACCATTTAGGATCAAGCTAAAGCGAATATTTCTGACCAACCAAACCGGATAGGGTAAACCGGATCGGGTCATCCGGATCGGGTAAACCGGATCGGGTCATCCGGATTGGGTTATCCGGATCGGGCCAACCGGATCAGGTCTCTACCCCTAACCGAATTCTGGGCAGTTAAAGACCATTTCCCCATGTTCTCCACTACTTCCGAGATTTACTCTGAAGCCGCCACGTGGCCACTCAACCCTAACCGAATTTCTACCTATAAATACATATACAACACATCATTTAAGGGGACTTTTTGGCCTCAAGGAAGCTCTATCTTTTTCGGCCATGGCTACCAACGAAGAACCTTCATCCTCTTTAATAAAATCAATGAATTCGGAGAGTATTATTCATTGTAATTGAGTGCTTGAGCGTCAATACTCATTGTATTTGTAATTTCTGAATGAATTGAGAAGCTATGAAGTGGATGTAGGCTTGTTAACGCCGAACCACTATAAATTCCGTGTGTTGACTGATTTTTCTTGCTTTTTTTTCATGATTCCTCATTATTCTCTACAAAACATTATCAATTGGGTGTTAGGACCATTTTTTGGTCTAACAAATCTAATTCAATATTTTAATCATCTTGTACCTGTCATGTTGTGGTCAAGTTGGAACTATGGTTAGTTGGACATCTAAATCCTTGTTTAGATCTAATCATGCCCATTATGACATCCCTATTATGTCAGATTCGGTCCATTATCATGTGTTGTTACATCTATCCCAATAATGCCTGACTTGTCACTATATGTTTATGCCTAAATTCTATCATTTTATGTCATCTATGTTAGTATTATCTTTTCTATTATCTTCCTTCATCTTTCCCTTTTATTTTTATATAGCCTGGCTACTTTTGAGCCTAGGCATGCTGTTGAAATATGTGAATATGTTAAAACGGGGAATGAGGGGAAAATGGTGAAAATTGGGCATAACTTGTAATTGAAAGTTTAGGCATAACTTGAATGGAACATGTGAATATGAAATTAGGGCAATAATCAAATTTGATTAGAACATTGAATTGGGGCATATAGTTCAATATGAACAACTTGGGAAAATTGGCATGTAAAACCTATAATGGCATAGGTATAATTGATTAAATAGAAAGAAGCCTAGAATTACAATAATTAATTGTAAATCGCGCTTAGACATGAGGTTAGATTACATTTGTGGTAGAAGTCTGCCCGGACCCGCCTTGTATATCCAACAACCACAAGTGTTGAATCTAATGTGAGAGCTCTAAGTGCACAGATATGAGACGTGCTAAGACACGAGATTAAGCCCGATTTGTGGAATAAGTCTGCCCGGACCCACCCGGCATATCCAGCATCCACAAGTTGTAGTCTTAATGTGGGAGGTCTAGCGCATTATAACCATAAATGGATAAATGGTAATGAATTGGAGTAAATAAGGAATTATAGTACATATTATGGTTAATTACTTTAATTAAAATGTTGTATATAATAGGTAGGCTTGTCCTAGGGACAAGTGGAAATTACACATAAGTTATACTAAAAAGGAAAGAATGCTTACTAGTAAACGTTAGTTAAGAAAACTAAGTTAATAAGTAAATCACGTCAATTTGTAGTGATATATTAAATAGGAAACATGCGAACTGAGAAGAAGTGTACTTAATTAAATATTAAGTAAAACATGTTATTGTAACTATGGAATCAGACAATGAATAATACAAAGGGATTGTAAGATTTCTCCTGTTAATTATAATCCAAGGGTGAAAGATTGTAAGATCACTTCTGTTAATTACAATCTAAAGAATAACATGTAATGGGGCTTATTAATAAACTTAAATGGATTAAGTTATATTTATATGAAATTAATAGGCGAGTGGAACTTGGGCAAGTGAAAAGCAGTCAATGTGAATGGGATAACCTTTTAGTCTGTAATACTTAACCAAGTTGAATCCATAAGGGATTGTATGAACATGTTAACTTACGAAAGGGTTAAGTAAACTTGGTTGAAACAGTGGAAGGGTTAAGTATATCGGGCTTGGGTGGGTAATATTTATTTGTAGGCCCACTATAACAACCCGGAATTTTGGAACCAATTTAAAATTTTTATTTTAACAATTTTAATGGATTTTAAATATTTAAAACAATTTATTTTAAATAATAATGACTAAAAATTTATTTAAATCAAAGTTAGAATGAACATTTTTAATTTAATTTTAAAAGGAGTTAGAAATAGCGCGGCAGTTTGAAAATTTGAATTCGAACTTTGACTGAATGTACAGGATGCAAAATAAATCGAATTTTAGTAAAACCAAAAATATTAGAATCTATTTAAAAATATCTTTCCAATGAATCCGAAAAATCGAAATTTCATAGCAGGAATCAAAAGTTATGCCCAGTTTAAAATTCAGAAAAGTCGCTGTAATATTTATATATATATATATATATATTAGTATTAAAAATAGTCATTTTACAAACAACCTCCGTTTTCGATGAAACCACTTTTGTTGGAACCGAAATGTAAAATTATTGCTAGATTCCAATTTTCATAATTTTTTGAATTAATATGTGAGCGTGGCAAGAGAAAATGTGTTTTGTTAATTTCAGTCAATTTGGATCAACCAAAAAATGTTCATTTTTCGAACAGTCTCCAACTTCGACGAAATTAGTTTTGTTAGGACCGTATTGTCAAAACAAAGCTAGATATAATTTTCTGTAATTTTTAGAGTTAGTATGTGGCCCCGGTAAATTAAAATGTACGATCAAATTAAATAATTAAATATTTTATATTTTAAATTAAAGAAAAGTGTGATGAGACGATCAATCGAGCTGACGAGACCTAGCCCATTGCGTCCAATAGGGGGATATTTGGCTAGGGTCAACTCTTGCTGGGCTGGATTTGGAGTATGTGGCATTAAACCCCAATTTTTTGATTAAATAGAATTAAAAATATAAAAAAATATAAAATTATAAATAGCCCTTATTTCCCAAACCCTAACCCTCTGAATAGCCGCTGCCCCTCTTGAACGAATGGCCCTCAACGTCTGATTTTAATTTCTAAAATTCTCCCAAATCTTCAAGAATTAAAGAGCGAATTCAAAACAAGTATTGAAGTGATTTTCAAGCACTTCGATTCTAAAATGGTTTGATGGATTTTCATAACAAGGTCAGCTCGAATTTTGCGTTCAAACCCAGCGATTTCGAGGCAGATTTTCTGGCAGCGTGGTGGTGCAAGCGAGGGGGCGCTTAGGGCGGTGGTGCATGGCCTGTAGGACTTCGTCGTGGTGGGTTCCGATCGGTTACAGGTGGTCGGAAATGGGGTGCGACAGCGGCTTTCAGATCTTAGCTCATGGGTTCGGTTTCCTGTAGAAGAACGAGAGGAAGAGAACTAAACAAAGGGGTTTAGTGTAAATAATTAAATAAATTGTTTAATTAATTAACTAGTAAAATGTTTAATATATAAATGACGGTATCTCTTCCAAACGGAACTGAATAATTTCAGAAGCATTGGAATCGTGAAATCAACCTCTACAACATGAAACTGACTGGGACAGAAACGGAGCTATCTGGGATTTCTTGAATAAATTAAATGAGTGGTTTAATTTGATTTAACCAATCGTTAATAACGATTTCTGAATCCGATCTAGGTGAGAATTCTATTTATTTACTTATTTTAATTAAAAATAATTAATTATGACTGTATTATCACAAATCCGCTGTTAAATTCTAATTGATTATCATACGTGATTTGATCCTGAATTGCCATTGTTATGTAGATCTATTGATTTGATGATTGTTGTGTTGAAAATAATTATATCATGTTTGTTAAGATAAAATAGTTGAAAATAAATATATCATGTTTGTTTAGTTGAAAACAAATATATCATGTTTGTTTTGTTGAAAACAAATATCTCATGTTTGTTAAGAGAAGATAGTTGAAAACAAATATATCATATTTGTTATAATAAAATAATTGAAAACAAATATGTCATTTTGTGATTATAAATTTGATGAACACAAATATGTTATTTTGTGATTATAAATTTGTTGAAAACAAATATGTAATTTTGTTATTATAAAATTGTTGTAAACAAATATATCATTTTTGGTTATAATAAAATAGATGAAACGAATATATCATTTTGTCGCATTAGAATTGTTAAACAAACATTAGCGTTTTTGTCAATATAGAGTAGATTAAACAAAAATATTCATTTTTGTCGAATTAGATTTGTCAAAACAAAATAATCATTTTTGTCACATTAGATTTGTCAAAAAAAACATTATCATTTTTGATGCATTAGATTCGTCATGACATATGAGTTGAATAAAAGATACATTTTCGTCAAAACATATGAGTTAAACAAAAATATTCATTTTTTCCAATATAGAGTAGTTGAACGAAAACATTCATTTTTATCAATCAGTAATTGAAATAAAAACATTCACTTTCGTCAAATTAGAATTGTTGAACAAAATATACATTTTTGTCAAAATACATTAGTTGAAACCCGATTTGTCACTTTTGTCAAATTATAATTGTTTAATCAAATTTGTCACTTTTGTTAAATTATAATCGTTGAATCAAATTTGTCACTTTGTCAAATTATAATTGTTTAATCAAATTTGTCACTTTTGTCAAATTGTAATAGTTGAAACAAAATTGGCATTTTTGATCAAAATATAATAGTTAGAACAAAAATTACATTTTTGGTTAATTAGAATTGAGTTAGTACAAGAATTACATTTTTGTTAAATAGATTTGTGTCAAAATACAAATAACATTTTTTGTCAAATAGATTTGTGTCAAAACACAAAATAATATGTTTGTTAAGGAGATCTATGTTAAAACAAAAATAACAATTTTGTTAAAAGATTTGTGTTAAAACAATAATATCATTTTTGTTAAATAGAAATTGTAAACAAATAAAATTATCATTTTTATTTGTTAAGTTAAATAGAAAATGTAAACAAATAAATTATTCTTTGATTTGTCATTAGAATACATAGGAAAATTCATGTAACACAATATGTCATGTATGTTAGAAAACATATTTTGTAAACAAAACAAACATATCACTTTTATTTGTTTTGTTGAATTAGAATTGTCGACAAAACAAACATATCACTTTTATTTGTTTTGTTGAATTAGAATTATCGAAAAAACAAACATATCACTTTCATTTGTTTTATTGAATTAGAATTGTCGACAAAACAAACATATCACTTTCATTTGTTTTGTTGAATTAGAAGTGTCAACAAAACAAAGTTATCATTTTTATTGTTTTTGTTGAAATAGATTTGTCGATAAAACAACGTCATTATCTTTATTGTTTTGTTGAAATAGATTAGTTGAATCGAAACATATATTTTTGTCAAAATATCCATTTTTGTTAAAATATAATAGTTGAATCAAAATACACATTTTTGTCAAAATGAACATTTTGGCCAAATAGATTAGTTGAACCAAAATATTCATTTTTGTCAAAATATAATAGTTGAAACAAAAATTACATCTTGTTAAATATGATGGTTGAAAACAAAAATTACATTTTTGTTAATTAGATTTAAAATAAAACAAAAATCACATTTATGCTAAATAAAAGAGTTAAAACACAAATAGCATTTTTGTTAAATTGGTTTGTGTCAAAACACAAATAGCATTTTTGTTAAATCTGTTTATGTCAAAACAAAAGTAGCATTTTTGTTAAATAAATTTGAGGTAAAACACAAATAGCATTTTTGTTAAATAGGTTTGTGTCAAAACACAAATAGCATTTTTGATAAACAGATTTGTGTTGCAACAAAAATATTCATTTTGTTAAACTAGAATTGTTAACAATATGAAATTGTCGCTTTTTATTCATTTTGTTGAAATAGAATTGTCAACAAAATGAATGAATCACTTTTTAATCATTTTGTTGAACTTGAATTGTCAACAAAAATGAATGTATCACTTTTTATGCATTTTGTTGAAATAGAGTTTGTATGTAAATTATAGAATCATCTTTATTGTCAGTATACACATTAGAATTTGTGTATATATTAAAGTGACATTTTTATTGTCAATATATATATATATGTATATTAGAATTTGTGTATATATTAAAGAGACATTTCTATTGCAAATATACACATTAAAATCCATGTATAAATTAAAAATACAATTTTATTGTCAGAATATATATTAGAGTTTGTATGCAAATTAAAATAAACATTTTTATGTGTGTCATGTCATACATTGAAACTATATACAAATAAAATATTTCTTTTTATTTGTTAAAGTCAAAATAGAAATTGCATATAAATAATGGAAATAAAAATTATCTTTTTATTTGTCATTAGCAAAGATGTCATATATACTTGTTTGCCATTAGAAATACGTAGAAATGAATGCAAATAAAATACATATTTATTTGACATTATGAACATGCAGATATGATATCCAATAAAACATTCTTTTATTTGGTGTGTTAAATACGTTAGATGAATCATCGAATAGTTTATATTTATATACAATTATATATATATATATATATATAAACTAAAATTAAACGAATCGCGCGCGGTAGTTCGCGTTTCGAAATCGTAACTTTAAACGATGATACTAAAAGATACGTATTAGAATCGGATTTTCCCAAAACTGAAACCGTTAGGTCCGCTTTGGGAAGATCTTTCCTACAATATAAATTTCGTTTAAATCTAACGGTTAGATTTCGAGAAATGTGTAAATCAAATTTGGGTAAAAACAGTGCCAGGGCCGCCCATTGACCCGAAGCGTCGTTGAATTAAATTGAGCTATTTTTATACAAATAAAAATGATGATAAATAATTATAAAATAATATTAACGATATGAAATGGTTTTAAATTATAATTATACGAGAATTATTTGAAAAGACCAAGTTCAATCTCATTTCAAATAATTATACGACGATTTAAATCGAAGATTGAGACGACCCCAAACCTCGTACTGACGGTGGCAAGGGTAATCCTTGGAATATAACACAGAAACAGATAACAGCAGAACAGAAATAAATAAATACACTAGATAATGGACAAAAGAATATACTGGATAAACGTAATCGTCAGAGTTACACAGTATACAGGATCATACTTAGTACAAATACAGTTCAGCTATACATAATGTCTACAGCGGAAAAACAAACATAATGTACAATAGGAGCTGAACAACATAAAAAGAGATAAATGGTAGAATCCATCTTCAGCTCCAGCTATCCAGAGAAAGCCAGTTAAACCTGAATACAAGGCTGCCCGTGTAGAAAAAGGGGCACCCGAGTTTGAAAGTGAAACAAACTACGAGTCAGTCATGGGACTGGTATGAGAAATCAACTCAACACATTTATAATATGGCTAATCACAGGACCACGCCACTTTCGTGGAACGGGTTTACTCCATTTGATTGCCAGTGCTTTAAAACAAATAATTCTTTTAAACATCGCGATGCTTTTTGTAAAAATGAAGCCATTATAAGAATCAGTTCCCATCACACAATGTAACGCAAACCGGAGGATAGAGTTTTACCTTATAGTGGCCAAAATATGATTGATAGGAATAAAACAAAAGCATTTGATATTATTACTATTGCTTATGTGTTTCAAAAACAATTTCAATCATAACTATCAATCATAGACGGCATGGGTACCATATATCATGTCGACATATATATATACAATCAAAACCGCATGATGTCGTATTTGGAAATTGGATTTCCGTCATGAACCAAGGCAAAAGATAGTCCTTACCGAATTCGAGACAATCTAGCCCATGTCTCAGGCACAACCGCAACCGTACCTTGGATCGTCAGGGCCGGTCCACACGAAGTGGATTATAATGCCTGAACAATGCGTCCCTCCGCCCTTTGGGGCGTAAATGAGCCAACAAATGACTCCATCGGACCCGGATCGTCCGATCTAACCGAGGCGCCTCGCAACAGTAACAACCACATAAGTCAAACTCGTCAGGGCGTGTAAAACCACTGATGCCACTTCTAGCTAGAAAGAAAACGCACGTCCCCCCTGAGGTCCTCTCCCGTTTCTGGTTCATACCGGGGTGTGAGGCTCGCGTTTTAACGTTATACACAAAGCCATGCCACACAGGCGGTGCTTTGATCATCACCACAAGACTTTGCTTTTCAACAGAAACCCTAATCACTGCATCTTAGCATGCCACACAGGCAATTCACACCGTGCAACTAATAGCTATCAATCACACAGAATAAATTCCAATGTCAAACACACTGTCCATTTGCAAGTCCGTTCTGGGTCTGAACGAAATCGGAGGCACTATATACCTCGCAAACCCATCGATCACCACGTACGTCTGGACGATCACCACTCATTATCCATATTTCGGGGTGCCTCCCAATCAGGACCTCGGTTACCATCCAAACGAGGTGAAGATCTCCGGTCTTCGACCACCGTCTTTATCTTCGATTTCTTATCGTCGATACAGTTATTCAGAATGGGATAAACCCGGTCTTTCTGAGCAACTCGTATATATAATAAACAAGTGCAACACTAACATACACACGCATCATTTCAATTCATTAGTCACTAACCGTCAATCAGTAAGAGAGCGACTTCCCAAATATTAACCCCGAAGGCCGAAACCAAGATCAGATTAATACCCAAGAAACCATTCAACTTAGCCAACCTTCAGTTAATTTCTAAATTTCACATCCATATCGTTTATAATATTTTATAACGATTTATCGCTATTTTTATTTATTTTGAAATAGCCAATTTATTCAAAACGACGATTCGGGCCATAACGCGACCGTGGCGCTGTTTTTCTTCAGATTTGATTTACACATATCTGAAAATCTAACCGTTGGAACTTCGCAAAATTTATATCATTAGAAAGATATTTTCAAAACGAATCCAACGGTTCCAGTTTCGGGAAAATCCGACGGTCGGATCTCCCGGTACAATCGTTTGAAGTTTCGATTTCAAAATACGAACTGTAGCATCGTTATTCGACTAAATATAATTATATTTATATATATATATATAATCGATTCTGGCGCTATTTTTCTTCAGATTTGAATTAAACATTCCAGACAATCCAACTGTTGGATTTTTACAAAGTTGGTGCCGTTGGAAAGATATTTCCAAAGCGAACCCAACGGTTGCGATTTCAGGAAAATCCGTTGGTCGGATCTCCCGTACTAATCGTTTGAAATCACGGTTTCAAAATACGAACTGCAGCGTCGTTTTTCGATATATTTCAATTCTATTTATATATATCGATTCTTCGATTTCAAAACTATATTCTTTTCATACATTTGATAAAAATGATATTTTTATCTAACTGTCTTCTATTTCAACACTTCACTATATTTAATAGCTCATGTATATAATAAAAATGTGATTTTTATTGTAAAACAATTTATTTCAAAATATAAATACCATTCAACACATGAATTTCAATTCAACGAATGAATATCGATTCAACACATGAAGGTTTTCTATAGTTTATATATATAGATAAAAATGTGATTTTTATATTTAAAACACGAATACCATTCAACATATGAATTTCAATTCAACGAATGAATATCGATTCAACACATGAAGGTTTTCTATAGTTTATATATATAGATAAAAATGTGATTTTTATATTTAAAACACGAATACCATTCAACACATGAATTTCAATTCAACGAATGAATATCGATTCAACACATGAAGGTTTTCTATAGTTTATATATATAGATAAAAATGTGATTTTTATATTTAAAACACGAATAACATTCAACACATGAATTTCTATCCAACGAATGAATATCGACTCAACACATGAAGGTTTTCTATACAACGAATAAATATAGTTTCAACAAATGAAAATAATTCAAACAAATGAATATTATTCAAAATTTCGGCAGCATAACGGTAGGGTAGTTAAAACCGGGACCGTCCCTAGTACGGCTCCTCGCTCTACCTTAAAACCTCGCGGTTTTTGACAATGGGGAATCATGCATCTAGTTCGCACGCAGGCGGCATGTATATATTTATTTCATTTCCACAAACTAATCCTATGTGGTTTCAACCAAATATTTCTCTACCACAAACAGGTATTTTTCAACCATAATCAATCAATATCAACCACAAACAATTCCAATCATCCATTCGCTATCAATCAATTTTCACACCAATCACAACCAATAAATATCGTCCATGGTTTGTGGACGAGGGGCGTATATATATTTATATATAGCATTTCACTTCTATTTCAACACATATATAATTTTTACAACGCATATACAACTTATACATCGAACGTACAACTTATACAACGCTTATACAAGAGGTGTACAACGCTTATATAACTCATACATCGACTATATAATTTATACATCATCGTTTTCCATATCGTTTATAAATTAGAATTCTCACATTGGGTTCCACTCCACCAAAAATAGCAGAAGGCTCAGAAAAATATGCGGTCTCTTCTAGAAGGTAGAAGACGTCCACACGAGTCCACTGTCTCTTGTTTCACTGAATTTCGTCAGCATACGAAAAAGATATGATTTTTCGAGGTTTGCAACGGTTTAAAGGTGTTAAAACTGTTGAAAATATGTATAGCCGATACCTCTCTGAATTCTTCAAAACTAGGTTTTGAATTTTCTTTCGATCCGTGAAGCTATTCGTCGATCGGCCAGCGCAGCGAGGAAGAGGGGAGAGAGGCGCACTGGCACCTAGAGTGGGGTCCACTTCGGTGGCCCTGGTTGACGGCGGCGGCGGTTTGAATGCCCAGACTTCCTGGCTTCGATTCGCACTCCACAGGCCACAAAAAATTCCAAACTTTATATGGATTTGAAGATTTCGAGAATATCTTCAAAAAGTTTAACTGTGGCACGAGCTAATTCGGCGTGGATTGATCGGAAAATGAGGGGAAAGGTTTGAACGTGTTTCCGCCTTCAGTCGAACTTCGGGGAGAGAGAAAATAAATTTTCTGACCAATGATATTTTTTTTGTTTATTTATATATTTGAAAAATCCGAAAATACCCTCTTTCATATATTGAAACAACCCGAACTTCCCCGGTAAGGAAAGCCCGGATTGAGTCGAGGACAAGCCACAAAAGAACGCAGACGGAAGAACATTTCATTGTTTATCACAACAATTCATCAGAATACAAGAATATACAGAGTATGGATAAATATTACACAACAGAAAAATATCAGAGATTTAAATTACATTTAAATACATCGCAGTGGAAAATAATACAAAACACAACTAGAAGTAGATACACAGATACAAAGCTTTCTGGATATCGTTCCAGCTGTAACCCAGTATCCTATGAATATAAATCTGCAAAACCAAAACTATTAGCTGCCCGTGTTAAAATAAGGGCACCCAGAGTTTAGGTTAAAACAATAAACTCCAGGTCAGTCATGGGACTGGTGTGAGAGCTAAAACAGTTATAAATCTTTATTTTTAAAGTTCGGTAAATCAAGGGACCACGCCGTATAACACGGAACGGGTTTCCTCCCAAGAATACCAGTGCATAAAACCAACAGCGCAATGCTAAATAAAGAAAAATGAAGCTATTATAAGACCCAGGTCCCATCACACAATGCAACGCAAGCCGGGGGATAGGGTTTTCCCTTATAATAGCCAAACATGCTTAGTACGTTTTAAACAAATCATTTGATACTATTATAAGTGCATAGTGTATATAACAACTTCAAATCATAAGTATCAATCATAGACGGCATGGGTACCATATATCATGTCGCCATACTAGTTCTACAATTAAAACCGCAAAATCACGTATTTGGAAATTGGATTTCTATCTGTGAACCGAGGCAAAAGATAGTCCTCTACCGATTCGAGACGCTCTAGTCCGCCCCTCAGGCAAGCGCGCAGGCAAGCCTTGGATCATCAGGGCCGGTCCACCGATGTTGATTATTATGCCTGAACACTACGTTTCCCCACTCTATGGGGCGTAAATGAGCCAACGAATGGCTCCTTCGGCTTCACATAGTCACCGGTATATCCGAGGCGCCTCGCAACAGCAACAACCACATAAGTCAAACTCGTCAGCGCGTGTAAAATCACTGATGCCACTTCTAACTAGAAAGAAACGCATGCCCTCCCTGATGTCCGTCTCCCGTTTTTGGTTCACTACCAGGGTGTGAGGCTCGCGAATTAACGCTACACAAAGCTGTGCCACACAGGCCGTGCTTTGATCATCAACCACAAGACTCTGCTTTTCAACAGGAGCCTTGATCATTTGCATCTTAGCATGCCACACAGGCGAACCACCCCATGCAACCGATATCCATCAATCACACAGAGTGATATCCAATGTCAGACACACAGTCCATTTACAAGTCCGTTCTAGGTCTGAACGAAACCGAAGGCACCTTGTACCTCGCATATCCATCGATCTCCAAGTACGGCTGGACGTACACTAACTGATTCCCTCCTCTTGGGTGTACGGCCCAATCAAGATCATCAGTAATCACCCAAACGACGTGAAAACCTCCGGTCTTCGATCATCGTCTTCATCTTCGACTTATCGTCGTAACAGTTATTCAGAATGGGATAAACCCGGTCTTTCCGAATAACTCGCATATATAAATAACAAGTGTTACACAAACACAACATACGCCTCATTCCAATTCATCAGTCACTAACCGTAAATTAATCAAGAGAATAATTCCCCAAATATTAACCCCGAAGGCCGAAACCACCATCAGATCAATATCCAGGAAACCGTCCATCTTAGCCAACTTACAGTTAGTTTCTAAATTTCACATTCTTAGGGAAGGATTCCCATTAATTTTATCCAAAATAAATTCTTCTAAATTTATTCTTTAATCTTCTTTTGCATATCACTTCAAACTAGTCGGGATTAGCGAACCACACCGAAGTTATTATTTATTTTATTTCCCAATCCCAACCTATTTATCCCATGAAGTTAAACTGGTCATAATTCATATCTAACACCACGGTGTTATCGGTAAATTAAATTACCATTTCACGTTCAAATCTAATTAAAGATTTAACTACCGCCTGGAGTAAAACTGGTGATACTCCATTCTCGATCTTTTCAATCTAATTAAAGATTCATTAAAACTCCATTTAGTTTTAATCTTTGACTGGGTTAAAGAATCAGTGTCATTTAAAACACGGTTCACGATAAACCCCAAAATCACATCACATTTCAATTAGTCCATAACCGTAAATTAGCAAGTGAGCAATTTCCTAAGTATTGACCCCGAAGGCCGAAACCAACATCAGATTAATACCGCAGAAACCATTCAACTTAGCTAATCTCCAGTTAGTTTCTGATTTTCTTAACCCCTTTGGGTCTAAGAACAGTATTATTGAAGATACCGTTCACAACAACCCAAAATCACATTCCATTAATTATCGGGTTAAAGAACAAGTGTTATTTAAAACACTGTTCACGATAAACCCAAAAATCAATTCCAATTCAATTCCAATTAAATATTATTTAACTGGTACACTTCATTAAATCTAAATAAAAAGATTTAATCTTTTTCTCAACTGGGTTTAAGAACAGTGTTAATGAAGACACCATTAACGACAAACCCAAATCACATTTGATATTAAATACAAGGCTCTGAATAGAAAATATATCGGCTTATATTCAATATCAAATTCTACGACCAACAAATATCGTATTGGAAATCACGATATATATATATATATATATCTTTCAAATTTCCATAACAACATCTGTATAATCACGAAATCTAACATCGAAATATTCCAAAGACAATTTCGATTCAAATCCATTCCAATTCAATCATTGGAAATTCTGGTCACTTTTGAAACCAATTTCAAATTCAATTTATTTATTTAAAAATAAATAAATTATTATTCTAGTTCAAACTAGTTCATTTCGATAAAAAATCTATTTTTATCTTTTCAAATATGGAGTTTTTCATCCCAATTCTTCACAAATTATTTCTTATGATTTTACACAAATTATTAATATTTTTAATAATTTTATCAAGGCCCGTACAGTCGATTTCCATCAATGGCCATCGAACTGCACTTACAGCGACCTTTTCCAAATTTGATTTGGACATAATTCCAAATCCAACCGTTATATTTCTAATATTCGTTAGAAAGCTCTTTTTGATACGAACCCAACGGTTCCGGTTTTAGGAGAATCCGACGGTCGGACCTCCTGTAATATCCGTTCGAAGTCAATGGTCGAAATTCGCGAACTACCGCGGCGCGGCGCGTTCTATTCAGGCCATTATATTATATATAAAATATATATAATATATACTTCGTCGATTTCCTTTCGAAACGAATTTTATAAATCGTTTTAAAATTCGTTTTCGAAACGATTTCAACTTCATATTCAATTTCAATTTAATTCGAATTTCAATTCATTTCAATTTAATTCGAATTCATTTCTACTCAATTTCAATTCGAAATCAACTCTATTCCAATTCAATTCGAATTCATTTCTATTCAATTTCAATTCGAATTCATTTCTATTCAATTTCAATTTGAATTCATTTCTATTCAATTTCAATTCGAATTCATTTCTATTCAATTTCAATTCGAATTCATTTATATTCAATATATCAGATTTTGAAATCAATTTCAATATTCATTGAAAAATGAATAAAATCGATATAAATATCATTCGCGCCAAAATGGCGTCAATCTAATCAACACGGCTTCATATATTTATATTTTCAACTATTCTATTTCAAATATTTCTTTTTCAAATATTTCTATTTCAAATATTCCTATTTCAAATATTTCTTTTTAAATATTTCTTTTCAAATATTTCTATTTCAAAACTGGAATGAGGCCCAATCAATTACCATATAATATTGATTATATGGGTTTTCTACAACACATGTATATATCAACAATGACAAATAATCAACCATCATCCAAAGTGCATTCCACACTGTATAGGCATCAAATATAAATATTTAACGCTTATAACAGTTCGTCAATCAATCGATCGACATACAACTAATTATTGGGATTAGTGTATGTCATGTATCATCCCAATACCCGTGTGGGGTTTCAAACAATCAAAAACAAATTTTATTTGTGCAGTTGGGCGATGTGTAAAATTTATCATCCCAATAAGTATCAATCAAATCAGTGTATATAAACAAATCCCCGATTTGTTTATAAATATTTATTTTATATACACATTAAAAATTCTATTTTTAACTATAAAATATTTCATTTCACATCACACAATCAACTACACATCAAAATCAAACAAACAAGCATACAAGCCGTCCATGGTCTGTGGATGACGGGTGTCGGGTGCTACTAAACACCGTCTGCATCCTAGTATATATTTTAACTAGAAAAATTAAATAACAGTGAGAAGTTCTCACTGAGTAGCTAAACCAACGCCACGACTTTGCTTATGTAAAAATCTTCGGCGTGCCCGCCTTTCATCACTTTCATTGTCCGTAGCTACTACATATATAAAAAAAATCACATTTTTATATTGTTACTATATAGATAAAAATTCTATTTTTACATCGCTATTATATAGATAAAAATACCATTTTTATCTTGCTAGCAATATAATAAAAATTATATTTTTATTACTCTACATAAATAAAAATCATATTTTTATATCTCCTACATAATAAAGATTGAATTTTTATTCTTTCTAAAATATAAAAATCATATTTTTAATACTTCTACTTTATAAAAATCATATTTTTATATTTCACTTATGATAAAAATCATATTTTTATATATGTTATCTGTATAAAACTGGTTTTATATATGCTATTTCTTTTTAAAAATTCTATTTTTAATTACATGAATAAAAATAACTAAAAAAACGCACCTTTTATTCAAATGAAGGAGGGGCTTGCTGTGATCGGGGGTGGAGCTGATGGTCGGAGGTGGGGCTTCGAAATGGGGAGGGGTTGCTAGCGCCATCGACTGGAGGGAAGGGGGGAAGCTCCGGCTGGGCGGCGCGACAATCGGAGGTGGGGTGGGCGCGGTCTTCGAGGGGGGTGGCCGACGAGGAGAAGGAGGGGTTTGGGTGGTCGACGTCAGAGGGAGGGGGTGATCGTTCGCGATCCGGGGGTCTTCGCGACGTCGGTCTCTAGAAGAGGGGCCCACGACGGTGATCGGTAGGGGGGGCGCGCTCGATAGTGGCCAAGGATGGGGAGGCACGCCACTTCGATTTGGAGGAGCCCGAACCCCTTTTTTTCTTCTTCGTTCGTTTAACTGAAATCAGGGGGGTCGTGTAACACCCCAAATTTTCTATTAACACTAAAGTTGCTAAAATAATAATAAGTGTGTAGAAGAGGGGATGTATCTAATATGAATACAAAAATATTAATAAGTATGTAAGAGAGGGGATGTATCTAATATGAATATAAAAATATTAATAAGTATGTAAGAGAGGGGATGTATCTATTATGAATATAAAAATATTAATAAGTATGTAAGAGAGGGGATGTATCTAATATGAATATAAAAATAATAATAAGTGTGTAAAAGGGGGGGTGTATCTAATGTGTACATTGTAGAATATATATATATATATATTGCTGAGTGTTTGCTGAGTCACTTCTGACTCATTGCTGAGTCAACAAGATAAACCCCATCTTGTCTGAACGGCTGCGGTTATTTCTAGGTTAAATCTAATGGCCTAAATGCATTCTAAAATCTATAAATAAGTGGGTAGACCCTAAACCTAAATCACTTGTAAAATTAGAGAAGCTACCGTCATGCTGCTGCCATGGAGTTCAGCGTAGCCGTCACAAACTAAGAAGAGGAAGCCTAATCATCTACAACTAAATCTACACAAATCAAATCAAAAGATCTCTCTTTCTCTAATTCTTTTCTTTTGTTGGTGAGTATGATGATTCTCACAAGACTATTACAAACTAATTTGACTCAGTTATGAATGGATCACAAGAAAGTGACGTGATTTGTAATTGTAAATTCTATATATTGTGGATCTCTTATTATGTTATTATGTTGTCGTATGATGTAAATTATATATGCTATGTCATGCTATGTTGTAAATTCTCTTATGCTATGTCGTGCTATGTTGAGAATCATGTCAAGCTATGTTATACTATCATACTATGCCATGTTATAAATCATGCTATATTATGTTGTAAAATCATGATGTTGTTGGAACGTGCTTAAAGTTATGTTTTTTTTAATTTAAATGGATCTTGTTTATGGGAATTTGCCTATTAGGTTAGGTGTACCCATAAACTTGAAACTATAATTAAATAAAACTTGATTATGGGAATTTGCCTATTGAGTTAGGTGTACCCATATAAAACCATGTTGTTAAAAAATTAGATGATGTTGATTCACACATGTTCATATGTAAGTTTATGAAAATTGATTGAGATTATATTAGGTGAATTTTGAACAAGTTGACACCTTTAGGTCCATGACATGTATAATCTATGCAAGTTGGACATATGCAAGTTTCACCCCTTATTATGATTCATTTGGTCACATATACATGTTGTTATTATGATAATCTCTTTTATGCTATGAGTTAGGCTATTCGAGTCTAACATATATTTTGCGAATAAACGTTCAAACGTGGGGTAGGGGTAATATTAGGAATTAATAAATTGGGTGCAATTTTGTAAGATTTTGCATACCATGAATGGATGTCCATAATTGAGTCAATTATGGACATTGTTAAAAATTGGAAGTAATTAATAATTCAAGTAGGGAATTATTAAAATTGGGGGAAAGTGGATTATTATTAATAATCAATGCTTAGGACACGAGGTTGGACCCGTTTGTGATGTAAACCTGCCCGGACCCGCCCGGCAAATCCAGTAGTCACAAATGTCGGCCCAATGTGAGAGGTCCTAGGCCCAAACTAAAGCATAACAGTTGTAAAGACACGAGGTTAGACTCTTTTATGGTGTAAGACTGCCCGGACCCGCCCGGCAAATCCAGCTGCCATAAATGCCAGTCTAATGTGAGAGGTCTTTATGAGGTTATAGCCATAATGAACTAAGAAATACTTAACCAGATAATCATGTAAGGTGGGACATGGGGGTTAAGTAGGTGCCTTGGGTGGCATGAGGAATCTGGTGGTTGCCTTTAGAGGCATTTGAAATACGATTAGACTTAACCAAACACACATGTAAATGAACATGACTAAGTGGGTTAAGTGGGATGGACTAATGGGGACAAGCTTAGGTGGAATGCTTGTGGTAAATAGTGGGGGCCCATTTCAACCAGTATCCCTAAACGTATCTTTGTGGGCTCGACCCAAGTCGAGGACGGGACACGCATACTGGGTTTGACTATAAGAGGCCAAAACAGGGAGCGGTGGCAACGCAAGTCCAACGGGTTTCATATGCGTGTGTGGACCCGGGCTGGTAGGTAAGACGTTGTTGCATCGTGTAGGTATAAGTCGTGCATGTCCGTTGTATCAGGTTGCCACTTTAGGGGAGTGATACACCCTACTGTGGGGCCAGCACGGGTATCTACGAGTTAGGGAGCCGATCGAATAATGGGAAGTAGGGTACACCTAGTGGAGATAGGGGCAGGCGGCACCTATGTAGTCAGCTAGGGGTACGTAAAGCCATTGGGAAAGTTTCTAAGTGAAGCTAAGTGGGATGAATCTTTAGGGTGACTGGTGTGGTGCAGTATAGTGTTTATCCTTTAGTATTTAGGAGCGCCTATAACGTTGCCTTTAGCGATTGTCTATGTCCTTAATCTGCTCTTCATAGACATTTTCTTGTTTTCCAGCTTATGCCTTAGTCCAGTTATTTTGGTAATAGTATTGTAGAATTATCATATTCACCAGACTTTATGTCTGACCCCCTCTTTTCCATCCTTTTTCTCCCTTCAGGTCCGCAGGTTGGGCCAAGTTCTAGTGGAGTCTAGTTGGATCGCTTATCTTCTGGAAAGCTTGGACTGCTGAAGTAAAGTCCAGCTTGTTATCTTTCTTTTTAATGGCTATTCATGTAATGGGATTATGTACTTGTTTTATCAAGATAGATATTGTACTTGACATTGAATATGGTGTTATGATGTAATCAAACATGTTTTGACTTCTGCTACAATGAAATAAAGTTTTTGAATTTCCAAGTACTATTTTATATCTGTCTTGTTGTAATTTTACTGTTCTATATTCACTTAAAACCTCCATGGAAGTTAATGCATTCCCTTTGTGAGTGACATTAATGGACGTGGGGTGTTACACGTGGTATCAGAGCATAAGGTTACCAGAACAGATAAAAAAAAAAATTAGAAAAATATTTTTTTTTCTAAAGTATTTTTGGAAGAAGTGCTTTCAAAAAAAAAAAACATGTTATTTAAAGAGAGTTTTTATGAAAAACATAATCCCAAATAGCCACATCCTTATTTTTATCTTTCGAATTCTCCATTTTGAATCTTTCCTTTTTCGTTTCAGCATGGCTGAAGATCTTAATCTCCCAGAAGGTGTGACGATTCCAGGGTGGTTTAGGAGATACTTGGAGGCTAGGGCCACCACTGCAGGCCCAGCGGATACTCCTCCACCCCTAGTTGCACCCATTCCTCCTCCTCC
This sequence comes from Allium sativum, assembly GCA_030737875.1. Taxonomy (NCBI): domain Eukaryota; kingdom Viridiplantae; phylum Streptophyta; class Magnoliopsida; order Asparagales; family Amaryllidaceae; genus Allium; species Allium sativum. Next base: position 689,120,299 of record CM060922.1, read on the forward strand.
TCCTCGTGTTGACACTTTTGCATAGACGTGCAAGGAATTCAAGGCTATGGGAGGAAAAATTTTTCAAGGGACTGAGACGTTTGTGGAGGCCAGAGATTGGCTTAAGGAGACTGAGGAATTATTGGATATCTTTGAAGTGGAAGATGGGAGGAAAGTCCGTTTAGCTGCTTGGTTAATGAAGGGAGAGGCCTCGTTTTGGTGGGAGGTCACTAACGGGGAACGTCCAGTCGATTCATGGGCGGATTTCAGACGAAGGTTTGAGGCAAAGTTTCTTTCAAGGGCAGAGGAGAACTTAAATATGGAAAAATTCCTGGCACTAAAGCAAGGGAGCTCATCAGTAAAGGAATATGTCAATAAATTTAATCAGTTAGCAAGGTTTGGCTTGGAGTTGGTGAACACGCCAGAGAAGAAAGCTTTGAGGTTCGTTAGAGGCTTGAATGAACCGTTGCAAGGGTTGGCTATGACCCACATCCCTATGGGAGCCACCTTTGAAAAGCTAGTAGAAATGGCACTTATGCATGAGGATAAGGCAGTTGAAAAGAAAGGGGATAAGAAGAAACCCCAACAGCAAAATAAGAAGGGTGGTAAAAACAATAGTGGCAAAGGGAAGAAGAAATGCTTCAATTGTGGGACGCCTGGCCATCTCAGCAAAGATTGTAGAAAGAAAAAGAAGACTGGTTGTTTTCATTGTGGAGATGCGGGACATTTAGTGAAGGACTGTCCAAAGAAGGGGCAGAGGGCAGGGTCTACCTCGGGAGGACAGGTGCAGGCTCTTATGGCACCAGGGCAGGCAAGGGGGCAAGTTCAGGCTATTGCGGCCCCACCGCTGCAAGAAAGAGGTAGAACAATTTCTGTTGAAAGCTTAGTTTTTCTGTTTGATCATCATGTCCGTACCTTATTCGATTCTGGCGCATCTCATTCGTTTATCTCTGCATCATTAGTTGAATCACTGCACTTGAACACCAGTTTAGTAGAGGATCCCTTGGTCGTTTCAAATCCAATTGGGGGTTCGGCTCATTTGACCATGATATGTTTGGATTTGAAAATCTCTATACTTAGCGTTGAATTTAGATGTGATGCTTATGTATTGGGCTTCACGGGCTATGGGCTAATTTTAGGAATGGATTGGTTGTCTAGAAATAGGGCCATTCTTGATTGTGAAAGGAGAGTAGTTAGGCTTGTGACTCGCCTTGGTAATGCTCTCGACATCTTTTGTAATCCCATAAATTCCGTTATGCTAAGTTATCTTGAATCGCTTGACGCGTCTGTAGAGGACCTGCGATCGGTAGAAGTGGTCCGGGAATATCCGGATGTGTTTGAGGAGGTGAAGGGCTTACCTCCAAAGCGGGAGATAGACTTTCGAATTTATCTTGTGGATAATGCTAAACCCGTATCTTTGCCAGTGCGCCACATGGCTCCTCGTGAAAGGAGGGAACTCAATAAGCAAGTAAAGGAGTTGCTTGAGAAGGGGTTCATAAGACGTAGTATATCGGAGTGGGGTGCTCCAGTAGTTTTTGCCACAAAGGCGGATGGGTCTCTTAGACTTTGTATGGACTATAGAGAACTAAACAAGCTTTTTAAAAAGAACCGACACCCACTGCCGAGGATTGACGATCTCTTTGATCAGTTAGTTGGCGCCTCAGTGTTTTCGCAGTTGGACTTAGCCACTGGCTTTCATCAACTGAGAGTGGCTGAGGATAGTATAGATAAGACTGCTTTTAGGACTCCTGACGGATTCTATGAATGGCTAGTGATGCCCTTTGGTTTGACAAACGCCCCTGCATATTTTGTTGATTTGATGAGTAGGGTGTTTAGGGAATACATTAACAAATTCGTGGTAGTCTTTGTGGATGACATCTTAGTCTTTTCTAAGAATAAAGAAGAGCACTCCCTACATCTTAGGGAAGTGTTGGAAACCCTTCGAGCGCATAACCTTAAGGCAAAATTTTCTAAGTGTCACTTCTGGAGGAAGGAAGTACGGTTCTTAGGGCACGTGGTTTCCAAAGAAGGGATAGCAGTGGATCCCGCAAAGGTGGTGGCCATCCAAGATTGGAAGGTCCCTAAAAATGCAACCGAAGTAAGAAGTTTCTTGGGGTTGGCTGGCTATTATAGGAAGTTTATCAAAGACTTCGCAAAAATATCAGCTCCATTAACACGGTTAACGAAGAAGAACCTGGTTTTTACGTGGAACAAAGATTGCAGTGATGCGTTCCAACGTTTAAAGAGAGCCTTAACTTCAGCCCCAGTCTTAGTGCTGCCAGACGGGAATAAACCGTTTACCATCTATACTGATGCTTGTGGGACGGGACTTGGCGCGGTCCTCATGCAAGAGGGAAGAGTAATAGCCTATGGTGGAAGGCAGTTGAGGGTTCATGAAAAGAATTACCCCACGCATGACTTAGAGCTAGCCGCAATTGTTTTCGCGCTTAAGTCTTGGCGTCACTATCTTCTTGGTGAGAAATTCGAACTGTTCATTGACCACAAATCATTAAAATACTTATTCTCTCAGAAGGATTTGAATTTAAGGCAGCAACGGTGGATGGAATTCTTAGCCTCCTACGATTTTGAAATAGCATATACCCCGGGCAAGGGTAACGTGGTGGCAGACGCCTTAAGTAGGAAAAGGTTGTCCTTGAGTCCGTTGTTTGTTGAACGACAAAGCTTAGAATTCATCTCTATGTTTGACTTTAGACCCTCCGTTGACTTAGTACCCGGTCTGTTAGCATCCTTGGAGGTTAGACCTACACTTCTAGGACGGGTTGGTGAGGCACAGCGAGACGACCCACAGTTGGTTGAGAAAGTAGAAAAGCTCAAAGGGGGGGAGTCGTCAAGCCATCTTCGTAGGTATACCCTAGACGATAAGGGTTGGTTACGAAGGGATAATAGACTTTGTGTACCACAAGACGAAGACTTAAGGAAGGCCATTCTTGATGATGCTCATCGCTCAAAAATGACCATTCATCCCGGTGGGGATAAGATGTACAAAGATATGAAGCAGGTTTTCTTTTGGGCCGGTATGAAAAAGGATGTGGCCGAGTACGTCGCTAGATGCTTGGTGCGCCAACGAGTTAAAGCAGAACAAAAGAAACCCGGTGGGTTGCTTCACCCATTAGAAGTTCCACTATGGAAATGGGAAAGCATCTCAATGGATTTTGTGGATGGATTACCAAGATCAAGGAAGGGTAACACGGGGATTTGGGTTATAGTAGATAAACTTACTAAAAGCGCCCATTTTATTCCCGTGAAAAGTAAGAGGACTGCTCCGTGGTTGGCTTCTGTATACATTAAGGAGATAGTTCGTTTGCACGGTATTCCTTCTAGTATAGTAAGCGACCGTGACCCCATCTTTACTTGCGAATTTTGGAAGATTTTACAAGAGGTGGTAGGGACTCAGCTATGTTTGAGAACCGCATATCATCCTCAAACAGACGGCCAGACCGAGAGGGTGAATCGCATTCTAGAGGATCTTTTAAGGCTTTGTATCCTAGACTTTGGGGGTACATGGGAAGAGCACCTTCCGTTAGTAGAATTCGCATATAATAATAGCTTTCAGTCTAGTATTGGCATGGCACCTTTCGAAGCTCTTTATGGAAGGCCTTGCCGTTCGCCTACATGTTGGTGGGAATCTACCGATAAAATCCTACTTGGGCCCGATATGGTTAGGGAAACCTCGGAGAAGATTGAGTTGATTCGAAGGAGGATGAAAGCAGCACAAGATAGGCAAAAAATCGTATGCTGATAAGAGGAGGACAGATCTTGAGTTTGACATTGGGGACATGGTTTTTATCAAAGTATCTCTGTTACAGAATGTTGTTCGCTTTGGGTCCATAGGGAAATTAGCACCAAGGTTTGTAGGGCCGTTTCCTGTAAAAAATAGGATTGGGAAGATGGCATATAGGGTGGAGTTGCCTGAGAAACTTAGTGGAGTACACGGCGTATTCCATGTATCACATTTGAGGAAGTGTTTGCACAAGACCGCGGAGGTGGTAGAGCCGAGCTTGCTTAAAGAGGTGGAAATAGAGCGTGATGCAACAATTAGACGAGCTCCTACATGCATTCTTGGGTCGGAGATCAAAAAGTTGAGGAATCGAGAGGTCAGACTGGTTAAAGTGCAATGGGGAGATGATGAGAGCAACGCAACTTGGGAGACAGAAGAGAAGATGCGTTCGTTGTACCCTTTTCTTTTTGAGGGTATGTCTTTTAATTTCTCCTTTATCGCTTAGCTTATCTTATCTTATCTTTAGTATGTCCTCTCATTAGTATCTTTGACCTTTAGTTAGGATAATCCTATGGTTGAAACATGTGTTTGAGACATGTTATGTATGATGGATGCAAAATGGATGCAAGTGTTTACTAGTGGTTGCTCGTGGATGCATATATACACACACTTTAGGCACTAGATCGGCTCAGTCACTACATATTGCATATTGCATATATATATGGATGTATTTAGTAAAATGGATGAACGATGGTTGTATTATCATGTGGATGCTGCATTCAGATGATGGTTGTGCACGCATATAGAAGTATTATGTAGCATTAAGAATCTTTTGCATACATAATGGATGCATGGCACGATCATAGTTGCATTAAGGAGGTCAACTGAATCAGTGGACCGCCAGATTTTGCATTTGATACGGACATATACACACACTGTGCATTTAAACATGAAAGCATTAGAAGTCTGTAAGGACAATGGATGCCTGTGTATGATGGATGAGTAGATGGACGTTTGGATGGTAGGATATACATTCTTCCAGACTTGAAGATTTCGGGGACGAAATCCTAAAAGGAGGGGAGAATGTAACACCCCGAATTTTCTATTAACACTAAAGTTGCTAAAATAATAATAAGTGTGTAGAAGAGGGGATGTATCTAATATGAATACAAAAATATTAATAAGTATGTAAGAGAGGGGATGTATCTAATATGAATATAAAAATATTAATAAGTATGTAAGAGAGGGGATGTATCTATTATGAATATAAAAATATTAATAAGTATGTAAGAGAGGGGATGTATCTAATATGAATATAAAAATAATAATAAGTGTGTAAAAGGGGGGGGATGTATCTAATGTGTACATTGTAGAATATATATATATATATTGCTGAGTGTTTGCTGAGTGTTTGCTGAGTCACTTCTGACTCATTGCTGAGTCAACAAGATAAACCCCATCTTGTCTGAACGGCTGCGGTTATTTCTAGGTTAAATCTAATGGCCTAAATGCATTCTAAAATCTATAAATAAGTGGGTAGACCCTAAACCTAAATCACTTGTAAAATTAGAGAAGCTACCGTCATGCTGCTGCCATGGAGTTCAGCGTAGCCGTCACAAACTAAGAAGAGGAAGCCTAATCATCTACAACTAAATCTACACAAATCAAATCAAAAGATCTCTCTTTCTCTAATTCTTTTCTTTTGTTGGTGAGTATGATGATTCTCACAAGACTATTACAAACTAATTTGACTCAGTTATGAATGGATCACAAGAAAGTGACGTGATTTGTAATTGTAAATTCTATATATGGTGGATCTCTTATTATGTTATTATGTTGTCGTATGATGTAAATTATATATGTTATGTCATGCTATGTTGTAAATTCTCTTATGCTATGTCGTGCTATGTTGAGAATCATGTCAAGCTATGTTATACTATCATACTATGCCATGTTATAAATCATGCTATATTATGTTGTAAAATCATGATGTTGTTGGAACGTGCTTAAAGTTATGTTTTTTTTAATTTAAATGGATCTTGTTTATGGGAATTTGCCTATTAGGTTAGGTGTACCCATAAACTTGAAACTATAATTAAATAAAACTTGATTATGGGAATTTGCCTATTGAGTTAGGTGTACCCATATAAAACCATGTTGTTAAAAAATTAGATGATGTTGATTCACACATGTTCATATGTAAGTTTATGAAAATTGATTGAGATTATATTAGGTGAATTTTGAACAAGTTGACACCTTTAGGTCCATGACATGTATAATCTATGCAAGTTGGACATATGCAAGTTTCACCCCTTATTATGATTCATTTGGTCACATATACATGTTGTTATTATGATAATCTCTTTTATGCTATGAGTTAGGCTATTCGAGTCTAACATATATTTTGCGAATAAACGTTCAAACGTGGGGTAGGGGTAATATTAGGAATTAATAAATTGGGTGCAATTTTGTAAGATTTTGCATACCATGAATGGATGTCCATAATTGAGTCAATTATGGACATTGTTAAAAATTGGAAATAATTAATAATTCAAGTAGGGAATTATTAAAATTGGGGGAAAGTGGATTATTATTAATAATCAATGCTTAGGACACGAGGTTGGACCCGTTTGTGATGTAAACCTGCCCGGACCCGCCCGGCAAATCCAGTAGTCACAAATGTCGGCCTAATGTGAGAGGTCCTAGGCCCAAACTAAAGCATAACAGTTGTAAAGACACGAGGTTAGACTCTTTTATGATGTAAGACTGCCCGGACCCGCCCGGCAAATCCAGCTGCCATAAATGCCAGTCTAATGTGAGAGGTCTTTATGAGGTTATGGCCTTAATGAACTAAGAAATACTTAACCAGATAATCATGTAAGGTGGGACATGGGGGTTAAGTAGGTGCCTTGGGTGGCATGAGGAATCTGGTGGTTGCCTTTAGAGGCATTTGAAATACGATTAGACTTAACCAAACACACATGTAAATGAACATGACTAAGTGGGTTAAGTGGGATGGACTAATGGGGACAAGCTTAGGTGGAATGCTTGTGGTAAATAGTGGGGGCCCATTTCAACCAGTATCCCTAAACGTATCTTTGTGGGCTCGACCCAAGTCGAGGACGGGACACGCATACTGGGTTTGACTATAAGAGGCCAAAACAGGGAGCGGTGGCAACGCAAGTCCAACGGGTTTCATATGCGTGTGTGGACCCGGGCTGGTAGGTAAGACGTTGTTGCATCGTGTAGGTATAAGTCGTGCATGTCCGTTGTATCAGGTTGCCACTTTAGGGGAGTGATACACCCCACTGTGGGGCCAGCACGGGTATCTACGAGTTAGGGAGCCGATCGAATAATGGGAAGTAGGGTACACCTAGTGGAGATAGGGGCAGGCGGCACCTATGTAGTCAGCTAGGGGTACGTAAAGCCATTGGGAAAGTTTCTAAGTGAAGCTAAGTGGGATGAATCTTTAGGGTGACTGGTGTGGTGCAGTATAGTGTTTATCCTTTAGTATTTAGGAGCGCCTATAACGTTGCCTTTAGCGATTGTCTATGTCCTTAATCTGCTCTTCATAGACATTTTCTTGTTTTCCAGCTTATGCCTTAGTCCAGTTATTTTGGTAATAGTATTGTAGAATTATCATATTCACCAGACTTTATGTCTGACCCCCTCTTTTCCATCCTTTTTCTCCCTTCAGGTCCGCAGGTTGGGCCAAGTTCTAGTGGAGTCTAGTTGGATCGCTTATCTTCTGGAAAGCTTGGACTGCTGAAGTAAAGTCCAGCTTGTTATCTTTCTTTTTAATGGCTATTCATGTAATGGGATTATGTACTTGTTTTATCAAGATAGATATTGTACTTGACATTGAATATGGTGTTATGATGTAATCAAACATGTTTTGACTTCTGCTACAATGAAATAAAGTTTTTGAATTTCCAAGTACTATTTTATATCTGTCTTGTTGTAATTTTACTGTTCTATATTCACTTAAAACCTCCATGGAAGTTAATGCATTCCCTTTGTGAGTGACATTAATGGACGTGGGGTGTTACAGGTCGAGTGGTTAAGGAAGAGAGGAGAGGTTTTATTTTATTTTATTATTTAATTATTTAATTTCAAAAAGTAACTTTTATTCTCGAACTCAAAATCGAACCCACCGACTGTCGTCCTTAGCTAATTATCCCCATTCCGAACATAATGGGATATGTATCGTATGCCGATTCGACTGTTTCGATTAGTTTTCGTCAAAATCAAAATATAACTCTATATATTGAATTTGAACATGCATTTCAATTTACTGGGGCCACATACTAACTAGACAAATTCCCAAAAAATATTTTTTAGCTTCGTATTGACGATACGATCCTAACAAAGCCAGTTTCATCGAATTCTGAGACCGTTTGAAAAATGGCCAATTTCCAGTCGATTAAAATCAACTAAAACTGGTCAAACGCATTTTCCTTTGCCACACTCACATATTGATTCGAAAAATTATGAAATTTGAAATCTAGCAATAACTTGACATCACGGATCCAACAAAAGTGGTTTCGTCAAAATCCGAGGTCATTTGCAAAATTTCCATTTTTAAGGGCCAGAATTCCATAGCGACTATTCTGAATTTTCAACTGGGCATAACTTTTTATCCCCGCTATGAAATTTTGATTTTTCGGATTCGTTGGAAAGATATTCTCAAACAGATTTGAATATTTTTGGTTTCGCTAAAATCCGAATTATTTTGAATTATGTACATTCATTTGAAATTTGAAACCGAATTATCGAACTACCGCGCCATTTTCAATTCCTTTTATATATATAAATAAATATTTATATTCTAATGACGATTCGAATAAATATATACGTTCGAATCCTTTTCAAAATAAATTTCTCGTCGTTATTATTTAAAATAATTCATTTTAAATAATCAAAATTCACCAAATTTGCCAAAAAAAAAAAATTAAATTGGCTCGGATTTCCGGGTTATTACAATCTCCCCCACTTAAAACTTTTCGTCCCCAAAAAGGAACGAAGCCGAAAGTTGTTTAACAATTCAACTCAACTTCCGTTATTTTAACTACGGCTTAAGTTCTTCAACTTTTCAGTTTCTTAGAACTTTTCAAATTTTTCAAAAAAATTTGGCTAACATCTTAAATTTTCGAAAAATTTCGCCATAACCTCCCCTGCACCGGGGACTTCGGGATATTTCATATAGCCTCCCATGGCCTTCTTCAATCCAAAAGAAAAATCCAAGCGGCTAGCCAATCGTCTCATAAAATCATGATCACCCAAACAAAACAGTAAATTATGGTAAACATGTACCTATTTGTTGGGCAAACAATTTTATTCTCTACTCTAGCCTCCTTGCTATGACCTGTTCAGTGTAAGTACATGTATATGCATGCAAAGGCGACCAATTTTCAATACAATTCACTATTTGATTCAATTTGGTTATAGGGCACAAATTTTAATTAATCAACCAATAATCAACAACACAACCATCAATCAATTAGTTGATTAGCTTTTCAAATTTATAACTTTGATATATAGTCTAAAATTCAGATTTTTGATGCAAAATCACAACAATGAGCCCTGTCTAACTTTGGTTCTCACACCAGTCAATAGGAAATATATAGAAACCCCACTTTTGTCACTCAAACACAAACTAATGATGTTATATAGTCATCAATAGTTTCATCCCCGGGCGACTAGAGTGTAATTCTATATCTATCCAGTATATTAAAAATTCAAATACACGTGGATCAGACATATACGCAAAATCTTTATATACTGCATTGTCCAAATTCAATACAAATAAATATTCAAATACGTATAATTGAATTAAATTTTCAAAACAAAACTTGTTTTTATTTCAAAAACACACTTCACACTCGTTCTAGGATACTACTGATCCCATCTCTAACGAGTCATTCCCGTTGGATATTACTAATCCAATTTCTGATGAATTCTTTCGTATGGTTCTAATGTGCCTTGTTCTTTGAGCTTTGTAAACCAAAGCTCTGATACCAGCTGAAACGACCCGAACTTCCCCGGTAAGGAAAGCCCGGATTGAGTCGAGGACAAGCCACAAAAGAACGCAGACGGAAGAACATTTCAGTGTTTATCACAACAATTCATCAGAATACAAGAATATACAGAGCATGGATAAATATTACACAACAGAAAAATATCAGAGATTTAAATTACATTTAAATACATCGCAGCGGAAAATAATACAAAACACAACTAGAAGTAGATACACGGATACAAAGCTTTCTGGATATCGTTCCAGCTGTAACCCAGGATCCTATGAATATAAATCTGCAAAACCAAAACTACTAGTTGCCCGTGTCAAAATAAGGGCACCCAGATTTTAGGTTAAACAATAACTCCAGGTCAGTCATGGGACTGGTGTGAGAACTAAAACAGTTATTAATCTTTATTTTTAAAGTTCGGTAAATCAAGGGACCACGCCGTATAACACGGAACGGGTTTCCTCCCAAGAATACCAGTGCATAAAACCAACAGCGCAATGCTAAATAAAGAAAAATGAAGCTATTATAAGACCCAGGTCCCATCACACAATGCAACGCAAGCTGGGGGATAGGGTTTTCCCTTATAATAGCCAAACATGCTTAGTACGTTTTAAACAAATCATTTGATACTATTATAAGTGCATAGTGTATAAAACAACTTCAAATCATAAGTATCAATCATAGATGGCATGGGTACCATATATCATGTCGCCATACTAGTTATACAATTAAAACAGCAAAATCACGTATTTGGAAATTGGATTTCCATCTGTGAACCGAGGCAAATGATTGTCCTCTACCGATTCGAGACGCTCTAGTGCGCCCCTCAGGCAAGTGCGCAGGCAAGCCTTAGATCGTCAGGGTCGGTCCACCGATGTGGATTATTATGCCTGAACACTACGTTTCTCCGCCCTATGGGGCGTAAATGAGCCAACGAATGGCTCCTTCGGCTTCACATAGTCACCGGTATATCCGAGGCGCCTCGCAACAGCAACAACCACATAAGTCAAACTCGTCAGGGCGTGTAAAACCACTGACGCCACTTCTAACTAGAAAGAAACGCATGCCCTCCCTGATGTCCGTCTCCCGTTTTTGGTTCACTACCGGGGTGTGAGGCTCGCGAATTAATGCTACACAAAGTTGTGCCACACAAGCTGTGCTTTGATCATCAACCACAAGACTATGCTTTTCAACAGGAGCCTTGATCATTTGCATCTTAGCATGCCACACAGGCGAACCACCCCATGCAACCGATATCCATCAATCACACAGAATGATATCCAATGTCAGACACATAGTCCATTTACAAGTCCGTTCTGGGTCTGAACGAAACCGTAGGCACCTTGTACCTTGCATATCCATCGATCTCCAAGTACATCTGGACGACCACTAACTGATTCCCTCCTCTTGGGTGTACGGCCCAATCAAGATCATCAGTAATCACCCAAACGACGTGAAAACCTCCGGTCTTCGACCACCGTCTTCATCTTCGACTTATTGTCGTAACAGTTATTCAGAATGGGATAAACTCGGTCTTTCCGAATAACTCGCGTATATAAATAACAAGTGTTACACAAACACAACGTACGCCTCATTCCAATTCATCAGTCACTAACCGTAAATTAATCAAGAGAATAATTCCCCAAATATTAACCCCGAAGGCCGAAACCACCATCAGATCAATATCCAGGAAATCGTCCATCATAGCCAACCTACCGTTAGTTTCTAAATTTCACATTCTTAGGGAAGGGTTCCCATTAATTTTATCCAAAATAAATTCTTCTAAATTTATTCTTTAATCTTCTTTTGAATATCACTTCAAACTAGTCGGGATTAGCGAACCACACCGAAGTAATTATTTATTTTATTTCCCAATCCCAACCTATTTATCCCATGAAGTAAAACTGGTCATACTTCATATCTAACACCACGGTGTTATCGGTAAATTAAATTACCATTTCACGTTCAAATCTAATTAAAGATTTAACTACCGCCTAGAGTAAAACTGGTGATACTCCATTCTCGATCTTTTCAATCTAATTAAAGATTCATTAAAACTCCATTTAGTTTTAATCTTTGACTGGGTTAAAGAATCAGTGTCATTTAAAACACGGTTCACGATAAGCCCCAAAATCACATCACATTTCAATTAGTCCCTAACCGTAAATTAGCAAGTGGGCAATTTCCTAAGTATTAACCCCGAAGGCCGAAACCAACATCAGATTAATACCGCAGAAACCATTCAACTTAACTAATCTCCAGTTAGTTTCTGATTTTCTTAAATCCTTTGGGTCTAAGAACAGTATTATAGAAGATACCGTTCACGACAACCCAAAATCACATTCCATTAATTATCGGGTTAAAGAACAAGTGTTATTTAAAACACTGTTCACGATAAACCCAAAAATCAATACCAATTCAATTCCAATTAAATATTATTTAACTGGAACACTTCATTAAATCTAAATAAAAAGATTTAATCTTTTTCTCAACTGGGTTTAAGAGCAGTGTTAATGAAGACACCATTCACGACAAACCCAAATCACATTTGATATTAAATACAAGGTTCTGAATAGAAAATATATCGGCTTATATTCAATATCAAATTCTACGACCAACAAATATCGTATTGGAAATAACGATATATATATATATATATATATATATATATATATCTTTCAAATTTCCATAACAACATCTGTATTATCACGAAATCCAACATTGAAATATTCCAAAGATAATTTCGATTCAAATCCATTCCAATTCAATCATTGGAAATTCTGGTCGCTTTTGAAACCAATTTCAAATTCAATTTATTTATTTAAAAATAAATAAATTATTATTCTAGTTCAAACTAGTTCATTTCGATAAAAAATTTATTTTTATCTTTTCAAATATGGAGTTTTTCATCCCAATTCTTCACAAATCATTTCTTATGATTTTACACAAATTATTAATAATTTTAATAATTTTATCAAGGCCCGTACAGTCGATTTCCATCAATGGTCATCGAACTGCACTTACAACGACCTTTTCCAAATTTGATTTGGACACAATTCCAAATCCAACCGTTAGATTTCTAATTTCTAATTTCTAATATTCGTTAGAAAGCTCTTTTCGATACGAACCCAACGGTTTCGGTTTTAGGAGAATCCGACGGTCAGACCTCCCCTAATATCCGTTCGAACTCAATGGTCGAAATTCGCGAACTGCCGCGGCGCGGCGCGTTCTATTCAGGCCATTATATTATATATATAATATATACTTCGTCGATTTCCTTTCGAAACGAATTTTATAAATAGTTTTAAAATTCGTTTTCGAAACGATTTCAACTTCATATTCAATTTCAATTTAATTCGAATTCATTTCTATTCAATTTCAATTCTAATTCAACTCTACTCATATTCAATTCGAATTCATTTCTATTCAATTTCAATTCGAATTCATTTCTATTCAATTTCAATTCGAATTCATTTCTATTCAATTTATCAGATTTTGAAATCACTTTCGATATTCATTGAAAAATGAATAAAATCGATATAAATATCGTTCGCGTCAAAATGGCGTCAATCTAATCAACACGGCTTCATATATTTCTATTTTAAACTATTCTATTTCAAATATTTCTTTTTCAAATATTTCTATTTCAAATATTCCTATTTCAAACATTCCTATTTCAAATATTTCTTTTTAAATATTTCTTTTCAAATATTTCTATTTCAAAACTGGAATGAGGCCCAATCAATTACCATATAATATTGATTATATGGGTTTTCTACAACACATGTATATATCAACAATAACAAATAATCAACCATCATCCAAAGTGCATTCTACACTGTATAAGCATCAAATATAAATATTTAACGCTTATAACAGTTCGTCAATCAATCGATCGACATACAACTAATTATTGGGATTAGTGTATGTCATGTATCATCCCAATACCCGTGTGGGGTTTCAAACAATCAAACACAGAATTTATTTGTGTAGTTGGGCGATGTGTAAAATTTATCGTCCCAATCAATATCAATCAAATCAGTGTATATAAACAAATCTCCGATTTGTTTATAAATATTTATTTTATATACACGTTAAAAATTCTATTTTTAACTATAAAATATTTTATTTCATTTCACATCACACAGTCAACTACACATCAAAATCAAACAAACAAGCATACAAGCCGTCCATGGTCTGTGGACGACGAGTGTCGGGTGCTACTAAACACCGTCTGCATCCTAGTATATATTTTAACTAGAAAAATTAAATTAAAAGTGAGAAGTTCTCACCGACTAGCTAAACCAACGCCACGACTCTGCTTATGTAGAAATCTTCGGCGTGCCCGCCTTTCATCACTTTCATTGTCCGTACCTACTACATATATAAAAAAAATCACATTTTTATATTGTTACTATATAGATAAAAATTCTATTTTTACATCGCTATTATATAGATAAAAATTCCATTTTTATCTTGCTAGCAATATAATAAAAATTATATTTTTATTACTCTACATGAATAAAAATCATATTTTTATATCTCCTACATAATAAAGATTGAATATTTATTCTTTGTAAAATATAAAAATCATATTTTTAATACTTCTACATTATAAAAATCATATTTTTATATTTCACTTATGATAAAAATCATATTTTTATATATGCTATCTATATATAACTGGTTTTATATATGCTATTTCTTTTTAAAAATTCTATTTTTAATTACATGAATAAAAATAACAAAAAAAACGCACCTTTTATTCAAACGAAGGAGGGGCTTGCTGTGAACGGGGGTGGAGCTGATGGTCGGAGGTAGGGCTTCGAAATGGGGAGGAGGGGTGATAGCGCCATCTACTGGAGGGAAGGGGGTGGGGAGCTCCGGCTGGGCGGCGCGACAATCGGAGGTGGGGTGGGCGCGGTCTTCGAGGGGGGGTGGCCGACGAGGAGAAGGAGGGGTTTGGGTGGCCGACGTCAGAGGAGGGGCGGCGATCGTTCGCGATCCGGGGGTCTTCGCGACGTCGGTCTCTGGAAGAGGGGGGGCCCACGACGGCGATCGGTAGGGGAGGGGGCGCGCTTGATCGTGGCCAACGATGGGGAGGCGCGCCACTTCGATTTGGAGGAGCCCGAACCCCTTTTTTTCGTTTAAATGAAATTGGGGGGGGGGGTGCTGAGTGGTTATGGAAGAGGGGAGAGGTTTTATTTTATTTTGTTATTTAATTATTTAATTTCAAAAAGTAACTTTTATTCTCGAACTCAAAATCGAACCCACCGACTGTCGTCCTTAGCTAATTACCCCCATTCCGAACACAATGGGATATGTATCGTATGCCGATTCGACTGTTTCGATCAGTTTTCGTCAAAATCAAAATATAACTCTATATATTGAATTTGAACACGCATTTCAATTTACTGGGGCCACATACTAACTAGAAAAATTCCCGAAAAATATTTTCTAGCTTCGTATTGACGATACGGTCCTAACAAAGTCAGTTTCATCGAATTCTGAGACCGTTTGAAAAATGGCCAATTTCCAGTCGATTAAAATCAACTAAAACTGGTCAAACGCGTTTTCCTTTGCCACGCTCACATATTGATTCGAAAAATTATGAAATTTGAAACCTAGCAATAACTTGACATCACGGATCCAACAAAAGTGGTTTCGTCGAAATCCGAGGTCATTTGCAAAATTTCCATTTTTAAGGGCCAGAATTCCATAGCGACTATTCTGAATTTTCAACTGGGCATAACTTTTTGTCCCCGCTATGAAATTTTGATTTTTCGGTTTCGTTGGAAAGATATTCTCAATCAGATTCGAATATTTTTGGTTTCGCTAAAATCCGGATTATTTTGAATCCTGTACATTCATTTGAAATTTGAAATCGAATTATCGAACTACCGCGCCATTTTCAATTCCTTTTATATATATAAATAAATATTTATATTCTAACGACGATTCGAATAAATATATACGTTCGAATGCTTTTCAAAATAAATTTCTCGTCATTATTATTTAAAATAATTCATTTTAAATAATCAAAATTCACCAAATTTGCCAAAATAAAAATTTTAAATTAGCTCGGATTTCCGGGTTATTACAAATATTCTCAAACTCTACAAGTATAAATACTTGTGTACAATACTGTATTCCATTCTATCGAATAATAATAAAGTACATCAATTTACATTTGTCTTTATACATGCTATAGATGAATTTCCTACCATATATTTAATGAGGTAACTTCAACCTACTTATGTGAAAAATTGGAGTTAATTAGTTGTTCACCTTTCTGTTTCGTACCATATTTTTATGTTCTTAATCTTACATGTCTTAACATATCACTTATATGCTCATTGGTTAAGATTTGTATGTTTGTCAGAGTAATATATGCGCTTTACAATTGCTGAGTAATATGTTTGGAACTATTTATGTTTTCTTATAAAATGGTTTTGCTGCATGTTAGAATTGACTTTGATTTTTATGCGTATGTATCATAAAACGCGTATAAAAGCAAAAAATTACCATCGAAAATTATTTATACACGTTTTCGTCAAAGTCATGATTTGGATTTTTTTTTTTTTTTTTTTTTTTTTTTTTTTTTTTTGAATACATGGTGCTTCAGACCTCGTGTAGAATTAGATACACGCGTTGATAGTTAATATTAAGGGGTATTTAGTTTTAAGGACACATTCCCAAAAAAAAATTAGATCAAAAGGCAACTAAGTTTCATAATTAAATGAAAAACAAAGACCAAATTGTATTGTATTAACACGAAGTTCACTTTAATTTATCATTATTACTAAATTAATTAAAAAATAAAAAATTGCCCTTAAATTTGAAAAGAAAAAAAATGATTTCAAAATTATTTTAGTTGATTGATGTTGTTATAAACATATAGAAATAACCAACTCGAAAAGCTAAATGAATATAGCTTTATTACTTAAAAAATATAGCTTTATATTGCAACATCCAAATACAAAATTAAGTCATTTTAAAGCTAATCTCATTTGCACCATAAAAAAGTTATATCGTAAATAACAAAGCTATATGCATATAGCTTTCCGTCTTGAATTTTTTTATATTCATTTTTTTCTATATTTACGATAACAAAACCATTTCATAACTAATTTTTAATCTTATAATCATAGAAAAGTATTTTTGTATTAATTTTTATTATTTGTGAAATGTCAACATGTGTCCTTAGTTTAAAATAATTTGACATTTTCTTATTAAATCATAAAAATTGTACTTGGTTTACATTGCGAAAGTCGCTTGTCCTTAGATCTAATTTTGTTTTAAAATGTGTCTTTAAAACAAATATCCACTAAAATTAATTACATAATATACCTTACTCACAAAAACTGTAAAGTTAGAAAACACCCAGCACGTAAATAAAATCGGATATATCAAAGATTGTGAAAATCCAGCGTATGAAAATAGATTTCAAACCAAATTCTTTGTTTCAGTCAAGAAATTTCAAAAACAATACAGGAACAAGTTCTTGCTAGATATATCATTTCATTATTAGAAAACCAAAAGAAACCATCAAGGTAAAAAATAATGATATTACAATGGGAAAATGATTTTCTTTCTGGGCTTCGGCTTCTCTCTTTTCACATACATCTTTTCCATGTCATTTAGAGGCCGACTGGATCCATCAGCTACACTCACAAACTTCCAACCACCACCACTACCTCTTCTATCACGGGATCCGAGCTTTTCGATGGTGATGTTCCAACCTTTGTCAGGGCGCCTTCTACTGTATGCATGGCATTTTACCTCTCCTGCTATCTGTACAGCATGATGGTAAAATATGGTAATGACATGTAATTTTCGTTACATCTTTGAAAAATGTGGGAACTTAAGCTTTAAATGGTTTTTTTCAGAATTAACATCTCTACAAACTCTTCAAATTTGACATGCCAAGAACAATTCCTCTGGTATTTTGTTGTCAGTTTCATAGTTAAGGCTGAAATTTGCTGCATATATACATCTCCAATAATGCTAAGAGTGTCGGACGATTTTAGGGCATTTTAGCAAGGCATAGAGATTAAAAGCCATGGAATCCCCTAAATCTCATAACTTTCTCCTTACTTGTTTAAGGCTGAAGTGGGGAACTAAGAAAAAGTATCAATTTTTTAACATAAACACATATACAAACTACAAGTATAAAACTCAAGCAAGGTCACTCAAGTAAGTCAAAGGGTGTATGCATTGTAATCAATATTCGAACTCTGCACTTCTTACGCTTCTGCTCAACCAAACAGAGTCACCCCTTCAGAATTACATGTGTGTGCATGAGCATTTTCTTGCTCATGTCTATACATGTAGGGGTATCAAGGTATATGGATCTACTAAAAGTACAATCAAGTGGCTATAATTTTTGAAGTCTAGTATAAAGATGCCTCAGCTCTACTTGAATCAGGGTGTTCAAGGGGGTAAATGCGTATCTATCCATATGTCTGATGCAGGTAAGACAGTTAATTTGTGATGCATGCTCCTCTTTAACTCACATGGCTCTACGTGTGAGTGCGTGCGCGCGTGTGAAGCATGTATGTATTTGTGTGTGAATGCATTGCACGTGCATGTGCATCTGCATGTATGCACACATGTAAATGTGTAAATTTATGTGTGTGTGCATACAGACGTGTATACATGGAATGCATGCAAGGTTTGTAGCCCGATTTTCAAAGCACTTGCTGATGTAAGACTGCACAGCTTGCTACCCAATGTAAGCATATCTGAGACGTGTGCTGCCACAGTTTACGTAACCTGGGGTTTGTAAAAATGCCTTTATACAAAAATATAACATCAGCCTTAAAATGTTGTCATATTTGAACTTGTAGGGAGCTGAATTTGAACAGGTGTGTAGATCCAGATTCCATATTTTGAAGCAACATTATATTTTAGTTACCAAAAATGAACAGCCAAATGTGCTCTAAATAAATATTCTTTATATGGAAGAAAGCTTACTTTTTTCTTGTTGAATTCAAGACGCTGAACAAAATCTTCATACAATCTCTGATCTTCTTTCATTGATATCTCATAGAGAACTTCGTCTGGATCTCTCGTCGTGCCATCCCAATCCTCAGGCATTACCCTGAAATCAGGTTTATATGGGAGAGAGGCAACGTGGAATTCTCTATCATGATAATTGAAGAACCTATGAAAATGGAATGTGTAACGTCATTTGATAACCCACTTGTAGACAAATTCACACATAGAAGCATACATGCGCATTACAATGTGAATGCTCTGAATCTAAGAATTATGGTATTCAAAACTTAATGTTCAAGGTTTAGGATTTGAATTTTGTTTTTAATAACCTTGTTACTGATAATGTGATCATTATCCGATATTGTATTCATCCATGACATACATAATCGTTTACCAAAGAATCTCATAAGTTGAAGCTTTTGTGGATTCAAACAACAGAATGACCCAATGCGCACTAAGCATACTCCATATCAGTGCATTTGACACTCAGCATGGTTAGACAACAAATAACTTGCGAGTGAGCCATAAATTGAGTAAACCTGAACAAGACTGATTCAAAAGACACATGTTTGTTAATTAGCTAGTGAAATCACCCAATAAAACAAGCAAAAGGTACATATTCCTGTAGAATAACACAAGTCAATTACCTTTATTACCTCCAAAAACAATATTACTATTTAGTACAGCATGCAACCGATAAAGAAGGCGTAAAATGTTAGGGAGCCTCGGTGCATGAGTTGGCAAATTATGTGCTCCTTTTTGAAACATTTCACATTAACTTTCAGTTTATTTTAAAAAAGTGTGCATCACAAATTAATGAAACAATTCTAGTAGAATATGTGTGAACTGCTATTTTGATGTGTTCATTTTGTATTGCGCTTTTTTATTTTGTAATTTATGTATTTCTTTGGCATGTTCTGATAATATCGAACAAATATTACACATCATAACATACAGAAACAATAAATTTGCAGTGTAGTCAATAGCGAATAGCGCAAGGCTTGCGCTACGCGCTATAGCACACGCTATTTGGTCCTTTTTTTTTTGTTTTTTTTTTTTTTTGCATCTTTTAATAACTAATCAAGTATATTATATCTAATTGAAATTTAATTCAATGTTTTTGCATAGTTCATGCCATATCCAAACCCTTCAATACTCCAAGCACAAAAACTATCGTACTTCATGCATGTACTAAATTTTGTTGATGTAAAATGCAATTATATTAGAGAAAATTTAATAATTTTATATTATACATTGAAAATAATTGATGGCTCATAATATATTTGTCTTATAGAATTTAAAATCTAGTCTTATATGTGTGAATTATGATAAAATTTATTCTTGTTTTGTGAGTAATGATGATAAAATTATACAAACAAAATGCATGAAAAATACAATTTTGCATAAACTATAAAATAATTTCTAATGACAAGAATTAAGTAAAAATATAAACAACAAAAAGCAACGAAGTAAAAATAAAAAAAGTCAAACTATAATTATAAGTTATTTCATGTTTAGAGATCTCACTTAGAAAAGAAAGAAATATTTTGATACTTTAAGGGTAGCAAAAAAATGTTGTCCAGCATACTAGACATATTGGAATTGCTTTTAGAATATTGCATGCATCTTTTTTCTGATGATGCTCAAACAAACAAAAGAGTCTCTATTGTTTCTAGATATTGGATCTAATAGCCTAAACCAAGGAACATAGATATAAAATGGTGTATCTGGACAACGGTCCAACCAAGTCAAGTTCTCAGTAAAAAAAATTGTGAAATGCATTGATAAAACTTGATGGAACACTAGCTAAAGCAATATGCAAACCATAAAAGGAAAAAGCATGCATGCAAAATCAAAAAACATTGTAGATATGGTTGCATCTCTATGGGTCCGGGCTTTAATTACTATATAAAATTAAAAAATCAAATAGCGCGCTATGCGCTATTTTGCGCTTCGATAAAATAGCGCGCTATTTATGTGCTATAGGGAACCCCTACGTATTTAGTGGTTTGTTATAAGATGATTTGGACATCTCCAACGAAGACCACACGATGCACATGTACACATTGGAATTATAGGCTGCACCAAAAGTCTAAAGAGAGGTAGAGATCGACCAAAAATGACATGAGAGAAGGTAGTAAAAAGAGACTTGAAAATTTAGAGTATACCTGAAGATCTGGTGTTGAACAGGAGCGCATGGAAATTAGCGATACATGTACCAAACCCTTGAGCTTTTCGGTAATTTAAGGAGAACGTTTTAGTTTTAGATGATAAGACTAGTGTATACAGGCATAAGACATAGTGCTGGTCTTTAATATCTATCAGTATTAATACTACTATTATTATTATCTTCACCGCCACATTACTACTACTATTATTATTATTCGTTTAATTATTTTAAATTTTATTTTACTTTTGTTTATGCTTTCAACTTTAAATCTCTTGGTATCATTATTACATTTGAATTGATTGGTTTTTTGTTTTGTTTTGGGTTTCATCTCTAATCGATCCAACTTGTTTGGGATTTATGGCTTAGTTGTTATTATTGTAACGTCTTGTACCTACATTTTAAAACTTCGCTAACTCTATACAACCCTCCTTAATTTTATCTAATATTGTACATTTTAATCAAGGTGTGTGTGTGTGTGTATGTTCATATGTATTAGTTAATTATGTATTCTTATATTTAAATTATTTGAATAAATCCAATTAACAAATATTTGTTAATCCATTTAATAAACCCTAAAATATGACCGTTTAAACATTTAAATCATATTTGTATCAATAGAAGTAGATTTTTTTCCCCATTCAAATATCATGATATATAAATCACATGATGTAAATAATAATATACATAGACATATCAACAAATTAAGCTATCTCGATAAATTTATCATATATTGTAGTGTAACATTCTATTTAACATTTCTCAATTATTCACGTCCTTCCTCGATTCTTTCCTAATACCTTATATTCAAAACCATGTGCTTACATAACTTATGGAATCTCAAGTCTAAACCATTTAGATTATCTCAATCAGTAGTTACTGTATTCTTTTAATGAATTTTAAGAATATATGTCAATTTTAATATACATACACGCATACACACACACACACATTCAACTATAAAGACATAAATATCACATACATTAAATTATGTACATAAACAATAATGACAAACTTAATTTGTAAATAAATTATAATCATTAATTTTAACTTTTTACATACCTTGCATTACGAACTTCTATTTTTGACATCAAGTATCCATGTTAAGATTTCTATGAATTTTTACAAAAAAATATTAATTCTTTCCTACTATTTACCTTTAAGTTCATATATTTAACTATGTAATTTTTAGTTTAACATAATTTAAGGATTTAGTTAAATAGTATTTGTTGATTCATTTAATAAATCATTAAAATATACCAGCTTACCACATTCATATGAATTAATATGATAAAATTATTATCTTTACCAGAATATAAAATTATACATAAACTACATGACATAAAGTATATATAAATAATAATAGTAATAATAATTCCAGTTTATAGATCATTTACTTTCCAGAATTTATCGTACACTTCATATAAAGTTCTAATTTAACGTATTTTACAATATTACCTGTGCAAAGGATTACACATTAGTTTAAATCGCATTTCAATCCATCTAGATGTAAACATATTAGACAGAGAAAACATTCTGTCAAGTGAATAATTATATCATTCAAACAACGAAATATTTTATATTCAAATCTCATATTAACTATGATCATTAAATAAAAATATCAATTAATTTTAAAAGGGGAAAACTATAATCGATTTACTTGGACCTTCATAGAATAAAGACTAAAAATAAGTCTTTTAATACTTCCATTATAATGCTTTGGAAAGACCAGCACCACTGTTCCATTGGTTAGCCGCTTCGACTTTGGCCGAGAGGTCACAGGTTCGATACTTGCACATCATAATTTAAATAGATAATTGATATGTGGTATGTTGCATACTACCTAAGATTTGTAGTACCTTCCAAATACGCAATTTCCGAAAAAGGAACACTAAATGAATATGATTTGGCATGTTATGCAATTTCAAAGCATATAAAAAGAATGGAAACCAATTTGAAAACACAAATATATAATAATAAATACTAATTTTGATACAATTTTAAAACATGATAAGATAACGAAGAAACAATAAAAGATGGAACCCATTGCATGAGGCTCCCACG
Source organism: Allium sativum (assembly GCA_030737875.1). Classification (NCBI taxonomy): domain Eukaryota; kingdom Viridiplantae; phylum Streptophyta; class Magnoliopsida; order Asparagales; family Amaryllidaceae; genus Allium; species Allium sativum. Next base: position 689,143,274 of record CM060922.1, read on the forward strand.
CGATAGCAAGCTCTGCGAAGGTCAGTTGCAGCCTTTCTCTCGCATTATTAGGGCTGTCAACGGATATTTTCGAATACGGATAGTACTATATCTGTATCCGCATCCGAAATCATTTTCGGATATCGAATATCCGTATCCGCGGATACGGACGGATATCGGATAATTATCCGCTCCGCCAACAATCGATAAATCAATGAATATAAATGAATTTTTTTAGCTTAATATTAATCTTTTTCAACCTAATTGATTACTAAATTGCTAAAAACAAATAAATATGATGATAATATATAATTTTGAGCAATTAATATGCGTTTAGTAGTCTTTTAATTTTGCAAATTAATAAATTAGTATATTTAATTATGTTAAAATACACATAATTTAAGCTATAATCGGGAAAAAAAGCGGACGGATAATTATCGGATGCGGATATGCCTATATCCGCATCCGCATCCGCTTTCCCGGATATCGGATATTTATCCGCTTTTCGGATACGGATGCGGACGGATTTCGGATTTTTCGGATATCCATTGACAGCCCTACGCATTATGAAAAGGCTGCTTCCAGACTCGAATCTGAGGGCTAATATCACCATGCAGATAGCCTAACTGTCTGTTGCACCAAGGCTCCACCTCTTTTTTGTATCAAATATTTGGTCAAATTTAAAATTTTGGTCCAATATTTGGAGGAAAAAGTAAAACAACTTTGATGTGTATCATGCATGCCATTTAGAATTTTAAATCTCGTTTGAGAACTCCCTTTTGTATTTGAGCAAGAAATATCAAATCTCATTCATATTGCATTTGACGCTCATCACGTCCAAGGCATTAATATCTTAACTAAAATCTAGACTGAAATCCCAGTTCGAGATTTCGCTCGAAATTATATGTTTCTTATGTACTTTTACTTCATAGAACCAAATGAAATTATCATACGTATTACTTTTGATAATTCCTCTAATCCTATTTAGTCGTCAAAACAACCGACTTTATATATTTTTATTCTTTCAATGTTGAAATGAAAATTGAGAAGTGATTCTTCCATTGATAATGAACAAATCAAGCTACTAATTACTCCAAAATACATTAATTTACTATTTTTGTGCAATAGTTTCTTTCATGCAATTCTTTTTAATAAACAACTATTATTTTCCAAGGAGAAATGTTGATTTTAGATTCATAAGTTGCTCTGAATCAGTCTTTGAATTGTACCTTAAGTTCCCATTATGTCAACCCAAGAAGTACATCCAGTAAAAACTTATCCCAAAACAAGATGATAACGTGTATGAAAATCTGAGGCCATGAAGTGAAGGCAATCGAGAAATGAAATTTTGGTGTCATTGACCCGTTTGATGCATAATACACCTTCTAACATGCACACCATCATAAGAACAAAAGCCAAAGTTGCATTGCTTGCCTTTCTCAAGCATGCTATAAACAGTAGACAAGCACGCTACTTCTCCAAATCAAAGACAGTAGCGATTTGACAGATTAGGTGTCCCAAACTGATCGTTTAATAAGGTTGTTTTTGGTAACATATAAATCTAACCATCTGATCAGACAAGGTAAAATTGTGGATATAAATGTAAAATGCAACCTAGTGAAAATGCATGCTTATGACCTGAGTGGTGATTTAGAAACAATATACATAACTTTGGGTGCTTCAAGTGACTTTGAAATCTAGTATTATCAAATGCAGTATCAGAAAAAAAATATGTGGTTTTGGTTATCTCATCACATTAAGGTGCTAAGGTTCATTGCGATATTCGAACATATTTATGTCGCTGTTACAATAACTCAATTGTATCACCAATCACGTTGTGTAAGCAATTCGCTAGTGCAACATTTCAATATTATTATGACATAATCGACCAAGAACATAATTGATTGACATCAGCATTCAGCTCCATGGTTCAGATAAAATCAGTAGCAAATTACTGTACTTTACCATAAAGATAAACAAAGGCTGATACCATTGTGACAAATTATCAACACATAATAAGCTGTGAATTTTTTACACAAGACTATAAAAAGCCAAACATTTAAATTTATTTTTCACTACTACTAGGCTTGGCAAATATATGCAAAGTTAATGTCATTTGCGTTCTATAACAAAGTCGCCTTTAACTGATATGGCTATGGTAGGACAAGACAATCTGGACAAGCTATATAAAATCAGAAAAGTTGGATGATAAGACAAGCATACAATACCTATGAAATCAATATATGAGGAGCCAGCTACTATCTCTGAGCTAATGTGGCTCCGGCACATGTTGTTATCTATGACAAAAATTATACAGCCAACCATTCTTACTGCCTCCATTATAATTCTTCTTTACATACCTAATATTGTGTTTAAGTTATAAGCTATGATTCTACTGACTGAATTAAATCATTATCTTAACAATTATTGCTACCACACTAGAGCTTCTCCACTGACGTCGATTTCCAAACAAACTTAAATGCTTCAAATGAAATAAAAAAGAAAAATAAACTCACTCAGGGAAACTGTCAAGCAAGGCCTCAACAGAACCATCAAGCTGCTTCCCGGTCTTCCTCTCCATCTCCTCCTCATCCTCCTGCAACCACAATATCGCATGCACCCGCTGCCTCATAACCCTGAAATCCTTAGCAAGCTTCTCGACTGTATTAACCTCTGGATTCTCCTTATACAATCGATACATCTCCTTCTTGTCCGCTTCTGTCAAATACTCTCCTCTCACACCCGGCTCCCTCACCTGCTTCAAAAGCTTATAAGTCTCCATCATCCTTCCATTCCAACCATCCACGAATCTCTTATCCCTCCTATTATCATTTTCGAGGTTCTTCATGATGTCTTCCTCCTCGTCCATTGCCATAGTAATTTCTCGAGCTGATGGAGGTTTAGGAGGGGGTTTGGATTCATCTTGCGGGGTGCCAACTGGCTGTTCGCCGTCGAAATGGGATTTGGTCAGTCCAGTGGACCAGGTGGAGGAGGACTCTTGATCCCAATCTAGAGATGAAGGCGATTGGGAATTTTTCGAAGCTGTATTCCAATCTTGATCCCAAGGGTTGCCTCCGTCGCCGCTGTTCGTTGAGAAGGAGGAAGAGACCCTAAAAATTTGGGGTAGGCGGCGGTGAAGAAGAGAGCGGAGAGTGAGCATGGCGTGGATTATTCGGAATGCAGGAAACGAGATTCTTATTTTGCTTGGTCTAGGAAACGGAATTAGAGATACGAGTTTAGAGGGTTTGGGATTCAACTTTTAAGAAGGGTTCTGTGCAGAGACCGCTTGATTTACACCGTGCAATGAAAAAAATCACCGCGCGCTCCAATTTATCGACGCCTTACGCCAAGGCAAAGGCACCGATATGTTCGGCGTCTGAACCAGGCCGGAAATTATTTCTAAAGCCTCATTATTTTTTCTTTTAATTTTTATAAAACGAAGATTATGTCGAATGCAGTATTTATTTATTTACAGAACTTAACGGCTGATTGGTAGTTTCCTATAACCAAATCCTGTGAAATTGCAGTAGATATTGCATAAATCATAGTCCTGCTCGTTTGTTCATGGAAGAGTTGATTGTTTGCTTGGCCGAATAGATAGGTCGTACTCGGTGTTGTCTTCAGAAAACTGGCTTTCGGTCATCGTCGGATGTGAAAATTCTCCAGAAGGTGAAGATATCATTAAGTTTTCGTTACTTCGATATTTTTTAGACATGAAGGAAGAGAAATTGTGTTGTGATCTAGAATGTATGGAAGTTGGTAATTTATAATTGAAAATATAATCGTTGTAGTTGTATTATGACCGTTTTGTAGCCGTTCGAAGAAAATATGACCGTTTTATAGGCGTTGAGGGAGAAATTGATTGTCTTATAGCCGTTGGAGGCGTAAACCACCGGATTTTAGTCGTTGGGAGGAGAAAGAGGTAGAGCGCCGAAAAAAAACGGCGCTCTGTATTAGAGCGCCAATTTTTTGGCATGCGCCGAAAAAATCAATGCCTCACTATAGAGCGTCGATTTTTTCGAGGCCGGGACCAATTCCAAATTCATAACTGGTCCCTGAATATTATCCTTAATATTACGATTCATAATTGTTGTTGGGATGAAAACGTGGTGAATATTGCAAATTCAAAAACTGAATTCACGTCTGTTGGAGATGCTCTAAGCCGGTATCTTTATTCTTGTTACTCATTCCACGTGAACTCATATGCCTACTGTTATCATAATCGAACTGATCAAACGACATTGCTTTAAGGTTGAAGGTTTTGACGGTCGAACCGTTAAAACCGCGCTATGATGTTTTTTTTTATTTTAATTGTAATAATGTTGATGTTAGAGCCAGCACAACAATTTCTTTTAGAATTAGACCATGAAGAAAACTATTTATTCGGAAAATATGGTTAAAAGATTTGAGAGAAATAATAATTATTAATATATATATATATATATATATATATATATATATATATTTGACTTCTACTTCATTAATGGAGACTAGGGCTCCTGCGATTTTCCGCCGCCGCCCCTACTGGACTTCTTCTTCTGCTAATCCATCTTCATTCTTTCTCCAATTCTTGCCCTAGCTTTCTCCGTTTCTGGGTAGATCGGCTCCTTTCCTTCCTCTCAAACCCTCCGAGCCTCCTCAAACCGCTTCCGTTTCAAAATCAGGCCTCCTTGTGCGATCCCTCCCACTTCCTGTCTTACCGTTGGTTGCTCTGAGCTTCCGCAACTGCTTGGAAATCGAAGGCCTTCTTGTCGATTTGGGGTTCAAGCTACTGGGTGACTGGTTCCGGCATTGCCGGCGGGTTTTGAAGCTTCTTCAGACGCAGTTCACCCCTACCGATCCTCTGGTGTCCTCGAAGTTCTTCTCTTTCCTTGTATGTGGTTTGCGGTTTGTTCTGACTTTGGTAGGTAGTTGGATTTGTTGTGCAATGGAGTTGAGACGGTTTTGTTTTGATCTGGTGTGTGTTGGTTTTGTTGAGGAAGTCAAGAACTGTATTGTTCTCTGTAAAGATTGCGACTTCACTATCATCTTAAGTCGTTTTTTGGTGGTATGTTTGTGGTGATGCTTGGCGAGATGGAGCGTTCTTGTTTGGTTTTTCAGCAGTTTTTCAGTTTATTAGGTTATTGATTTGTAATCCGGTTAGTATGCTAACCGAAATCATGTAATGTTTCTGATTAATATATGTTACCAATTTTCAAAAATATATACATACATACATATATATATATATGATAATGTTAATTTAGTGTAAGTAGTTCATCTTTTAGAGTATGCGGTTATTATAAAATCACGCAATTTAGATCCAGGTGCAATATGTTTTAGGCCTGAAGTCCTACATCGGCTCTGAAGCAAAGGATCATGAAGCAAAGGATCAATGGGTATTTTTCTATATAATAACTTCAGCTCAGCTGTATGTCCAACATCGTAAGAGTCCTTCAAAAAATGATTGGACCTTTCGATGAATAGATGTTAAACCGTGAGAATTTTTTACAGTTTATTTATAGTTCAACCTGGGTTTTCGCGGTTCCCTGTTGATCACGGTTTTAACTTGGTCTGAGCCGTGGTGGTCAGCGGTTCACGGTTAACCGTGGTTCAACCATGATCTGGTCCGGTTGTGATAACTATGCATATACCCATCTCTTCTTGATTTGAGTAAATAATTTGCAACAATCCTCCGAAATTATTATGTGCTTGTTTTCTATATAACCATTTGTGGGTTGGTGTCTATTTTTATTGTTGTTTCATATATATATATATATATATATATATATATATATATTTTATCATTTAAGTAATAATTATTATGTAATCATTTCCATTTTTTTACTATACTTCTCGGTTAATGTCTATATTTTTCGTATGTTTATTTCTTCTATTTCTCTTCCACTCAAGCTTAAAAACCATTTATTTCGTATCTTTTATCAAATTTAAGCCAACGTAATTTCTTGTTTTTTTGCAATATCTAGTGTTTAAACATTAAGTAATGAAGTGGATGAGAATATCTCAATATAAGGTTCACCTATCAAATATATTTAATTTCGCTTTCGTTTAACTTTTTATGGTTATTCTTGAATTGTTATTTAATCATGATGGAGGTATAACCATTGGCAATCCATGACTTTCTGTTTTTTCAAATTCGTATATTTTTGTTAATCGCTTTCTATTTAAGAGTAATCATTCAAATTGTGATGACTGCCCAAACAACCTGCATCAAACTATAGAAAAAGTGTGATGCATGTATGGTGTGAACAATAAATAACTATCAACGACTACATATGAAAGTTCAAGTCTCACCTAACTTATCCCTACAACTAAAGCACATAAAAATCACATAAAGTATGATACTCAAACAACATATAAATAGACACTTGTTAGAACAATATTTTCAATCTCTGCTTCTCTTCAATATCCTACAGTGATAGTCTACCCAGAGAAAATAGAAGAGAAAATACAAGCAACCATAACATCTATATCAATCAATATCCTAACTATCACTGTCTATAGCCTTGAATAAGTCGATAACCTGTATGACCATCTTCACTTATGTTAGAAGCTAATGGAGAATCCCAATTCTGGTCAGACTGTTATACGTTTCACGTACATTTGTCTTCCCAAGAAAATTATATCCCTTCCTAAGCGACCCAAGGTAAATGATCTCCCAGATCCTAATGGGCATCCCAAGGATACCCTTACTTTCAGTCTACACCTAGAACACTCTAAGTGATCAAAGATTCATTGGCACTTCAAATCACATAAGTTATGCACAACATCATCTTTAGCTCAAGTCACACTCGAGTCAGTCCATTATCTCGCAACCTCGTTCCATCTCGAGCTGCCAATCACATTCTATTACGACCACTCCTACATGAGTTCACAATCCAAGACCATTATTTCCATTCCGTGGAAGCTATCGGTAAATAGAGACCACCAACAACCTCCTGAAGACCCTTACTATCCACCTTTATGACCAATGTCCCTTTAGTGACAACTTAACGGATTTGTACTGGTCCTTCACCTAAGGATCAGTGTCGGTTCATACAGTTAGTCAAAGGTGACTAAGTGTTTGGACTTCATCCAGTTTTCAAGCACATTCCCCCTGGTCGATTTGTGTATCCAAACTCCACGCTGAAGCCTTCTATGTCGGTCCATCACCTTGTACTCGAACTTCTGCACTTCAACGCAGCCATCTTTGACCAAACTTCATCTATAGCCTTCCCGAGGCCAATAGATATCATGCACCAAGAATTAACCCCATATCATTTAAATTGATGGACCGGTGTTGGTCCATAATGTATGGACCAATGTCGGTCCATATACTTAATCGCTTTTGTGATGAAAATTTTCATTTGGCCATCCAGCGTTCTCCATAGCATATCTGTCAAGTTTCATCCAAATCTGATCATCTGAACCTCCAATTTACTCTGATCTTCGGTCCTAAGTCTTATTCAAGCAATTCTAAATGATCAAATCAAGCATAGCACACAATATCAAGCATATAAATAGTAATTCTTACAATTTTAAGCGTATACAATCATATAGACACATATTATTGACCAGCCTTTTGGCAAAAGTTGTCACAACTCAAGACCAAGGCTCACTATCAAATGCCGATCGAACTTTTTGTCCCTAGAACCGACCTTCATGGTGGATCGATTGATTATAGTTCGAGTCGAGTTGACTTCATAGCAAGCAAAGATTTCCTCCTCCAGAATTGGCGGACGCTTCCAAAGTCAAAACTAACCGATCGATAGAATCACTCCTGGAAGGCCGGATCAAGCCTGGAATACCATATCAAAATAATAAGCCAAATTATTTACTACAAGATGAAGTCCTATTCCCAAGGCTACAGAGTCGGTCAACTTTGACTTGCACTACTTTTCATGCACCAGATTTCGAGCTTTATGTATGCCACAATTCTCGAGGAGAACAGTTCATCAGCAAGAGACCCCCCTCCCTCCCACCCCACCCCCGCCTACAACCACTTTTTTGGGTCAAATTACATGTGGGCGACCCTGGATAAAGACGCACACCACGTCACGCTCCGCTCAGCCTACCTTCTTGCCTATAAATACATCGATTTCCATAAATAGAAAGGTATCTTGGGCAATCTGGAACCAATCTGAAAAGTCTTGGATTTTCTACACAAAAGCTCCTATTTGACATTCCAAAAATAGCACGATGTACACTCCAAATACAACATAAGGATTTTGTGCATAAACCACTTCTTTCTCTCAATCAAAAGCAACTATAACCTATAATCAACGGTATAGACAGAGATTATAAAGTGGACGTAGGCTTGGTTGAAGCCGAACCACTATAAAAATAGTGTATTTCTTGTGTTCATTTACTTTTTCTTGCACTCTGTGGCTATGATTGTGCGTGGTTAATGCACTTTGGGGGTTGATTGTCGTTAGACCAACTTTTGGCGTCAACACTTTGGCGTGCCAGGAAGGGGATCGAGCATATGACCTTCGATAACTCTTAAAGAAGCAATGGAAAAACGGAAGAAGGATGCAACACCATCTCACGCTCAATCTCAACCCGCTGGTGCAACAGCAATGGAGGTAAGCCAGAGGCTTCCTCCCACGACGACCCGTCTCAATACTTAACTAGGGACGAGATGGATGGAGTTCTCGCCAAAATCAAAGCTCAGATGGCACATCAAGGTGAAATCCTCGCTCGGATGGAAGGGAGACAACAATCAAGCATCACTTCCTGCACCATGCGAAGCTGGGGCAACAGCTAACCTTCAAACCAATGAAATCCACGCCCCAGATAGGTCTACATCTATGCTCCCACTTGGTTCAACTTCCCTTCTCGATCGGCCAAATCTGAGGTCATCACTCCCGAAACCAATAATGTCGAAGCAGCTGCAGATTCTTAGGTTGGCCAAGGCCAAGCCCTAGGTCGGTCGACCATTTTGCCTCTAGTCCAAGGTTCGGCTCAACTCCCTGGACAAGAGGCTCTCGAATCAATGAAACTTCTAGGTCAACCAGAACATGGATCAAAGCAACCTCCGGTCCGACCCAGTATCTTACCATAAACCTGTCTTATGCCGCCTCCCACTCGACCTTTCCAACACGGAGATCCAAGCTTAGCTAAGGACAGCAACCCTCCGTCTCACCAAGACCACTCTACCATACCAACTCCAGGCAAGATGGAGGAAAACGCTACTAAAAATCACCATGACATCACCCCGAGCGAGGGCAGTACCGAGCCTCGAGTTGATAACGCTTACCCGAACCGATCCAATCCTACATGCAATGGGTATGGTTCAGACCAACATACATGCCAACTCAGGATCCCCGGACAATATGGAACATACAACCGAGGCTGGGGACCAACTCTACCCATCACTCGTGGGTCGTACCGAACTAACCCCAAGAACTCACGGCATGCTTCCACCCCGTACTAGGATTTTCACCAATGTCCACGGTGTAGAATTGGATTCGTGGCAGCAACTTCTCGGGGAAGGGAATCAAATTGCAAGCATCATCAAATGCTTCACCAGAGGCACCTCTTCTCAACAGGACGTGGATAATGTTCATCATAGCCCTTTACGCGGGAAATCAGAAACTTGTGTAACCCTACGAACTTCAAGCTTCCGGTCCTGGAACCTTATAACGAAAGGACTAACCCGACCATACATCATGTGATACATGTGTCATATGGAAGTACTATCAGCATAAGTCAATATCATGGCAAAGTGCTTTCCTCTCGTTCTCATCGATGTTGCTGGCATATGGTTTCGGCAGTTAACAATTGAATCGATCAGCAGCTGGAATATGTTGGTCACCAGCTTCATCGAACAGTTCAGAGTTCACATCTCTCGATTGAAGTGCGTCATGTTCCTTACATCCATCAAGCAACTGTCCGGCGAGATCCTACGCTCCTTCCTAGAAAGATTCGACGCGGCTGTATCATCGGTAGATCGACCCGAGCCATCAATGGTGCTGATGGCCACCATGACTGGTGTCTTGGATCGAACTGATTTCAAGATCTCCCTCTAGAGGGAACCTACTAGAGACATTGGAGATTTCTACTCTGAATTTGATAGCTCTGACAAGAAGATGCCAACACCGAGATGGAAAATCTCGAGGTACTCGCCACAAAGGACGGAGGAACAACCACCGTTGTCCAAAACAAGGGTAAGAGGAAAGCCTAGGAAAAAAATGACAGGAATGTGCGGTTCCGGAGAGAGCCCAAATAGGATCAATACACCAAGCTCAATTCCTCCTTACCGGATATATACCTTGATCAACGAGGATCTCTACATTTTCCCAAGCCTCCCAAGAGGGAGCCGACCCAAAGAGAACATAAGTCAGGAAAGCATTGCATGTATCATGATATGGCAAGTCATGGCACCAATGAGTGTAGGAACTTGTGCGATCTCATCGAAGAACGGGTTAGACGTGGAGAGCTACCCGAGTATGTCAAGAAATCCGCGACAAACGCACCACCACAGTTACCCTCCAATGCTCCTCGGAATGGTTCTCATGCTCCTCAGAATGGGAAGGATCCCGAGCCTAGTACTCTTGGCATCATCATAAACTGATCTAGATTATATCGCTCTGCTGCATCTCTTAAGATATAAGAGATCCACCACTATTTAAATTTTTATCTATAACCCAGTTACTCTATGAATAAAACAGTTGGGTTAAAGTACACACGTATGGGGTTAGGATGTAATCTCAAGGCATGCTCTGGATTCAACTGCAGATCGATCATGATTATTCTTTGATTTTGTAATAATTTAGGCATAAATAAAATTTATTTTTCGAACATGGATTATGTTTGATAAACATTTTTTCAGGATGTGGCAAATTTCTTGATCCATAAACCAGGCATGGCTTATGCTCGTCCTTAAGGTATAGCTGATACTTGGATATACGATTCACTCGTCAGGATGTGACGAACCTTAACTTCTCCCAAACCGAGCATGGTTTATGCTTGTCCCCTAAGGTATGGTTGATACCTTTCTTAAAATTCTACTTGTCAGGATATGATAAACTTTGTTCTTCTCTAATAAGAGTATGGATGATACTCTAACTAAACCCTGTTAAGACTTGACAAGTAAATACTACTAAATCCCGAGTATGGTTGATGCTCGATATTAGAAATTTAGGTATGGTTTATGCCTGGAAAGTAAACTCTCCTATCAAGCTCGGTATGGTTATACTCGACTCCCGGGTATGGCTTATACCTAGCGGACCAAACCCGACTCTTATCCCAAATGAGTATAGTTTATGCTCGAACTCCACGGTATGGTTGATATCCATTGCTAAATTTTAGGATATAGCTTATATCCCTCTTTGGCTTTCTTAGTATGGTTTATACCTCTCTTTAAATTACCAGGTATGGCTTATACCTAATGAACTGAGCTACCTTGTCAGGATTTGACAAGAAAACTCGATCATAATCTGAGTATGGCTTATACTCCCAACAAACACCCAAATACAGATTAGTTTGGTAAGGTCTCAGTCCTCCTGTTCTCCTTTGAGAGTCGATCTAGTATGATCGCTCGTTCTTTTACATTCTTGGATTTCCGACCTTAATATGGTCATTGGTGATTGTCGGTTTTCCGGCCATAATACAATTCTCGGCGATCGTCGGTTTTCTTTCCTTAATACAATCATCAGCGATCGTCGGTTTTCTGGCCTTCTTCATAATACGGTTCAGCGTAACCATGGTTCTCTGGATTACAATACATCGGATTTCTATTCAACACTCTCTAGAAGATCTAGAACACATCTTCCTTCACCAAAAAGATATGTTCTGAGGAGAAAAGTATTGACCAGCTTTTTGGAAAAAGCCATCACAACTCAAGACTAAGGCTCACTATCAAATGTCGATCAAACTTTCTGTCGCTAAAACCGACTTTCATTATGGATCGATCCATTATAGTTCGAACTGAGCCAACTTTATAGCAAGCAGAGATATCCACCTCCAGAATGTGCAAACACTTCCAAAGTCAAAACCAACTGATCGATCAAATCACTCCTAGAAGATTGGATCAAGCCTGGAATACCGGATCAAAATATCAAGCCAGATTATTTACTACAAGATGAAGTGCTATTCTCAAGGCTACAGAGCCAATCAACTTTGACCTATAGTGATTTTCATGCACCAGGTTTCAAGCTCCATGTATGCCACAATTCTCGAAGAGAACTGTTCATCAGCAGGAGACCAGGTCCCCACCCCCTCCGCCTACAACTACTTTTTGGAATCAAATTACACGTGGCCAACTCGGGATAAAGATGCACACCACATCACGCTCCGCTCGGCCCACCTTCTTGCCTATAAATACACCGGTTTCCAGAAATAGAAAGGTAACTTGGGCAATCTGGATCCAATCTGAAAATTCTTGGATTCTCTACACAAAAGCTCCTATTCGGCATTCCAAAAATAGCATGTTGAACAATCCAAATACAACACAAGGATTTTGTGTATAAACTACTCCTTTCTCTACTTTCTCTCAATCAAAAGCAACTGTAACCTATAATCAATAGTATAATTAGTTATTATAAAGTGGACGTGGGCTTGGTTGAAGCCGAACCACTATAAAAATAGTGTGTCTTCTCTGTTCATTTACTTTTTCTTGAAATCTGTGACTATGACTGTGTGTGGTTAACGCACTTTAAGGGTTGATTGTCATTAGGCCAACTTTTGACGTCAACACATACAAACATGAATCATATCCTAACAATCATAGATCTATAATGATTTAAGGCTAATTTCACATTAAACGTGATGGATCTAACAAATTACTTAATAAATGTCAAAGCTAGGTTATCCTCGAATGCCTAGATCTGAAATAAACATGAATGATCTAGTTTTATGATAAAATTAAAATATGAGGTGATTTTAATTAACCTAATTACACATATAATCCATAATAGTGTGTGCGAGATCTCTATCAGTCACCAAAACCTAGATCCAATACAATATGATGATAATCTAATCGGACAACGAAGAAATGCTCGATTATGATGCAAAATGATAAAGTTGAATATCATATGATGTAGATCTATCTTTTAAATGCAATATAGAATGATTTGATGAAGAAAGAGATTAGGGATTTGAGATTAGGTTGAGCTGGGGAATCACATGCGCCCAACCTAATGTTATAACTTAGAATGCAGAGAAAAGTTCTAATTCTCTCCCCACAACCTCTATTTATAGCTGCAGACCATTAGTTTAATGGGCTCACTAATCAACCCATTAGTTATTTAATAACCTATCCTGCAGAAATGAAATTTAAAACAACGATTTCTCTCAAATCGCTAAACCAAATCCTTCATGTGACCACTCTACAGAATGACCAACCACCATTTCGATCCAATAAGACCGGTTAGAACACCTAATTTAGTATCTAACATAAGTTATGGCTAAAACAGTAAATCACAAGAGTATAGCAGTCACAAAAAGATTCGTAAAAATCATGGACATTTATAACTCTCCATGAACCACATATTAAAATATGAGAATGATTCAACTACTAGGAATTTAAATAGAATTATTTTATGATCCTCCAATACGTAAAATACAGGTTGTTACATTCTCCCCCCTTTAGGAACTTCTCCTAAAAATTCCCAAACAAACATGAGCAAACACAATATCTTACATGTCTAATATCTATGAGTAGCCATTATAGCATCCAACAATCCATGCAAGCAAAAATTCTATCCTAGCATATGGAATTCTAATAGTGCAAGACACAATGGCACTAACGGATATGATATATCAGACATACCACTTAAAGAGTTTTGAATATGTTGGCTTCATACTCTTTTTTGTTTCCCATGTGTAATAGTCATCATTCTCACTCCATTTTATCTTGACTAACTTAACAACCTTCCTTCTAAGCTGTTTCACGTCATTCCCAACAATGCAAAGTGACTTACGAGGTTTAGAAACTCCCGGATCTACTTCTGAGTCTTCAATTTGATCTGGAGATACTATCGCACTCGAGTCGTGCACAAACTTCCATACATAAGTGTTGGAGAATGGAATTTTGATGACAACAACCTTATTTCAATCGTTAATGATTATAAAATATATACTGACACCTTTATCTAGAATATATATATATATATATATATATATATGCAGGAAATAAATATTGAAGAATGTACAACATAAGAAACTCAAGATTTTAAAGGAGATTCAAGACTTATGAGTATCAAGAAGACTTATGAGTATCAAGACATCAAAATTTCAAGAGTTCAAGATTATCAGAGTAATAAAGTATAATTAGTATGTAAAAACTCTGATTAGCAGTCTCAAAATTCTGTTTTCAAATTATTCTTTTTAAATTGTTTTCAAATTATTTCAAACTCCTTTCAAAATGATTTTAAATTATCCAAAGATTTACGTATGATTTCAAATATATAATAGTTTCCTATATAGTTTATATATATTATATACATGTTTATAATTATATTATATAGTTTTATATCATTTATATATATAGTTTTTATATATATGGTTAAATAATATTTTATATGTTTTTATACTTGAGAAATTATATTTTAAACAACTAGTTTTATTTTAGGAATTTCCAGAATATATATATTGATTTAAATACTTTAAAAATGGTTTAAAATTCAAATTTCGATACATATGTCGACATACACTTTTGTACATGTTGACATATAATTGTCACAAAATTTAAAATTCAAATAGATGCGTCTTTTCATATTTAAACGTTTCAGGAATGGTTATGTCCCTTGGAACACTATATAAAGGGTCTGATACCAATTGTTAGGGATGAGAATCACAGATCTTAAGGCAAAACTAACACTACTGGGGGCTGAATAGTGTTTTAAAGAATTTATAGAAAATTTAACCAATTAACAATTATTCAAACAACTATATGAATCACAGAATGAGTATAACAATAGAAACAATCAAAAATGCAAATATAAACGGAAATAAAATGCAGAAAAGGAACGAACACATCAGATTTTATACTGGTTGGATTACTCCTACGTCCAGTCCCACGAAACGCTGGATTGCACAGAGCTTTATTAATATCAGTATCCAATTACAACACCCTTGATTTCATGGCTATTTCATAAGCATGCTTCCCAATATGCTCTATAATCGAAACGGCCCAATAAATCTCGAAGCTAAATTATCTTTCCTTCCAAATCGAACAACATTCCTTAGAGCTAAAACCTTTACAAAGATTAAACTTTCGAATAAGAATTCCAAATCCTTTCTCTTATTGACATAACCCTTTTGGCATTGGGCTGCTTTCATTCGCTACAGAATGATCTCAATCTTATCCGTTGTTTACCTTGTTATGTCTGGCCCAAGTACCAATTTCTCCTTCATCTCTAACCAACAAGAGGGTGAACTGCATCGTCTACCATACAATGCATCATGTGGTGCCATACCAATACTCGACTAATGACCATTGTTGTAGGCGAAATCAACCAAAACAAGACGGTCTTCCTATGGTCCTCTAAAATCCAATACACAAGCTCCTAGAAGATATTCTAATAATCGGTTAACTCTCTCTGTCTGACCATCAGTTTAGTGATAATAAGTTGTACTCGTATGTAGCTTGGTTCACAATGCCTCCCACATGCTCTTCTAGAATCCATTTGTAAACAAAGGACCTTGATCACTTACTATACTCTTAGGTCTTCCATTGATTTGAACTATCCACTTAATATACAGCTCGACCAACTTGGATGCCTTCTGGTAGATTTGACAGGAATAAATCTCGCACTTTTGGTCAGTTGATCCATAATTACCATATATATTCATATCGTGCCCTAGTCTTTGGAGATCCATAAATGGAATCCATCGATACTTTCTCTCATTTGCATGCCTGAACCTCTAATGGCTGTAATAATTCACTTGGCTTCTTCTTCTTAGCTTTAATCAACAGACAATTCTTACGCTTCGAGATGAATCTTCCAACATCCCCTTTCATACCTTCCTAGCAGTAAACTCTCTTTATATATTGTTACTTCTTATTACCACTAGGATGAATAGTCAATCTACAGTGATGAAATTCTCTATAAACCTTATCTCTCAATTCACATATATCAAGAACAACCAATCTTCCATCTTTACGAAGTCGACCATCTCAATCAATTTCATAACACTTCCTCGGACTCGACTCTTATCTGTAACCTCTTGATAATCTCAACAAGCTATGCATCGCGCCTTTGTCTTTCGCTAATCCTTTCGATGAGAGTAGGTCTAATAGATAAGACTAACAACATCTCAGGCTCTAACTCACAGTGACGCCTAAAATCAAATCTAGTCGAATTCTCTAGCTGCTTCCATTCGATAAACATAGGTCCTCAACTCGCATGTCTTCTACTCAATGCAACAACCACCGTGTTACCTTTCCCTGACGTATAGACAATACCAAAATCATAAGAAGCTAGACACTCTAACCACTGTCACTGCCAATGATTTAAATCCTTTTAGGAGAAGAGATACTTCAATGACTTATGATCCATGAACAACTCAAATCTAACACCCAAAAGATAATGCCTCCACATAATCAAAGCAAACAATATCACCTCTAACTCCAAGTCGTGAGTCAAGTAATTCTTTTCATGTGCCTTCAGTTGTCGACTCAAATAAGCCATAACCTTACCTTTCTGCTTTAGCACCGCTCATAAGCTAGTACCACAACATCGGTATACATAACGATCTCTTTATTTCCACTCAGAACAACAAACACATGAGCGCTACTCAATCTCTCTTTCAAGATCACAAAAGCATGCTCATGTCTCGCATCCCATACGAAGGCTTGATTCCTCTTCGTCAATCCAATCAACGGTGCAGCTATCTTCGAAAAGTCCATGATAATCAGTCAATAATATCCAACTAAATCTAGGAAAATTATAACATCCATAGCATTCTTAGATCGATTCCAATCCTGGATTGCAGCTACCATACCAGGATATGTTGCTATTCCTTGTCCCGATACGACATGATCTAAGAATCTCACATCTTTCTTCCAGAAGTGACACTTCAAAAAATTAGGTCTTACCTGTGCTTTTGTAAGATTTCCAAAACAATCCTTAAGTGTATCCTTTTTTCTTCCTCAGCTCTAGAGTAAACCGATATATCGTCCATGAATACTAGCACAAACTTATTCAATTAATCTCTGAAAACTCGATTCATAAGATCCACAAATTATGTCAGTGCGTTAGTCAATCCAAAAGGCATCACCAATCACTCGTAAAATCTAGATGGCATACTAAAAGCAGCCTTTAGCACACTATCCCTATCCACTCTCAGTTGATGAAATCCCATCGCCAAATCCATTTAGGAAAACATGTTGGCTTCGTGAAGCTAATCAAACAAGTCATCGATCGTCAGTAATGGATACTTTTTCTTCTTAGTCACCTTATTCGGCTCACGATAATCCATTCACAGTCTCAAAGATCCATCAGCTTTGGTCGCAAACACAACTGGTGCACCCCGCTCGGATACGCTTCTCCGAATGAATCCTTTTCTCAAAAGATCTTTCAATTGCACCTCTAACCCTCGTTGTTCTCTAGGCATTATCCACCTAAGAGGCATAACAATAAGTCTGGCTTTATCCACTAGATCAATCCAAAACTCAATTTCCCTTTGTAGCGGCAGTCCTTTGACCTCATCAAAGACATCATAAAACTCGATCGACATAGATGACAATCCATCCCATGGAATCACAAGCGAATTTAAAAATCTGACTAAGACCCCGTTCTCTGATAGGCATCATATCATAATTGTTTTCCCTTCTGCATTCCTAATTCTCACCTCGAGTCTCTCGCAATCCATTGTAGCCGCATATCTCTTATGCCAGTCCATACCCAAAATGATCTCAAACCCAGCAAAGTTCAAAACAAAGCGATCACAAACAAAAGTGCAACCATGACCGGATAAGATTAGACTGCGATGAAGCATACAATTACTAGATGATCCCCCTACTGGGTTTGTCACAACCAATGGTATATCAACAATCTCTGGTTCTAAACTTAACTTCCGCACAAGCTCATTACAGATAAAGAATATGATTCTCCAGTACCAAATAAAAATCTAATTGGAACACCCCAAACAGAAAGCATACCTTGCACAACCACACTCTTCTTCTTCTCTACTGCAGGAGATCTCAAGTAAGATGACACAACATCCAGTATGCCTTAACAACCTGCTTATCCTTTGGTCGCTCTGGGCAAATTTTCTTATTGTGCCCTGGTTTGTCGAAGTTAAAACATTTCTTTTTTGCCTTCGGAGCCTTGTAATCCTTATAATAATGGCATTTCTCATGAAAATTGAAGCAAGTAACCTAGCCATTGTGCTTTTTACACCATTCTTCCCTTACTATTGTTGTTTTCTCTTACCATTCCACTTATTCTCATCGCCTTGATGTGGCTAGGTCTCCCCCTTCTTAGTATTCTCAACAATAGCTTCACACTTCTTTGGAAACAAACTCTCATGCCTCGTAGCCTTCTCGACTAACATCTCAAATGGAGCCTCAATAAGGTCCACAAGCTTCACTCTATGGTACTCATCTAATTATGTGATAAACTTCTCATTCTTCTGATAAGGAGTTTTGATAAAAGGGTGGCCATACTCAGCAATAGGTCTCCCATTTATCTTAAGCTTAACAAATCTCTTAAAGGGAATTGATTGTTGGACCGTAGAAATGAAATTCTCCTCAAACTTAATCTAAAATTATTCCCATGTAGTCTAGTCCTCTAGAGTCTCAATAGTAATAGAATTCCACCAATCCATAGCCCAACCTAGAAGTTGCCTCGACGCGAGCTTCCTCTTTATTGCATCTTCGACCCCCCAAATCACCGAAGATGCGAACACAAGTATCCAATTAATTCTGAACTTTGATCGAAGATTCCATCCCATTGAACAACTTACCACCCGAAGAAACATAATCCTTGCACAACTTGGTGAAATCAATAATCTAGGTGCTTGCACATGATCATCACCATATACTACCACTTCTGGAATAGGTATTCTTCTCATGATCGATGCCATCATAGCCTTGAATGTCGCTAGAAAATCGGGTGTAGCAGCTCCCGATCGACCATCTTCTCCTTCCCCTCTAAAAGGAGGCTCATTCCTAATAGCGTTCCTCGTATTTAGATGACTTATTCTTTATTTGAAACAAGAAAGATTTGTTTGTATTAGATAAAATCCGCAATGGTGCTCAAGTGCGTACTAATATACCATACCATATATCATATAATATAGTGATCATCCAAATCAAATTACAAGTACATCTCTCATACGCTTTTATGCTCTCGAAATTTAGGTAACATTGATTAGCCAAAGCTCTTATACCAAGTGCGACGACCGCTCCATACCTCGTCCATCAAACCATAGGAAAAGTGTATTGCATGTCGTGCCTGGCCGATATGGGATGATCATCAAGGAAGGAGAATCAAAGCAGAACCTATCTTTATAACTGACAACGCATGGATAACATATATAATAAATATACAATAGAAAATAGTAGTAAAACATGAAAAATCATAAAATCCTATCCTCATAAAATCTTAGAAATCGTGTACAATGCAACTCAATATCTGAATGCATCAAGCCGTACTACATCCCTAATTAGAATATATAACAGTCAAACAACAGAAATCGTCCAAATAGTTATGTAATAGGGTAGTAACATGCAATCCTCCAGCTCGTCACCGCATTACTGCATCGTCACCAAACCTGATACCTACTATTCAGTCTACTTAACATCATCATTGATGACATCCCAGGGTAATAAGAGGAGACATAAAACCATGAGTCAGACAACACTCTAGTGTAAGCGATAAATAACTGTCAACATCTACATAGGAAAATATGATAATAGACAGTTCAAGTCTCGCATGACATGTCGCTGCAAATAAAGAGTTAAAACATAATAATCACATAAAATATTCCACTCAAACAACATACAAATAGACACTTGTCAGAAAATGATTCCTAATCCCCACTTTTCTTCAGTGTCTTATGGTGACAGTCTACCCAGAGAATATATAAGAGAACATAGAAGCAAAATAACATCTATATCAATTAATATCCTAACTATTACCGTCTATAGCTTTGAATACATTGATAACCCATATGACTATCCTCGTTTATGTCAAAGGTTAATGGAGAACCTCAGTTCTAGTCAGATTATCGTATGTCCCATGTACATTTGTCTTCCTAAGACAATTAAATCACTTACCAAGCAATCTGGTACATGATCTCCCAGATCCTAATGGACGTCCTTATGGTACCCTTGCTTCGATTCCATACCTAGGACACTCTGGGTTATCAATGATTCCTTTTCACCTCCAATCACATGTGTTATCCATAACTCCATCTTTAGCTCGAGTCCCACTCAAGTCAATCCATTATCTCGTAGCTTCGTTCCATCTAGAGTTGCTTATCAGTTATCATATTCTTCTTCGACCACTCCCACTTGAGTTCACAATCGAAGGATCATCACTTCCAAGACGATAACTTCCACCCTATAGATGCTAATGGCGAACAGAGACCACCAGCAACCTCTTGAAGACCTCCGTTATCCAGCTCTCGAATCCATTACCTTATCTCGACAATTTGATAGACTGGTCATGATCCACCTTCTATGGACTGGTCCTGGCCCATATACTTGGTGTAATGACCGTGCTTTTCTTACCACTAAAGATGACACTTAATACATCCTCGATATTCATGTGTTGATCATTTAGCCATTTGAAAGACAAGTCATTAGGGCAAAGAAGAAAAGCAAGAAGGACATAAACCTCATCGAATAACATATAATATGAAGAAGCCTTTACAAAAAGGAAAGAAACTTTATTTATGTACATATATTAGAGTACATTACTATCTTATTATGAGCCTTCGACGGTTGTACAACCTGTCCTCACAAATACTGAAGGATGAATTAGGGGTGAGCAATATTCGGTTAGAACTAAATTTACCGACCAAACCGGTTTATTTTGGTCGGTTCGGTTCGATTTTGAAACTAGATCGATTTGAATTCTATCTGTAAATTTTTTTTTGGCTGTCGGTTTAATCGGACTAACCAAATTTTTATTGTAGTATCTAATTTTATGGTATTGCAGTACTTTAAATAATTGGTTTAATGATAAAATACAAAGGCATTTGTTAAAAATAAGTCAAATGTTGTTGTAACCATAAAATTTAGTGAATAAAATTTCTCGAAACATAAATTTATGTTTTAGTTTGAAATTAATAATTTAAATAATAAAATATTGTTCTTCAGGTTTGGTAAAATCGGTTATTGATCAAATTACCAAAAATATTTTTGGTTATATTCGGGTTTGTTTTCAAAAAAATTAGTTCGGCTTGATTTTTTTTTTTACATAAAACCAACCGAACCGACCAGATGCTCACACCTTAGACTGAATATTGAACAGTAGGGAATAAATAACTAAAGTACATCCTAGGCTTCCATCTCCTCTCGTAAGCTCTATTCACCTAAGTTAATGTGATAAAAATGTTCGTTCTGAGCAAAGCATTGTCGCGAAATAACGCTAGGTAAGTTTAGAAGCAATCTGTTTGTTATATTTCAAAAATCCTTTGTAAAAAGAAATAGTATTTTGCAAGACCATGTCGCACATAAACATGGATGGGTTTTTATCTTACGATAATTGAAACACTTTTACTAAGAATCCAATGAGATTATAATAATGTCTAGAATACATGTACTTAGAAAATAGTTAAAATGGTTGCATCTTACGTTTCAACGTAATTGATTTACATCTAAAACCTTGAACTCACATATTGGAGATTAAATTCCATACTATGGCAAGGTAAAGGATTACCTTCCATGAAGCGCCACTAGGAAATGCACCGGAGTCGAACAAGAACATCTTTTACCCCCCTAAAAACAGATCTAGACTGCCCCTCTAACATGAAGATCCGGGTTAGCTCATCCCTGACATCGTACCATGATGACACTATCTACGATGTCTATGCGTATCCAAAACCAAAGTATACACCTAGAATGGAATGGTGACTCCAATAGTGGCCCACTACATGGCCCTGGAGCATACCCCCTATTTTTGCCATTTTCTTTGTTGATGAGGCTAAAAATCATGTGTTTTCCTTTCTTCAGCAGTTTCCACTTGGAATCCTACATCACCACTTCCAACACACTAATTGAATCCCACAAAATACAGCCTTCAAGTTTGAAAAAAGTGCTAAAGTAGGATAGACTATGGAAGTAAGTGTATGTGCAGAAGCTTGAATAATGTGATATACTATATTTGATATATTATGCAAATAAATATTTAACTAGATAAATACTGAAATATCATAGGTAAGCAATATTAAAATGTAGTAAATAGAAATAAACGACACTACCCGTGCACCCAAACGAGATTTCGCCTCAAAAGCCGAAGAGGACTTCTTGCTTGAGCAATGGAACAGGACTTCACAAATACAACAATAGGTTTGACTATATATGTGTTCTAAGTAACACAGATCAGTCACACTTTGAGTACACCCTTCCTGTAATCATATCCTCAAATATATGAAGTTTATGTGAAGATTTTAAGGAAGTAAAATCGCTTTTGAATCAAGAAGTATGAATATGAAATCAAAGATTCAAGCAATGGAAGATGATTTGAAAGCTTTTGAATGCAAAAATATAGAAAGATTAGAATCAGAAATTAAAGAAAGAATTGGTGATTTAGACAGTGATATTGAGGTGTTTAAATAGTATACGAAGAGTAGTAATTATTTGTGAAGAGTTTCAATCAAAAGAAACATCCGTTTCTTTTGAAATTAGAGTAAACCTCTTTACGAAAAGAAGCGTCTCTTCGTTGGAAATGACAGTTGGTAACATCAGTTAACTAGTAAAAAAAGATCAGTCAACTGGTGGGGATTCGAATATATATATATATATGTGTGTGTGTGTGTGTGTGCACAAGTTCACAAAGCTGTGTTTTTTTTCCATACCAGTCGACTAGTATAAAATCGACCAGTCGATTAGTCTGTGCACTAAGGCACAATTTTGGTGCTTGTATGCCAATATATAATATATATTCTTTTGTGTTATTATGTTGTGATATTTAAGGATAGATTTTAACAATATATAATTTAACAAGCCTAAGTCCCACATCATGGAAGCCTGTCTGAAGTGGGTACTTATATAGTAGAGCCCATCTCTTACTAACGCCGAGGCCTAGTGATGGAAAACCCTACACCTAAGAGGTGGCAAAGTAGGGACAATATCAGTGTTAATAGGGAGGTTGGCTCAGTCTGTGTGGCAACGCCATGTGTTGGTGGATCTCGAAACCTAGCCGAGGCCTATTGAGGAACAAAACCCCACACCTATACGGTGGCTAAGTTGGGGACAATATCTTGCGTGAATGGAGGTACGGGTTGTTACATATAACACAACTAAATCACAATTAAATAAATAATCAACCTATATCACTTTTCCTTTGATCTTATCTACTTCCTTGTAATGAATCAAAAATTCGTGAACTAACATTCTCCCCTTTTTGGATTAATGACAAGCTATTGTAGATGGTATCAATGAGTATATTCCTACCCCTAAATTTGTGATATATATGAATTCTGTCCCTTTGTGTATGTGGCTATATTTTTCTTGCAACAACCATAAATACAACAGATTCTTTGATTCACTCCTTTTTAGGTTTGTTTCCAAAGATATTAAAGATACTAAAATAACCTACTCTTTGTTATAGTGTACCTGCAAAATATACGATACATATACTTTGGCACCTACTTCCCCCATTAGGGTCCAAGGGTTAGATGGAAGATAACCATACCCAAGAGGGTTTAATGGAACCTTTAAAAATGAAAATTTCATTATTAACTACTGAATTATAATAATCATCGATATATTTTTCTCCGTTTTTCCAATTTATAGGAACCCAAATAGCTAAATAACTTCTGTTGGTATTTCCTTTCGTAAATCTAGATTTATTATAAATATCTCAAGTCATAGAAGTATTCGAATTTCTATAAAAACTGGATCTTGAATTTACTAGCTCTCTGGTACTAGCAGTGATATTTTTATTATACATAAAGGCATATCTAGTACTATTTCTATGATTAGTTTTATTATACCCTAAACCATTTTTGTCGTGTGAAGGTCGAGATCTAGATAAAATCATATTTAAATCATTTTGACTTTTATCAAATTTTGTGAACCAACTTGTACATTTTTCAAATTTGATTCCAAAGTCGGGATTGACATTTTCAAAAGAAATTTCGTTATTTTTTAAATCATCAATTTCCTTATTTGATTCAGAATTCTTCCATTTTAAAGTAATATTCTCATTTTTGAGACGACAAATTTAAGATTCTGAATTATCTAAAGATGATTATAAGCTTTCAAAATTTTATTTTGATTTAGAAATTGCTTTTTGAAAAACCTACCATCAGCTTTTAAAATCTCATATTCGTTGGATAATTCTAAATACTTTTAAGTTAAAGCTTCATTCTCTTTTCCAAGAGACAAAATTAAAGAACTAGAATTATTTAAAGAATCTTCTAAAGATGTATTTTTATTTTGTAAACCATTGATTTCCTTTAAAAGATCACTTTTTTTTATCTATTAGCTGCTTATTTTCATTTTGAAGGAAATTCTTTTGAAGAACAAGCTCTTCTAAGGTATTTTCAAAACATTTAGTTTGTTTTACTAAAAGTTTGTTTTACAAAAAGTTTGTTTTACTAAAAATTTGTTTTCCTCTTTTAATTTGGAATTTTCTTACTCACAATCTTTTGACTTGGCTAAAATAATTGTATTAAGTTTATTCAAAGTTTTAAAATCTTTCAATAATTGTTCATGGTCTAACAAACGATCTATATGTAATGTTTTAACAATATTTTTCATCAACACCGGAGATAGGTCTAAGGAAATGAACCTAAGCAAAGAATAGGATTATTCTGCTCCCACGAGCTTGAGTTAGTTCACCGTTTCCTAGATATCATGGTCTTAAGCCCGAAGATTAGTTATTCTTCCCTCAAGGGGTGAGTATCACACTTATGCGACTCAAGGACCAAGAGTTACCTTAGGATAAGGGTTCCCTAAGCTCGTCACAAGTTAGGGAGCTAAACGGCTTACGGAGGGGTGTTTAGGTAATTCGATAGCATAGCGGATCTCACCCAGAAGTGTAGCAAAGAACAATATAATATGCTAAAATAGTAAGAACACACAATTTATAGTGGTTCGATTTAGGTCGAACCTACATCCACTTTAAGGGTTTTGATGACTTTATTCATATAGGAGGTTTCATAGGAAATCCCCAAATCAATTTACAAATTAGGATTTGCTCTCTTGGAAATGAGAGCAAGGTTGTGGAATGAGGAAAGTCCCCCAAAACGAGACCTCTGGGGTCTTATTTATAGGCAAATTTGGCCCTATTCCGTTGTGAGCCCAGCAAAAGCCTCTTTCGGATGCTTTAACAGGGTTTCAGTTACTCTTGCAATTTTTTGTTCTGGCAGAAAGATCTCGACCGCCTTTCTACTTATTGAATGTCTTCGTTAATGTCTTCTTGCCCTCGGAATACCAAACTCGGGCTTTAGGGAGTGGTTCCACTTACATGCCTTTCGGTAGAGCGATCTCGGAATCTGAGAGATTGACTTTGGTGTATCTCGGTTTTGGGACCACTGGTCTCGGTCTGCGTCCATACCTTCCAGTTTTGGTGTCTTTAGCATTGTCTTAGCTTGGCTTCGGACGACTCATGGTTTCGGTCATGATCTGGTGATAACTTCGTCAGTGACCCCATTCGGATGACTTATGAATTCCCTTCTAAAAATAGTGTCGGCAGCCCTCTGCCTTCTCTTGCCTGACGCAGCTCTTCTCTTCAGTGGTTTTATGCTTTTGGTTTATAAGCGCTAGGTTGCCCACTTCTGTTCACTTACGGTTTTGTGTAGTATGCTTTCGGAGTTGTATCCTTGCTAACCCTTCGGTAAATGTATTCCTCTACTGGTATTTCCCTCTCGTACCAATACTAACCTTGTGGTCTCTTCTCTTCTTCTGCTAGGTCTCGGACCATATGCCTTTCGGCAACCTTTTTTCACTGGCTTCCGGTATTATGTGAAATGCTTCCGGGATTGTTTCTTTGTGTTTCATTAGGTGTCAATGTTGCTCTTCTGGAGTCTTCCTTATCACCTCCAATCTCCTACATCGGGGTTGGACCGATATTCACGTGCCTAAGTGTTGGTGCTTGTTCAACTTGAATCCTCTATGCTGTAGGTATTGGCTTCCGACCTGTCGCTTTCAGCAATACCTTGACTTTGCTCTTTTATTAATGATTCTGGTTTCACTGTCCAATTCCTTTACCCTTTTGGCTTTGGAATCTCTGCTTCTTTATATTTGGCCAGTGCAAATTTTGGTGTTAATAGTTAACCCCTAGTATAAATATGATTTTTCTCTTTAGGACAAATTTTGCGGATCCTGTACCGTTTCTTCTGAAACTTAAGACATATTAGAAAGGTTTTACCATTAGTTTAGTGTAATTTCAAAACAATTATGCAAGGAGAAATATGAACTTTCATCAATGGATAGAACTTGAACATAACTTTCAAGTTATGAACCCTTATGAATCTAGTTATGAATAATGTGCAGGCTCAAACTGTATCCATGTAAAATGCTATAGTTTTACAGCTTAACACCCTTCTATCATTGAATGGGAAAATTAATACTCTTATCCTTGAGTATTTTTAACATAAAATCAGGGGTTTATCCTTGATAAAAATAGTGTGCTAAACAAAGGTAATTTGACTTACATAGTGTATGATATACTGAACATCATTTCGACCAAAATTTAGAGCAATGAATGTTAGGGGTAAGTATGCCATGAGTTTAGAAAACTTTCCTTTGTAAAGTGATGAAGTATCATAAACTTTATTAGAAGACCTCGAATGGGAGACTCGAAGTAGTCACCTATGCACTAACTTAGGGACCTTTACCTTGGAACAGATGTGGTAGGTACGCACTTCATATGCGAATGTGACAAAAGAAAGTTTAAATATACACATTGAAAGCAGACATAAGTCGCAACTAAACTTGGTTGTCAAAACAGGAAAAACTTAAAGGTTTATTTCCTGAAGATATGATAAGACCAAAACAATTATTAGAAAAAGAAAGAAAATGGCTTCAGGGTTAAGACTTGAACTTATGCAACAGAAATTTGAAAGCCATAATAGGAGTCCCAAGATTTACACTTAGTTAAGACAGGGAAGTTAAAGTATCTATTTGAAAGCAGTAAGAATCCAAGATTCATACTTGGAAAAATAGAGATCCAAAATTTCAAAGAAAATTATGAGACTTACACTTGGGCAAGTAGAAATTAGAAATCATGTATGAACCCCGAGATTCATACTCGAGTAAGTTGGAAACCAGGAATCATAAGGAAACCCCTAGACTCACACTCTGGCAAATAGAAAGTCAGATATCATATCTAATAGTAGAAACCCAAGACTCATACTTAGGTAAATTGAAATTAGAAATCCTATAGAGACCCCCGAGACTTATACACAAGTAAGTACAAAATCAGCAATCACACGAAACCCCCGAGACTCACACTCGGGTAAGTATAAATCAGAAATCATGTAGTAAACCCCAAGACTCACACTCTGGTAGAGATCATAAAACATAAGGAAATACCGTGACTCATACTCGGGTAAGCGTAAATAAGAAGTCATATAGAAATCCTGAGCTCACACTCGAGTAAGTGGAAATAGGAACCCCGAGACTCATGCTCAGGTAAATAGAAAGCAAAAATTCACATAGAAACCCCGAGACTCACACTCGGGTAAAAAGAGAATAGAAATCATGAAGAAACCGTGCACCAATCGGTAGTTACTAGAAAATGCCGTAAATAGAATGTCTTAACAATAGCACAAAGTGACAATCAAAAGTTTACTTAAAGGTTATCCTATGAAAGCATTTCAAATCATCCAATGATTACATATGTGCACAATGTGAACCTACCCAAACATTGTTGGAAGTGATCAAGAATCCATAAGTTATCCCGGGTTCCTCGGAAGTTTACTCAGAGGAACCGTGAAAGAGTCATAGATATACCGAGGGATAACTCCTCGGACGTATATTATAGAGGAGTACTTTCGAAATAAATTAATCATGTCTTTAGTCAATTAGTCGTTTGGCGGATGTTCCTTTCATCTTCCCAGTCACGGGGTATCTAACGTCTAGTCTTATTCCTAACCTATAGGATATGCAAATGAATGAATGCTCTCTAAGAGAGTGGCACTAATCCCTTTATATGAGAAGATGTAGGCATTACTATCCCCACTTAGGAGTACCATAATTTGGTGGGTGGGGGGGGGGGGGTGGAGGGGGTCCTCACTTAGGAGGCAAATCCACAACGTGGAGATGTAACTTTGTTTGTTAGCCCCACTTAGGAGGCAACTCCACTAGGTGGAGATCAAACTTTGTTTGTTAGCCTCACTTAGGAGGAAACTCCACTAGGTGGAGATGTAACTTTGTGGCTTCTCTTTTTGGAAGCTTTATTTGTTGCTCTTCTTCTGTGGCTTTGTTTGATGCTCCTCTTCTGGGATGTTGTGTTTGTTGTTGTTTCTCTCTCTGGAAGCTTTGTTCTGATGTAGCTTCTCTCTTTGGAAGCTTTGTTTATCGCTCCTTGCCCGGGAGGTTGTGTTTGTTGTAGCTTCTCTCTCCGAAGCATTGCATGTTGTGCCTTTTCTCACAAAGGCTTCATTGATTCGCCCTTCCTTCTGAAGGCTCTATTGATATCACTTATCAGGGATAGGTTCCACACCTTTCATAGAAGCATTTAAGTATGTCAATATAACATTTTTGACAAAGTTCATGAAATTTTGAAATAGTGGAGATAAGATTTTGAAGAATCTTATTTAAGCCGAGCTATGATGGAAGCTCAATTATTCCTTTGCTGTATATTTAGTCGGACAACTTCCATCGAAGCTTGTCACCGATTGATAACTTTTTCATGCATTGTATTCCTTAAGTGCTCTTTTTTAGCTTTTGTTCCTTTCTACGGACGAGTCATGGGCTGTTGTTGGGCGTGCTCTAGGTGCTCTGCATGAGCTCTTGTTGTATGCATAAGCTTGAACAGGTTTTGGTTTTTACCTTTAAAGGCACTCAAACTTGTATTAATATTTGTTTGATTACAAGCAAGATATAAAGTGAACTAACTAATGAAAGTAAGTATTTGAGATGGAAGATTGATTTTCATATTTTCATTCCCATGTTGCATTGTCCTTGACCAACTATCCCATTGGTTTTACTTCGAACTTCTCAAATGAGATTTTTTTCTTTTTGCTTGATTTCTTTTTATCAAACTCCAACAATGTCTGGTTTTGTGTCCTTTTGTCTTGTGATAAGAGCAATAATCTTTCCTTTTGCTCGGTTTTGTAGGACCTTCTGCAAGGAGATTGGAACCAAGCCTTTCTTCCTTTTGTTCTTGCTTCAAGATTTTCCTTGTGTTAAGCATTTCTTCCATAAGAATGAATTTATCAGCTCTAGAATAAAAATGGTTCAAGCTTTCACATTCATTTAAGATAAGCTCCTTCCAAAAAGCAGATATGTGACACCCCACGTCTGTTAGTGTCACTCTTTAACAAAATACATTAAGTTTTGTGAAGCGTTATAGGTAAACAGAAATAGAAGAAGCACAAGACAAATATAAAATAACAGCAGAAATTAAAACTTTATTTTCCAAAGAGAAAACATCATGGTCCAAATCGAATTACAACATAAGTCTAAAGTACTGATAACCCATTACATCAAATTATAGTATCTACCTTATACTAAAATCATCAGAGTACAGTAATACAAAAGCATAGTCCCCAAAAATAGCCATAGCAAGATAGATAGGAAATCAAAGCGGTACATCTAATCAACTCCAAGCAGAAATAGAAGGGAGAACACTAATCAAGCCTGCGTATTCCCACCCTAAGAACCTGGGGGAGAAAAGAAAGAGAGAGAAAAGGAAACAAAATGGGTCGAGTATGGCGAATCCAGTTACTTTTAGCATATAAATAAGTAAAAGCATCATGACAGGCATATAAACTAGATGAGAGATTTAATAATATCATAAGACAGGTATAACGGACTGAGCAGGATAAGAAAAATAAACAGAACACAATAGATTACGCTTCCCAAATACCTTTCTCTGTACCAATACCAGTATAACAGAAACATAATGATCCGAACAAGAACAGATGGTAGACTTAGGTGTACTTCTAGTGACAGGTTTTCCCCAACAATAATAACAGGCAGCCCAACAGAAATGACAGGTGTTACCCCAACGATAATAACGGGCTCCTAATCAAGCAAGACTAGATGTACCCAAATTACTACCCCAATCGATTAGCTCCGTATCCTATAGCACCCTGTGCTAGCCCCACAACAGGATGTATCACTTCCTAAAGTGGAAACCCCTTTATTTTCGAGAGGCACAACCATATCTACTGGTACCACCGCGTCTTATTATCCCAAGCAAGTGGATTCATGCATGCACATGAGTCCGACGGAATGCGTCGACAACACACCCACTCAGATGGACCTCTTATAATCAGCTCAGTAAGTGTGCCCTGACCCATACCTAGTTCGGGGTCCCTCTTTTGATACCAAGATGGGTTACTGACTGATACGGGTCCCACCCAATAGATGATACAAGCCACCTCCTAGGCTTGCATCCCCACTACTAGGATTTTGACAGATTATGCCTAATAGATTAACAAGCCCGCATAACCCCACCATGTAAAGCAAGTTAAGTTTGTCGGGTTTATATAACCCCCACAGATTTACTTAACCCCTTATTGACTCAAGCAAGTTCACTTAACTCTTACACAATTTTGACAGTTTCATATAACCCCCACAGATTAAGTAGGTTAAGTATTACTGATTAACACGTTATTAACATTTTCCATTCTTGTCTATTTATGCACCAGACCTCTCACATTAAGTCGACCACTTGTGGATGCTAGATATGTCGGGAAGTTCTGGGCGGACTTCTACGACAAGTCGGACTTAATCTCGTGTCTTAGCACCATTACATGTAAATTTATGCACTAGACCCCTCACATTAGATTAACCATTGTGGAAGATGGATTTGCTGGGCGGCTACTGGCAGACTTCTACCACAAGTGTAATCTAACCTCGTGTCTAAGTGTGGTTACAGTTTCTATTTACTATAAATCTAGGCATATACATTCCTAAACAATTTTTCATGTTTATCAAAGGTACGCCCCAAGTCCCAGTCTGATTCACGATACAAGTTATGCCCCAAGTTAAAGTTTTAGATCAAGGTATAGATTATGCCCCTAAATCACAGTCATGTTTTACAATATAGGTTATACCCCAATTTATCATTCCCAACCATTCCCAGTTTCATTCTTTTGCATATTTCAGCGATAGGCCTAGGCTCGAAGGTAGCCTGCCTATAAGAATAAAAAGGGAAGGAGAGAGAGAAGAGAACAGAACAGAAATAGGCATAATAACAAAACAGGCATATGATGATAGCAATAGGAATACTAACAGAATAAGCATATGGTGACAGAGATAGGCCTAGTAGCAGAATGGGCATATGATGACATAATTTGGCATAATAATAGAATAGGCATATCAGGAATAGGCGTACGAGAACTAAATAGTAGATTAGGTGTACAAGTAGTGACATATCTGTTTAGTTATGATTCAGGATATTAACAGGTACAAGTTTAGATCTAAACTTATAGACATGTCAGGTTTCTTGTTAAATGTTTATATCTAAAAGCAACATAAACTCACTGTGATTAGATCTAAAGAACAAAGAATTAATCATTAATGTTGTGGTAGAGATTCTTGTATACGTATAAGTTTTTGTTGCAGAAGAATAGGCTAATTCAATCTAAGTTGGGGCAGCACCTCGTTGTCTCAATTGTTTTTATGAATAAAACAATAGAAATGAGGTCCTATTTATAGCCTACCGTCAACGAATCTGGTCAAGAAACAAGTCCCGGTTCACAGAATGGATCTAGCCCCACATCTGGGTGGGGTCGACTCTAGGGTGGACACCCCCTTGTAGGGGTCGACCCATGGGTCGACACCCATAGGGCATGGGGTAGACCCCTAATGGGTCGATTTCCCTCCTTTTTCCGCTCTTCGATTTTTGGTTTTCTGGACTGGTTTGTTTATATATATATATATATTGTCTATATGTGTACAAATTTCAAACCTTAATAACTTCTTCATACAATGTCCATTTTACGCAAACTCGGGGTCATCTTAAGAAGAATTCCGAGACAAATGCAATGGCGTAGTCCGTTTTACTTTATTCCCAATATTTAATTAAGTATTCTTTAGTTTATCATTATAGTGTTCTTTAAAATTACGGGGTGTTACATTCTCCCATACTTAAATGATTTCGTCACCGAAATCTCTAAGTTAAGAAGAATGTATATCCTAACATCCAGCATCCATCTACTCATCCACCAACCACAAGCATCCATTGTTCTTAAAATATTTCTAATGCTTATATGAACATATGCAAAGGTGTGTGTATATGTCCCTATACTAATGCGAAAGATTAGGTGGTCTACTAATTCAGTCGACCTCCATAATACAATGCATGTTATGGCATAAATCCAACATGTATACAACAATCCTAGTATATCATGTGAAATCTATATGTGTGCACAATCATCCATCCAAATGCAACATTCATATGATGATACATCCACTTCCATCCATAAAAGAAGAAAAGTGCACACGTATCCATATGCAGTATGAGAGTGATTGAGCCGATCTAGTGCATAGTGTGTGTGTATATATGCATCCATGAGCAATCACTAGCAAACACTTGCATCCATCAAACATAACATGTCTCAAACACATGTTTACATTCATTGGCTCCCCACCAAAAGGTCGAAGATTCGATCGATAGGATATTCTTAAATGATAGAAGCAAGTACGAATAAAAGCTTTAGAAAAGAGGTTAAGAACATACCCTTAAAAAGAAAAGGGTATGAAGCATGAATCTTGCCTTAAGTCTCCCAAGTTGCATCCTCATGGTCATCTCCCCATTGAGCTTTCATCAACTTGACCTCTCGTTTGCGTAGCTTCTTAACCTCTAATCCAAGAATACGGGTTGGAACTCGTCTAACTGTCGCCTATCGTTCCACCTCTACTTCCTCAAGCATACTCGGCTCTACAACTTATGAGGTATCATGTAGGCACTTCCGTAAATGAGAAATGTGGAAAACATCATGAACACTCATCTTAAGTTCTCTAATAGATTTACTCTATAGGACATTTAGCCAATCCTTTCTATTATGGGAAATGGCGCTACAAACCTTGGTGCCAATTTCCCTACAGATCCAAAGCGAACTACATTCCTTAAAGGTGATACCTTGATGAAAACCATGTCTCCCACCACAAACTCAATATTAGTCATTCTCTTATCTGCGTAGGACTTCTGTCTGTCCTAAGCTGTCTTCATGCGTCTGCAAATAAGATCAATCTTCTTTAAAGTTTCTCTAATCATCTCAGGTCCAAGTAGAAGCCTTTCTGTAGACTCCCACCAACAAGTCGGTGATCTACAAGGACATCCGTACAATGCCTTGAAGGGTGCCATGCCAATACTATCCTGATAACTGTTGTTGTAGGCGAACTCTACCAAAGGAAGATGCTCCTCCCATGTCCCTCCGAAGTTTAGGATACATAGTCTTAAAAGATCCTCAAGAACTCTATTCACTCTTTCCGTATGCCCATCGGTCTGATGGTAATAAGAGGCGCTTAAATACAACTGTGTACCTAATAACTCCTGTAAGCTCCTCCAAAACACACAAGTGAATATGGGGCCACGATCACTCACTATACTGGAAGGTACTCCATGTAGACGAACTATCTCACGAAGATAAACTACTTCCAATCATGCTGTCATCCTCTTACTCTTAACAGGAATGAAATGAGCGCTCTTAGTAAGCCTGTCAACTATAACCCAAATACTGGTGTTGCCTTTCCTCGATCTAGGCAAACCATCAATGAACTCT
The DNA here is from genome assembly GCA_030737875.1 of Allium sativum. NCBI lineage: Eukaryota > Viridiplantae > Streptophyta > Magnoliopsida > Asparagales > Amaryllidaceae > Allium > Allium sativum. The sequence goes on from CM060922.1 coordinate 689,177,264, forward strand.
ATAGAGATGCTCTCCCACTTACACTGTGGGACCTCCAAAGTATGATGTAGACCACCGGTCTTCCTTTGCTCAGCTTTGACTTGCTAGAAAATCAAACATCGAGAAACAAACTCCGCTACATCTTTCTTCATCCCAACCCAAAAGAAAGCCCTCTTCATATCTTTATACATCTTATCACTGCCTGGATGGATAGTCATCCTATAATGATGGGCTCCCTCAAGGACTGTCTTCAACAGACTCCCAACTCGAGGAACACAAATCATTCCATCTCGTCGCAACCACCCTCTATCATCTGTGGAATATCTACTGAGGTGACTAGAAGTCTCCCCTTTACTGAGCCTATCCAAGATGTCTGCTATATGTGGGTCCTTTCACTGCGAAGTTCCTATCTGATCCATAAGAGTTGGTTGCACCTCTAAGGATACTAATAACCCAGGTGTAAGCTCGATAGAGGGCCTAAAATCAAAGGTCCATATATACTCCAAGCTCTAACTCTCTATGAATAGTGGACTAAAAGTCATCCTCTGCCTACCTAGTGCGTCCTCCACCACTTTACCCTTGCCAGGGGTATAAGAAATCTCAAAGTCATATGATGCTAGGAACACCATCCATCTCTATTGCCTCAAATTGAAATCCTTCTACGAGAATAAATACTTGAGAGATTTATGATCGGTATACACTCAAACTTCTCTCCAAGTAGATAATGATGAAAAGTCTTAAGTGCGAATACAATGGCAGCCAACTCTAAGTCATGGGTAAGGTAGTTATTCTCATGAACTCTCAACTATCTACCTCCATAACATATTACATTTCCTTTTTGCATCAAAAAAAAAACACCAAGCCTTGTACCATATGCATTGGTGTATACTGTGAACACTTTGTTTCCATCAGGCAAAGTCAAGACTGGGGTTGTTGTCAGAACCCTCTTCAATCGCTGAAAAGCATCCTCACAGTCAATGCCCCAAGCAAATGTCAGATTCTTCTTCGTCAGTCTGGTGAGTGGGGCAGATATCTTCGCGAAGTGCTTAATGAACTTCCTATAATAGCCCGCTAAACCAAGAAAACTCCTCAGCTCTGTTGCATTCTTTGGAATCTGCCAATCTTGGACCGTAACTACTTTCGCGGGATCCACTGTTATCCCATCTTTAGAGACCACATGCCCTAGAATTCTCACTTCCTTCCTCCAAAAATGACATTTGGAGAATTTTTCCTTCAGCTAATGCGCTCGGAGAGTCTTCAAAACCTCCCTTAGATGTAGGGCATGCTCTTCCTCTCTCTTCGATAAAATCAAGATTTCATCTACAAAGACCACAATGAACTTATTTAGAAACTCTTGAAACAACCTACTCATCAGATCCACAAAATAGGAAGGTGCATTCGTTAACCCAAAAGGCATGATGAGCCACTCGAAGAAACCATCTGGAGTTCTAAAAGCAGTCTTGTCTATACTGTCCTCGGCCACCCTTAACTGATGAAACCCAGTGGCTAAGTCTACCTGGGAGAAAACAGATGCACCAATAAGCTGGTCAAATAGATCATCTATCATTGGAAGTGGGTGCCTATTTTTCTTAGTGAGCTTACTCAACTCCTTGTAATCCACACATAAGCGAAGCGAACCATCCACCTTAGTGGCGAATACTACTAGATCAACCCTTTATGATATGCTTCGCCTAATAAATCCTTTCTCAAGTAGTTCCCCTACTTGCTTGTTGAGCTCCCTCCTTTCTTTCGGAGCCATATGGCGCACAGGCAATGCAACTTCTTTGCATTATCCACGAAGTATATTTAGAAATCAATCTCGTGCCTCATAGGTAATCATCGGACCTCCTCAAAAACAGCAGGATACTCACAGACTACTGGTACAGGTCGTAAATCATCGATAGATGCATCAAGTGATTCTAGGAAATTAAGCATGGCAGACGCTTTTGGTCACAAGAAATCTCGAGAGTCCTCCCATGGCAAGTCAAAAGTCTAATGACCCTCCTCTCACAGTCTAGAATGGAACCATACATGGCTAGCCATTCCATCCCTAGAATCAAACCAGAGCCCATGAAACCAAACACATAAGCCTCGCACTCAAACTCGACGCCCAACACAGATTTTCTCAAACCCCAACAAATCATAGACAGATGAGTCATGCCTCCAATGGGGTTTGAGACAACAACGGGATCCAAAACCATATTAGTACAAAGGGGAAGAGACTCAACCACATAATCAGATATAAAAGAATGTGAAGCGCCGGAATCAAAAAGAGCTATAGTAGGATGATCGGAAATAGAAATCTGTTAGCCTACCTTTTGAACTAGGCTACACAAAGATTAAAAGATCAAAAAATGAAGGACGCTTTCTTCAAGAGTCAGATCAGATCGGATTTCTTATAGTTAAGGCAGAACAACATAAAGCGGAAAAAGAGGGAGCATATACCACATCGGATCGGTTCGGTCAAGCCCGATCCGTCCCCTAACTGTAGCATATCCGATTCGAACCCATGCGTCTAAAATCGCAGAAGTTATGCCCATATTCCCTTAAGAATCGGAGCAGTTATACCCATGTTCTCCCCATGTTCACCACTAACCTGATGCGCTGTCGCTATCATATCCCTTCCGAACCCGATAGTAACGGGATGGGCGCCACGTGGATCCGAACTGAAGCCGTTCCATGAGCATTCTTCACCTATAAATACACCCCCAAGGCACATTTCAAAGGATCTTTTGGCATTTTCAGAGTTGAAATTCCTGTGAGAACCGAATTCTATCACCATTTTCATATTGCCATCATCTTATAAAATATATTTGATAAAAGATTGGGTGAATCTATGTATGATATGAGTGGAAGTGAGTAAGAATCATTGTTGTATCTACATTCAAGTCATCAATACAAGAAGTAGAAAGTGGACGTAGGCTATTTAACGTCTAACCACTATAAATTGCGTGTTTTCATCGTTTTTAGTTTCATTCCATCAGATATTGTTCTTAGATTGGGTGTTAGAGACATTTTTGGATCTAACATTTTAGTGCTTCCACTGAGAAATCTTTAAATTCTTCGCTTTTTGGGATTATCGTTCTACTATTTGGACCTTCAAGTTCAAAGAAGTTAATCCTCTGTTTCCGACACTTTCAAGCATTTACGGATTAATTATTGAAAGATTGGACATTATGGCTAAAGGGAAAGGAAAAGAAGTGCAAGGCGCTAGGGGGAACGATGCTAGAGAAGATCAACAAGCCATCGTGTTGATGAGGTTGCGGGGGCAAAGCTCTGGACAAACCCGATCCGAACAGGACTTTCTGAACCGAACCGACCAAAAGAACCCGTACCGATCAGGAAGTACTGGAGCTGCTTAGACCCCTCCGAACCGAATGCTTTCTGACACCCAACTCCGATCCGAACCGAATGAGGCTGAAGCTGGTACTTCTACTCGAGCACCCACCAATGATCCAATGTCGGCCACGACAACTGGTGATCAACCTGCTCCATCCGCACCCATCACAAACCGGGATTTTTCGCGTTTTCTTGACATGTTGGAGAGTACTAGAAATGCATTGGAAGCCCATAAACGTGATAGTCTTCGCATGCAAGAGAACATGATCGCCATGAGTAGGGAATTCAATGAACTCCAAAGGCAAAAGACACCTTCCCCAATACGCCGCCTTGCTGCAGACTATTCATCTTCTTCAGATAAAGGACGCCCTCATAAGAGAAGGCCGCTTGAGCAACCTCAAAATCTTAATCAGTTGACCTTTGGATCTTTAGGATCCCGTGAAGATGCGGCTCGTGTGTTAGGACCTGATGACCCGAGCCTGCAAGAACCTATGTTGCTAACCATGCGTGGATCCCACGTTCTACATAGGGATCCTAATATTACTAATCCTATGCAACAACAACTCCTCCAACCCCTTCCTCCTGAGATCGATTGGGAGCATAGGAAGAAGTGTAGAGCAGCTGTCGCTAGAAACAGAAGGTTATCCCTTAATTAGAAACCTAGGGGTAATCCGAATATCAGACCTAGAGAACCTGTTCAAACATTAACAAATGCCGATGTGTGGGAAATGATGCGTCAGATCATGTCCGAAAGCTGACGATACACTAACGAGGACTAGGGCATTGAGCGAAGTCATACTCCCTTCACAATGATATATTGGACTTCCAGTTCCCTCGGCGATTCAACTTGCCACAAATGGATCGATATTCAGGGAGAATGGACCCAGGACATCATCTGATGAGGTATGCATGGTTCATGAATGCCGCAGCAACTCCAGACACTATAAAATGTAAGGCCTTTCTGAGATATCTAGAAGACATGGCATTAATGTGGTTCACCCGACTCCCTCCACGGTCAGTATCAAATTTCATAGAATTAAGTGAGCGCTTTATGAACCAGTTTCGACTTCATGCCCGAAAATCCAAAAGCATCATAGAGTTATCAAGGATTAAACAGGCTCCGGGCGAATCTCTAAAATCATATTTGGACCGCTTCAGCCTGGCTTCACCGAAGTTAGTGACCCTCATGAACCCACTATTCTGATGGCCTTAATAGAAGGAGTTGACCCGGACACAGAACTTGGGGATCATCTATCCGGGAAATCGCCCCCCACTAGAGAATTGTTCTACGAAAAGGCTGATATTCGCTTAAGGCGAGAAGAAGCTCATGAAAATAGGAAGAGAAAGTCCGAAGGAGCCTCGAGGGAAGGTGTCCAAAGTAATGTTGCTGTGAAACAATCCGGTGACAATTCAGGGAAGGTTGAAGTAAACGTTGGCAACCAGAACGGAGGTAATAACAACAAGAATGGAAATGACAATAGGAGGAGTAGGAACCGAGGGAACAATTCCAGCAAAAGACCTCGATTCCAACTTTTGAAAACTATTCGCTATTGAATGATACCTTGGAAAACATTTATTTGGACACATACAACATATTGCAATACAAAAAGCCACCACCTAGAGACTCCACTGAAAAAGAGATCGCAACGGGAAAGTTTTGTTTGTTCCATGGAACCCACGGTCATCCACCAACGAATGCCGTCATTTGAGAGTTGTAGTTGAAAGATTGTTGCGGGAAGGGAAGTTAGACGAGTATAAGGTTGCCCCAAGGGACAGGGGCAAGGAGGGCAAGCCCCGGACCAAAACCGGCCTACTTCTAAACCTATAGCCCAGCAGAAAGGTAAGGGGATCGTTATCAATATTATTATAGGCGGACCCCACCTAGCTAGCCATAGTTTCAAAGCGATGAATCAGTATGTCAATGCTGCCAAGAACTTTGAGGTAGGAGAATGCAGTAACCTCGAAGACATTACTCCAGTAAAACAACAAAAGACGATGTCAGACGACATCATATTCCATAGTAGAGATGATACCGGAATTCAACCACCAACTGAAGACCCACTGGTAATTACCACGGCCATCGGCCTGCCTTAGTCCATAAGGTATTGGTGGACAATGGAAGCTCTGTCAATATCCTCTTCAAGAAAGCTTTTGAACAAATGAGACTCGAAGAAAAAGATCTAAAGCCCTACGAAGGATAGATACATGGCTTCAATGGGGCGTCAACGTCTCCGATGGGCTATGTAGAATTGCCGGTGACATTAGGACAAGGAGATCGCCAGAGAGTGAGAATACTGCTATTTGTAGTTTTGGATGTAGAGTCACCTTACAATGCTTTCCTAGGCCGACCGACCCTTGTCGAGTTTAGGGCATGTATTGCACCTTGGTGCTTGCTGCTTAAATTCTCGACTGATGCAGGAATAGGGGTGATGAGAGGCAACCAAGATACGGGACGAGCTTGTTACATGACGTAGTTGAAGGTGCTAATGAAGTGGTTGAATATGGAATCTAAGGACAATTCTCCCCCTTCGAAGGAAAAATCAGCATAGCAATTAAGGGGTCCAACCCCAAGAGAGTTGCCCTTAGACATGCTCGAGGATATAGATCCCAGAGAGGATAGAGAACCCAAGGATAGAAAGGCGACTCCCAACGAGAGAATAATAGATATACTTATTGATGAGGCAGATTCGACAAAAGTACTAAAGATCGGATCGCAGCTAGATCCTATTCGAGCGAAAGAGTTGGCTGATTTCTTAAGAGCAAATTTAGATGTGTTTGCCTAGACTCACGCTGACATGTGTGGAATTCCTCCTGTTATTATGAGCGACTCTTTATGCATTAATCCAAAGCACCCGTCGGTCAAGCAGAAGAGATGGATGTTAGGCCCAGAGCGGTCAGCAGCTTTGAAGGAAGAGGTAGAGGAATTGAAGGATAATGGGTTCATTAAGGATTCGAAATATCCCGACTAGATATCAAATCCTGTCGTGGTCAAAAAATCTAACGGGAAGTGGCATACATGTATTAACTTCTCTGACTTGAACAAGGCTTGTCTGAAGAATAGCTTTCCTCTTCCCAGGATTGATCAACTAGTAGACTCGACGGCCGGACACGAGCTTTTATCCTTTATGGATGCCTATTCGGGGTACAATCAAATTCCCATGCACATACCAGATCAGGAGCACAAAAGTTTCTTCATAGACTTAGGGTTATGTTGTTATGTGGTAATGCCATTTGGATTAAAGAATGCAGGAGCCACGTATCAGCGTTTGGTCAACCGCATGTTTTATAATCAAATCGGAAAAACCATGGAGGTGTATGTGGACGACATGCTTGTGAAGTCTTGACAATTTTCCGAACATATAAGAGACTTAGCTTAAATGTTCAACATTCTTCGAAGGTATGGGATGAAGTTAAACCCCCTCAAATGCTCGTTTGGGGTTGCATCTGGGAAATCCCTTGGGTTTATCATGATTTCTCAAGGAATTGAGATAAATCCTAGTCAAACAGCAGCAATAAGAAATACTCAAGAACCATGAAAGATTAAGAATGTTCAAAGCCTGGCCGGAGAAGTTGCTACATTGAGCAGGTTTATCTCCAAAGCCACAGATAAGTGCATACCTTTCTTCGATCTGATAAAACGAGGGAAACAAAATTTTGAGTGGACCCCTGATTGTGTGTTGGCTTTCTAGAATTTTTTAGACTTATTAGAAAAGCCTCTAATATTATAAAAACTGGTGGAACATGAGGACTTGTTTATCTACCTAGCGATATCATCTCATGCCGTCAATACAACGTTGGTACGTGATGAAGATAAACTCCAGAGGCCTGTATACTATGTGAGCAAAAAGCTAGCCGCTGTAGAACATAACTATCCAAAGATAGAAAAACTTGCTTATAGCCTTCTGATTACTTCCCGCAAAATTCGTCATAACTTTCAGGCTCACCCAATAGTTGTATACACCGATCAACCTTTAAGGCAAGTGTTGCAAAAACCCGAAGCATCGGGGCGGTTAATTAAATGGAACATCGAGTCGAGTCAATTCGATTTGAATTTTCAGCCACGGAGATCAATAAGGGGGCAGGCATTGGCTGACTTCATAGCTGAATTCACGATTCCCGAAGACGAAACGGTGGGTGACTAGGTGGTTACTTTAGACCAAGAATTAGAGCTTAGTACGTGGAAGTTATATACGGACGGAGCCAAAAATGATCGAAGGTCCAGCGCCGGAGTTGTTTTAGTCACTCCTGAAGGACGATCTATTTACTATGCATTGCGATTAGAATTTGCTGCTACCAATAATGAATCCGAGTATGAAGCCCTGATTGCCGGGCTGAAACTCGCCAAAGAACTAGGAGTGAAGACACTGGATATATGCTGCGACTCCAAGATAGATGTATGCCAGGTACGGGAGGAGTTTGTTACTAAAGGACCTCGGCTCGTTACTTATCTCAAAAAGGTAAAGGAGTTGCTGGGTAGTTTGGAGCATTACAGCATAACGCATATTCCAAAAACAGAGAATCAGAAAGCAGATCGGTTGGCAAAACTAGCAAGTTCTGATAACCCCGAAGAAACTGAAATGGTTCCGATAGAGGTTTTGGAATCACCGAGTTTCGACCGGATGGAGGTAGAACCAGCCTTAGAAGTTGATCCAAACAGAGAATCATGGATGACACTGATAAAGAATTTTCTAAAGAGCGGAACCGACCAATTGAAGAAAAGCGAAAGACGAGCTGTAACACGTAAGGCTACAAGATACGTTTTACAGGACGACGTCCTTTATCGCCAAGGGTTTTCAATGCCCCTACTAAGGTGTATCACACATGAATACATCAAATGTGTACTGCAAGAAGTACATGAAGGTGAGTGTAGGGACCACACCAGGGGCCAAACCCTAGCAAAGAAAGTGTTACAGTATGGATATTTTTGGCCTACCGTGAATAAAGACGCGGCTGATTATTCACGACGCTGCGACAAATGTCAAAGATTCCCCAAAATTCCCAGAACACCTCCAACTCAGCTTAAGTCAATGGTAATCCCATGGTCGTTTTCCATGTGGGGAATTGATATTATTGGAGTGTTACCTATTGCCAAAGGGGGAGCAAAGTACGCGATCGTCGCCGTGGACTATTTCATGAAATGGGTGGAAGATGAACCTTTAACCACGATCACAGCAACGAAGGTGATTAGTTTTGTGGTCAGAAACATTATCTGTTGATTTGGGATACCGAAGACTATCATAACTGATAATGGGACACTGTTCAACAGCGTCGAATTTAGAAACTTCTGCCAGAAATACAAGATTGATAAACGATACCCCGTTGTTGCTCACTCGCAGTCAAACAGCCAGGTTGAAGCAATAAATAAGGTATTTAAATCTATTCTCAAGAAGCGTTTGGAGCGGGCTAAAGCCAAGTGGGTAGATGAGTTGCCACTAGCTTTGTGGGCCTACAGGACAACCTTTAAGACGACCACTGGCCATACTTCCTTTTCACTCTCCTTCGGGTCAGAAGCAGTGATCAAGATATAACTAGAAGTCCCTTCTCTTCGAGTAGCATACTATGACCCAACGACAAATAGAACACTCCTTCTAGAGTTTCTTGATATGTTTGAAGAAAAAAGAGACGAAGCAGACTTACGTGCTTCGAGGCGTTGACGCCAAGTAGCACGTTATTATGACAAAAAGGTCACACTAGAACCTTCGAACCAGGAGACTTAGTGTTGAAATGAGTTTTCCCACCTTCAACCTATCTGGGTCCAAGATAGGAAGGGCCGTATGCCATCCAACGGAAGCTTGACACAGGAGCCTTCAAGCTAACGACTGTAGATGGTGAAGAATTCCCAGAGCTTGGAATGCTCAACATTTGCGGCGATATTTGAGTTAGATATGAATTACTTTCTTTTGTTTTTATAGACTATGTAAAAAAGGCACGACTTTCCTTAAAAAGTTTGTTTATATGAATAAAAGATTATGAAGTGGATGTAGGCTACGCTTAGCTGAACCACTATAAAAATATCGTGTGTTATTTACTTTCCTGCATTATTTCTATCTTCGACGATTATTCTATCATGACTACGAAACACAAAACACTAAATTGTATTTGGAAAATTGAAGATAATCTATGTGCCGGAACGAACAAAATGACCGCTTGCATGATAAGATGTAAAGAATGGGAAGACAACATTCTTAACTCTAACTCTCATGAATCGAGAAAGAGTATAAAGGACGGGAAGACGATGTCCCTTGAGGCATGAAGGTGCACCCCGATAAGAGACCGCCTCAGTAATACTCTAACCTGGTTGTGAGACAGGAGAGTATAAGGATGCTAAAAAGAGTAAGTATCAATGACGAAAGGAATATGACCCCTTCAGAGAATCGAGGGCAACTGGATGTTGAATTTAATCAATCTTGTATAAACCTCAATCAGTCATTCAAGATTGATTGGGGGCATAAATATACTCATGTTCCCCTTAACAGTGACTTTATTGTATAACTGTGATATGATATGTGATATGATATTCTATTCATTTGCTTTTTTACTTAAATGCTAAATTTACAAATATCAGACACTGCAAGGAACAAGCTACTTTATTCTCAAACACGTGAGTTTATACAGGAAAGCTAAAGTAAAATATGCGACGGCCGCACTCGCTGCAACAATAGCGGACCAGTGGAATATCAAAACAAAAAACAAAGTGCATTGTCACTTGGACTTTGGAGTAGACTTGGGCTCCTTGGCAGCCTTAAGAGCTTTTTAGCTTCTTTTTCAGCATTGGACATGAGACACTTTGGTTTCTTCTTCTCTATAATTGAGGCACTGAGTCAATAGATTTTTTCCCAAGAGTCGGAGCACTGGGATCAAGAGAAGATTTTTTAGCAAGCTCCTCTGTAATTGACCTAGTTGAAAGCCTAACAACTAACCTCGATCCAGCATCCACCACTGCAAGGGGCTTAAAGCTTTCAGGTTCTATCTCCTCGACTTTCAGCTGCATGCGCTTGTCTTGTTTGGCTTTCATTTCAGCCAAAGTCATGTTATCAGCATTCTTCGAATCCCCAATTATAGATACACCAGGATCTTCTTCATGCACATCCTTACCACCGTTATCTTTCAAATCGTCTATCATTTCATCATCATGTGAAGTGTCGGCGTTAGGCGGTATGGGAGTCTTGTTGGTAGCCTCCTCCTTTTTACCTTCAGCTCCCCCTCCAGACTCAATGATGGTAGCCTTATCCTGTCCTTCCTGAGTCTCTTCCATGGATTTTCCCCCAATGGCAGTTCCACGATTCTCGTCAGTCATCTCGGTTAACTCAGCACCTACAGAATGAGAATCAACAGTTATCAACTCGGTAAAAAACAAAGAATCTTCGATCGATTGCCCAATGATGTGACGAAAGTTGGAAACTGCCTTGGCAAATTGGGGTGAAAAGGTGGAAATAACTTCTGATGATTTGTCAATTAGGGCGGCTATCGTCTATGATGCTGATTCGAGTATAGGAGATAAAAGAAATGCTCTAGGAATTCCCGGATTCTCGGGATCATATTACTCGACTCCAGTGGCTTTAACGATAACAGAAGAGGAACTAACTTCAAGGATATTCTTTCCTTTGGCCTGGCGTTTCTCCTCCTTCATGGCAGCAGCAATAAGGCAACGCCCCTCGGCCAGACGTGTCGGTTCATCATCTTTCAGATACTTCCCCATAAGTTTGTCTTCATCAATGAAGTCTACCTTAAGACAGCTCTGGTCTTCGATCCAAGAGATGTTTCGACGATGGATTATGTGTGCAAAGAATTCAATCATCAGTTCACCAAATTCGTGCAATTCTTTTTGAGCCTCTTATAGCTGTTTATGGGTCTCTTCAGTAGACTTAATAGCACTATCTACATTCCCCTCAGCTAAGGCAGCTCTGGTCTTAGCCTCCATTAACTTGGCCTCCAAGTCAGCATTTTGTTTCTCCAACTCGGCATTCTTCCTCGCTAACTCAACCTTTTCTTGTTCAAGAGTATTGTAAGCTAGTTGCACCTTGACACTTTCTGACTTTGCATCTTCAGCTTGTTTCTTCAACTCTAAACGCTCTTGACCATGAGATTCCAGTAGGTCATGATAACACTTTTGTAATTCCTCAAATTGCTTTTTGAAGTTTTTGGCATCTCGTTGAGCAACGACAAGTTGAGCCTGTGTATCTTCTAAGTCCTTCTCCAGATTTTTCAAAACATTCTCATCGGAGTCTGCAACTTTCTTTATTGCATCGACGTCTGCAATTAGGGCTCGAATGATTCTGGAGAGATTGTGTGAATACTTGTACAACTCTGAGTACTGTTTCTCTACTGCATCAATCTTTGCCCTAGCATCATCTGCCCACTTTGAAGAAATAGGCTCAAGTGCGTGTAGGAAAGTTAAATGCTCAAAGTAGTGATCTGGGAACTACTCCTTCAGATAAGCCAGTTTTATTTTGGAATCAGCGTCCAGTGGTGGGGATTTGGAATAAGATAGCTCAAAATGTTTCCGCTTGGCAGGGACGATGGATGCATCACATTTTCAGATCGCTTCTCAGAGGCTTTGTGCTTGTCTTGCGAATCAATGTGTTTCGGTGGACTTTTTTCTCTGGAATATTTATCTTGGGGAGAAATTCGGTCTTTGGACTGTGATGTGTCCCCCCCCCACGACGACTTTGGTGGCTCTTATATCTATCTGGGTCCGACCGAACAGGAGAACGAGAGCGTGAAGTGTGAGGTCGATGGGAATCATAATGCCTTCTGTCATCTTTGCCCCGGTTCTCATGGCGATCATGCTCGGTGTCAGAAGGAGGTCTAGATATGCTACGGAGAATTTTCCCGACATCATAGTAAGGGCATGACATGGTACCTACACAACAATATAAGTAGAGCTCAGAATCGACATTCACATAAGACATAAGAACTGTGATGTGCGGTGCTAATGTGTTATGTGCATCCTAAGTGACGTTCCCCCCGACAAACCCGAGCCTAAAGCCAGACTAGCATGAGCAGGCTCTTTGGTCTTCATAGGAGTAGTATCTTCTGAAGAAGTAACAATTAAAGGATTCATTTCGAGGTCTTCTAAAGTATAAATAGTTTCGGACAGGGGAAGATTTCCTAAACCCTTAAATGTAGAATCATCGGTAGTGGGAGCATCTCCTTGAGGAGCACCTAGCGGTATCTCTTTAAGGGATGTTGACTTTTTGGGAGAAATGGCGTCATCAGGAATGGTATACCCTTCTCTGTGCTTCTCAGCTATTTTGGCTAATTCATCTTCCTGGGTTGAAGATGGAGAGGGAGGAGTCTTAAGAGGTATCGTTGGAAATTTCGAGCCCTCACCCGTCTCAGGAATAATGTCGACCGGGGATATGTATACATATGGACCTGTCCCATGACCTATACTACGGGTTATAGATAGTAACCCGAGATGATGGAGATACTCATCCTTAAGACCTTCGTCGATGGTTAAGAACTTTTGGTCACCATTGAGTAGCTGATGCAAATGGTCAAAGTATTATTGACCCGATATTTGCTTTGGGTTATCAACTGCGAATGATAAAGAAAGCAAGTTAATGTGTTGGCATGTGCATTTAAAGTTGAAATCTAGAAAGTCAGTGCTTTACTTGATTTGGTCCACCTCCTGGCGCACCCGGTTGTTGTCTGATATAAAACCATTCAGGTTTACAGTCACCAGCCTTGCTGCTATACGGAACAATAATAATTTTCCTTTTTGGAACTGATTCAAAGTATGAGAAGGATGGAGTTTCTTGAGTCCGTTGCTTGAAATTATAAAAGAAGTGGACGTCATCGAAGGTAGGTTCTATACCTAAAATCGGGTTATTGCAATAAATCCTTCTGGTGGATTGTGGGGGTGATCTGTTTTCGAAGGCACCTGGGTGTAATGACCCGCACTTTAGCTATCAGATAATTAATTTATTTAAATATTAATTATCAAGTTGGCAAGATCGATAACCAAAATTAAATAATATTTATATTTAATTAATATAAATAACAAGATAATATATTTCTGGAATAATCGGAAATAACAGAATTCAAAATGTTGTGAAAATCGGACAACTGAAAATACATATAATTCAGTTTATATTGAAATATATTGACGAATATATTAAATAACGACAGTTGAATGTAAAATATATATTATAATTAAAATCGAGCTCAAAATGGCGCGGCAGTTCGCGATTTGGGCGATTCAGACTTCAACTGGAAATACAATATCCATTTTAAGCCAGATTTCTGCGAAACAAGAAACGCGTGGAGCTGGTAGAGTATATTTTTCTAATGGAAGAGAAAAACTAGGATTTTGTCGTGTAGATTTTGATTTATATCCAAATCAAATTTCAGAAAAGTCGCTATGGAATTCCTTTGAAATTCGCAACGCTTTATTCACGTTATAAAAGGGTTTTCGATATAAATTGAATATCGAGATATTCTAGAATTCGGGAATATCGAGTATAAACTCTGATATGATATTCTGGAGCTGTACGGTATCATATGTGAATATATACGATAATATTTAATTATAAATATTTAATGTAATTATATTTAAAAATATTTATATATTTAAATAAATTATTTAGAGCTTTAAAAATAGCCAGTTTTGCAAACGACCTCAGAATTCAACGAAACTAATTTTGTTGGATCCATAATATTAAATAATTGCTAGATTTCAATTTCCATGATTTTTGAAGTCAGTATGTGGCCGTACCGATTTTTAAGGTGAAAAACAGTAAATATTCTAATAGTTAAAAATACGCTGTGTGAGCATACGAAGTCGGAAGTTGACGAAACCAGTTTCATTGGGACCGTAATGTCGAGCTGTAGCTACATGTCCAGTTTCGTGATTTTTGGGTATCGTGTGTGATCACACGGATTTTTAGAAGGCGAAATGAATATATGAAAAAACTAAAATATAAATATTTGTGAATATAATCAAGCCACATCCTTAAGTTTACAACTACACAAGATTTCTCATCCCATTATAAAATCAAAACACTCCATGCCGCCACACAGAAACTAAAACGTGAAGAAAACCAAACGAAAGAAAATTCATAACAAAAAGGATAAATCCCTATAAATCGTGATACTTGTATATCTATGATCCTTGAGTCCTTCTCTTCGAATTGATATGCATATTGAGGAGTACGACCACTTTTCTGTTCGATGTCTTATGTACAACGGGAACCTAGGGTTTCGCCTTTGGTGCGATTGAAGAAGCAATAGCTTGATTCAAATTCATTTTTGGATTAATGAGGCAAAGCCGCACTTGTAGGTGAATTTCTGGAGATCTCAGTGCAAATTACTGTCGCGTTCTTCCTGTACGTACGCTGGAAAAGCTCCAGGTCGTGGAGAACCTGAGGAGGCCGAGTTGCTTGAGGTTGATATGGAATGATGGAGATTGGGACGAGGAATTCGTCGGAGGAGCTGTGATTGAATTGGGTGGTCTTTGGAAGGAGGTTTGGGGATTTTAAATGTTCGGTTTGGCCATGAAATGGTTCTGGAGCAAACGACTGAAGGGAGAAGGAATAGGAGGAGCAGGTGGGCCTGGTGTGGGTGACGGGCCATGAAACAAAGCCCATTTAAGTTTTAAATCAAATGTTTATTTTTATTTAAAATAATGTACCGGTTTCTAAAATATATATCTTGATCATATGAGATCAGAATCATGAACGGTTGGATCCGTTGGGATTGTATGGACGGACACTACACCATGGAACCGACGGGAAGTGGATTGGGGCTCGTATGAATTAATGGCGAAATAAATTGTTTGATTCAAATCAAAACAAATAGTTTATCGTTCTTTAACGATGAACTGCCAAAATGAGTAAATCTCACTAACTCTGAACAGTTTATATTTTTAGAACTGTTAAAAATTGTCTGATTGACTGTGTGTTGACTGTTTGATTGAACTGCTAGTCAGTTAGTGGAAATTATATATATATATATATATATATAAACCGTTAAATCCATATATATTGATTCTGTTAACCGAATAATTCATATTGAACTGAAAGTGATAATAATCATATTGTGTAACATCTGTGGATGCAGGAAAAACAGGTTGGAGGAATCCGAATGGATTCCTCAACAGTTATTTTATTATTTTTCATATATTGTGATATATGTTGTAGTTTATAATCTATGGTTGATTATATGTGTTTGGATGATATTGGTCATCGTGATTTGATGTGTTAAGTACAGTAAACTATCGGAATGGGAAAAGGAGATTTTCAAAGTGATATTGAAAACAGAATATTTATAAACTGGAATATTTATAAATAAGAAATGTTTATAAATTGGAATATTTATAAATAGGAGATTTTTAGAAAAGGGAAATTTTTTAAAATCAAAGGATTTTATAAAAGAGAAAATATTTATAAAATCAACAAAGATTTTATAAATGGAGATATTTATAAACAGAACTTATTTATAAATGGAATATTTATAAATAGGGAATATTGTTAAGTGGAATTATAACTGAAGGGTAATCTTTATAAATGGAATATTTATAAAGTGAATTGTTTATTTAGGATAAATAGATAAGTTAAGATAATGAGATATTTATTTATTGAATAAGTAGAATAAAATAAACAGGAGATATTTATTTGTTAAATAAATAGGAGGTATTAAATGAGATATTTATTTATATAAATAGGACATCTTAAGTGAATTATTTATTTATTAAGGAAATAAGATAATAAAGGGGTTATTTATTTAGGATAAATAAATAAGATATTTTATAGGAAATATTTGCAAACCATTTGCAAATAGAATTGAAAGGGAGATATTTGCAAACCATTTGGAAATAAAATAGAGAAGGAAAATATTTGTAAACCATTTACAAATAGAATTGAAAGGGATATTTATTTGAAAAATAAATAAGATATGATTAAAGGAAATATTTATCTTTTGATAAATAAAGAGATATATAAGTCTGAACTTATATGAAGAAGTAAACAGGAAAATGGGGCATATTTATTTATAAATCATATGTAATGACCCACATTGGCAGAGGTATTATAATTAATTTATTTAATTATTGAAATGGTGGTTTAGAGAATTAAATGGTTGTGGAATTAAATAATGGTGAATAATTAATTAAAATAATAAATTAAATAATATATTTAATTTTGAAATAATCAGAATTGGTTGAAATGGCGATATGGTGTGAACTGGATCATCTGTAATATCTAATTCAGCTTGGAATTGAATTTGAATAACGAATATATTATATAAACGACAGTTTGAACGTAGGGTTATAATATAATTAAAATCGAGCTCGAAATGGCGCTACAGTTCATAACCTGGTGATTCGAACTTCAACTGGATGTACAGGATTCGTTTTAAGCCGGATTTCTGTGAAACAAGAAATGTGTGGAGCTGGTGGAGTATATCTTTCTAGTGGAAGAGAAAAATCAGGATTTCGTCATGTAGATTTTGAGATATGTTCAAATCAAATTTTAGAAAAGTCGCTGTGGAATTCCTTTATAATTTATAAAGGAATCATTTATATTTTAAAAAAAGAATTTCATTTTAAATCGAATATCGATTTAACCGAGATGTGAAGTATCGAGGTATAAATCCCAGTGGAGCTGTATGATATTCTGTTGTGAACATATACGATAATATTAATTTATTAATATTTTATTTAATTTTTTATTTAAATATATTTATATATTTAAATGGGTCATCCAGAGCTTTAAAAATAGCCACTTTTGCAAACGAAGTCGGAATTTGACGAAACCAGTTTCGTTGGGACCGTAATGCCAAACTCTAGTCGTATGTCCAGTTTCGTGATTTTTGGGTATCATGTGTGACCACACAAATTTTTAGAAGACAGAAACATATATAAAAAGATAAAAGAAAATATCTAAACAAAATATCTAGATATTTTGCCTTCCTATAAATACCCATACTTACTCACTAAACCCTAAGTTTTTCATTTTCAAGTCAAATAGAAAAATCGGCCGCTCGTTCTCTTCATACAGTAAAAGGAAGGGAGGAATAAAAATCATAAGAAAATTCATCCAAATTTCTATAAATCAATTCCCATATGTATTTACGATCTCCTTGACCTCCTCTTCCATTCTGTGTGCTTCAAGTTGAACTCGACATCAGTATTTGGTTCGTGGTTTTTGCTCAGCGGGTTTTAGGGTCACGAATTGTGGATGTTTTGGAGCATCGATCGAAATTCTGGTTGTGGATTTAGGGTCGGCATCCGATGTTGCACTCGGGTTAGTGTTGTTGTGGAGTTCGATCGCCTGAAAGTGACTGCGTCACTGTGGTTGGTTGCGTACAGGTCTGGCGACGGAAGGTGTGGGAGTGGTGCGAGTTGGACATTGACGGCTTGGGGATTGAAAGGAGATTGAGGGATGAAGTTCGGTTGCGTTCAGGTTGTGGTCGATGGAGTTAAGAGTGGAAATGGCATGAGTAAATTGGAATTGGATTTCACTGAGTATTTGGGGAAGATGAAGACGGGTTTTGGGGGGTGGGGTTCTCAAGTGCGGCAGTGGGCTTATACGAGTTGGGCCAAGGATTTATGAAAGGGTTGAGGCCAACGGATTTAAAATCCTAAGTTTTTATTTTTATTTAAAATGTATTAACTTTTTTATATCGTATCTAGTTCATACGGAACCGAAATCGTTAACGGTCAGATGCGTTGAATTTGTATGGACGGACACTTCTCAAATGAAACTGATTGGAAGTCCATCAGAGCTTGTTACAATTTATGGCGAAATAAACTGTTTGATTCAAATCAAATAACAGTTTATCGTTCTTTAATGATAAAATGCCAAAGTGAGTAAATCTCACTAACTCTGAACAGTTTATAATTTCATGTTTATTTTTAGAACTGTTAGATATTGGATGATTGATTGTGTGTTGACTGTTTGATTGAACTGCTAGTCAGTTAGTTGAATTTCTATATTGATTCTGTTTAACAGAATATATCATATTGAAATGAAAGTGATGTTATATTATATTGTTTAACATCTGTGGATGCAGGATGATAGGTTGGAGATTCCTCAACATTTATTTTACTGTTTTTCATATATTGTGATATATGATGTGTTATATAATCTGTTATGGATTATGTGTGTTGGAATGATGTTAATCATTGTTATTTGATATTTTAAATATCATAAAAGACCCTGGGATGTAAAAAGAATTATTTCAATGTATATTGAAATAAAGGGATTTTATAAAATCAACAGATTTTATAAAAGGAAATATTTCGGAAGTAAATAATAGGGAAAAATGTTTAATGAATAGAGTTTTATAAAACGGAAATCATTTGTAAAGTGAAGAACTGTTACTAAAAGTAAATCTTTATCAATGAATAGTTTAATCGAGTTAAAAGGAGGTTAACGATGTTAGTTTAATCAGAAAGGAGTTAATCGTTGTTAGTTTAATTAAAAGGAGTTAATCAATGTTAGTTTAATTGGAAAGGAGTTAATCGATGTTAGTTAAATCAAAAGGAGTTAATCGATGTTAGTTTAATCAAAAGGAGTTAATCGATATTAGTTTAATCGAAAAGGAGTGAATCGATGTTAGTTAAATCAAAAGGAGTTAATCGATGTTAGTTTAATTAAAAGGAGTTAATCGATGTTAGTTTAATCAAAAGGAGTTAATCGATGTTAGTTTAATCGGAAAGAGTTAATCAATGTTAGTTTAATCGGAAATAGTTAATCGATGTTAGTTTAATCGGAAAGAGTTAATCGATGTTAGTTTAATCGGAAGGAGTTAATCGATGTTAGTTAAATCGGAATGAGTTAATCGAATATAGTTTATTCGAATAGAAACAAATGAGTTAATCGAATATAGTTTATTCGAAGAAAGTAAAATGAGTTAATCGAATATAGTTTATTCGAATAAAAAGTAAAAGGAGTTAATCGAATATAGTTTATTCGAATATAAGCAAATGAGTTAATCGAATATAGTTTATTCGAATAGAAAGTAAAATGAGTTAATCGAATATAGTTTATTCGAATAGAAAGTAAAAGGAGTTAATCGAATATAGTTTATTCGAATAGAAGCAAATGAGTTAATCGAATATAGTTTATTCAAAGAAAGTAAAAGGAGTTATCGAATATAGTTTATTCTAAAGGAGTTAAGTGAAATGAGTAAATCAATAGCGTTAGTCAAATAGAGTTAATCCAATAGTGTTAGTCCAATAGAGTTAATTGATAAGGGTTAATCGAATAGAGTTAAGTGAAAAGAGTCAATCGAATATAGCTATTCGAAGGAGGGTTAAGTAAGGAAGTTAGTAAAAGGAATATAAAGAGAACTTTGCCTATTTCAAAGTTAGAAATGTTGTTCAGTTAAGGTCTGAGAGGTAGTTCTACGCCAACTTGATTGGCTTCGTTTTTAACTAAGGAATAGTTAAGGTTCGGCAGTAAAGGAAATGGTTTGAGTTGGCATAGCGATGTTTGTTTAAACATCTGTCTAAGTCCAATGAAGAAGCTTTGGAAATGTTTTCCAAATAAGAAACCAGAAATGTTTTCTAATAAAGAAAACAAGAAATGGAAATGTTTTCCATTGTTAATAACGTATATTTTCCAAATTTAGAAAATAAGAAATATTGAATATAGGGAAACGGGAGATAAGTAAATTAATGAAATAAAGAGATAAATGTTGAATGATGTTTGATCGATATAAATTTCCATTTGGAAAGAATATCGTTGTTTGCACACCTGTTTTTCTTCGATAGTTAAATCACAGACTATCGAAGTTTGGACCATTTTAACGTTGTTAATATGGAGAGACCGGCTGGATTATTATCCAAAGAACCTCTCTGTATTGGCATAAGCGTTGCGAATCATATATGCCAAATGGAATTGAAGACAGAGTTATGCATGGGCCATCCTGTCTACAGAATAGTGCCTTCGGTTCATCTTGTTCCTGGGTGACTTGTATGGACAGATGTCTGACAGAGTATTTCTAGACGATCATGTATATTGATTTCTCCAACCGTACCAAGAGTGGGAGCGGAGAAGGAAACTTCTTTCAGCTAACACATAATGTATTGTTGAGGACGTCAATCGGTGATTTGATGGATTTGATGATGTGGCATTCAAAGTGAATCTGGTGTGATGATAACGCGTAGCTTCTAGCCTCATCAACCGGTAAATGACATAAATTGGGCAGGCAACATGGCTAAGTCGGTCGCACCGAAGTAGGGTGTATAATCACCTGATCTAGAGTTTCGTTTACTTCTAAAAATCTATTGTTGATGCTTTCCCATTCGGGAAACGGTTGCTGATCCCAACCGTTGGTGATATACATTCGATACGCTCAAGTGAAATGAGTGGTCGGTCATGTGTGGCCGGGTGGCAAGATGTTCTTGTTGAATCCAGTGTATTCCTCTCTAGAGGTACACCAGCGAAAGGTGGTTCCATACCTTGTCATAGTTGGAAACCATTACCCAATACGTGCTTGCGGTTTTTATTGTATACTATATATGTAGAACGAGAGATGAAAGCGTTTCTGCTAGATGATTATTATATTGTGTTGATAGACATTATTATAATATCAAAAGGTTTTTGATATAAAGATAATCTAGATTCTCATAAGGGAAAAACCCGTTCCGTTATACGGCGTGGTCTTATGAGATATCGTTTAATTGCTTGAACTGTTTTAAACTGTTTTACTCACACCAGTCCCATGACTGACCCGGAGTTTACTTGTTTGTTTCTCTAAACTCTTGGGTGCCTAAATTTGTACGGCAGTCAAGTAAGTACAGATTTGTATTTCAAAATGACGTTATGAAATATATTTATTCGTTCCGTTGTGAGATTCATGTTACTCTGATGTTGTGTTCTCCTTCTTCTTCTATTCTAAGTTTCTATCTTGCCTTTACTCACCCTCTAATTTCTTTCATTAATGACCGGTATTTTTCGATGTTTGGTTAGTCGTCATTGTGTTTATGTCGATAACCAAAGTCGTCAAAATCCCAGGCCATTACAGTTGGTTTCAGAGCTTAAGTTAAGAAAATTACCTTGGCTCTGTGGCGTGACTCAGTAGAGATGGGGGTAGTAATACCCTAGATTGAGTTTGAGTGTATATATACGAGTGAACGTATTTGTATTTGATATAAAAAAATTGTTTATATTGTGGAGATTCATTGGTTGAGTTGTTTATGAGTTCTGGTCGATCAGTTTGATCCTCTGTATCGGTAGGAGTTACTAAACACTTGAATACGATGGGTCGTCACGATATGTTTTGAAAAAAGGGTAAATTAAATTAAGTTTACCCAAGGTATATCTTGATATAGAGAAGATATATATATATATATATCAAAATTTTGATATATATTGGATATATTGGTTGTTATTATAATCGAGTAAGATTATAAATTTAATGGTTATGTAAATAACCAATCAGAATTCATATAAGTGAAATACGTGAAATCAGATGAGTTAAATCTGAAATTTAAGCCAGAAATTGAATCAAAACTCTGGAGAATTGGATAAGTGTTTGTAAATGGATTTGGATTAAAGATAAGGAAAATTTAAGATCCTGGGAGATTTTAAATTATTTTACAAGCAGTGTGAATTATATTTTGAAATGAATTTCAAAGTGGAAATGTTTAAAAATGGTTTTATAGTATTGAACTCACTTCAAACGTTGGAAAATAGATTCTAATGATGACAACTGCATCATCAGTATTCATTTTCGAGTTGTAAGTGACGAATTACTACCAGAGATACTGTTTTGAAATTGTTTTGGGAAAGACAAGTTGTGTTGAATTTCAAATGGGATTTATAATAAAGAATGAATAAAGAAATTTTGAAAAGGAATTTGAATAAAGGAAGTTCAAACATAGAATGTAAATAAGAGAATTCAAAGGGGATTCGAATATAGAAATTCAAAGGGGATTTGAATATAGAAATTCAAATGAAATTTGAATAAAGAAGATTCAAATAGAATTGAATTTGAAATTTGAATATAGAAGATTCAAATAGAATTGAAATGAAATTAAAATATAGAATTTGAATAAGGAAATTGAAACGAAATTCAAATATAAAATTTGAATAAGAGATTTGAAATGAAATTCAAATATAGAATTTGAATAAGAAAACTGAAATGGAATTTGAATATAGGAAATTCAAATAGAATTGAAATGGAATTCAATTAGTTGATAAACAAGTTAAACTTATATTTGAACATGTATATTCAAATAAAAAGTTGAAATAGGTAAATGGATCTTGAATTGAAGTTGAACTTTCGATAAGTAAAGGGGCCTGGTAAATTTATATTTGAAATCGAATATGAAACCTGAGTTTGAAAAAGAAGGATTTGATTAGTTTATAAGTAAGTTAAATTATATTTGAACATGTCATGTTCAAATATAAAAGTGAAATAGACTAAAGAGTTAATTGACAAATTAATTAAAGAATCGAGTTAAAACGATCAGGTATAGTTAAAATAGATTGGGCAGGTATAAATATACACGAGATAGGCATGGATAAGGTACGAAGGTATATAAATAGAATGCTCGACAAAAGGTATGTATTTAATTCATATATGTGATTTTATGCGTCGTATCGGCTAGCCGCTTGGCTTTTTCGTTTTCTTTTGGATTGTGAGAGCCATGGGAGGCTATTTGAAATATCCCGATGCTCCCAGTACAAAGGAGGTTATGGCGAATTTTTCCGAGAATTTAAGGAGTTAGAATATTTTTAAGATAATTTGATAGTTAGAAATCAACGTATCGATATATATATAGAAGTCGATAAGGAAACGAACTTAGAAATAGAATAGTAAAATCAAAAAGGAAGACTAAGAAAAAAATCTAGTAAGAATAGAAAGAGGAAGTGTATAAGTGTTTAAAAGTGAATAAGTAGTTGTATGGTATTGATTATTCGAGTAGGTAGTCATATCTGTTTTGACGTTATAAATGTTATTCAGTCAAGGTCTGAGAGGTAGTTATACCCTAACTTGATTGATTTCATTATTAACAAATAAATAGTAAGATTTCAGGCTCGAAGATTAATGTTGAATAAGAGTTAGTTGAATATAGTATTTGGATTGTCGTAACGATGTTTTACACAACATCCGTTTTAACCCAAATAAGTGTAAACTTGGAAATATAATAAAGAATATTTCCTAAGTATAGAAATAAACGAGATCGGAAAAGAGATAAGTAATTGGAATATTTTCCAATTATAAATAGCTTATATTTCCTAAAGTTTAGAAAATAAAGGAAGGCGATATTCTGAAATGTTTTCCAAATAACCTAAAAGGCCAATATGGTTATTGAAAATATTTGGTTAACAAATATTGATAAAGAAATAGAGAAGTGATTTAACTAATGGAATATTAATTAAGGGCTCAGTAACATGTTCAAAAGGAAAATTTGATTTTTGAAAAGAGTAAACTGTTTGAAAACTCCCAGGGAAAGACTATTTGAATTAAAAACAAATTTAACAGAAATTTGAGAAAGAAAATTTGAATTAAAGTCAAGCCAGTTAAGTGGTAACTGAAGGTGAATTTGAATGATATCAAGACAAATTGGATTGTGAGATTTAAATTGGAAGTGTAATGTGATAATCAAGTTAAGAGTTGGGAATCGAGGAGAAACTCGAGTGAAATGATATTTAGCTTGGATATAAGCGAATGGTTGTGTTGTGGATAAAAGCAATTTGGAATTTGATTGGGATAACCCTTGTATCTGCTGAATTGATAACAGTTGGAAAGGATATGATGATATGCCGACAAAAGGTACAAGTTTATATTTCTATTGGATGTAAGATTTATGAGCCGAATTCGCAAGCCGCTTGGCTGTTTGATTTTCTTTTGGGTTGGAGATGGCCTAGAGAGACGAGTGGTGGTTTGACCGATTGACCAGTACAAAGGATGTGCTGGCGAAATTTTTTGAAGAGTTAAGGCATTAGGAAATTTTCAGGATTTTTGAAAATTTTCGTTGATAAGAATTAATTAATAATTTAATAGAAATTAAATTGGTTTAGTGAAACCGGAGTTGGGAAGTGAACAAATATGTTCTAACCAGTCGATAGGGTCGTCCTCCACCTTTTAGCAATTTCGAGGACGAAATTATTTTAAGTGGGAAAGATTGTAATGACCCGCATTGGCAGAGGTATTATAATTAATTTATTTAATTATTGAAATGGTGGTTTGGAGAATTTAATGGTCGTGGAATTAAATAATGGTGAATATTTAATTAAAATAATAAATTAAATAATATATTTAATTTTGAAATAATCAGAATTGGCTGAAATGGCGATATGGTGTGAACTGGATCATCTGTAATATCTAATTCAGCTTGGAATTGACTTTGAATAATGAATATATTATATAAACGACAGTTTGAACGTAGGGTTATAATATAATTAAAATCGAGCTCGAAATGGCGCTGCAGTTCGTAAATTGGCGATTCGAACTTCAACTGGATGTACATGATTCGTTTTAAGCCGGATTTCTATGAAACAAGAAACGTGTGGAGCCGGTGGAGTATATCTTTCTAGTGGAAGAGAAAAATCAGGATTTCGTCATGTAGATTTTGAGATATGTTCAAATCAAATTTTAGAAAAGTCGCTGTGGAATTCCTTTATAATATATAAAGGAATTATTTATATTTAAAAAAAAAAGAATTTCATTTTAAATCGAATATCAATTTAATCGGGATGTGAAGTATCGAGGTATAAATCCCAGTGGAGCTGTATGATATTCTGTTGTGAACATATACGATAATATTAATTTATTAATATTTTATTTAATTTTTTATTTAAATATATTTATATATTTAAATGGGTCATCCAGAGCTTTAAAAATAGCCACTTTTGCAAACGAAATCGAAATTTGACGAAACCAGTTTCGTTGGGACCGTAATGCCAAACTCTAGCCGTATGTCCAGTTTCGTGATTTTTTGGTATCATGTGTGACCACACAAATTTTTAGAAGACAGAAACATATATAAAAAGATAAAAGAAAATATCTAAACAAAATATCTAAATATTTTGCCTTCCTATAAATACCCATACTTACTCCCTAAACCCTAAGTTTTTCATTTTCAAGTCAAACAGAAAAATCGGCCGCTCGTTCTCTTCATACAGTAAAAGGAAGGGAGGAATAAAAATCATAAGAAAATTCATCCAAATTTCTATAAATCAATTCCCATATGTATTTACGATCTCCTTGACCTCCTCTTCCATTCTGTGTGCTTCAAGTTGAACTCGACATCAGTATTTGGTTCGTGGTTTTTGCTCAGCGAGTTTTAGGGTCACAGATTGTGGATGTTTGGGAGCATCGATCGAAATTCTGGTTGTGGATTTAGGGTTGACATCCGATGTTGCACTCGTGTGAGTGTTGTTGTGGAGTTCGATCGCCTGAAAGTGACTGCGTCACTGTGGTTGGTTGCGTACAGGTCTGGCGACAAAAGGTGTGGGAGTGGTGCGAGTTGGACATTGACGGCTTGGGGATTGAAAGAAGATTGAGGGATGAAGTTCAGTTGCGTTCAGGTTGAGGTCGATGGAGTTAAGAGTGGAAATGGCGTGAGTAAATTGGTATTGGATTTCACTGAGTATTTGGGGAAGATGAAGACGGGTTTTGGGGGGGGGGGGTCTCAAGTGCGGCAGTGGGCTTATACGAGTTGGGCCAAGGATTTATGAAAGGGGTGAGGCCAATGGATTTAAAATCCTAAGTTTTTATTTTTATTTAAAATGTATTAACTTGTTTATATCGTATCTAGTTCATACGGAACCGAAATAGTGAACGGTCAGATGCGTTGAATTCGTATGGACGGACACTTCGCAAATGAAACTAATTGTAAGTCCATCGGAGCTCGTTACAATTTATGGCGAAATAAACTGTTTGATTCAAATCAAATAACAGTTTATCGTTCTTTAACGATGAACTTCCAAAGTGAGTAAATCTCACTAACTCTGAACAGTTTATAATTTCATGTTGTATTTTTAGAACTGTTAGATAGTGGATGATTGACTGTGTGTTGACTGTTTGATTGAACTGCTAGTCAGTTAGTTGAATTTTTATATTGATTCTGTTTAACAGAATATATCATATTGAAATGAAAGTGATGTTATATTATATTGTTTAACATCTGTGGATGCAGGAAGACAGGTTGGAGGAATCCAACTGGATTCCTCAACATTTATTTTACTGTTTTTCATATATTGTGATATATAATGTGTTATATAATCTATTATGGATTATGTGTGTTGGAATGATGTTAATCATTGTTATTCGATATTTTAAATATCATAAAAGACCCTAGGATGTAAAAAAAATTATTTCAATGTATATTGAAATAAAGGGATTTTATAAAATCAACAGATTTTATAAAAGGAAATATTTCCAAAGTAAATAAAAGGGAAAAATGTTTTTAAAACGAATAGAGTTTTATAAAAGGGAAATCGTTTGTAAAGTGAAGAACTGTTACTAAAAGTAAAACTTTATCAATGAATAGTTTAATTGAGTTAAAAGGAGTTAATCGATGTTAGTTTAATCAGAAAGGAGTTAATCGATGTTAGTTTAATTAAAAGGAGTTAATCGATGTTAGTTTAATCGGAAAGGAGTTAATCGATGCTAGTTAAATCAAAAGGAGTTAATCGATGTTAGTTTAGTCAAAAGGAGTTAATCGATGTTAGTTTAATCGGAAAGGAGTTAATCGATGTTAGTTAAATCAAAAGGAGTTAATCGATGTTAGTTTAATCAAAAGGAGTTAATCGATGTTAGTTTAATCAAAAGGAGTTAATCGATGTTAGTTTAATCAGAAAGAGTTAATCGATGTTAGTTTAATCGAAAAGAGTTAATCGATGTTAGTTTAATCGGAAAGAGTTAATCGATGTTAGTTTAATCGGAAGGAGTTAATCGATGTTAGTTAAATCAAAATGAGTTAATCGAATATAGTTTATTCGAATTGAAGCAAAAGAGTTAATCGAATATTATTTATTCGAAGAAATTAAAATGAGTTAATCGAATATAGTTTATTCAAATAGAAAGTAAAAGGAGTCAATCGAATATAGTTTATTCGAATAGAAGCAAATGAGTTAATCGAATATAGTTTATTCGAATAGAAAGTAAAATGAGTTAATCGAATATAGTTTATTCGAATAGAAAGTAAAAGGAGTTAATCGAATATAGTTTATTCGAATAGAAGCAAATGAGTTAATCGAATATAGTTTATTTGAAGAAAGTAAAAGGTGTTATCGAATATAGTTTATTCGAAATGTGACGGCCGGGAATTTCGCTCGATCTGAATCAGTCGTTAAACCGATCTAGACCGTTCGAAACCCCTGAACGTTGAGAACAGGACAAATCAGAACACAAACAGAAGAACATTTCATTGTATATTACAACAATGCATCAGATTACAAGAATATACAGAGTATAAATGAATAAATATTACACAGAAATATCAGAGATTTAAATTACATTTAAATACACAGCAGCGGAAAAATAATATAAAGCACAACTGAAGGTGATATACGGATACAGAGCTTTCCGGATATCATTCCAGCTGTAAACCAGGATCCTGTGAATATAAATCTGCAAAACCAAAACTACTAGCTGCCCGTGCGGAAAATAGGGGCACCCAGAGTTTAGGTTAAAACAATAAACTCTAGGTCAGTCATGTGACTGGTGTGAGAACTAAAACAGTTATTTAAAACTTTACTTTAAAAGAGAGTAATTCAAGGGACCACGCCGTATAACACGGAACGGGTTTCCTCCCAAGAATACCAGTGCATATAGAATAAACAACGCAATGCTTTTTCGAAAAATGAAGCTGTTATAAGACCCAGGTCCCGTCACACAATGCAACGCAAGCCGGAGGATAGGGTTTTACCTTATAACAGCCAAACATGCTTGATACGTTTAAAACAAATCATTTGATACTATAATATATGTGTATAGTGTCAAAACATTTCAATCATAAATATAAATCATAGGCGGCATAGCTACCATCTACTATGTCGCCATACTAGTTCTACAATTAAAGACGAATTACACGTATTGGAAATTGGATTCCGTCATGAGTCGAGGCAAGGGGCAAGCTCCTCTCCGCGTTCGAGACACTCTAGCAAATGCCTCAGGGCTACGCAAGCTGGGCAACCCTGGATGCGGCTGGGCCGGTCCTCACTTACGTTAGAGGATTATTTATTCCTGAACACACGTTTCCCGGTCCTTACAGACCTATAATCGAGGCGCCTCATTCCAACAACCACAAAGGTGAAAAGTATATAAATGTCAGGGCTGGTAAGTCACTGACACCACCAAAGCTAGAAAGAAACGTCGTGCTCTCCCAGCGGTCCGTATCCCGTTTTTGACTCATACCGAGGTGTGAGGCTCGCGAATACACGTTATACACAAAGCTGCCACGTAGGCGTGCTTTGATCATCAACCACAAGACTTTGCTTTTCAACAGAAGCCTTGATCATTGCATCTTAGTATGCCACACAGGCAATTCATGCCATGCGACTGATGTCCATCGATATACAACCTCTGAGCTCGTACGTCTCAGAGAAGGGCGTTAAGCAAAAGAATAAATTCTCCGCCGCCAAACAGATGTATATTTAATAGAAATCAATCAACATAAAATAAAATCCAATGTCAGACACACAATCCATTTACAAGTCCGTTCTGGGTCTGAACGAAACCGGAGGCACTTTCCTCGCATATCCATCCATCTCCAAGTACGTCTGGACGACCACCAACTATTTCCATCCTCTTGGGTGAACAGCCAAATCAGGATCGTCAGTAATTATCCAAACGATGTGAAGACTTCCGGTCTTCGACCACCGTCTTCATCTTCGACTTATCGTCGAATCGGTTATTCAGAATGGGTATAAACCCGGACTTTCCGAACAACCCGCGTATATTGAAAACAAATGTTACACAAACACAACATACGTCTCATTCCAATTCATTAGTCACTAACCGCAAATTAGCCAGAGAACAATTTCCCAAACATTAACCCCGAAGGCCGAAACCAACATCAGATCAATACCCAGGAAGCCATTCTTCTTAGCCAACCTACAGCTAGTTTCTAAATTCCACATTCTTAGGGAAAGGTTCCCATTAATTTTATCCAAGATAAATTCTTTAAAATTTATCTTGTAATCTTCCTTTGGATGTCATTTAAAACCAAATTATGGTTTTTCCCAACTAGTCGAGATTAGCGAACCGTAACGAAGTAATTATTTATTTTATTTCCCAATCCCAACCTATTCATCCCATGAAGCAAAACTGGTAATACTCCATATCTAACACCACGGTGTTATCGGTAAAATTAATTACCATTTCACGTTCAAATCTAATTAAAGATTTAACTATCGCTTTGGAGCAAAACTGGTGATACTCCATTCTCGCTCAATTTCTAAATTTGATAATTTAGATTATCAATTCACATTTCAATCTAATTGCAGATTCATTAAAACTCCTTTTACTGGGTTAAAGAACTAGGTGTTATTTAAAACACAGTTCACGACAAACCCAAATCACATTCTATTTATTATCGGGTTAAAGAACTAGTGTTATTTAAAACACAGTTCACGATAAACCCATTTCAAATCCAATCAAATATATTAGAAATCCCGATTATTTAAAACCCCTTTTAAATCTAATTTATTTATTTAAAAATAATTAGGTTTTAAATTTAGTTCAAAACTAGTTCATTTCGATAAAAATCTATTTTTATCATTTCAAATATGGAGTTTTTCATCCCAATTCTTCCCAAATCATTTCTTATGATTTTACATAAATTATTACTATTTTTAATAATTTTATCAAGGCCCGTACAGTCGATTTCCAACAATGGCCATCGAACTGCACTTATAGCGACCTTTTTCGAATTTGATTTGGACGTATCTCCAAATCCAACCGTTAGATTTTGAATTTCTAATATTCTTTAGAAAGCTCTTTTCGATACGAACCCAACGGTTCCGGTTTTAGGAGAATCCGACGGTCGGATCTCCCGTAATGTCCGTTTGAAATAAATGGTCGAAATTCACGAACTGCCGCGGCGCGGCGCGTTCTATTCAGGCCATTATATTATATATATAATATATATATAATATATATTTCGTCGATTTCTATTTAAAACGAATTATATAAATAGTTTTAAATTCGTTTCAAGAACCATTTCAACTTCTATTTCAATCCAAAGCAAAATTGAATTCTTCTTTAAAAAATTCGTTTTAAAATTCATTTCTATTTAATTCAAATTTCAATTCAATTTGAATTCATTTTAATTCGCTTTCGATTCAATTTGAATTCGTTTTCAATTCAATTCAATTCAAATTGGTTTTCTATTCGATTCAAATTCATTTTCTATTCAAATTAAATTCGTTTCGTTTTCTATTTGAATCAAGTTCATTATATATTCAATTTGAAATCAAATTGGTTTTCTAGTCCATTCAATTCGAAATCGTTTTATATTCAATTCAAATCGAAATCGTTATATATTCAATTCATTTCGAAATCGTTATATATTCAATTCATTTCGAAATCGTTATATATTCAATTCATTTCGAAATCGTTATATATTCAATTCATTTCGAAATCGTTATATATTCAATTCGTTTCGAAATCGTTATATATTCAATTCGTTTCGAAATCGTTATATATTCAATTCGTTTCGAAATCGTTATATATTCAATTCATTTCAAAATCGTTATATATTCAATTCACTTCGAAATCGTTATATATTCAATTCACTTCGAAATCATTATATATTCAATTCACTTCGAAATCGTTATATATTCAATTCATTTCGAAATCGTTATATATTCAATTCATTTCGAAATAAATAAAATCGATATAAATATCGTTCGCGTCAAAATGGCGCATCACTATTCAACACGGCTTTATATATTCTATTTCAAATATTCTATTTCAAATATTCTATTTCAAATATTCTATTTTTGTCAACACGCGACTAATCTCAATGAATGAGTACCGTCCACGTGTGACTATTTTTGTTAAATTATTTCGTTCAACACATGACCAATCTCACGGATGAGTACAACCAACACATGAACCTTTATTTTATATTGATAAAGATGTAAATTTTATTATAAAAATAATTCGTTCAACACATGACTAATCCCAACGGATGAGTATAGTCAACACATGAACCTTTATTTTATATTGATAAAGATGTAAATTTTATTATAAAAATAATTCGTTCAACACATGACTAATCCCAACGGATGAGTATAGTCAACACATGAACCTTTATTTTATATTGATAAAGATGTAAATTTTATTATAAAAATAATTCGTTCAACACATGACTAATCCCAACGGATGAGTATAGTCAACACATGAACCTTTATTTTATATTGATAAAGATGTAAATTTTATTATAAAAATAATTCGTTCAACACATGACTAATCCCAACGGATGAGTATAGTCAACACATGAACCTTTATTTTATATTGATATTCTTTATTTTTCTAATTGGAATGAGGCCCAATCAATTACCATATAAAGCTAATTATATGGATTTTCATACATCACATGTATATAATAGCATTGAAAAATAATCAACCATCAACCAAAGTGCACTACACTGTATAAGCATCAAATATAGATATCTAACGCTTATAACAGCCTGTCAATCAATCGATCGACATATTTAATCAGTCAGGATGAGTGAAATTTAAATTTCATCCTAACAACCGTGTGGGGTTTCAAACAATCAAACACAGATTTTATTTGTGCAGTTGGGCGATGTGTAAAATTTATCGACCCAATAAATATCAGTCAAATCAGTGTACATAAACAAACCGTCTGGTTTGTAAATGAATATTTTATTTTATTCACTTCACGTTAAAAATTATATTTTTAACGATAAAACATTTTATTCAACCTATGAATTTCTATTCAGTTCATTTATTCAATAAAATGATACTTTTTATTTTTCTAACATATTTTAGAAAATTTCGGCGGCATAACGGCACGATACTAGAAACGGGACAAGGCCTAGCCTTATCCCCGGTCTAGTGAAGGCCCACGCCATTCACACATCAATCAAATCACTTTCGTTATGCAAACCACAAAATTTGGAGTAAGAGTCTAACCTAGCCTTACTCCCTCGCCTTATAACGGCGCACGTCTAATCCTAACCAATTTATCGATTCGATTTTTCACACCACAAACCACATTCAAACCAATATCGCAATCAATCACCAAATAGCCAAACAAACAAGTCCATGGTCTGTGGACGGTTGTGTCGGGTGCTACTAAACACCGTCTGCATCCTAGTATATATATATATATAACTAGAAAATAAATTGAAGAGTGAGAAGTTCTCACCAATAGCTATCCAACTTCACGACACTCCTATTGTAGAGATCTTCGTCGTTCTCGCCCTTTTTGTCAGCTTCGTTGTCGTAGCCACTACATATGTAAAAATCGAATTTTTACTTCGCTATTCAATATAAAAATCGAATTTTTACTACTATGTTATATTGATAAAAATTATATTTTTATCACGCTATTTTCTATATAAAGATTTCGCCTTTTTAAATTTAAAGATTTCGCCTTTTTAAATTTAAAGATTTCGCCTTTTTAAATTTAAAGATTTCGCCTTTTTAAATTTAAAGATTTCGCCTTTTTAAATTTAAAGATTTCGCCTTTTTAAATTTAAAGATTTCGCCTTTTTAAATTTAAAGATTTCATATACGATAAAAATCTCATTTTTATCTAATCTAAAATATTTCTTTTATGCGATGAAAAATCATATTATTCTATAATGATGCCTACATATGTAAAAATTATATATATATATATTTCAATTTCCAAACATTATATATACAAAGATCTTACCTTTCATGTATAAACAGAAAGATCTAATCTTTTTATATTTAAAAATATAACCTTTCTACATTGCAAAATCAAATCTTTTTTATTTCAAAAATCCGAGCATTTCTGATATAATGATCACGTTTTTGTATGCACCAATAAATATAATTAAAATAAAATAAAATAATAAAAATGAGTAAATAGGACTTACTGTTTTTTTTTCTCAGCGAGGAGGGGGGGGGGGGTTCTTGGCATCGGAATCGGTATGTGGAGGTGGATGCAGGGCTTACCGGCGGCTTTGACAGGGGGGGAGCTCTCGGTCTTCGATCCACGAGGAGGGGTTTTGCGGTGGGTTCAGGGGAAGGGCGCGAGGTGGAGAAGAAAAAGGGGGGGGGGAAGAAGAAGGGCGGTGGCAGCGGTGATGAACAGCGGTGGCGGAGGTGAGGTGGGTGGCGGCTGGTAGGCGACGCGATTTGTTTTTTTTTTTTTTTCACTTTGAAACTGACGGGAAGATAAGGAGAAAAAAGGGGGAGAGAGAATAGAGGAGTTGACTAACTTTAAAAATATATATTTAATTTAATTAAACCCCATAAAGTTACTTTTTCATTTAAACTCGAAATCAAGTCCAACGACTGTCATATCTAGCGTATTACCCCCATTCCGAACATAATGGGATATGTATCATAAGCCGATTCGATCGTTTCGATCAGTTTTCATCAAAATCAACATATATCTCTATATATTGAATTTGAACGTACATTTCAATTTACTGGGGTCACATACTAACTCTAAAAATTCCAGAAAAATATTTTCTAGCTTCGTATTGACGATACGGTCCTAACAAAACTAGTTTCGTCGAATTCTGAGACCGTTAGAAAAATGGCCAATTTCCAGTCGATTAAAATCAACTGAAATGGTCAAAACACGTTTTCCTTTACCACGCTCACATATTGATTCGAAAAATTATGAAATTTGAAACCTAGCAATAATTTGACATCACGGACCCAACAAAAGTGGTTTCGTCGAAATCCGAGGTCATTTGCAAAATGTCTATTTTTAAGGGCCTGAATTCCATAGCGACTATTCAGAATTTTCAACTGGACATATCTTTTGATTTCTGCTATGAAATTTTGATTTTTCGGATTTGTTGGAAAGATATTATCAAATAGATCCTAATGTTTTTGGTTTCACTAAAATCCGGATTGTTTTGCACCCGGTACATTCAATTGAAGTTTGAAATCGAATTATCGAACTACCGCGCCATTTTCAATTCTATTTATAATTATATATAATTATTATATTCTAACGACGATGCGTATATAATATATATGTTCTAAATATATTCAAAACAAATTTCTCGTCGATAATAGTTAAAATAATCTATTTTAAATATTCAAAATTCATTAAAATTGCCGAAATAAAATTTTTAAACTGGCCCTGATTTTCGGGTTATTACACGAAAGGAGTTAAGTGAAATGAGTAAATCAATAGTGTTAGTCAAATAGAGTTAATCCAATAGTGTTAGTCCAATAGAGTTAATTGATAAGGGTTAATCGAATAGAGTTAAGTGAAAAGAGTCAATCGAATATAGCTATTCGAAGGAGGGTTAAGTAAGGAAGTTAGTAAAAGGAATATAAAGTGAACTTTGCCTATTTCAAAGTTAGAAATGTTGTTCAGTTAAGGTATGAGAGGTAGTTCTACCCCAACTTGATTGGCTACATTTTTAACTAAGGAATAGTTAAGTTTCGGCAGTAGAGGAAATGGTTTGAGTTGGCATAGCGATGTTTGTTTAAACATGTATCTATGTCCAATGAAGAAGCTTTGGAAATGTTTTCCAAATAAGAAACCAGAAATGTAATCTAATAAAGAAAACAAGAAATGGAAATGTTTTCCATTGTTAATAACGCATATTTTCCAAATTTAGAAAATAAGAAATATTGAATATAGGGAAACGGGAGATAAGTAAATTAATGAAATAAAGAGATAAATGTTGAATGATGTTTGATAAATATAAATTTCCATTTGGAAAAAATATCATTGTTTGCACACCTGTTTTTCTTTGATAGTTAAATCGTAGACTATCGAAGTTTGGACCATTTTAACGTTGTTAATATGGAGAGACCGGTTGGATTATTATTCAAAGAACCACTCTGTATTGGCATAAGCATTGCGAATCATATATGCCAAAGGAAATTGAAGACGGAGTTATGCAAGGGCTATCCTGTTTACAGAATAGTGCCTTCGGTTCATCCTTTTCCTGGGTGACTTGTATGGACGGATGTCTGACAGAGTATTTCCAGACGATCACGTATATTGATTTCTCCAACCATACCAAGAGT
This sequence comes from Allium sativum, assembly GCA_030737875.1. Taxonomy (NCBI): domain Eukaryota; kingdom Viridiplantae; phylum Streptophyta; class Magnoliopsida; order Asparagales; family Amaryllidaceae; genus Allium; species Allium sativum. Next base: position 689,212,718 of record CM060922.1, read on the forward strand.
GGCAGCGAAGAAGGAAACTTCTTTTACCTAACATATAATGTATTGTTGAGAACGTCAATCGGTGATTTGATGGATTTGATGACGTGGCATTCAAAGTGAATCTGGTGTGATGATAAAGCGTAGCTTCTAGCTTCATCAACCGGTAAATGACAGAAATCGGGCAGGCAACATGGTTAAGTCGGTCGCACCAAAGTAGGGTGTATAATCACCTGATCTAGAGTTTCATTTACTTCTAAAAATCTATTGTTGATGATGTCCCATTCGGGAAACGGTTGCTGATCCCAACCGTTGGTGATATACATTCGATACGCTCAAGCGCAATGAGTGGTCGGTCATGTATGGCCGGGTGGCAAGATGTTCTTATTGAATCCAGTGTATTCCTCTCTAGAGGTACACTAGCGAAAGGTGGTTCCATACCTTATCATAGTTGGAAACCCATTACCCAATATGTGCTTGCGGTTTTGATTGTATACTATATATGTAGAACGTGAGATGAAAGCGTTTCTACTAGATGATTATTATATTGTGTTGATAGACATTATTATAATATCAAAAGGTTTTTTATATAAAGATAATTTGGATTCTCATAAGGGAAAAACCCGTTTCGTTATACGGCGTGGTCTTATGAGATATTGTTTAATTGTTTGAACTGTTTTAAATTGTTTTACTCACACCAGTCCCATGACTGACCCGAAGTTTACTTGTTTGTTTCCCTAAACTCTTGGGTGCCTAAATTTGTACGGCAGTCAAGTAGTCGGGATTTACAGATATACTGGAAGAGCTTGGAGTAGGAGGCTTCAGGATCATATAGCTATAGTTATTTCCGCTGTGTTGTAAATGCTGTACTTTGATAATGATATGTATATTCAAGTATAGATTTGTATTTCAAAATTATGTTATGAAATATATTTATTCGTTCCGCTGTGAGATTCGTGTAAGTCTGATGTTGTGTTCTCCTTCTTCTTCTATTCTAAGTTTCTATCTTACCTTTTCTCATCCTCTAATTTCTTTCATTAATGACCGGTATTTTTTGATGTTTGGTTAGTCGTCACTGTGTTTATGTCGATAACCAAAGTCGTCAAAATACCGGGTCATTATAGTTGGTATCAGAGCTTAAGTTAAGAAAATTACCTTGGCTCTGTGGCGTGACTCAGTAGAGATGGGGTTAGTAATACCCTAGATTGAGTTTGAGTGTATATATACGAGTGAACGTATTTGTATTTGATATAAAAAAAATTGTTTATATTGTGGAGATTCATTGGTTTAGTTGTTTATGAGTTCTGGTCGATCAGTTTGATCCACTGTATCGGTAGGAGTTATTAAACACTTGAATACGATGGGTCGTCACGATATGTTTTGAAAGAAGGGTAAATTAAATTAAGTTTACCCAAGGTATATCTTGATATAGAGAAGATATATATATATATATATCAAAATTTTGATATATATTGGATATATTGGTTGTTATTATAATCGAGTAAGATTATAAATTTAATGGTTATGTAAATAACCAATCAGAATTCATATTAGTGAAATACGTGAAATCAGATGAGTTAAATCTGAAATTTAAACCAGAAATTGAATCAAAACTCTGGAGAATTGGATAAGTGTTTGTAAATGGATTTGGATTAAAAATAAGGAAAATTTAAGATCCTGGGAGATTTTAAATTGTTTTTCAAGCAGTGTGAATTATATTTTGAAATGATTTTCAAAGTGGAAATGTTTAAAAATGGTTTTATAGTATTGAACTCACTTCGATCGCTAGAAAATAGATTCTGATGATGACAGCTGTATCATCAGTATTCATTTTCGAGTTGTAAGTGACGAATTACTACCAGAGATACTGTTTTGAAATTGTTTTGGGAAAGAAAAGTTGTGTTGAATTTCAAATGGGATTTATAATAAAGATTGAATAAAGAAAGTTTGAAAAGGAATTTGAATAAAGGAAGTTCAAACATAGAATGTAAATAAGAGAATTCAAAGGGGATTTGAATATAGAAAATTCAAAGGGGATTTGAATATAGAAATTCAAATGAAATTTGAATAAAGAAGATTCAAATAGAATTGAATTTGAAATTTGAATATAGAAGATTCAAATAGAATTGAAATTCAAATATAGAATTTGAATAAGGAAATTGAAACGAAATTCAAATATAAAATTTGAATAAGATATTTGAAATGAAATTCAAATATAAAATTCAAATATAGTATTTGGGTTGTCGTAACGATGTTTTACACAACATCCGTTTTAACCCAAATAAGTGTAAACTTGTAAATATAATAAAGAATATTTCCTAAGTATAGAAATAAACGAGATCGGAAAAGAGATAAGTAATTGGAATATTTTCCAATTATAAATAGCATATATTTTCTAAAGTTTAGAAAATAAAGGAAGGCGATATTCAGAAATGTTTTCCAAATAACCTAAAAGGCCAATATGGTTATTGAAAATATTTGGTTAGCTAATATTGATAAAGAAATAGAGAAGTGATTTAACTAATGGAATATTAATTAAGGGCTCAGTAACATGTTCAAAAGGAAAATTTGTTTTTTGAAAAGAGTAAACTGTTTGAAAACTCCCAGGGAAAGACTGTTTGAATTAAAAACAAATTTAACTGAAATTTGTAAAAGAAAATTTGAATTAAAGTAAAGCCAGTTAAGTGGTAACTGTAGGTGAATTTGAATGATATCAAGACAAATTGGATTGTGATATTTAAATTGGAAGTGTAATATGATAATCAAGTTAAGAGTTGGTAATCGAGAAGAAACACGAGTGAAATGATATTTGGCTCAGATATAAGCGAATGGTTATGTTGTGGATAAAAGCAATTTAGAATTTGATTGGGATGACCCTTGTATCTGCTGAATTGATAACAGCTGGAAAGGATATGATGATATGCCGACAAAAGGTACAAGTTTATATTTCTATTGGATGTAAGATTTATGAGCCGAATTGGCAAGCCGCTTGGCTGTTTGATTTTCTTTTGGGTTGGAGATGGCCCAGAGAGGCGAGTGGTGGTTTGATCGATTGACCAGTACAAAGGAGGTGCTGGCGAATTTTTTTGAAGAGTTAAGGCATTAGGAAATTTTTAGGATTTTTGAAAATTTTCATTGATAAGAATTAATTAATAATTTAATTGAAATTAAATTGGTTTAGTGAAACCAGAGTTGGGAAGTGAACAAATATGTTCTAACCAGTCGATAGGGTCGTCCTCCACCTTTAAGCAATTTCGAGGACGAAATTATTTTAAGTGGGAAAGATTATAATGACCCGCATTGGCAGAGGTATTATAATTAATTTATTTAATTTTTGAAATGGTGGTTTAGAGAATTTAATGGTCGTGGAATTAAATAATGGTGAATATTTAATTAAAATAATAATTTAAATAATATATTTAATTTTGAAATAATCAGAATTGGCTGAAATGGCGATATGGTGTGAACTGGATCATTTGTAATATCTAATTCAGCTTGGAATTGAATTTGAATAACGAATATATTATATAAACGACAGTTTGAACGTAGGTTTATAATATAATTAAAATCGAGCTCGAAATGGCGCTGCAGTTCGTAAATTGGCGATTCGAACTTCAACTGGATGTACGGGATTCGGTTTAAGCCGGATTTCTGTGAAACAAGAAACGTGTGGAGCTGGTGGAGTATATCTTTCTAGTGGAAGAGAAAAATCAGGATTTCGTCATGTAGATTTTGAGATATGTTCAAATCAAATTTCAGAAAAGTCGCTGTGGAATTCATTTATAATTTATAAAGGAATTATTTATATTAAAAAAAAAAGAATTTCATTTTAAATCGAATATCGATTTAATCAGGATGTGAAGTATCGAGGTATAAATCCCAGTGGAGCTGTATGATATTCTGTTGTGAACATATACGATAATATTAATTTATTAATATTTTATTTAATTTTTTATTTAACTATATTTATATATTTAAATGGGTCATCAAGAGCTTTAAAAATAGCCACTTTTGCAAACGAAGTCGGAATTTGACGAAACCAGTTTCGTTGGGACCGTAATGCCAAACTCTAGCCGTATGTCCAGTTTCGTGATTTTTGGGTATCATGTGTGACCACACAAATTTTTAGAAGACAGAAACATATATAAAAAGATAAAAGAAAATATCTAAACAAAATATCTAGATATTTTGCCTTCCTACAAATACCCATACTTACTCCTGAAACCCAAAGTTTTCCATTTTCAAGTCAAACAGAAAAATCGGCCGCTCGTTCTCTTCATACAGTAAAAGGAAGGGAGGAATAAAAATCATAAGAAAATTCATCCAAATTTCTATAAATCAATTCCCATATGTATTTACGATCTCCTTGACCTCCTCTTCCATTCTGTGCGCTTCAAGTTGAACTCGACATCAGTATTTGGTTCATGGTTTTCGCTCAGCGGGTTTTAGGGTCACAGATTGTGGATGTTTGGGAGCATCGATCGAAATTCTGGTTGTGGATTTAGGGTCGGCATCCGATGTTGCACTCGTTTGAGTGTTGTTGTGGAGTTCGATCGCCTGAAAGTGACTGCGTCATTGTGGTTGGTTGCGTACAGGTCTGGCGACGGAAGGTGTGGGAGTGGTGCAAGTTGGACATTGATGGCTTGGGGATTGAAAGGAGATTGAGGGATGAAGTTCGGTTGCGTTCAGGTTGAGGTCGATGGAGTTAAGAGTGGAAATGGCGTGAGTAAATTGGTATGGGATTTCACTGAGTATTTGGGGAAGATGAAGACGGGTTTTTTGGGGGGGGGGAGGGTTCTCAAGTGCGGCAGTGGGCTTATACGAGTTGGGCCAAGGATTTATGAAAGGGTTGAGGCCAATGGATTTAAAATCCTAAGTTTTTATTTTTATTTAAAATGTATTAACTTGTTTATATCGTATCTAGTTCATACGGAACTGACATCGTGAACGGTCAGATGCGTTGAATTCGTATAGACGGACACTTCGCAAATGAAACTGATTGGAAGTCCATTGGAGCTCGTTACAATTTATGGCAAAATAAACTATTTGATTCAAATCAAATAACAGTTTATCGTTCTTTAACGATGAACTGCCAAAGTAAGTAAATCTCACTAACTCTGAACAGTTTATAATTTCATTTTGTATTTTTAGAACTGTTAGATATTGGATGATTGACGGTGTGTTGACTGTTTGATTGAACTGCTAGTCAGTTAGTTGAATTTCTATATTGATTCTGTTTAACAGAATATATCATATTGAAATGAAAGTGATGTTATATTATATTGTTTAACATCTGCGGATGCAGGAAGACAGGTTGGAGGAATCCAACTGGATTCCTCAACATTTATTTTACTGTTTTTCATATATTGTGATATATGATGTGTTATATAATCTATTATGGATTATGTGTGTTGGAATGATGTTAATCATTGTTATTCGATATTTTAAATATCATAAAAGACCCTGGGATGTAAAAAGAATTATTTCAATGTATATTGAAATAAAGGGATTTTATAAAATCAACAGATTTTATAAAAGGAAATATTTCGAAAGTAAAAAAAATGGAAAAATGTTTTTAAAACGAATAGAGTTTCATAAAAGGGAAATCATTTGTAAAGTGAAGAACTGTTACTAAATGTAAATCTTTATCAATAAATAGTTTAATCGAGTTAAAAGGAGTTAATCGATGTTAGTTTAATCGGAAAGGAGTTAATCGATGTTAGTTTAATTAAAAGGAATTAATCGATGTTAGTTTAATCGAAAAGGAGTTAATCGATGTTAGTTAAATCAGAAGGAGTTAATCGATGTTAGTTTAATCAAAAGGAGTTAATCGATGTTAGTTTAATCGGAAAGGAGTTAATCGATGTTAGTTAAATCAAAAGGAGTTAATCGATGTTAGTTTAATCAAAAGGAGTTAATCGATGTTAGTTTAATCAAAAGGTGTTAATCGTTGTTAGTTTAATCGGAAAGAGTTAATCGATGTTAGTTTAATCGAAAAGAGTTAATCGATGTTAGTTTAATCGGAAAGAGTTAATCGATGTTAGTTTAATCGGAAGGAGTTAATCGATGTTAGTTAAATCAAAATGAGTTAATCGAATATAATTTATTCGAATAGAAGCAAATGAGTTAATCGAATATAGTTTATTCGAAGAAAGTAAAATGAGTTAATCGAATATAGTTTATTCGAATAGAAAGTAAAAGGAGTTAATCAAATATAGTTTATTTGAATAGAAGCAAATGAGTTAATTGAATATAGTTTATTCGAGTAGAAAGTAAAAGGAGTTAATCGAATATAGTTTATTCGAATAGAAGCAAACGAGTTAATCGAATATAGTTTATTCGAAGAAAGTAAAAGGAGTTATCGAATATAGTTTATTCGAAAGGAGTTAAGTGAAATGAGTAAATCAATAGCGTTATCAAATAGAGTTAATCCAATAGTGTTAGTCCAATAGAGTTAATTGATAAGGGTTAATCGAATAGAGGTAGGTGAAAAGAGTCAATCGAATATAGTTATTCGAAGGAGGGTTAAGTAAGGAAGTTAGTAAAAGGAATATAAAGTGAACTTTGCCTATTTCAAAGTTAGAAACATTGTTCAGTTAAGGTCTGAGAGGTAGTTCTACCCCAAATTGATTGGCTTCGTTTTTAACTAAGGAATAGTTAAGTTTCAGCAGTAAAGGAAATGGTTTGAGTTGGCATAACGATGTTTGTTTAAACATCTGTCTAAGTCCAATGAAGAAGCTTTGGAAATGTTTTCCATATAAGAAACCAGAAATGTAACCTAATAAAGAAAACAAGAAATGGAAATGTTTTCCATTGTTAATAACGTATATTTTCCAAATTTAGAAAATAAGAAATATTGAATATAGGGAAACAGGAGATAAGTAAATTAATGAAATAAAGAGATAAATGTTGAATGATGTTTGATCGATATAAATTTCCATTTGGAAAGAATATCGTTGTTTGCACACCTGTTTTTATTCGATAGATAAATCACAGACTATCGAAGTTTGGACCATTTTAACGTTGTTAATATGGAGAGACCGGTTGGATTATTATACAAAGAACCACTCTGTATTGGCATAAGCATTGCGAATCATATATGCCAAAGGAAATTGAAGACGGAGTAATGCAAGGGCTATCCTGTTTACAGAATAGTGCCTTCGGTCCATCCTGTTCCTGGGTGACTTGTATGGACGGATGTCTGACAGAGTATTTCCAGACGATCACATATACTGATTTCTCCAACCGTACCAAGAGTGGGAGCGGAGAAGGAAACTTCTTTTAGCTAACACATAATGTATTGTTGAGGACGTCAATCGGTGATTTGATGGATTTGATGATGTGGCATTCAAAGTGAATCTGATGTGATGATAAAGCGTAGCTTCTAGCCTCATCAACCGGTAAATGACAGAAATCGGGCAGGCAGCATGGCTAAGTCGGTCGCACCGAAGTAGGGTGTATAATCACCTGATATAGAGTTTCATTTACTTCTAAAAATATATTGTTGATGTTGTCCCATTCGGGAAACGGTTGCTGATCCCAACCGTTGGTGATATACATTCGATACGCTCAAGCGAAATGAGTGGTCGGTCATGTGTGGCCGTGTGGTAAGATGTTCTTGTTGAATCCAGTGTATTCCTCTCTAGAGGTACACTAGCGAAAGGTGGTTCTGTACCTTGTCATAGTTGGAAACCCATTACCCAATACATGCTTGCAGTTTTGATTGTATACGATATATGTAGAACGTGAGATGAAAGCATTTCTTCTAGATGATTATTATATTGTGTTGATAGACATTATTATAATATCAAAAGGTTTTTGATATAAAGATAATTTGGATTCTCATAAGGGAAAAACCCGTTCCGTTATACGGCGTGGTCTTATGAGATATCGTTTAATTGTTTGAACTGTTTTAAACTATTTTACTCACACCAGTCCCATGACTGACCTGGAGTTTACTTGTTTGTTTCCCTAAACACTTGGGTGCCTAAATTTGTACGGCAATCAAGTAGTCGGGATTTTAGATATACTGGAAGAGCTTGGAGCAGGAGGCTTCAAGATCATATAGCTATAGTTATTTCCGCTGTGTTGTAAGTGCTGTACTTTGATAATGATATGTATATTCAAGTACAGATTTGTATTTCAAAATTATGTTATGAAATATATTTATTCGTTCCGCTGTGAGATTCGTGTTACTCTGATGTTGGGTTCTCCTTCTTCTTCTATTCTAAGTTTCTATCTTACCTTTTCTCACCCTCTAATTTCTTTCATTAATGACCGGTTTTTTTGATGTTTGGTTAGTCGTCATTGTGTTTATGTCGATAACTAAAGTCGTCAAAATCCCGGGTCAGTACATCATATTTATAAATTTAGTAAATATTTATCATTGGATAAATAGAATATATAAGTCAGGACTTATATAGACGAGTAAGAATCGATTTCAACATCAACATCTGAAACTGAATAAGGACGAAGAGTTAACCAGTTAGTGTTAATCAGTTAGAGTTAATCAGTTAGAGCTAATCAGTTAGAGTTAAACGATTATATCTAATCAGTTAGAGTTAAATCGAATATTAGTTTATTCGAAGAAAGAAGTTATCGAATATTAGTTTATTCGAAGAAAGGAGTTACATGAATATAGTAGATATTCGAAGTGAGTTAAATCGAATCAGAGATATTCGAAGTGAGTTAATCGAATCAAAGATATTCGAAGGGAGTTAATCGAATCTAGTGATTCGACAGGAGTTAAATCAAATATAGTTTATTCGAAGAAGAGAGATTATCAAATATATGTTATTTGGATATAAGTTATTCGAATAAGAGTTAATCCAGTAAGAGTTAAATAGAGTAAGAGTTAATGGAATAAGAGTGTATCTAGTAAGAGTTAAATAGAGTTAGAGTTAATCGAATAAGAGTTATTAGATTGGGGTTATTCGAATAAGAGTATAGAATAAGAGTCAACCAAATAGGAGTTGATAAATTAATTGTTCGTTATTTATTCAAGGTAGGAAATAAGAGTTAGATTAAAGTTATCATATTTCAGAAGCAGGAAATTATAACACCACTGTTATAATCAAATGATTTTGTAAAGGAGTTGGACTCGTAAATTATATCCGAAAGTTACGTAAGGAAGTGTTAAAGAGTTAAAAGATGAACTTACCCTATTTCGAGATTTGAAATGTTGTTCAGTTAAGGTCTGAGAGGTAGTTATACCCCAACTTGATTGACTTCGTTTTTAATTTAGAAATGGTTAAGGTTCGAGAGTGAAAGTGGTTAAGTGAATTTAGTAAATAAGTATAGTGGTTTGAGTTGTCGTCGCGATGTTGATTTAAACATCTGTTTAAATCCAAGTAAAGAAGATTTGGAAATGTTTTCCAAATAGAATCAGAAACGTAATCAAATATTGAAATTGGAAATATGAATTAGAAAAGGAAATGTTCATGTATAAGGAGTTAAGAAATGGAGTTAAGCTAAATCAGAAATTGACTGGAGACTTGTTAAGTTGAATGGTTTCCTAAGTGTCTATCTGATGTTGGTTTCGACCTTCGGGATTGGTACTTAGGGTATTGTTCTTATACTAGTTTACAATCAGAGACTGATAGTTGTAGAAGAATAGTGATACATGAATAAGTCATGGAAATGTTTTCCAGTGTTAATGTATATATTCTAAACATAGAAAATAAGGAAATATGAATATATATATATATATATATATATATATATGATTGATGATTGATTGATAGAATTTCCATCTGGAAATAATATTGTTGTTTGCACACGTATTTTTCTTTGATAATTAACTCACCGACTATCGATGTTTTTGACCATTTTACGTTGTAAATATGGAGAGACCGATTGGATTACTATCCAAAGAACCACCGTGTATTGGCATAAGCGTTGCGAATCAAGTATGTTGAGTACAGTGAAGACGGAGTTTATGCAAGGGCTGTTGTATAAGTCTTAGATAACAGTGCCTAAGAGGGATGTACTGAATAGTGCCTTCGGTTTGTCCTGTCCCAAGACAACTTGTATGGAAGAAGGTCTGACAGAGTATATCCAATAAATCACGTAAGTTGATCTCCTCAAACGTATTCACGTTTGGTTGCGGAGGAATTCGTTTCTCTTAGCTGTATACCCGTGTTATTTTTGGATAAATCAATTTGTGATTTGGCGGGTATGACGATGTGGCATTCTAAGTAAATGAAGATACGATATGTAAAAAGATAAGCGTAGCTTCTAGCCTCACAACCGGGAAATGACAAAAATCGGGCAGGCAACATGGCTATGTAGGTCGCACCTATTAGTGTATATAATCTCCTGATCTAGAGTTTCATTTACTTCTATAAAATCTATTGTCGATGCTGTCCCATTCGGGAAATGGTTGCTGATCCCAACCGTTGGTGATATACATTCGATACACTCAAGCGAAATGAGTGGTCAGTCATGTGTGGCCGGGTTGCAAGATGTTCTTGTTGAACCTAGTGTATTCCTTTCTAGAGGTACACTAGCGAAAGGTGGTTCCATACCTTGTCATAGTTGGAAATCCATTACCTAATACGTGCTTGCGGTTTTGATTGTATACTATATATGTAGAACGTGAGATGAAAGTGTTTCTGTTAGATGATTATTATATTGTTGTTGATAGACATTATTATAATATCAAAAGGTTTTTGATATAAAGATTTTTAGATTCTCATTAGGGAAAAACCCGTTCCGTTATACGACATGGTCTTATGAGATATCGTTTAATGGCTCAAACTATTTTAAACTATTTTACTCATACCAGTCCCATGACTGGCCCAGAGTTTATTTTGTTTTGTTTTGTTTCCCTAAACTCTTGGGTGCCCAATTTTGTATAGGCAGTCAAGTAGTCAGGATTTTATAGATATACTTGAAGAGCTGGAGCAGAAGGCTTCAGGATTTTATATAGCTATTGTTATTCCGCTATGTTGTAAGTGCTGTACTTGGTAATTATATGTATATTCAAGTACAATCTTTTATTTCAATCTTATGTTATATGTTATTCATTCCGCTGTGAGGTTCGTGTTACTCTGATGTTGTGTTCTTCTTCTTCTATTCTAAGTTTCTATCTTATCTATCCTCACCCTCTAACTTCTTTCATTAATCATCCGTTATTTTTGACTCTTGATGTTTGATATGTGTTGTATATCGGATAATCAAGGTCGCAAAATTTCCGGGTCGTTACACTGGGCATCTCTTTTTAATATCCCATGCTTTAGACATATTCAGATGAGTGTATCATCATCGATCGTCGATTCAACAGGATCTTTGGGTAACCCCAATATAGTGGCAGTTTCAAACACGTCGGGAGCACGATCATCTCCTATCTCTCCTTCCTCTTCCTCACCAAGAGAAACTTTACCCCCGGAAGATACTTCACTATTATGCGCTTCCATTTCATAATTTGGGCCCTCATCATCCCATTCAGGGTATGAGGATGTAATGAACTGGGATTTTCGACTCCGAAAATCAACACCAAACTACCATGTTAACCTTTCAGACATTGAACATTCCAGATCATTAATAGAAAGAAGTTAGAGGGTGAGAATAGATAAGATAGAAAATTAGAATAGAAGAAGAAGAAGATCACTACAGAACAGAATCAGAGTAACACGAATCTCACAACGGAACGAATAAAATATAATACATAACATAGCTTTGAAATAAACAGTATACAATAACATTATCAGAGTACAATGCTTAAACACAGCGGAAATAACTATAGCTATATAACCCTGAAGCCTCCTGCTTCAAGCTCCTCCACGTATATCTGTAAAGACGTAAACTACTTGACTGCCCGTACAAATTTGGGCACCCAAAAGTTTAGGGAAAACAAAACAAAATAACTCTGGGTCAGTCATGGGACTGGTGTGAGTAAACTCAAATCATCGGTTTAACTTTTCAAAATCCTTTTCAAAAGAAAAGATAATCGTAAGACCCATCCACACATAAACATGGATGGTTTTTACCTTACAATAACACAAAACAGTCTTGGAAATCAATATTCTTCTGATATTATAATAATGTCTAATCACAAGTAATTAACAATCCATCAAAACTCTTGCATCTCATGTTCCACATATATAGTATACAAGCAAAACTGCGGGCGCTTATAGGTGGTTGGATTCCAACTATGACAAGGTATGGGACCACCCGCCGATAGTGTATCTATAGAGACGAATACACTGGGTTCAACAAGAACGTCTTGCAACCCGGCCCACACATGACCGATCACTCATTTCACTTGAGTGTATTGAATGTATATCACCAACGACTGTGAGCTACCCACCGTTTCCCAAAAAGGGACAACATCGAACATAGATAAAGAATGAAATGGATTTTCTCTTGATAGGTGATATACGCCCTAATGGGAGTGACCCACTTAGCCATGCTGCCTGCCCGATTTCTGTCATTTCCCGGTTGATGAGGCTTGAGGTCATAACGTGGCTTTGATAGATCATACATTCATTTACTTTGAATGCCACATCGTCATACCCGCCAAATCACAAATTGATTTCCTCAAAAATACCACAGGAATAAAGCTAAGAGAAATGAATTCCTCCACCACCAAACTAAGTACGTTTGAAGAGATCAACTTACGCGATCCGTTAGATATACTCTGTCAGACATTGGTCCATTCACGTTGTCCTGGGACTGGACAAACCGAAAGCACTATTCTGTAAACAGGATAGCCCTTGCATAACTCCATCTTCCATATTTGATCGCAACGCTAACGTCCATACAGAGTGGTTTTCAGATAATATATCTGATCCCGGTCTTTCCGTATTGACAACGGAAAAATGGTCAAAACTTCGATAGTCGGTGATGTAACTATCAAAGAAAAATAGGTGTACAACCAACGATATTCTTTCCAAATGGAAACTCTATCGATCAATCAACATTCCACATTTATCTCCTTTTTTAATTTATCATTAATTTATCCATTTCCCATTTCTATATACTCAACATTTCTTTTCTTCTAAATTTAGGAAATATACGTCATCAAACATTGGAAAACATTTCCATCTCTGTTTCACGTATCACTGTCATTCCAGTATTCCTTCTCATTTACAGTTCATTTTCTATGATTAGAAAATATTTCTGATTATGTTTGGAAAATGTTTCCAAAATTTATTCATTTGTTTAACAGATGTTTAAATAAAACATCACTAAGCCAATTTAAACCATTACGCTCATTAACTAAATTCACTTAATCAATCTTCACTATCGAACCTTACCCATCCCTTAGTTAAAAACGAAGTCAATCAAGTTAGGGTATAATTACCTCTCAGACCTTAACTGAACAACATTTCTAACCTCGAAATAGACAAAGTTCACCTTTTAAACCTTTAACACTTCCTTACGTAACTCGGATTCTATTTATGAATCCCCTTCTTTACTTTAAAACATTGATTTAATTATAGCGTTATAATTCCTTTCTTCTTGAATATCCCACTTCAAAATTTAACTTTTATTCCTTAATTTAACTAAATAACTAAACAACTAATCTATTAATAAATAAGTAAATCTTGATTTAACCGGAAAGTAAATATTACTTTCCCGAATTCGAGATAATCGAATTCGGTGCATAATTCTCTTTTTCAAATAATCTCTATTCGATAGCTCCTTTTCGAATAAACTATATTCGATAACTCTTTCTTCGAATAACTATATTCTATAATCTCTCTTCGAATGATTTACATTCGATTAGCTTTCTACGAATGATTTACATTCGATAACTCTCCTTTCGAATAAACTATATTGAATTAACTCCTTTGAATTAACTCATTTTGACTAAATCAACTTGATTAACTTCCTTGATTAACTCAATTTATTTAACTCAAATTATTTAACTCCTATCTGATAACTAATACTCGATTAATTTATATTCGAATAACTATGTCTGTTTTAATTTAATGGCTAATATTCAATTTAACACCATTCGCTTGACCCTAGATCGCAATGATCACAATGGTTACGCCTGAGTCCCTCAGGAAACATCCGACCGCCGTAGGCTATCTATAGCCCTGCGAATTACACTAGCAGACGTATGAAATGGCAACTCATCCTGAATGACTATTTTTGACTAACTCTATCTCAAATAACTATATTCGATCAACTCTAATTGAATAACTAATATTCAATTAATTCTAATTCGATTAACTTTATCTAATTAACTCTAACTGATTAACTCTAACTGATTAACTCTAACTGATTAATTCTAACTGATTAACTCTAACTTATTTACTCCTTTGATTAACTCTACGTTTATTCAGTTTCATATATCGATGTTGAAATCGATTCTTACTTCTCTATATAAGTCCTGACTTATATATTCTATTTATCCAATGATAAACATTTCATTTAATTTATAAAATATTATTTATAAATTATCCCTCTCAATCTATCGGTCAGAATAGATTCTATTTAAAACTTTACTTTAAATCCATAACACGTTATACCCGTATGCAAAGCATGGGTTTAAATCTTTCAAAAATAAAATTCTCCTTTTATACAATTCTAGTGACTTTTTCAAATATTCCCTTTTATAATCTATTTATTTACAAAATAAATCCCTTTTTGATAACTATATTTATTTTGTAAAATATTCTCTATTTATATAAAATCCATTGATTTTATAAGTAATTCCTTTTATAATCTAACTATTTTCTTTTTCTATTTACTTTACACGCGTTTCCCCTTTCTATTCTATTTATTTTTCAAACAAATATACCTTTTCAATTCTATTTATAAATAGTTTACAAATATTTCTTTCCAATTCTATCTATTTGATTAACAAATAAATATCCCTTTTAAATCTATTTATTTTCTAAATAAAGAGTTTTCTTTTTATAAAATCTTTTAATTTTATAAATATTTCTTTTCCAATATAACATCGAAAAATTTCTTTTTAACATTCCAGTATCCCTTATGGTATTTAACTTACCATATAACAATGATCGGTATCATTCAACCATACGAAATCAACAACAGATTTCATATCACATCATATAACACAATATATGAAAATAGTAAAATAAATGTTGAGGAACCGAGTTGGGTCCCTCCGACCTGTTTCCCTGCATCCACATATGTTAATCCACATAAATAACACGAATATGAAATATTCTGATAAATAGAATCAGTATTCGATTAACGATATATATATATATATATCGCTATCTATATTTTCAATCAACTAACTAGCAGTTTAACCAAACAGCCAACACTCAGCAAACGACCATTATTTATCAGTTATAAAAATACGTTATAAAAATATAACTGAGAAGAGTTAGTGAGTTTTGCTCACCTTTCGCGTTAACCGTTAAATAACGATTTGCGTTAGTTGATTCTGATCAGAAAATTTATTTTGCTATAAATTGTAACAAGCTCGGATTCACTCCCAGTCAACTCCATTGTGTAGCCACTATCCCCACGATCCCAACGGATCTTGGTTTGCTGAATTTCGATATCGTATGAACAAGTTATCATCATTTTAGTCAATACATTATTTTAAAATTTAAAATAATCTCAAATATATATATAAATGGGCTTAACTTCCTTTCTCCGGCCCAACAACACTTCACACTCAACCCGTTCTGAAGCTTCTTCCCCAAACTGTTTCATGTTTCCAGTATTCAGTTCGAACACTACTCCTACCCATTTTCCGCACCACCAATCCCCATTTCTTCATATTTCCACAAATCGAATCCACCACTCTCATCTCCTTCAAAAACCCTTCTCCCCAATACCAACAAAAATCAAACTCGATGCCCCCCTTTTTTGTTCCGTTCGAACAACCAAGCACGGCTACAGTGAACTGGCGAACCATTTCAGCATCGAACCTCTCCATATTCTGCAAACATGTCCCAATTCCAACCACAAACCTCATAGCAATCTCATATCCAATCAATACCACATCAAAACCCATAAAAGTCAAACCCTAGTCTCACGCTCCAAACAGTCGAACTCCAGGATAGTGCGCCGAGCTTCACAATTTTCATATCAGAATAAAGCTCTTCTGACGGTGGAAACACACACATATATATATATTTTAGAATTAATATGTAATAACCCGGAAATCTGGGCCAGTTTAAAATTTTTATTTTGGCAATTTTAGCGAATTTTGATTATTTAAAATGAATTATTTTAAATAATATCGACGAGAAATTTATTTTGAATATAATTCGAACATATATATTATATAGATCGTCGTTAGAATATAAATAATTATTTATAATTATAAAAGGAATTGAAAATGGCGCGGTAGTTCGATAATTCGATTTCAAACTTCAAATGGATGTGCAGGATTCAAAATAAACCGGATTTTAGTGAAACCAAAAATAATGGAATCTAATTGTGAATATCTTTCCAACGAATCCGAAAAATCAAAATTTCATAGCGGGAATCAAAAGATATGTCCAGTTGAAATTTCTGAATAATCGTTATGGAATTCAGGCCCTTAAAAATGGAAATTTTGCAAACGACCTCGGATTTCGACGAAACCACTTTTGTTGGATCCGCGATGTCAAATTATTGCTAGGTTTCAAATTTCATAATTGTTCGAATCAATATGTGAGCATGGCAAAGGAAAACGTGTTTGACCAGTTTCAATTGATTTTAATCGACTGGAAAATGGCCATTTTTCAGACGATCTCAGAATTTGATGAAATTAGTTTTGTTAGGACCGTATCGTCAATACGAAGCTAGAAAATATTTTTTGTTTTTGAATTTTTCGAGTTAGTATGCGGCCCCCATAAATTGAAATGCGCGTTCAAATTCAATATATAGAGTTATATGTTGATTTTGAAGAAAACTGATCGAAACGGCCAAACTGGCTTACGAAACTTATCCCATTATGTTCGGAATGGGGGTAAAACGCTAAGGACGATAGTTGGTGGGTTCGATTTGGGATTCGAAAGAAAATTCAACTTAAAGGGGATAATAAAATTAATTAAATAATTATATATCTCCTTTGCAAATACCCCCCCTCCATTATTTTCTCCTATCAGAAAAACTCAACGCGATAAATCAAAAATTGCTCCTCGACATCGCCGCCCCGTCGCCCTCCCTTCCTGCCACCGTCGCGCCCTTCCAGGTGGCCGCCGCCGCCACTAAACCCTAACCCTCCTCGCCCCATCGCGCCGTTCGATGCCAAGTAGCCCCAAAAACCCGTGCATCCCTTCACCATCGAGAGACAACCCCCACCGCCGCCCTCCATCGCGCTGACCTCCGCTTGCCGCCTCCACCTCCCCATCCGCACGCGCCTCCGATGATTCCCCCCCTACTCGCGCTTCTCTCCTCTCCTCCCGTGCCTCCTTTAGCCAAGCCCACGCCCAAAAAAACCCGACAGCCCCAAAACCCACCCACCGAAGCTCCACCACCCACCTGAGCGCCGCCTGAAGACCGCGACTACTCCTCCTCCTCCGGCTGTGGGACACCCCCCTTGCGCTGAAAACCAGTGAGTCTTTTTTTTATTTAGTAAAAGTATTTTTTTATTTTTTTATTATTATTATGAATTCTCTTATGAAGTGGTTTAAGAAGGAATTGGATTTTTATTTTTATAAAAAAAGCTATGAATTTTTATATAGTTTAATTATATAAAAATTCGATTTTTAGTAAGGGAAAATCCGATTTTTATATGCATAGATTAGAAAATAAAAATACGATTTTTATAGAAGTTAAATGATTTGATTTTGAAAATTTAAAGATTAGATTTTTGAAATTAGAAAAGAAGAGATTTTGAGATACGAAAAATATGAACTTTATTTTTATCATGAAGGAATGAAAATAAAAATTCGAATTTTCTATATTGAATAGCGAAGTAAAAATTCAATGTTTCTATATTGAATAGCGAAGTTAAAATTCGATTTTTCTATATTGAATAGCGAAGTAAAAAATTCGATTTTTCTATATTGAATAGCGAAGTAAAAATTCGATTTTTCTATGTTGAATAGCGAAGTAAAAATTCGATTTTTCTATATTTAATAGCGAAGTAAAAATTCGATTTTTCTATATTGAATAGCGAAGTAAAAATTCGATTTTTCTATATTGAATAGCGAAGTAAAAATTCGATTTATATATATTGAATAGCAAAGTAAAAATTCGATTTTATATATTGAATAGCAAAGTAAAAGTTCGATTTTTATATATTGAACAGCGAAGTAAAAATTTGATTTTTTATATGTAGTGAATACGGATGATGAAAGTGATAAAAGAAGAAACGACAGAGATTTTCTACATAAGAAGAGTCGAGATGTTTGGATTAGCTATCAGTGAGAATTTCCCACCTTTAAATTTTGTTTTCTAGTTAAAATATATACTAGGATGCAGACGGTGTTTAGTAGCATCCGACACCCGTCGTCCACAGACCATGTACGGCTTGTATGCTTGTTTGTTTGATTTTGATGTGTAGTTGATTGTGTGATGTGATGTGATGTGAAATGAAATAAAATATTTATATAGGTAAAAATACTTTATAGTTAAAAATAGAATTTTTAACGTGTATATGAAATGAAATAAATAAATATAAGCAAATCAGACGATTTGTTTATATACACACATTTGACTGATTTGATTAGGAAGATTGATTTTACACATCGCCCAACTGCACAAATAAAATCCGTGTTTGATTGTTTGAAACCCCACACGGGTATTGGGATGATATTTGACGTACACTAATCCCGATTGTTTAGTTGTATGTCGATCGATTGATTGACAGGCTGTTATAAGCGTTGAATATTTATATTTGATGCTTATACAGTGTAGAATGCACTTTGGATGATGGTTGATTATTCATCGTTGTTATTGTATACATGTGTTGTAGAAAATCCATATAATTAACATTATATGGTAATTGATTGGGCCTCATTCCATATTTGAAAAAGAAATATTTGAAATAGAAATATTTGCAAAAGAAATATTTGAAATAGAAATATTTGAAATAGAATATTTGAAAATAAAAATATATGAAGCCATGTTGATTAGATTGACGCCATTTTGACGTGAACGATATTTATATCGATTTTATTCATTTTATAACGAATATCGAAAGTGATTTCAAAATCTGATATTTTGAATAGAAATGAATTCGAATTGAAATTGAATATAAATGAATTCGAATTGAAATTGAATATAAATGAATTCAAATGGAAATTGAATATAAATGAATTCAAATTGAAATCAATTTGAAATGAATTTAAAACGAATTTATATTGGAATATTCAATTTTGATTTGAAATTGAATATGAAGTTGAAACCGTTTTGAAAATGAATTTAAAACGATTTATAAAGCACGTTTTGAATTGAAATCGACGAAGTATATATTATATATATTATATATATTATATATATATAATATAATGGCCTGAATAGAACGCGCCGCGCCGCGGCAGTACGCGAATTTCGACCATTGACTTCGAATGGATATTGCGAGAGAACCGACCGTCGGATTCTCCTAAAACCGGAACCGTTGGGTCGTATCAAAAAGAGCTTTCTAACGAATATTAGAAATTTGAAATCTAACGGTTGGCTTTGGAATTATGTCCAAATCAAATTTGGAAAAGGTCGCTGTAAGTGCAGTTCAATGGCCGTTGATGGAAATCGACTGTACGGGCCTTGATAAAATTATTAAAAATATTAATAATTAGTGTAAAATCATGAGAAATGATTTGTGAAGAATTGGGATGAAAAACTCCATATTTGAAAAGATAAAAATAGATTTTTATCGAAATGAACTAGTTTTGAACTAGAATAGTAATTTATTTATTTTTAAAATAAATAAAGTGAGTTTGAAATGGTTTTGAAATATAACCAGAATTTCCAATAATTGAATTGGAATGGATTTGAATCAAAATTGTCTTTGGAATATTTCGATGTTGGATTTCCTGATTATACAGATGTTGTTATGGAAATTTGAAAGATATATATATATATATATATATATATATATATATATATATATATATATATATATCGTTATTTCCAATACAATATTTGTTGGTCGTAGAATTTGATATTGAATATAAGCCGATATATTATCTATTCAGAGCCTTGTATTTAATATCAAATGTGACTTGGGTTTGTCGTGAATGGTGTCTTTATTAACACTGTTCTTGAACCCAGTTGAGAAAAGATTAAATCTTTTATTTAGATTTAATGAAGTGTACCAATTAAATAATATTTAATTGGAATTGAATTGATATTGATTTTTGGGTTTATCGTGAACAGTGTTTTAAATAACACTTGTTCTTTGACCCGATAATTGATCGAAAGTGATTTTGGGTTTATCATGAACCGTGTTTTAAATTACACTGATTCTTTAACCCAGTCACAGATTAAAACTAAGTGGAGTTTTAATGAATCTTTAATTAGATTGAAAAGATCGAGAATGGAGTATCGCCAGTTTTACTCCAGGCGATAGTTAAATCTTTAATTAGATTTGAACGTGAAATGGTAATTGAATTTACCGATAGCACTGTGGTGTTAGATATGAAGTATGACCAGTTTTACTTCATGGGGTGAATAGGTTGGGATTGGGAAATAAAATAAATGATTACTTCGGTGTGGTTCGCTAATCCCAACTAGTTTGAATTGATATTCAAAGGAGATTAAAGAATAAATTTAAAGAATTTATCTTTGATAAAATTAATGGGAACCTTTCCCAAAATATATGAATATTTGAATAAAAGAATATTCTGAATTGGAATGAGGCGTATGTTGTGTTTGTGTAACACTTATTTAAAATATAAGCGAGTTATTCGGGAAGACCGGGTTTATCCCATTCTGAATAACTAATTCGACGTGGTTCGAAGATGAAGACGTTGGTTGAAGACCGGAAGTATTCACGTTGTTTGGGTGATTACTAATGATCTTGATTGGGCCGTACACCCAAGAGGAGGGAATCAGTTAGTGATCGTCCAGACGTACTTGGAGATCGATGGATATGCGGGGTAGTAGGTGCCTCCGGTTTCGTTCAGACCTAGAACGGACTTTTAAATGGACTGTGTGTCAGACATTGGATTTTAGTCTGTGTGATTGATTTCTATTAAATATATATCTGTTTGGCGGCGGAGAATTTATTCTCTTGCTTAACGCCCTTCTCTGAGATGTACGAGCTCAGGGGTTATATACTGATGGATATCAAACGCATAGAGTGAATTGCCTATGTGGCATGCCTAAGTGGCAATTGATCAAGGGTTCTGTTGAAAAGCAAAGTATTGTGGTTGATGATCGAAGCAAGACCTGGGTGGCGTAGCTTTGTGTGACGTTGATTCACGTGCTTCACACCCGGTATGAACCAAAAACGGGAGAAGGACTTCAGGGAGGACATGCGTTTCTTTCTAGTTAGAAGTGGCGTCAGTGGTTTTACACGCCCTGACGAGTTTGACTTATGTGGTTGTTGCTGTTGCGAGGCGCCTCGGTTTGATCGGACGATCCGGGTCCGATGGAGTCATTCGTTGGCTCATTTACGCCCCATAGGGCGGGGGAACGCATGTTCAGGGTTTAAGTTTAATCCACATCGGTGGATCGGCCCTGTCGCTCCAAGGTCACTCGAGCTCTGACCTGAGGCTCGGGCTAGAGAGTCTCGAATCGGTTGAGGACTATCTTTTGCCTTGGTTCATATATGGAAATCCAATTTCCAAATACGTGACATTTGCGGTTTTATTTGTAGAGCCTAGTATGGCGACATGATATATGGTACCCATGACGTCTATGATTGATACTTATGATTCGAAGTTGTTTTATACACTATGCACTTATAATAGTATCAAATGATTTGTTTTGAACGTATCAAGCATTCTTGGCTATTATAAGGGAAAACCCTATCCCCCGGCTTGCGTTGCATTGTGTGATAGGACCTGGGTCTTATAATAGCTGCATTTTTCTTTATTTAGCATTGCGCTATTTGTTTTATGCACTGGTGTTCTTGGGAGGAAACCCGTTCCGTGTTATACGGCGTGGTCCTTTGATTCACCTAACTTTAAAAATAAAGATTAATAATTGTTTTAGTTCTCACACCAGTCCCATGACTGACCTGGAGTTTATTGTTTTAAGCTAAACTCTGGGTGCCCTTATTTTCGACACGGGCAGCTAGTAGTTTTGGTTTTGCAGATTTATATTCATAGGATCCTGGTTTACAGCTGGAACGATATCCGGAAAGCTTTATATCCGTATATCCCCTTCAGTTGTGTATTGTATTATTTTCCGCGGCTATGTAATTTATTGTAATCTCTGATATTCTATGTAATATTTATTTATACTCTGTATATTCTTGTATTCTGATGGAATTGTTGTAATATACAATGAAATGTTCTCCCGTCTGCGTTCTATTTTGTCGTGTTCACAAAACAATTCGTTCTTTCTCTTCTCTTCAGAGACCGGGGAAGTTCGGGTCGTTTCAGCGTGGTATCAGAGCTTTGGTTTACAAAGCTCAGAGAACAAGGCACATTAGAACCATACGAAAGAATTCATCAGATACTGGATTAGTAATATCCAACGGGAATGACTCGTTAGAGATGGGATCAGTAGTATCCTAGAACGAGTGTGAAGAGTATATTTTTAAAATGAAAACCAATTTTGTTTTGAAATTTAAACCATTTCATACGTATTTGAATATTTATTCTATATTGAATTTGGGCAATCCAATATATAAAGATTTTGCATATGCGTCTTGCAAACATGTATTCGAAGTTTTAATATACTGGATAGTTATAGAATCACACTCTAGTGCCCGGGGATAATTTTGGTGATGGGGCACCATCGCCAGTATTTATTTTCGAGTTTCGAAAGTGAGATTTCTATATATTTCCAATTGACTGGTGTGAGAACCGAAAATAGATAGGGCTTATTGTTGTGATATGACATCAAAAATCAAATTTTTGACTATGTATCAAAGTTATGAATTTCAAATGCTAATCAACTAATTGATTGATGGTTGTGTTGTTGATTATTGGTTGGTTTATTAAAATTTGTACCATATAGCCCAATTGAACCAAATAGTGAATTGTATTGAAATTTGGTCGCATTTGCTTGCATATACATGTACTTACATTGAACAGGTCTTAGCAAAGAGGCTACAGCAGAAGAATAAAATTTGTTTGCCCGACAAATAGGTACATGTTTACAATAATTTACTATTTTGTTTGGGTGATGATGATTTTATGAGCCGATTGGCTAGCCGCTTGGCTTTTTCTTTTTGAGATCAGAGGGCCTGTATGGCAATTTCGGGATTTTCCCATGCTCCCAGTGCAGGGGAGGTTATGTCGAAATTTTTCGAAAATTTAGGGTGTTAGCCAAATTTTTGAAAAATTTGAAAAGTTCTTAGAAACTGAAAAGTTGAAGAACTTAAGCCGTAATCAAAACAATGAAAGTTGAGTTGGTATTTAAAATAACTTTCGGCTTCGTTCCTTTTCGGGGACGAAAAGTTTTAAGTGGGGGAGATTGTAATAACCCGAAAATCTGGGCCAGTTTAAAATTTTTATTTTGGCAATTTTAGCGAATTTTGATTATTTACAATGAATTATTTTAAATAATATCGACGAGAAATTTATTTTGAATATAATTCGAACGTATATATTATATAGATGGTCGTTAGAATATAAATAATTATTTATAATTATAAAAGGAATTGAAAATGGCGCGGTAGTTCAATAATTCGATTTCAAACTTCAAATGGATGTGCAGGATTCAAAATAAACCGGATTTTAGTGAAACCAAAAATAATGGAATCTAATTGTGAATATCTTTCCAACGAATCCGAAAAATCAAAATTTCATAGCGGGAATCAAAAGATATGTCCAGTTGAAATTTCTGAATAATCGCCATGGAATTCAGGCCCTTAAAAATGGAAATTTTGCAAATGATCTCGGATTTCGACGAAACCACTTTTGTTGGATCCGCGATGTCAAATTATTGCTAGGTTTCAAATTTCATAATTTTTTGAATCAATATGTGAGCGTGGCAAAGGAAAACACGTTTGACCAGTTTCAGTTGATTTTAATCGACTGGAAAATGGCCATTTTTCAGACCGTCTCAGAATTCGATGAAATTAGTTTTGTTAGGACCGTATCGTCAATACGAAGCTAGAAAATATTTTTTTTGAATTTTTCGAGTTAGTATGTGGCCCCGGTAAATTGAAATGCGCGTTCAAATTCAATATATAGAGTTATATGTTGATTTTGAAGAAAACTGATCGAAATGGCCAAACTGGCTTACGAAACATATCCCATTGTGTTCGGAATGGGGGTAAAACGCTAGGGACGACAGTCGGTGGGTTTGATTTGGGATTCGAAAGAAAAGTCAACTTAAAGGGGATAATAAAATTAATTAAATAATTATATATCTCCTTTGCAAATACCCCACCCTCCATTATTTTCTCCAATCAAAAAAACCCAACGCGATAAATCAAAAATGGCTCCTCGACATCGCCGCCCCGTCACCCTCCCTTCCTGCCACCGTCGCACCCTTCCAAGTGGCCGCCGCCGCCACTAAACCCTAACCCTCCTCGCCCCATCGCGCCGTCCGATGCCAGGTAGCCCCAAAAACCCGTGCATCCCTTCACCATCGAGAGACAACCCCCACCGCCGCCCTCCATCGCGCTGACTTCTGCCTGCCGCCTCCACCTCCTCATCTGCACGCGCCTCCGATGATTCCCCCCACTCACGCTTCTCTCCTCTCCTCCCGTGCCTCCTTTAGCCAAGCCCATGCACAAAAAAACCCGACAGCCGCAAAACCCACCCACCGAAGCTCCACCACCCACTTGAGCGCCGCTTGAAGACCGCGACTGCTCCTCCTCCTCCGGCTGTGATACACCCCCCTTGCGCTGAAAACCAGTGAGTCTTTTTTTATTTAGTAAAAGCATTTTTTTTATTTATTATTATTATTATTATTATGAATTCTCTTATGAAGTAGTTTAAGAAGGAATTGGATTTTTATTTTTATAAAAAAGCTATGAATTTTTATATAGTTTAATTATATAAAAATTTGATTTTTAGTAAGGGAAAATCCGATTTTTATATGCATAGATTTGAAAATAAAAATACGATTTTTATAGAAGTTAAAGGATTTGATTTTGAAAATTTAAAGATTAGATTTTTGAAATTAGAAAAGAAGAGATTTAGAGATATGAAAAATATGAACTTTATTTTTATCATGAAGGAATGAAAATAAAAATTCGAATTTTCTATATTGAATAGCGAAGTAAAAATTCGATTTTTCTATATTGAATAGCGAAGTAAAAAATTCGATTTTTCTATATTGAATAGCGAAGTAAAAATTCGATTTTTCTATATTGAATAGCGAAGTAAAAATTCGATTTTTCTATATTTAATAGCGAAGTAAAAATTCGATTTTTCTATATTTAATAGCGAAGTAAAAATTCGATTTTTCTATGTTGAATAGCGAAGTAAAAATTCGATTTTTCTATATTGAATAGCGAAGTAAAAATTCGATTTTTCTATATTGAATAGCGAAGTAAAAATTCGATTTTTCTATATTGAATAGCGAAGTAAAAATTCGATTTTTCTATATTGAATAGCGAAGTAAAAATTCGATTTTTCTATATTGAATAGCGAAGTGAAAATTCGATTTTTATATATTGAATAGCGAAGTAAAAATTCGATTTTTATATATTGAATAGCAAAGTAAAAGTTCGATTTTTATATATTGAATAGCGAAGTAAAAATTTGATTTTTTATATGTAGTGAATACGGATGACGAAAGTGATGAAAGAAGAAACTGCGGAGATTTTCTACATAATAAGAGTCGAGATGTTTGGATTAGCTATCAGTGAGAATTTCCCACCTTTAAATTTTGTTTTCTTGTTAAAATATATATTAGGATGCAGACGGTGTTTAGTAACACCCGACACCCGTCATCCACAGAACATGGACGGCTTGTATGCTTGTTTGTTTGATTTTGATGTGTAGTTGATTGTGTGATGTGATGTGAAATAAAATAAAATATTTATATAGGTAAAAATATTTTATAGTTAAAAATAGAATTTTTAACGTGTATATGAAATGAAATAAATAAATACAAGCAAATCGGACGATTTGTTTATATACACACATTTGACTGATATTGATTGGGACGATAAATTTTCACATCGCCCAACTGCACAAATAAAATCCATGTTTGATTGTTTGAAACCCCACACGGGTATTGGGATGATATTTGACGTACACTAATCCCGATTGTTTAGTTGTATGTCGATCGATTGATTGACAGGCTGTTATAAGCGTTGAATATTTATATTTGATGCTTATACAGTGTAGAATGCACTTTGGATGATGGTTGATTATTCGTCGTTATTATTGTATTCATGTGTTGTAGAAAATCCATATAATTAACATTATATGGTAATTGATTGGGCCTCATTCCATATTTGAATAAGAAATATTTGAAATAGAAATATTTGCAAAAGAAATATTTGAAATAGAAATATTTGAAATAGAATATTTGAAAATAAAAATATATGAAGCCGTGTTGATTAGATTGACACCATTTTGACGTGAACGATATTTATATCGATTTTATTCATTTTATAACGAATATCGAAAGTGATTTCAAAATCTGATATTTTGAATAGAAATGAATTCGAATTGAAATTGAATATAAATGAATTCGAATTGAAATTGAATATAAATGAATTCGAATTGAAATTGAATATAAATGAATTCGAATTGAAATTTAATATAAATGAATTCAAATTGAAATTGAATATAAATGAATTCGAATGGAAATTGAATATAAATGAATTCGAATTGAAATCAATTTGAAATGAATTTGAAACGAATTTATATTGGAATATTCAATTTTGATTTGAAATTGAATATGAAGTTGAAACCGTTTTGAAAATGAATTTAAAACGATTTACAAAGCACGTTTTGAATTGAAATCGACGAAGTATATATTAGATATATTATATATATTATATAATGGCCTGAATAGAACGCGCCACGGCAGTTCGCGAATTTCGACCATTGACTTCGAATGGATATTGCGGGAGATCCGACCGTCAGATTCTCCTAAAACCAGAACCGTTGGGTTCGTATCGAAAAGGGCTTTCTAACAAGTATTAGAAATTTGAAATCTAACGGTTGGATTTGGAATTATGTCCAAATCAAATTTGGAAAAGGTCGTTGTAAGTGCAGTTCGATGGCCGTCGATGGAAATCGACTGTACGGGCCTTGATAAAATTATTAAAAATATTAATAATTAGTGTAAAATCATGAGAAATGATTTGTGAAGAATTGGGATGAAAAACTCCATATTTGAAAAGATAAAAATAGATTTTTATCGAAATGAACTAGTTTTGAACTAGAATAGTAATTTATTTATTTTTAAAATAAATAAAGTGAGTTTGAAATGGTTTTGAAATATAACCAGAATTTCCAATAATTGAATTGGAATGGATTTGAATCGAAATTGTCTTTGGAATATTTCGATGTTGGATTTCCTGTTTATACAGATGTTGTTATGGAAATTTGAAAGATATATATATATATATATCGTTATTTCCAATACGATATTTGTTGGTCGTAGAATTTGATATTGAATATAAGCCGATATATTGTCTATTCAGAGCCTTGTATTTAATATCAAATGTGACTTGGGTTTGTCGTGAATGGTGTCTTTATTAACACTGTTCTTGAACCCAGTTGAGAAAAGATTAAATCTTTTATTTAAATTTAATGAAGTGTACCAATTAAATAATATTTAATTGGAATTGAATTGATATTGATTTTTGGGTTTATCGTGAACAGTGTTTTAAATAACACTTGTTCTTTAACCCGATAATTGATCGAAAGTGATTTTGGGTTTATCATGAACCGTGTTTTAAATTACACTGATTCTTTAAACCAGTCACAGATTAAAACTAAGTGGAGTTTTAATGAATCTTTAATTAGATTGAAAAGATCGAGAATGGAGTATCGCCAGTTTTACTCCAGGCGATAGTTAAATCTTTAATTAGATTTGAACGTGAAATGGTAATTGAATTTACCGATAGCACTGTGGTGTTAGATATGAAGTATGACTAGTTTTACTTCATGGGGTGAATAGGTTGGGATTGGGAAATAAAATAAATGATTACTTCGGTGTGGTTCGCTAATCCCAACTAGTTTGAATTGATATTCAAAGGAGATTAAAGAATAAATTTAAAGAATTTATCTTTGATAAAATTAATGGGAACCTTTCCCAAAATATATGAATATTTGAATAAAAGAATATTCTGAATTGGAATGAGGTGTATGTTGTGTTTGTGTAACACTTATTTAAAATATAAGCGAGTTATTCGGGAAGACCGGGTTTATCCCATTCTGAATAACTAATTCGACGTGGTTTGAAGATGAAGACGTTGGTTGAAGACCGGAAGTCTTCACGTTGTTTGGGTGATTACTAATGATCTTGATTGGGCCGTACACCCAAGAGGAGGGAATCAGTTAGTGATCGTCCAGACGTACTTGGAGATCGATGGATATGCGGGGTAGTAGGTGCCTCCGGTTTCGTTCAGACCCAGAACGGACTTTTAAATGGACTGTGTGTCTGACATTGGATTTTAGTCTGTGTGATTGATTTCTATTAAATATATATCTGTTTGGCGGCGGATAATTTATTCTCTTGCTTAACGCCCTTCTCTGAGATGTACGAGCTCAGGGTTATATACTGATGGATATCAAATGCATAGAGTGAATTGCCTGTGTGGCATGCCTAAGGGGAAATTGATCAAGGCTTCTGTTGAAAAGCAAAGTCTTGTGGTTGATGATCGAAGCACGACCTGGGTGGCGAAGCTTTGTGTAACGTTAATTCGCGAGCTTCACACCCGGAATGAACCAAAAACGGGAGAAGGACCTCAGGGAGGACATGCGTTTCTTTCTAGTTAGAAGTTGCGTCAGTGGTTTTACATGCCTAGACGAGTTTGACTTATGTGATTGTTGTTGTTGCGAGGCGCCTCGGTTTGATCGGACGATCCGGGTCCGATGGAGTCATTCGTTGGCTCATTTACGCCCCATAGGGCGGGGAACGCATGTTTAGGGTTTAAGTTTAATCCACATCGGTGGACCGGCCCTGTCGCTCCAAGGTCACTCGAGCTCTGACCTGAGGCTCGGGCTAGAGAGTCTCGAATCGGTTGAGGGCTATCTTTTGCCTCGGTTCATAGATGGAAA
Source organism: Allium sativum (assembly GCA_030737875.1). Classification (NCBI taxonomy): domain Eukaryota; kingdom Viridiplantae; phylum Streptophyta; class Magnoliopsida; order Asparagales; family Amaryllidaceae; genus Allium; species Allium sativum. The sequence continues at coordinate 689,241,883 of CM060922.1, forward strand.
TCCAATTTCTAAATACGTGACATTTGCGGTTTTATTTGTAGAGCCTAGTATGGCGAAATGATATATGGTACCCATGCCGTCTATGATTGATACTTATGATTCGAAGTTGTTTTATACACTATGCACTTATAATAGTATCAAATGATTTGTTTTGAACGTATCAAACATTCTTGGCTATTATAAGGGAAAACGCTATCCTCCGGCTTGCGTTGCATTGTGTGATAGGACCTGGGTCTTATAATAGCTGCATTTTTCTTTATTTAGCATTGCGCTGTTTGTTTTATGCACTGGTGTTCTTGGGAGGAAACCCGTTCCGTGTTATACGGCGTGGTCCCTTGATTCACCTAACTTCAAAAATAAAGATTAATAACTGTTTTAGTTCTCACACCAGTCCCATGACTGACCTGGAGTTTATTGTTTTAACCTAATCTCTGGGTGCCCTTATTTTCGACACGGGCAGCTAGTAGTTTTGGTTTTGCAGATTTATATTCACAGGATCCTGGTTTACAGCTGGAACGATATCCGGAAAGCTTTGTATCCGTATATCCCCTTCAGTTGTGTATTGTATTATTTTCCGCGGCTATGTAATTTATTGTAATCTCTGATATTCTATGTAATATTTATTGATACTCTGTATATTCTTGTATTCTGATGGAATTGTTGTAATATACAATGAAATGTTCTCCCGTCTGCGTTCTATTTTGTCGTGTTCTCAAAACAATTCGTTCTTTCTCTTCTCTTCGGAGACCGGGGAAGTTCGGGTCGTTTCATAATAGGATTTTATCCTATTGATTTTTGATTTTTCCACTTTGGTTTTTCACGTTTGAAAGAAACTGGAGGCAGAAAAAAAATGATTGACTTCTCAATTAGGTTTTAGGATGTTAAGACATTATATAGGATAGTTTTATTATTTTTTATTCAATTTTATATTCAGTTTTAAGCCATCGCTACTTGTATACGCTGTTCAAAAATCTCTGTGATCACACACAATAACCATAAACCACAAAACTGGATATGTAGCTAGTGTTTGACATTGCGGACCCAACAAAACTGGTTTCGTCAAATTCCGATTCTGTTTGCTCACAACCATCGAAATACTGACTGTTTTTCATATTAAAATCCCGTACGGCCACACATTGACTTCAAAAATCACGAAAACTAAAATCTAGCAATAATTTAATATTGCGGATCCAACAAAATTAGTTTCGTCGAATTCTGAGGTCGTTTGCAAAACTGGCTATTTTTAAAGCTTTAAATAACCCATTTAAATATATAAATATATTTAAAAACATTTAAATTCAATATATGAAAATAAATATTATCGTATATATTCACAACAGAATATCATACTACTACCCTGGGATTTATAACTCGATATTTCAAATCTAGTGTTACATCGATATTCGATTTATATTTAAAAATCCATTTTAAAATATAAATAAATCAATATAAATTATAATGGAATTCCATAGCGACTTTTCTAAAATTTGATTTGGACATAAATCAAAATCTACACGATGAAATCCTAATTTTTCTCTCCTACTAAAAAAATATACTTCACCAGCCCCCAACGTTTCTTGTTTCATAAAAATCCGACTTGAAACGAATCTTGTACATTCAGTTGAAGTTCAAATCGCCAAATAGCGAACTGCCGTGCCATTTCGAGCTCAATTATAATTATATTATAATTATACGTTCAAACTGCCGTTCGAATAATATATTCGTTATGCTAATTCAATTCTAAACTGAATTAAATATCATAGATGATCCAATTTACATTATTTTGTGAATTCCACTATTTCTGACTATTTCAGAAATTAAATACAATATTTTATTATTTATATTAATTAAATATTCAATATTATTTAATTTTTCTCATTTTAAATAACCAAACCATTATTTAAATAATTAAATAAATTAATTATATTGCTGAAAAATGCGGGTCGTTACATTCTTTCCTCCTTAAAATAATTTCGTCCTCGAAATTGCTAAGGTAAGAAACAAGCCCTATTACTAGGTTAAAATTTATTTGTTTACTTCTTTAATTTCTGTTTCAACTAAATTAATTGATTCTGATTAAATTATTAATTTATTCCTATTAACGAAAATTTTCAAAAATTCTGAAAATTTTCTAACACCCAAAATTTTTGAAATTTTTTGCCAGCACCTCCTTTGTACCGGTCAATAGTTCAAACCCCAACTCGCCTCTCTAGGCCCTTTCCAATTCAAAAGAAAATCAAACAGCCAAGCGGCTTGCCAAATCGACCCATAGATCACCAAATTCATAAAAATAAATGTGTACCTTTTAGTCGGGCATATCATTAATCCTTACATTCTGCTGCCAATTCAGCATATACCAATGTTATCCCAATCAATCTCCAATTATCTGTTCTCAAATCCAATCATCCTATTTTCAAACCAAATCTCATACTCAATCTCAAATTCTATTACTAATTTCGCCTCTTTCTTACCTGTCCAATATATTTAAACAAACTCATAACTCACAAATCCAACTTTATTCGATATCGTTCTATTTCAATTCAATTTCCAGTTAATTGGTTTTTTTATTCAATTCATATTCGCTTTCACTGATTCCTTTTTAAATTTGTTTTTAATTGAGACGATATTTTCCTGGGAGTTATAAATAACTTTTCTTTTCACAAAAATCAAATATTACCCTTTCGAGATTCAAAACAACTTGTTTTCCTTAAAACAATTCAACACAAAATCTTGGTAGTGATCCATCACTTAGGACTTGAAAATGAACACTGATGATGTGGCCAGCATCATCAGAGTTATTTCCCAGCTATCGAAGTGAGTTCAATACTATATCACTTTCAAAACCATATTAAACACTTTCATTTTGAAATCTTTTTCAAACTACCATTCACAATGCTTGTAAACAATTTAAAATCTCCCAGGATTTTAAAATTTTCTTATACTTAACTCAAATCCAATTACGAACGCTTTTCCCAGTTTTCAGAATTTTAATTCCAATTCTGAATTAATTCAGATTTAGTTAATCTGCTTTTATAATATACGAACTCAAATTGGTTATTTATATAACCATTTCAGTTATAATCAACCAACACATCGAATACATGATAATAAATCTAAGATATACATTTCTTTTATATCAAAATATATTTTGGGTAAAATTATTTCATTTACCCTCTTTCAAAACACACTGTGTCGGTTTGTCGTATTCAAGTGTTTAGAAATCCTTATCGATACAGTGGATCAAACTGATCGACCAGAATTTAAAACTACTCAACCAATAAATCTCCACAATATAAAATAATTTTATAAAATCTACAAATACGTTCACTCGTATATATACACTCAACTCAATCTAGGGTATCACTAACCCCATCTCTACTGAGTCACGCCACAGAGCCAAGGTAATCACTTATCCTTCTGCTCTGATACCACAATAACGAACTGGGATTTTCGACTCCGAAAATCAACACCAAACTACCATGTTGACCGTTCAGACATCGAACATTCCAGATCATTAATAGAAAGAAGTTAGAGGGTGAGAATAGATAAGATAGAAAATTAGAATAGAAGAAGAAGAAGATCACTACAGAATAGAATCAGAGTAACACGAATCTCACAACGGAACGAATAAAATATAATACATAACATAGCTTTGAAATAAACAGCATACAATAACATTATCAGAGTACAATGCTTACACACAGCGGAAATAACAATAGCTGTATAATCCTGAAGCCTCCTGCTTCAAGCTCCTCCACATATACCTGTAAAGACCTAAACTACTTGACTGCCCGTACAAATTTGGGCACCCATGAGTTTAGGGAAAACAAAACAAAATAAACTCTGGGTCAGTCATGGGACTATTGTGAGTAAACTCAAATCATTGGTTTAACTTTTCAAAATCCTTTTCAAAAGAAAAGATAATCGTAAGACCCATCCACACATAAACACGAATGGTTTTTACCTTACGATAACCCAAAACAGTTTTGGAAATCAATATTCTTCTGATATTATAATAATGTCTAATCATAAGTAATTAACAATCTAGCAGAACGCTTGCATCTCACGTTCCACATATATAGTATATGTTAGCCTACTTTGTGAACTAGGCAACACAAAGCCAAGAAACCAACCATTGAAGAGTATTTTAGGTTATAAGACTTCGGTTCGGATCGGAAGAAAACACCACAATTCAGATTGATAGCAGCATATTGGTTCGGATCGGATAGAGTTCCCTGTTCGGATCGGATGGCTCTTACTGGGTAAATTGGCAAAGCATATCTGATCGGATCGGAAGGCCAATAAATCTCAAATGGATCGGAAAGCCTTTTGCTTGCCACGACGCTGCAGCGGAGCGGAGTATGATTAGAGAAGGAGAGATGTCCAAGCCACTCCGGTTCGGATCGGGTATTCCGATCCGACCCCCAACCTGCACGCCTCCGACCCGCACCCATGATCCAGGTTAATCTCCTATAAAATATCCTGGAGAACCGGACCGGCTATGACTGATTCCTACCCCTAATGTCCATCTCTTTGATGTGTTGTCAGCTTGATAGTTCATCCGAACCCGAAGAGAGTGCGATGGATGACACATGTTCCGACCCGGATTGAATCTCAGGCAAATTCACACCTATAAATACCCCATCTAGAGACAAAGAGAAGGATCTTTTTCAGCACTTTTGAGAATCCAAGTACCTCCATCATCCGAACTCCTTTACTCCCGGAGAATCCAAATCATCTTTCATTTCTTGTTTTAATCATTTGAGTGAACAAAAGTGAGTTGTGAGTGAATCTTACATTGCATTTGTAACTGAATTACTGAATATAGTGAAAAATAAGTGGACGTAGGCATTTCTTCGCCGAACCACTATAAATCCTGTGTGTTCATTTTTATTATTGTCTCATATAATCTTGTTTCTAATCAATTTGGGTGTTAGAACCACTTTTGGGTCTAACATTTTGGTGCTTTCACTGAGAATCCTCATCTAAATTCTTTATTTTCCGGGATCTCTTTCTACTTTTTGGACCGTTGAGTTCAAAGAAGTGAATCCTTAAGTTTCTCCGCTTTCTTGCATTCGTTGAAGTAATTGTCAAAGACTCATGGCCAAAGGAAAAGGCAAGGAAGTTCAGTCTGTTCAAGGAAATGGAGCTGGCGAAGATCAGCAAAATGCTGTTGTAACAAGGTCTCGGGGGCAGAGTTCAGCAGCAGGAAGAATCCATGCAGGAAATCCGAACCGACAGCAAGGGGAGAGCTCCGATCCGATCCGGGTAGGAGACTCTGAAGCAGTGCACTCCCCCAATCTGAACCGACCCGAGTTGCTCGCTGCACACCGATCCGACCAGGCACCCCAGCTCCGATCCGACCCGACTTCCTACCTCCGATCCGACCCGATGCTTGGTGAAGCTGGAACATCTACTCGAGTCCCCACGAATGCTCCAATTCCAGCTGCCAGGGTTGGAGACCAGGTCAATCCATCTGCTCCCATCACTCAAGGAGATTTCTCGCGCTTGCTTGATATGCTTGAGAGCACGAGGGAAGCTATGAGAGTTCATGAGTGCACCAATCTCATGATGCAGGAAAATATGAGGCTCATGAGTCGGGAGATCAATGAGCTCCGCCGGCAAAGAACTCCATCACCGGTTCGTCACACACCCGTAGATCAATCTTCATCTTCCGAGGAAGAGAGGCCCCGTGAACGAAGGCCACTCGAACGACCTCAGAACGTGGAGCAGCTAACGTTTGGATCTTTGGGATCTCGCGAGGATATCGCACGAGCATTAGGAAACGATAGCCCCACTCGGGGGCAAAGACTCCAGTCCCCTCTTCCCGAGATCGACCGGGAACACAGGGAAAGGAATCGAGTAGAGGCAGCTCGAAGAAGAAGGGCATCTCCTGAGCAAGAGCCCCGAAGGAACTCGGACACTAGGGCCAGGGAACCTGAGCAGCCCCTAACTAGTGCCGATGTGCAGGCAATGGTTCACCGAATTATGTCCGAGAGCCGGAATTATACAAATGAAGACTATGGCATTGAGCGAAGCCATACTCCGTTCACTGATGATATCCTAGACTTCCAGTTTCCCCGACGCTTTAACTTGCCACAGATGGACAAATATAACGGAAGGACTGATCCGGGACAGCATTTGATGCGGTATTCGTGGCTCATGAACGCCGCTGCTGCCCCTGACGAAGTGAAGTGCAAAGCATTCCCAATCTATCTAGAAGATGTGGCATTATTCTGGTTTACCCGACTTCCTCCTCGTTCAATTTCTAATTACAAAGAACTAAGCGAGCGTTTCATGAACCAGTTCCGACTACATGCCCGAAAGTCCAAGAGTGTTATTGAATTGTCGAGGATCAAACAGGCACCGGGAGAGTCTTTAAGGGCATATTTAGATCGTTTTAACCAAGCTGTAACTGAGGTCAGTGACCCGCACGAGCCCACTATTCTGATGGCATTGAAGGAAGGAGTCGATCCTGAATCTGAGTTTGGAGACTACCTTTCTGGGAAGACACCCCCCACAAGGGCGATATTCTACGAAAAAGCCGATATTTATTTAAGACGAGAGGAGGCCAGGGCAAACCGGAAGAGAAAGTCTGAGATAGCTTCAAAGGAGAATGTGCAAAGTAATATTGCCATGAAGCAGTCTGGGGAAAGTTCTGGCAAGGTTGAAGTAAATGTAGGAAACAAGGGTGGAAACAGCAATACTGGAAACGGGGGAAACAACAACAACCGTAATTCGAACTGTAACAGGAGAAACAGAAATAGGGGAAGCGACCCTAACAAAAGGCCCCGATTCCAGAACTACGAGAACTATACACCATTGAATGACACCCTGGAAAATATTTACCTGGATACGTACAATGTGTTGCAGTACAAAAGACCGCCACCTTGTGATTCGACCGAGAAAGAAATGGCGACAGGGAAATTTTGCTTGTTTCACGGAACACATGGACATTCGACCAATGAGTGTCGGCATTTGAGGGATGTAATTGAAAAGCTGCTGCGTGAAGGAAAGTTGGATGAGTACAAGGTTGCCCCGAGGGACAGGGGGCAAGGAGAGCAGGCTCCAAAACAGATCCTACCTGCTCCTAAGCCTACCACGCAGCAGAAAGGTAAAGGGATCGTCATCAACTCCATAGTAGGCGGACCTCACCCGGCAATCCGAAGTTTTAGGTCAATGGACCAATATGTGAATGCTGCCAAGCATCTAGATGTGAATGAAGGTGACGACTTGGAAGATGTCACCCCTATAAAACAACAAAAAACCATGTTCGATGACGTGGTATTTCGCAGCCGAGACAACACGGGGATACAATCTCCCACCAATGATCCGTTGGTTATCACTACCACAATTGGGCCGACCTTGGTCCATAAGGTATTAGTAGACAACGGAAGTTCCGTTAATATTTTATTCAAGAAGTCATTTGATCAGATGAAGCTTGAGCCCGAAGATCTGAAACCTTGTGAAGGATGGATTAGAGGCTTCAACGGAGCGACGACAGCTCCCATGGGATATATAGAGTTGCCCGTGACCTTAGGGCAAGGAGAACGTAGAAGAGTGCGAATGCTTCAGTTCGTAGTATTGGGCGTAGATTCGCCATATAATGCATTTTTAGGGAGACCTGCCCTCGCTGAATTTAGAGTTTGTATCGCCCCTTGGTGCTTGTTACTAAAGTTCCCAACCGAAGCCGGGACTGGAGTAATAAGAGGGGATCAGGTTTCTGGACGGGCCTGCTATGTGGCCGAACTGAAGATGTTGATGAAAGGAGTTAATGCTGAGAGTAAAGATGCCTCATCTCCCTCAAAGGGGGACTCGGCATAGCAATTAGAGAGATTGAACCCAAGGGAGTTGCCCAAAGGAACGCCTGAAGACCTGGATCCTAGAAAAGACGAGGAACCAGAGGCTAGGAATGCAACTCCTAATGAAGTGACAGTGGAAATTCCTGTTGATAAAGCTGATCCGACGAAAGTTATGAAGATTGGTTCCCAATTGGGTCCACGTCGTGCTGAAGAACTGACGGACTTCTTGAAGGCAAACTTAGATGTGTTCGCCTGGACCCATGCTGACATGTGTGGGATATCGCCTTCCATTATCAGTCACAAATTGAATGTAAATCCGAAGCATCCACCTGTAAAGCAAAAGAGACGCATGCTGGGCCCAGAGAGGTCGGCTGCTCTCAAAGAGGAAGTAGAGAAATTAAAGCAGAATGGATTTATTCGAGATTCGACTTATCCCGACTGGATATCGAATCCCGTTTTGGTAAAGAAGCCAAACGGAAAGTGGCGAACTTGCATTGACTTTTCAGATTTAAATAAGGCCTGCCCAAAAGATAGTTTCCCACTTCCCAGGATTGACCAGCTTGTAGACTCGACAGCAGGTCATGAACTTCCCTCTTTCATGGATGCATACTCTGGATACAATCAAATTCCTATGCATGTACCAGACCAAGAGCATACAAGTTTCATTACGAATTTGGGGTTATATTGTTATGTTGTAATGCCGTTCGGATTAAAAAACGCTGGAGCTACTTATCAGCGGTTGGTAAATAGAATGTTTTATGATCAAATAGGAAAAACTATGGAAGTTTATGTGGATGATATTCTTGTTAAATCAAAGCAGTCTTCCAGTCATACGCAAGACCTAGCAGAAATGTTTGGTATCTTGCGAAAATACCGTATGAAATTGAATCCTGTAAAATGTTCATTTGGAGTGGCGTCGGGAAAGTTCCTTGGCTTCATCGTGAGTTCCCGAGGAATTGAGATCAACCCTAGCCAGATAGCGGCGATTAGAAATATCGAAGAACCAAGGAGAATTAAAGACGTCCAAAGTCTGGCAGGGAAGGTAGCGGCGCTGAGTAGATTCATCTCCAAAGCCACCGATAAATGTGTTCCATTTTTTGATTTAATAAAAAGGGGAAAGAAAAACTTCCAGTGGACTCCCGATTGTGTCGAGGCCTTTCAAAATCTGTTAGAACTGTTAGAGAAACCGCTAATCTTATCAAAGCCCGTAGATCATGAAGAACTATTTGTTTATCTAGCAGTCTCGGCTCACGCTGTCAGCACAGCTCTGGTTCGAGAAGAAGACAAAGTACAAAGGCCAGTATACTATGTGAGTAAGAAATTAGCAGCGGCAGAGCGCAACTACCCAAAGATCGAGAAGCTTGCTTACAGCCTCCTGATTGCATCCCGAAAACTTCGTCACTACTTCCAAGCCCATCCAATAACCATATACACCGATCAGCCGTTAAGACAGGTGTTGCAGAGACCCGAAGCGTCGGGAAGGCTGATTAAATGGAACATAAAACTAAGCCAGTTTGATTTGAATTTTCAACCACGAAAGTCAATCAGGGGGCAAGCTCTAGCAGACTTTATTGCGGAGTTCACCATTCCAGAGGAAGAAATAATCAATGACCGAGTGGTTAAATCCGAGGATAAGCTAGAGATGAATCCGTGGAAATTATATACAGATGGAGCTAAAAATGACCGAAGATCCGGAGCTGGAATTGTCTTAGTCACTCCGGAGGGACGGTCGTTATATTACGCCCTGCGATTAGAATTTTCGGCAACAAACAATGACTCTGAGTATGAAGCCCTGATTGCCGGGCTGAAACTCGCTAAAGACCTCGGAGTAAAAATGATGGACATATTTTGTGACTCTAAGATTGTTGTTTGTCAAGTGCGAGAGGAATTCGCGGCTCGAGGACCTCGACTTGTCGCTTACCTCAAGAAGGTGAAAGAGCTATTAAATAGCTTAGAGCGGTACAACATAACACATATTCCCAGAATAGAAAACCAGAAAGCGGATAGATTAGCAAAATTGGCTAGTTCCGACAATCCAGAAGAGACTGAGATAATTCCAATTGAAACGTTGGAGTCGCCAAGCTTTGAGTCAATGGAAATTGAATTCGTCCTTGAAACGGAACCAGAGAAGGAGTCATGGATGACTCCAATCAAGAGTTTTCTTAAGAATGGGACACTCCCATCGAAGAAAAGTGAGAAAAGAGCTGTAGTTCGCAAAGCTGCCAGATATGTTATGCAAGACGATACTCTCTATAGACAAGGATTTTCTATGCCCCTGTTACGATGTATCGCACACGACGACATCAAGCGTGTACTGAGAGAAGTGCACGAAGGTGAGTGTGGAGATCATACAGGAGGTCAAACTTTAGCAAAGAAAATATTGCGGTACGGATACTTCTGGCCTACGATCAACAAAGATGCAGCTGATTATTCACGACGCTGCGATAAGTGCCAGAGATTCGCCAAAATCCCCAGGGCACCGTCAACCCAGCTTAAATCGATGGTGAGTCCTTGGCCATTTGCCACATGGGGAATCGATATCATTGGAGTTTTACCAATTGCTAAAGGAGGGGCTAAGTATGCCATAGTAGCCGTGGATTATTTCACAAAGTGGGTGGAAGCTGAGCCCTTGACTAAGATCACCACAAGAAAGGTGATAAGTTTTGTGGTCAGAAATATTATATGCCGATTCGGGATCCCAAGGACGATTATTACTGACAACGGGACCCAATTTGATAGCACTGAATTCAGAAATTTTTGCCAGAAATATAAGATAGACAAACGATATACTGCAGTTGCCTATCCACAATCGAATGGGCAAGTAGAGGCAATAAACAAGGTAATAAAGTCCATCCTCAAGAAGCGATTAGAGCGTGCAAAGGCAAAATGGGTTGATGAATTGCCCCTAGCCTTGTGGGCATATCGAACAACGTTTAAAACGGCTACCGGTCATACCCCTTTCTCTCTCTCCTTTGGCTCAGAAGCAGTAATTCCAGTTGAACTGGAAGTTCCTTCCCACAGGGTGACGTATTATGACCCGATGACGAATCGGGCGCTTTTACTTGAGTCTCTTGATGAAGTCGAAGAGAAAAGAGACGAAGCAGACTTGCGTGCAGCAAGACATCGGCGTCAGATGGCACGCTACTATGACAAAAAAGTTCGCCTTAGAACTTTTGAACCAGGAGATTTGGTGCTAAAGAGGGTTTTTCCATCTCTTCCTCACCTCGGCCCAAAATGGGAAGGACCCTTTGTCATCCAACGGAAACTTGATAAAGGAACATTCAAGTTAACGACCGTAGATGGCGAAGAAGTCCCTCGAGCATGGAATGCCCAACACTTAATGCGGTATTTGGATTAGAAATGCTATACTTTTTGCTGTTCTTCCTGTAAACTCTGTAATAAGGCACGACTTGCCTTGGGAAAATCTGATGATATGAATAAAGGACTATAAAGTGGATGTAGGCTACGACTTAGCTGAACCACTATAAAAATATTGTGTGTTATTTACTTTTATGCATTTACATTCATTAGTTGCTCTGTTGTGATTATAAAACACAGGATAACTCAGAGCCTAAAAAAGGTTGAAACAGTTTGGGCATAAAAAGAAGCACAATGATTATTTGTGCAATAAGACATAAAAGAATGAGAAAACGACATTCTAACTCTAACTCTCCAGAGAAAGAGAGAGAGTATAAAAGCGTCTCAGACTGAGCGCTGAAAAAGAAATTCTATTCTGAACTCTAACTCTCCAGAGAAAGAGAGAGAGTATAAAAGCGTCTCCGACTGAGCGCTGAGAAAGAGGTTCAACTCCGAACTCTAACTTTCCAGAGAGAAAGAGAGTATAAAGGCGTCTCCGACCGAGCGCCGAGAAAGAAATCTTTTCCCGATTGAACGACCGGGGAATAAACAAATAACAGAACTCGAACTCTAACTCTCAAGAGAATGAGAGAGAGTATAAAAGAAATGCCAGGAAAAACAACAGGTATTGATGACACAGGAAATGCTATCCCGTTAGAGAATCGGGAGCATTCAGATTGCATGGTTAAGCACTGAATAACTTATGGAGATTGACTGGGGACACATATACATACACATATCTCCCCTCTCCACAACTTTGTTTCATAACTATAGATATGCATTTTTACATAAGTGCAGAACTACTAACAAATAAATATTGCAAAAAGTGAATTATTTTTATTTACAAATGAATGAATTTGTACAGGGAAATAACTAAAAAAGAAAGTGCAGGAGCTGCTGTTGTAGCAGCACTTATTGATTTACAAAGATGCTAAAAGGACACAGGAGAACCCACTATTTGGGTTTGGGATGAGCCTTCGATTTCTTGGCAGCTTTTTCCGCATCCTTTACTTCCTTCTCGGCTTCGGTCAAGATTCGCTTTGATTTCTTTTTCCCTGAAGATGTAGTACTGGAGCCAGCAGACTTCTTCCCGGAGGGCGGGGCAGTGGAATCAAGAGAGGATTTTTTAGCAAGTTCTTCGGTAATAGATCTAGTTGAGAGCTTAACAACTAACCTTGAACCTGCATCCACAACTGCGAGGGGCTTGAGGACCTCAGGGTCTAATTCTTCGGCCTTTAATTGCAAGCGCTTGTCTTGATCGGCCTTCATGGCCGCCAAGGTAACGTCATCGGCGCTTTTTGATTCCCCGGTTATTGTAACCTCTGGTTCCTCATCATGCCCCTCGTCTCCTCCGTCGTCTTTTAAAGCTGCAATCATTTCTTCATCATGGGGAGTAGTGACCATAGTTGGCTCACTTCTTTCCCCCAGGTCTGTTGAAGCAGCCTTGTCTTCCCCTTCTTTGACCCTATCATCGGGCTGTGTCCCAGCGGTTGCTCCTTGAGCTACATCTGTCTTTGCGGATGATTCAACGCCTACAAAATGAGAAACATTGGTTATCAACTCAGGCGAGAGCAAAGGATTTCTCATCGAACGTTCGGTTATGTAGCCAAAGGTAGTAGTAGCCTTGACAAATTGAGGAGAAAAGATAGGGATACCTTCTGAAGACTTTTCAGCGGAGGTGACTACTACCTCTGGAGTTATTTCAGGAATGGGAGATAGCAAAGTTGTTCGGGGAATTCCCGGGTTTTCGGGATCATACCCTTCTACTTCGGGAGTTACAGGAGCAGAAGAAGAGGAACCAGCTTCAGGAACGGTTTTCTGTTTAGACTTCCGCCTCTCTTCTCCCATGGCCTCAGCAATTAGACGGCGCCCTTCAGCTAAGCGCTCTGGTTCGTCGTCTCTCAAGTATTTCTCCATCAGCTTATCTTCATCGAGGGAATCGACCTTAAGTTCTTCTTTTTCCCACTCGACGATTTGATTCCACACATGAACCAAAGTGGATGGATAGTCCTCGATCCAGGAAATGTTTCGACGACGAATAATGTGCGCGAAGAATTCGATCATTAGCTCGCCGAAGCCCTGAATATCGGCCTCCGCCTCTGATAGTTGTTTGCGGGTTTCCTCCGCAGATTTAATAGCGCATTCCACATTGCCCTCAGCCAGAGCAGCCCTGTTTTCCGCCTCTAACAATTTTGAAGCCAATTCAGCGTTTTTCTTTTCTAACTCAGCACTCCTTTTCGCTAACTCGGCGTTTTTCTGCTCAAGCTCAGCATAAGCAAGACGTGTCTTAGCAACCTCTGACTTGGCCTCGTCAGCTTGCTTCTTCAACTCAGACCGCTCCTGAGTGTGGGATTCAAGCAAATCATGATAGCGCTTTTGCATGTCCTCAAACTGTTGTTTGAAGTTAGAAGCGTTCTTCTGAGCGATAGCTAGTTGAGCTTGAGTATCTTCTAAATTTTTTCCTAAGGTTTTTAGGGCCTTAGCATCCTCCTCTGCAGTCTTTTGCATTGAGTCAGCATTTGTCATTAGAGTGCGGATGATTCTAGAAAGAGTGCGGGAATACTTGAACATCTCGGTATATTGTTTTTCCACCAAATCAATCTTTGCTCTGGCCTCCTCTGCCCAATTAGAAGAAATAGGTTCAAGGGTAGGTAGAAAGGTCAGAGTCTCGAAGTAGTGCTCGGGAAATTGCTCCTTTAAATATGCCAGCCTTACTGCGGTTCCCGCATCTGGTGGAGGAGGGGCGAGGATTGTTAGTTCAGTGTCCCTTCCTGAAGAAGATTCTGTAGAACCCTTGTCTGTCCTTGGTCGTTTAGTAGCAGGGACTTTTTGCTTACTTCTAGACCCAGTTTCCTTTGGAGGAGTTTTCTCTCTACTCCGCTTTTCATGGGAGGAAGTGGAATCCCTGGATTGTGGTCTATCCTCCTCCCTACGACCTTGATAGCTCTTGTATTTTTCTTGTTCCGGTCGAACTGGTGAGCGGGAGCGTGAGAGTCGAGATCGATAGGAATCATAGGGTCTTCTTTCCTCCCTACCACGGTCATCCCGGCGATCATACTCAACATCCTGAGGAGGATTGGACATGCTGCGACGAAGCTTTCTTATATCATAAGAGGATCGAGACATTGTACCTGCACGATAAAATAAGCGAAGTTTAGAATCAATGGATTCATGGAGAAAGAAATGCAATGAATGCTAATGCTGTGGTGTAAAGTGCATCCTAAATGGTGTGTGTGTCCCCCCAACCAACCCGAGTCTGAAGCTAGACTGGTGCGGGCAGGCTCTTTGGCCTTAGCAGGAGTAGTTTCTTCAGAAGAAGTGAAGACTAAAGGGTCCTTTCTGAAATCTTCTGAAGTATATATAGTCTCGGGTAAGGGGAGATCCCCCAAACCCTAAAATATGTGCTCGTCGGTGCTAGGAACATCCCCTTTGGAAGCGTGAAGTGGCGACCCTTGGGGAGATTTTGATTTGTCTAGCAAGGTAGTTTCCTCGGGGGGATTATACCCTTCACAATGTTTTTTGGCCAGATTAGCCAGTTCATCATCTTGAGTGGAAGAGGGAGAGGGTGAAGTTTGAAGAGGAGCTGCAGGAATTCCCGAGCCTTCTCCTATTTCTGGAACTGTTTCCACTGGAGGAATATATGCATAAGGGACCGTCCCATGACCGATGCTACGGAAAACGGATAGCAGCCCGTGAAAATGAAGGTACTCATCTTTAAGGACCTCGTCAATAGTCAGGAATTTTTGGTCGCCATTGAGAAGACGGTGCATCCGATCAAAGAACACTTGGTCTGATATCTGTTTGGGATTGTCGACTGCAAACAAAAAAGGAAAACAGGTCAGAGTGATGATTCAAGTGTATAGAGTCCGGGTTCAGAAGATCAGTGCTTTACTTGATTTTGTCCATCTCCTGGCGCATCCAGACTGTTGCTTTATATAGAACCACTCTAGTCTGGAATCTCCAGCTTTACTGCTAAACGGCGTAGAGATTATCTTCCTCTTTGGGACTGATTCAAAGTAACAGAAAGAAGGGGTTTCTCTAGTCCGATGTTTGAAATTATAGAAGAAATGAACATCGTCGAACGTGAGCTCCACGCCTAGAATTTCACGATATGCTATGAATAAGGTATGCAGATAGGCATATGAATTGGGATGCAGCTGCATGGGGGCAATCCGCATTTGTCTTAAGAAGTCAACGATGAAAGGCGAGAATGGAGGAATGGCGCCAACCATGCACATCAGTCGAGTAACCGTCATGTATCCTTCTGGAGGGTTATGGGGACGGTCAGAACGTGAGGGCAATAAAGTGTCTCTCTTCATTATTCCATACTTCAAGCAAATTCTCACAAGTCGGTCGTTGTCAATTGTCGATTCTACGGAATCTGGAGGTGACTCCAATATAATAGCTGAGTCAAATTCATCGGGTGCTCGATGGTCACCAATCCCTCCTTCCTCCTCAAAGCCTAGGGAAACTTCGCTTTCTGAAGACATTTCGTCGCTTTCCCGATGACCAACTCCGTAATCCGGACCCTCGCTGTCCCATTCTGGGTCAGATGAAGAAGATATATCCTCGAGAGTGGTTTTGTTGGAAGTTTCCGGAGCTTCTTTCCTCTCAGCTAGACGAGAAGAGCGTCTGGGCCTCATTGTCATGGAACTATTGAAGAAGCAATAGCACGGATTAGAGTAAATTATCCCGTGTCCCCCTTTTTTGTGTATGTGTGTGAACTAAAGTGTGTGCAGCAAACGTGGGAAATACAAAATAAAAGTACAGCAATGTAAGACGAAGCTTTAAAGAGAAAGTGATAGTCAGAGTTGTTCTTAATTCTCGTTTATGTTCACAAGGCACTATCCTAACTGTCCGCGAAGCATATTCGTCTAGAGTAAGTGTTAGTTGAATTAGTTGAGTAGTCTTTATGTGTCAAGTTTGATGCGTTCGGTTCGGTTCGGATATGCATGTAATGATTGGCTCAATACAGATGCAGATGTAGGTTCGGTTCGGATGCATCGTTAAGGCTTGGACAGTTCAAGACAAGGGAGACAGTGGGTTTGGAAGCAGGACTGATCTGATCGGATCGGGTGACCCGATCCGAACCGAACTAGCATCACTCAACCAGTCCGTTCATGTCAGCCTCTTATCTCATTCTCACCTCCGACCCGAGCCGACATTTTCCTTCCTCCCATCTTTCTAAAATGTGCAATCCGAGCCGATCCCCTTTCCTTCTCCTTCCTTTTTTGATCCTCCGTCTTCTACCCGAACCGACTCCAGTTGGTCACCACGCTCCTCATCTTCTTCTTCTTTCCCCCTACTCACAAACGAGTCCGTTTTATCACCAAAGCTATCGTTAAGGGCAGATATTCGCCCTCTCCAGCCTCGCGACGCCTTGAAGTGACGGCGCATCCACCAGTAACGACGTGGAGTTCAAGCGAAGCTCTGTGGCTAAACCATTCCAATCGACCGCAAATTGAAATCAAGTACGTTTACTACGATGTTATTCGAGATTAAAAAGCTACCTATGTGCTTGATTTGAGAAATCTACAAGGAATGATTTCGGAGTTTTGGAGTTTTTAAAGTTTTCAATGCTATGGTTGCGAGCGGCAGCAAAAAAGAAGAAGGAAGGAATGAAGACGGTGGTGAGTTTATAAAAGGAATGGTGTTGACTCCTCGTCTTCCTATTTTGTCTCACCCGCTCGGACCGGAATGAAGGCCCAGAAGCACAACTCTCTCTGAAGGCCCAATGTCTAAGAGCTAAACCAACGAGAACGCTTCGGATCGGACGCCGAACCGAATGGAAATCTGTGCATTACTCCAAACTGTTCTGATTCAAGAACTAGCATTTAAACAACGTCAAAGCACGCTTTGTACAACAGAAGCATCCTTTGAGGGGGAAAAATGTTAGCCTACTTTGTGAACTAGGCAACACAAAGCCAAGAAACCAACCATTGAAGAGTATTTTAGGTTATAAGACTTCGGTTCGGATCGGAAGAAAACACCACAATTCAGATTGATAGCAGCATATTGGTTCGGATCGGATAGAGTTCCCTGTTCGGATCGGATGGCTCTTACTGGGTAAATTGGCAAAGCATATCTGATCGGATCGGAAGGCCAATAAATCTCAAATGGATCGGAAAGCCTTTTGCTTGCCACGACGCTGCAGCGGAGCGGAGTATGATTAGAGAAGGAGAGATGTCCAAGCCACTCCGGTTCGGATCGGGTATTCCGATCCGACCCCCAACCTGCACGCCTCCGACCCGCACCCATGATCCAGGTTAATCTCCTATAAAATAGCCTGGAGAACCGGACCGGCTATGACTGATTCCTACCCCTAACGTCCATCTCTTTGATGTGTTGTCAGCTTGATAGTTCATCCGAACCCGAAGAGAGTGCGATGGATGACACGTGTTCCGACCCGGATTGAATCTCAGGCAAATTCACACCTATAAATACTCCATCTAGAGACAAAGAGAAGGATCTTTTTCAGCACTTTTGAGAATCCAAGTACCTCCATCATCCGAACTCCTTTACTCCCGGAGAATCCAAATCATCTTTCATTTCTTGTTTTAATCATTTGAGTGAACAAAAGTGAGTTGTGAGTGAATCTTACATTGCATTTGTAACTGAATTACTGAATATAGTGAAAAATAAGTGGACGTAGGCATTTCTTCGCCGAACCACTATAAATCCTGTGTGTTCATTTTTATTATTGTCTCATATAATCTTGTTTCTAATCAATTTGGGTGTTAGAACCACTTTTGGGTCTAACAGTATACAAGCAAAACCGCGGGCGCTTATTGGAGATTGGATTCCAACTATGACAAGGTATGGGACCACCCGCCGATAGTGTATCTCTAGATTCGAATACACTGAGTTCAATAAGAACGTCTTGCAATCCGGCCCACACATGACCGACCACTCATTTCACTTGAGTGTATCGAATGTATATCACCAACGGTTGGGAGCTACCCACCGTTTCCCGAAAAGGGACAGCATCGAACATAGATAAAGAATGAAATGGATTTTCTCTAGAAAGGTGATATACACCCTAATGGGAGCGACCCACTTAGCCATGCTGCCTGCCCGATTTCTGTCATTTCCTGATTGTTGAGGCTTGAGGGCATAACATATCTTTGATAAATCATACATTCATTTACTTTGAATGCCACATCGTCATACCCTCCAAATCACAAATTGATTTCCTCAAAAATACCACAGGTATAAAACTAAGAGAAACGAATTCCTCTGCCACCATACGTAAGTATGTTTGAAGGGATCAACTTACGCGATCCGTTAGATATACTCAGTCAGACATTCGTCCATTTACGTTGTCCTGGGACTGGACAAACCGAAGGCACTATTCTGTAAACAGGATAGCCCTTGCATAACTCCGTCTTCCATATTTGATCGCAACGCTAACATCCATACAGAGTGGTTTTCAGACAATATATCTGATCCCGATCTCTCCGTATTGACGACGGAAAAATAGTTAAAACTTCGATAGTCGGTGATTTAACTATCAAAGAAAAATAAGTGTACAACCAACGATATTATTTCCAGGTGGAAACTCTATCGATCAATCAACATTCCACATTTATCTCCTTTAATTTAATTTATCATTAATTTATCCATTTCCCATTTCTATATACTCAACATTTCTTATCTTCTAAATTTAGGAAATATACGTCATCAAACATTGGAAAACATTTCCATCTCTATTTCACGTATCACTGTCTCTCCAGTATTCCTTCTCATTTACAGTTCATTTTCTATGATTAGAAAATATCTCCGATTATGTTTGGAAAATGTTTCCAAAATTTATTCATTTGTTTAACAGATGTTTAAATAAAACATCACTAAGCCAATTTAAACCATTACCCTCATTAACTAAATTCACTTAATCAATCTTCACTATCGAACCTTACCCATCCCTTAGTTAAAAACGAAGTCAATCAAGTTGGGGTATAATTACCTCTCAGACCTTAACTGAACAACATTTCTAACCTCGAAATAGACAAAGTTCACCTTTTAAACCTTTAACACTTCCTTACGTAACTCGGATTCTATTTATGAATCCCTTCTTTACTTTAAAACATTGATTTAACTATAGCGTTATAATTCCTTTCTTCTTGAATATCCCACTTCAAAATGTAACTTTTATTCCTTAATTTAACTAAATAACTAAACCACTAATCTATTAATAAATAAGTAAATCTTGATTTAACCGGAAAGTAAATATTACTTCCCTGAATTCGATATAATCGAATTCGGTGCATAATTCTCTTTTTCGAATAATCTCTATTCGGTAGCTCCTTTTCGAATAAACTATATTTGATAACTCTTTCTTCGAATAACTATATTCGATAATCTCTCTTCGAATGATTTACATTCGATTAAATTTCTATGAATGTTTTACATTCGATAAATCTCCTTTCGAATCAACTATATTCAATTAACTCCTTTGAAATAACTCGTTTTGACTAACTCAACTCGATTAACTTCCTTGATTAACTCAATTTATTTAACTCCTATCTGATAACTAATACTCGATTAATTTATATTCGAATAACTATGTCTGTTTTAATTTTATTTCGAATGGCTAATATTCAATTTAACACCATTCGCTTGACCCTAGATCGCAACGATCACAATGGTTATGCCTGAGTCCCTCAGGAAACATCCGACCGCCATAGGCTATCCGTAGCCCTGCGAATTACGCTAGCAGTCGTACGAAATAGCAACTCATCCTGAATGACTATGTTTGACTAACTCTATCTCAAATAACTATATTCGATCAACTCTAATTGAACAACTAATATTCAATTAATTCTAATTCGATTAACTCTATCTAATTAACTCTAACTGATTAACTCTAATTGATTAACTCTAACTGATTAAGTCTAACTGATTTACTCCTTTGATTAACTCTACATTTATTCAGTTTCAAATATCGATGTTGAAATCGATTCTTACTTCCATATATTAGTCCTGACTTATATATTCTATTTATCCAATGATAAACATTTCATTTAATTTATAAAATATTATTTATAAATTATCCCTCTCAATCTATCGGTCAGAATAGATTCTATTTAAAAACTTTGCTTTAAATCCATAACAAGTTATGCCCGTGTGCAAAGCACGGGTTTAAATCTTTCAAAAATAAAATTCTCCTTTTATACAATTCTAGTCACTTTTTCAAATATTCTCTTTTATAATCTATTTATTTACAAAATAAATCCCTTTTTGATAACTATATTTATTTTGTAAAATATTCTCTATTTATATAAAATCCATCGATTTTATAAGTAATTCCTTTTATAATCTAACTACTTTCTTTTTCTATTTACTTTACACGCATTTCCCCTTTCTATTCTATTTATTTTTCAAATAAATATCCCTTTTCAATTCTATTTATGAATAGTTTACAAATATTTCTTTCCAATTCTATCTATTTGATTAACAAACAAATATCCCTTTTAAATCTATTTATTTTCTAAATAAATAGTTTTCATTTTATAAAATCTTTTAATTTTATAAATATTTCTTTTTCAATATAACACTTGAAAATTTCTTTTTAGCTTTCCAGTATCCCTTATGGTATTTAACATACCATATTACAATGGTCAGTATCATTCAACCATACGAAATCAATAATAGATTTCATACACATGATATAACATAATATATGAAAACAGTAAAATAAATGTTGAGGAACCCAGTTGGATCCCCCCGACCTGTTTCCCTGCATCCACAGATATTAGTCCACATAAATAATACGAGTATGAAATATTCTGATAAACAGAATATGTATTCGATTAACGATTTATATATACATCGCTACTTATATTTTCAATCAACTGACTAGCAGTTCAACCAAACAGCCAACACTCAGCAAACAACCATTATTTATCAGTTATAAAAATACGTTATAAAAATATAACTAAGAAGAGTTAGTGAGTTTTACTCACCTTTCGCGCTAAACGTTAAATAACGATTTGCGTTAGTTGATTCTGATCAGACAATTTATTTTTCTATAAATTGTAACGAGCTCGGATTCACTCCCAGTCAGCTCCATAGTGTAGCCACCGTCCCCACGATCACAACGGATCTTGGTTTGCTGAATTTCAATATCGTATGAGTAAGTTATCATCATTTTAGTCAATACATTATTTTAAAATTTAAAATAATCACAAATATATATAAACAGGCTTAACTTCCTTTTTCCGACCCCACAACCCTTCATGCCCAACCCGTTCTGAAGCTTCTTTCCCAAACTGTTTCACGTTTTCGGTATTCAGTTCGAATGCTACTCCTGCCCATTTTCCGCACCATCGATCCCCATTTCTTCATGATTTCCACAAATCGAATCCACCGCTCTCATCTCCTTCAAAAACCCTTCTCCCCAATACCAACAAAAATCAAACTCGATGCCCCCCTTTTCTGTTCCGTTCGAACAGCCAAGCACGGCTACAGTGAACTGACGAACCATTTCAGCATCGAACCTCTCCGTATTCTGCAAACATGTCCCACTTCCAACCAAAAACCTCATAGAAATCTAATATCCGATCAATACCGCATCAAAACCCATAAAAGTCGAACCCTAGTCTCACGCTCCAAACAGTCGAACTCCAGGACAGTGCGCCGAGCTTTACAATTTTCATATCAAAATAAAGCTCTTCTGACGGTGGACACACACACACACACACACACACATATATATATATAATAGAATTTATAGGATTTTATCCTATTTGATTTTTGATTTTTCCACTTTGGTTTTTCACGTTTGAAAGAAACTAGAGGCGGAAAAAAAAACAATTGACTTCTCAATTAGGTTTTGGGATGTTAAGACATTATATAGGATAGTTTTATTATTTTTTTATTCAATTTTATGTTCATTTTTAAGCCATCGCTACTTGTATACGCTGTTCAAAAATCCCTGTGATCACACACGATACCCAAAAATCACGAAACTAGACATGCAACTAGAGTTTGACATTGCGGACCCAACGAAACTGGTTTCGTCGAATTCCGACTCTGTTTGCTCACACAACGTATTTATAACCATCGAAATACTGACTGTTTTTCACATTAAAATCCAGTACGGCCACACACTGACTTCAAAAATCACGAAAACTGAAATCTAGCAATAATTTAATATTGCGGGTCCAACAAAATTAGTTTCGTCGAATTCTGAGGTCGTTTGCTAAACTGGCTATTTTTAAAGCTCTAAATAACCCATTTAAATATATAAATATATTTAAAAACATTTAAATTCAATATTTAAAAATAAATATTATCGTATATATTCACAACAGAATATCATACTACTACCCTGGAATTTATAACTCGATATTTCAAATCGAGTGTTACATCGATATTCGATTTATATTTAAAAATCCATTTTAAAATATAAATAAATCGATATAAATTATAAAGGAATTCCATAGTGACTTTTTCTAAAATTTGATTTGGACATAATTCAAAATCTACACGATGAAATCCCAATTTTTCTCTCCCAGTAGAAAAATATACTTCACCAGCCCCCAACGTTTCTTGTTTCATAGAAATCCAACTTAAAACGAATCTTATACATTCGCTTGATGTTCAAATCGCCAAATAGCGAACTGCCGCCCCATTTCGAGCTCGATTATAATTATATTATAATTATACGTTCAAACTACCGTTAGAATAATATATTCGTTATTCTAATTCAATTCTAAACTGAATTAAATATCACAGATGATCCAATTCACATTATTTTGTGAATTCCACTATTTATGACTATTTCAGAAATTAAATACATTATTATATTATTTATTTTAATTAAATTCCAATATTATTTAATTATGCTCATTTTAAATAACCAAACCATTATTTAAAAAATTAAATAAATTAATTATATCGCTGAAAAAAGCGGGTCGTTACAGAGGAAGAGGATATGTCATCAAAAGTGAGTTTCTCGGATGTTTTTGTGACTTCTCCATTTTCTGCTAATCTAGATGAACATCTCTCTGCCATGGTCGCTAAACTACTGAAGAAGCAATAGCATAAATTAGAGTAAAATAGCACGTATCCCCCTGTGCACGTGTGTGAACTAAAGTATGTACGGTGTGTGCAAGAGATGCAAAGTAAACACATAAGAGCATAGTGCAAAGGTTTGGCGAAGCAGTAATGTTCAGAATAGTCTTAAATGTTTTCTCATGATCATAAGGCACTGTCCTCACTGTTCATTAAGTTGTAAGTCACAACACACATTGATTGGGCAAGCCGGACATTTCTTGTGCATTAAGTTGGATGGTTTCAGTTTGGTTCAGATATATATATATATATATATATATAAGGATCGGATCGGACACCCACAGAGGAAAGGGTTCGGGCGGGGGCAGGACCATGTGTGGTCCAAAGCAGAAGTTAATGCACTACATGCAAATCGGTTCGGTTCGAAAGTTGGTACTTTAAGCAGTCCGGATCGGTCCAAGTACCCATATCTTTCCATGACAATTTCTCTCTCTCTGACCCGACCCGGTTGGGCATAGCTAGTTTTCTCCTTCTCTTTATATTTCCCTTCGACCCGACCCAGTCAGATGAACCCCTTCCTCCTATTCAGTCTTATGCCTCTTTACCTGAATCAATCCCAAATCTTTCCTTTTTCTTCTTCTTCTCTATCCTCTCTCTTCCTTAACCAACACTGAACCCAGTCTCGTGCCAAACACCCAAATCAAAGCCAAGCATTTATGTGCTGGCATGTTCAATAACAGATTCTAACCCCCTCCATTACTACCTCGAGATGGCAATGAGGCCATTAACGACGATGGCGAGGGGGGGTCATAGCGTCAAGGTTAGCTAAGTTCCATGCTCAAATCATCCGAATCATCCGCGAATTCGAATCAAAATCAATTAAAAAGTAATTAACTAATTTTTTTAACCTACCTATGTAATCGATTCGAGAATTGAAGGTAATTTTGAAGTGTTGAGAATTAGGGTTTTTCTTTTTCTAAAGTATGGAAGACAAGGATAATAAAAGGAAAGGAGGAAGAAGAGGAAAGACGGCGAATTTATATATATAGATTTGAGATGGCTCTTAGTATTCCCAACACTTCATTCCGATCGAACCGGAGTGCTAGCCCATATAGGAATTTAGCCCCTTTGTTCAGTGGCAGTGAGGAGTAAGAAAAACTGTTCGGACCGGGTCCGAGCCCAAATTCAGTTACCAGAGTTAACTCGATGTATGAAACGAACTAATAGAAAAGTAAACAAAAAGCTTACCTAGAAGAATCACTAAACATCAAGAAGAGTTCCCAGAGTTGTTTGAAATGAAGAAAATGATTCATACATTCTATGATGTATATATAAGCAAAAAGAGATATGAATTTATGAAACAAGTCATCCTCACGCGCAAATGGAAGCAACTATTCAACGATTCAAACTCAGAGACCAGTAAGTAAATAATGTCAAAGCACACTCCATCTTCAATAGAAGTGTCCTTTGAGGGGGGAGGGGGGGGGGAATGTTTGCCTACTTTGTGAACTAGGCTACACAAAGATTAAAAGATCAAAAAATGAAGGACGTTTTCTTTAAGAGTCAGATCAGATCGGATTTCTTATAGTCAAGCCAGAACAACATAAAGCGGAAAAAGAGGGAGCATATACCACACCGGATCTGTTCGGTCAAGCCCGATCTGTCCCCCCAACTGTAGTATATCGGATCCGAACCCATGCACCTGAAATCGCAGAAGCTATGCCCATGTTCCCTTAAGAATCGGAGCGGTTATACCCATG
This sequence comes from Allium sativum, assembly GCA_030737875.1. NCBI lineage: Eukaryota > Viridiplantae > Streptophyta > Magnoliopsida > Asparagales > Amaryllidaceae > Allium > Allium sativum. Next base: position 689,266,817 of record CM060922.1, read on the forward strand.
TTCTCCCCATGTTCACCATTAATCTGATGCGTTGTCGCTACCATATCCCATTCGAACCCGATAGTAACAGGATGGGCGCCACGTGGATCCGAATCGAAGCCATTCCATGAGCATTCTTCACCTATAAATACACCCCAAGGCACATTTCAAAGGATCTTTAGGCATTTTCAGAGTTGAAATTCCTTTGAGAACTGAATTCTATCAGCATTTTCATATAGCTATCATCTTATAAAGTCTATTTGATAAAAGATTGAGTGAATCTATGTATGATATGAGTGGAAGTGAGTAAGAATCATTGTTGTATCTACATTTAAGTCATCAATACAAGAAGTAGAAAGTGGACGTAGGCTATTTAATGCCGAACCACTATAAATTGCGTGTTTTCATCGTTTTTAGTTTCATTCCATCAGAGATTGTTCTGGGTGTTAGAGACATTTTTGGATCTAACAAAATCAAACCTTCAACATAAAATTTCCTAGCTCAATCCGGTACACCGGCCACGAGAGCATGCACCTTCCCTCTAGAAGATCCTACCAGTTGGCCCTGTCCTAGCTTCTTCGGGAAATCCTTAATAAGGTGTCCGACCTTTCCACATTGGAAACAAACATTTTTCCTTTTTCCACAGTCTTTGCTAAAGTGACCCAGGTGTACACAACTATGACATTTCCTCTTTTCTCAGGCTTTGTCGTTCTTTCCTCCCTTCTTTGTAATTGTTGTTCTTTCTTGGGCCATACTTTCTTATTTTGTGTTTCATCAATCTTAGCCTCTTTCTTTTCACCTTTATCTTCTTCGTGCATCAATGCCATATCAACGAGTTTCTCGAAAGTTGCCCCCATTGGAATATGAGACATAACTAATCCATTGAGGGGTTCACTCAACCCTCTTGTAAACCTCGAAGCTTTCTTGTGTGGAGTATTTACTATCTCCAAACCAAACCTTTCTAATTGATTGAACTCATTGAAATATTCTTTGACAGACATGCCTCCTTGCTTAAGTGCCAGAAACCTTTCCATTTGCATACTTTGCTCGGCTTGAGAAAGAATATACATCTCCAATCTCTGTCGAAAATCATCCCTAGTCTCAATTGGATTCCCTACTTGCGTCACTTCCCACTAGAATGAAGCCTCATCTTTCAGTTGCCAAATGGCCAACTGGATCTTCTTACGGTCTTCTACCTCAGAAATCCCAAACAAATCATCAATCTCTTTAAGCCAATTCCTTGCTTCTACAAAAGTCTCTGTTCCTTGGAATGGCTTACCTCCCATAGCACAAAAATCATTGCATATCTTGGAGAAATTATCCGCTCGCAGAGGAGGAGGAACAGCGGCTGCAGCTGGGGGAGGGACGTCTGCTTGGCCTTCAGCAGTCGTCGTAGGCTCAAGATACCTACGGAACCAAGCCGGTATCGTATTGCCCTCGGAAGAATCGGTTCCCCAAACATGCTGAAAAGAAAAGGAAAAAGGGATTTAAACAGAGAGTCGAAAAATATTTCATATAGCTTTTGGGAATATGTTTTTCAAAAACAGTCTTTTCTTTTGAAAATGCTTTCTTTTAAAACCTTTTGAAAACAATTTTCAAACCCTTTTATCTGATCTGGTAACCTTCGGCTTTGTTACTAAATCTGACACCCCGCGTCCGTTAATGTCACTCTTTAACAGAATGCATTAAGTTTTGTGAAGTGTTATAGGTAAACAGAAACTCAAACATCACAAGATAGATATAAAATAACAGCGGAATTTAAAACTTTATTTTCCAAATTGAAAACATCTTGGTCCAAATCCAATTACAACATAAGTCTAAAGTTCTAAAAACCCATTACATCAAATTAAAGTATCTACCTTGTACTAAAATCATCAGAGTGCATTAATATAAAAGCATAGTCCCCAAAAATAGCCATAGCAAGATAGATAGGAAATCAAAACGGTACATCTAAGCAGCTCTAAGCAGAAGCGGAAGAGAGAATCCTAATCAAGTTTGAGTTTTCCCACCCTGAGAACCTAGGGGGGGGGGAGGATGAGAGAGAAAAGGAAACAAAATGGGTCAGACATAAAGTCTGGCAAGTCAAGTTACTTTTAGCATATAAATAAGTAAAAGCATCATGACATGCATATAAACTGGATGAGAGAGATAATAGTATCATAAGACATGTATAACAGACTGAGCAGGATAAGCAGAATAAACAGAACATAATAAATTATGCTTCCCAAATACCTTTCTCTGCACTAATACTAGTATAACAGAAACATAATGATCCCAACAAGAACAGATGATAGACTTAGGTGTACTTCTAGTGATAGGTTTTACCCCCCAACAATAATAAATGGCAGCCCAACAGTAATGACAGGTGTTACCTCCAACAATAATAACGGGCTCCTAAACAAGCAAGACTAGATGTACCCTAATTACTACCCCAATCGACCGACTCTCTATCCTGTAGATACCTTGTGTTGGCCCCACAGTAGGAAATATCACTTCCTAAAGTGGCAAACCCTTTATTTTCGAGAGGCACAACCATATCCACTGACGTCACAATGTCTTATTATCCCAAGCAAGCGGATTAATGCACACATACGAGTCCGACAGAATGCGCTATCAACAACCCCACTCAGATGGACCTATTATAATCAGCTCAGTAAGCGTGCCCTGACCCCTACCTAGTTTGGGGTCCCCCTTTTGATACCAAGACGGGTTACTGACTGATACAGGTCCCATATAACAGATGATACAATCCACCCCTTAGGCTTACTTCCCCACTACTAGGACTTTGAAGGGTTATGCCTAACAGATTAACAAACCCGCATAACCCTACCATGTAAAGCAGGTTAAGTTTGTCGGGTTTATATAGCCCCCACAGATTTAATTAACCCCTCATTGAATCAACCAAGTTCACTTAATCCTTACACAATTTTGACAGGTTCATATAACCCCCATAGATTAAATAGGTTAAGTATTATAGATTAACAGGTTATTAACATTTTCCATTCATGTCTGTTAATGAGCCATACCTCTCACATTAATTCAACCACTTGTGGATGCTGGATATGGCGGGCAGTTCCGGGCAGAATTTTACCACATGTCGGACTTAACCTTGTGTCTTAGCACCATTACGTGTACATTTATGCGCTAGACCCCTTACATTAGATTAACCACTTGTGGATACTGGATTTGTCGGGCGGTTCCAGGCAGATTTCTACCATTAGTGTAATCTAACCTCTTGCCTAAGTGCGGTTACAGTTTCTATTTACTGTAAATCTAGGCATATTCATTGTTAAACAATTTTTCATGTTTATCAAAGGTTATGCCCCAAGTCCCAGTCTGGTTCATAATACAAGTTATACCCCAAGTTAAAGTTTTAGATCAAGATATAGATTATTCCTCCAAATCCCAGTCATGTTTTACAATATAAGTTATGCCCCAATTTATCATTCCCAACCTTTCCCAATTTCATTCTTTCACATATTTCAGCGATAGGCCTAGGCTCGAAGGTAGCCTGGCTATAAAAATAAAAAGGGGAGGAGGGAGAAAAGAGAACAAAAATAGGCATAATAAAAAAAACAGGCATATGATGACAGAAATAGGCATACTAACAAAATAAGCATACGGTGAAAGAGATAGGCCTAATAAAAGAATGGGCATATGATGACATAATTTGACATAATAACAGAATAGGCATATCAGTAATACGCGTATGAGAATTAAACAGTAGATTAGGTGTACAAGTACTGGCTGATCTGTTTAGTTATGATTCGGGTTATTAACATGCACACCTTAGATCCAAACTTATAAACATGTCAGGATTTCTTATTAAATTTTTATATCTAAAGGCAATATAAACTCACTTTGACTGGGTCTTAAGAATAGAGAATTGATCTTTGATATTGTAGCAGAGATTCTTGTATGCGTATAAGTTGTTGTTGCAGAAGAATAGGCTAATTCAATCTGAGTTAGGGAAGCACCTCGTTGTCTCCATTGTTTTTAATGAATGAAACAATAGAAATGAGGTCCAACTTGTAGCCTACCGTCAATGTATCTGGTCAAGAAACAAGTCCTGGTTCACAGAATGGGTCTGCCCCAGATTTGGGTGGTGTGACGGCCCGCCCCGCACCAACCGACATTTCCTCCGTAAGTGCGCTTTACCATGCCCAGCTAGCACAGAACGGTCGTCATAAGAAAAGAAAGAAGAGAATGAACTAACAAGGAACCTGTAAAATGTCTCACAGTGCATGGAACAAAATATAATAATAACATAATCTTGACATAAAACAGGCGATACAATGCATAAGCTGAAAACTAAACCAACATAGCAGCGGAAACCCAAATACAACTTATGATCCAACATCATTATTGTAACAACCCGGAAATGCGGGCCAGTTTAAAATTTTTATTTTGGCAATTTTAGCGAATTTTGAATATTTAAAATAGATTATTTTAAATAATATCGACGAGAAATTTATTTTGAATATAATTCGAACATATATATTATATACGTCGTCGTTAGAATATAAATAATTATATATAATTATAAATAGAATTGAAAATGGCGCGGTAGTTCGATTTCAAACTTCAATTGAATCTACTGGGTGCAAAACAATCCGGATTTTAGTGAAACCAAAAATAATAGGATCTAATTGAGAATATCTTTCCAACAAATCCGAGAAATCGAAATTTCATAGCGGGAATCAAAAGATATGTCCAGTTGGAAATTCTGAATAGTCGCTATGGAATTCAGGCCCTTTAAAAAAAATGGAAATTTTGCAAACGACCTCGGATTTCGACGAAACCACTTTTGTTGGGTCCATGATGTCAAGTTATTGCTAGGTTTCAAATTTCATAATTTTTCGAATCAATATGTAAGCGTAGCAAAGGAAAACGTGTTTGACCAGTTTCAATTGATTTTAATCAACTGGAAAATGGCCATTTTTCCAACGGTCTCAGAATTCGATGAAACTAGTTTTGTTAGGACCGTATCGTCAATACGAAGTTAGAAAATATTTTTCTGGAATTTTTTGAGTTAGTATGTGACCCCAGTAAATTGAAATGCGCATTCAAATTCAATATATAGAGTTATATGTTGATTTTGACGAAAAATGATTGTAACGATCGAATCAACCTACGATACATATCCCATTGTGTTCGAAATGGGGGTAATTAGCTATGGATGACAGGCGGTGGGCCTCGTTTAGAGGTCGTATGTAAAAGTCAACTTTTTGGGATTAAATAATTAAAATAAAATAAAATAAAAACAACCCCACTCACCTCTCTCTCTCCTCACCCCTTTAATCATTCAGGCCCCCCGTTAGTTATTCTTTCAAAATCAAAAAAAAAGACGACGAAGGGGAGGGAGGAGCGCCGTCGCTCCTCCCATCGGAGAGCCACCGCCGCCGCTCAGGGCGGGGCGCCACCGCCCCTTTCTGCTCGATCCTCCTCTCCACTTCCTCCCCGTCCTCCTCTTCTTCCCTTCTTCTTCCTCCCCCTGTTTGCACCCCCCTACCCTCTGATGTCGACCGCGCTACCCCCCTCCCCACCTCGACCTCGCGACAGCCTCCTTCCCCCCTCTTCCTTAGCGCGTCGCGCAGCCCCCCCGAAAACGCTAACCCCCAAATCGAACGCACGACCCACGCCACCCCAGCCACCACCCTCCGGCGCTCCCTCTGACCTCTATCCCTCTTTATTTTCTGATCCAAACACTGTAAGCTTCTATATTTATTTTTATTTATTTTCTATGATTTTTATATATTCGTATAGCATAGAAAAATATGATTTTTATATATTCGTATAGCATAGAAAAATATGATTTTTATATATTCGTATAGCATAGAAAAATATGATTTTTATATATTCATATAACATAGTAAAAATTCGATTTTTATATATTGAATAGCAAAGTAAAAATTCGATTTTTATATATTGAATAGCAAAGTAAAAATTCGATTTTTATATATTGAATAGCGAAGTGAAAATGTGATTTTTTTATATATAGTGGCTACGGGCAACGGAAGGGACAAAAGGCGAAAATGACGAAGACTTCTACATTTGAAGTGTCGTGAAGTTGGGATAGCTATTGGTGAGAACTTCTCACTCTTCAATTTCTTTTTCTAGTTATATATATATACTAGGATGCAGACGGTGTTTAGTAGCACCCGACACAATCGTCCACAGACCATGGACTTGTTTGTTTGGCTGTGTAGTTGGTTAGATCATTTGGGTTGAATTGAATTATTTGGTGAAATGAAATTGATTTGATTGATGTGTGAATGGCGTGGGCCTTCACTAGACCGGGGATAAGGCTAGGCCTCGTCCCGTTTCTAGTATCGTGCCGTTATGCCGCCGAAATTTTCTAAAATAAGTTAGAAAAATAAAAATATCATTTTATTTAAAGAATGAACTGAATAGAAATTCATATGTTGAAATAAAATGCTTTATCGTTAAAAATATAATTTTTAACGTGAAAGTGAATAAATAAATATTTATAAACAAATCGGCCGATTTGTTTATATACACTGATTTGACTGATATTGATGGGGTCGATAAATTTTACACATCGCCCAACTGCACAAATAAAATCTGTGTTTGATTGTTTTAAACCCCACATAGGTGTTGGGATGATATTTGGGTACACTAATCCCAATTATTTAATTGTATGTCGATCGATGGATCGACAGGCTGTTATAAGCGTTAGATATCTATATTTGATGCTTATACAGTGTAGTGCACTTTGGATGATGGTTGAGTATTTATCGTTGCTATTATATACATTTGTTGCATGGAATCCATATAATTAACTTTATATGGTGATTGATTGGGCCTCATTTCAATTTAGAAAATAAAGAACTTTATAAAATAAAGGTTCATGTGTTGACCGTACTCATCCGTTGAGATTAGTCATGTGTTGAACGAAATATTTTAACAATCAAATTTACATCTTTATCTTTATAAAATAAAGGTTCATGTGTTGACCATACTCATCTGTTGAGATTAGTCATGTGTTGAACGAAATATTTTAACAATCAAATTTACATCTTTATCTTTATAAAATAAAGGTTCATGTGTTGACCGTACTCATCCGTTGAGATTAGTCATGTGTTGAACGAAATATTTTAACAATCAAATTTACATCTTTATCTTTATAAAATAAAGGTTCATGTGTTGACCGTACTCATCCGTTGAGATTAGTCATGTATTGAACGAAATATCTCAAAAATCCAAATATTTGAAAAAGAATATTTGAAATAAAAATATTTGAAGAGGAAATATTTGGAAAAGAAATATTTGAAATAGAATATTTGAAATAGAAATATTTAAAACGGAAATATTTGAAAAAGAAATATTTGAAATAGAATATTTGAAAATAGAAATATATGAAGCTGTGTTGATTAGATTGACGCCATTTTGACGTGAACGATATTTATATCGATTTTATTCATTTTAAAATGAATATATAAAAGTGATTTCGAAATCGAATTTTTTGAAATGCAATTTGAATTGAATCGAATAGAAAAACCAATTTGAATTGAATCTATATAGAAAACCAATTTGAATTGAATCAAATATAAAACCAATTTGAATTGAATCGATATAGAAAACCAATTCGAATTCAATCGAATAGAAAACCAATTTGAATTGAATCGAATAGAAAACCAATTTGAATTGAATCGAATAGAAAAACAATTTGAATTAAATCGAATATAAAACAAATTCGAATTGAATTGAATATGTAATGAGTTTGATTTGAATAGAAAATGAATTTGATTTAAATTGAATTTGATTTGATTTGAAAAGAAATTGAATTTGATTGAATTTGATTTGATTAGAAAACGAATTGAATTTGATTTGAATAGAAAAGAAATGGAATTTGATTTGAATAGAAAAGAAATTGAACTTGAAGGGAATACATAACGAATTCGAATTGAATTGAATTGAAAAGAAAATGAATTCGAATCGAATTAAAAATCAATTTGAATTCAAATCAAATAGAAATGAAAGTAAAAAGGATTTATAATAGAAAATTCAATTTTGATTTGATTTTGAAATAAAGGTTGAAATTGTTTTTGAAACGAATTCAAAACTATTTATAAAATTCATTTTAAATGGTTATCGACGAAATATATATTATATATATAATACAATGGCCTGTATAGAACGTGCCGCGCTGCGGCAGTTCGCGAATTTCGACCATTAACTTCGAACGGACATTACAGGAGATCCGACCGTCGGATTCTCCTAAAACCGGAACCGTTGGGTTCGCATCGAAAAGAGCTTTCTAACGAATATTAGAAATTTGAAATCTAACGGTTGGATTTGGAGATACGTCCAAATCAAATTTGAAAAAGGTCGCTGTAAGTGCAGTTCGCTGGCCGTTGATGGAAATCGACTGTACGGGCCTTGATAAAATTATTAAAAATATCAATAATTTGTGTAAAATCATAAGAAATGATTTGGGAAAAATTGGGATGGAAAACTCTATATTTGAAAAGATAAAAATAAATTTTTATCGAAATTAACTAGTTTTGAACAAAAATTAAATCTGTTTATTTTTAAATAAATAAATTGGATTTGAAATGGGTTTCAAATAAAATTGATTTGTGGGTTTATCGTGAAGGGTGTTTTAAATGACACTTGTTCTTTAACCCAATAATAAACAGAATGTGATTTGGGTTTATCGTGAACTGTGTTTTGAATGACATTAGTTCTTTAACCCAGTAAAAGGAGTTTTAATGAATCTGCAATTAGATTGAAATGTGAATTGATAATTTAAATTATCAAATTTAGAAATTGAGCGAGAATGGAGTATCACCAGTTTTGCTCCAAAGCGATAGTTAAATCTTTAATTAGATTTGAACGTGAAATGGTAATTAATTTTACCGATAACATCGTGGTGTTAGATATGGAGTATTACCAGTTTTGCTTCATGGGATGAATAGGTTGGGATTGGGAAATAAAACAAATAATTACTTCGGTTTGGTTTGCTAATCTCGACTAGTTTGGAAAACCATAATTTGGTTTGAAAGGACATCCAAAGGAAGATTAAAGGATAAATTTTAAAGAATATATCTTGGATAAAATTAATGGGAACCTTTCCCTAAAAATATGAAATTTAGAAACTAGCCGTAGGTTAGTTAAGAAGAATGGTTTCCTGGGTATTGATCTGATGTTGGTTTCGGCCTTCGGGGTTAATATTTGGGAAATTGTTCTCTTGCTGATTTACGATTAGTGGCTGTTGAATTGGAATGAGGCGTATGTTGTGTTTGTGCAACATTTGTTTTTAATATACGCGGGTTGTTCGGAAAGGCCGGGTTTATACCCATTTTGAATAACCGATTCGACGATAAGTCGAAGATGAAGACGGTGGTTGAAGACCGGAAGTCTTCACATCGTTTGGGTGATTACTGATGATCTTGATTGGGCTGTACACCCAAGATGAGGGAATCAGTTGGTTGTCGTCCAGACGTACTTGGAGATGGATGGATATGCGAGTAAAGTGCCTCCGGTTTCGTTCAGACCCAGAACGAACTTGTAAATGGATTGTGTGTCTAACATTGGATTTTATTCTGTTTTGATTGATTTCTGTTAAATATATATCTGTTTGGCGGCGGAGAATTTATTGTCTTGCTTAACGCCCTTCTCTGAGACGTACGAGCTTAGAGGTTATATATCGATAGATATCAATCGCATGGCATGAATTTCCTGTGTGGCATGCTGAGTTGCATAGATCAAGGCTTTTGTTGAAAAGCAAAGTCTTGTGGTTGATGATCAAAGCACGGCCTACGTGGCAGCTTTGTGTATAACGTGAATTCGCGAGCCTCACACCTCGGTATGAGTTAAAAACGGGATAAGGACTGCAGGGAGAGCACGATGTTTCTTTCTAGCTTTGGTGGTGTCAGTGACTTACCAGCCCTGACATTTATATACTTTTCACCTATGTGGTTGTTGGACGAGGCGCCTCGATTTTAGGTCTGTAAGGACCGGGAAACGTGTGTTCAGGAATAACTAATCCTCAAACGTAAGAGAGGATCGACCCTGAAGCATCTAGGATTGCCCCGAGTGTGTAGTCCTGAGACATTTGCTAGAGTGTCTCGAAAGCGGAGAGGAGCTTGCCCCTTGCCTCGGCTCATGACTGAAATCCAATTTCCAATACGCGTATTTTGGTTTTAATTGTAGAACTAGTATGGCGACATAGTAGATGGTAGCTATGCCGCCTATGATTGATATTTATGATTGAAATTGTTTATACAATATACACTTATTATAGTATCAAATGATTTGTTTTTAAAACGTACCAAGCATGTTTGGTTATTATAAGGGAAAACCCTATCCTCCGGCTTGCGTTGCATTGTGTGATGGGACCTGGGTCTTATAATAGCTTCATTTTTCGAAAAAGCATTGCGTTGTTTATTCTATGCACTGGTATTCTTGGGAGGAAACCAGTTCCGTGTTATACGGCGTGGTCCCTTGAATTACTCCCTTTTTAAAGTAAAGTTTTAAATAACTGTTTTAGTTCTCACACCAGTCACATGACTGACCTGGAGTTTATTGTTTTAACCTAAACTCTGGGTGCCCCTATTTTCGACACAGGCAGCTAGTAGTTTTGGTTTTGCAGATTTATATTCACAGGATCCTGGTTTACAGCTGGAACGATGCTCGGAAAGCTCTGTATCCGTGCATTATTTCTAGTTGTGCTTTTGTATTATTTTCCGCTGCTATGTAATTTATTGTAATCTCTGATATTTATCGAATGTAATTTATTCAATTATACTCTGTATATTCTTGTATCTGATGGGATTGTTGTAATAATAATGAAATGTTCTTCCGTCTGCATTCTGATTTGTCCTGTTCTCAAAACGATCAGGGGTTTCGAACGGTCTTGATCGGTTTAACGACTGATTCGGATCAAGCGAAATTCCCGGCTGTCACATTTGGTATCAGAGCTTTGGTTTACAGAGCTCGAGAACAAGACACATTAGAACCATACGAAAGAATTCATCAGATATTGGATTAGCAATATCCAATTAGAATGACTCGTTAGAGATAGGATCAGTTGTATCCTAGAACGAGTGTGAAGAGTATATTTTTCAAATGAAAACAATTTTGTTTTGAACTTTAAACCACTTTATACGTATTTGAATATTTATTTATTTTGAATATGGACAATCCAATATATAAAGATTTTGCATATACGCGTCATGAACGTATATTCGAAGTTTTAATATACTGGATAGATATAGAATCATACTCTAGTGGCCCGAAGATGATTCTGATGGTTGAGTACTCGTCGTCAGAATTTATATTCGAGTGACGAAGGTGTGATATCTATATGTTTCCATTGGACTGGTGTGAGAACCAAAACTAATATAGATAGAATACATTGTTGTGAATTGGCATCAAAAACATGATTTTTGTATATTTATCAAAATTATGAATTTGAAACGTTAAATTCACTAATTGATTGATGTTTTGTTGTTTGTTTATTTGTTTGACAATTTTGAACCATTTAGCCTAATTGAATCACATATTGAATTATATTGAAAATTGGTCGCATTTGCTTGCATATACATGTATTTACATTGAACAGGTCATGTGAAGGAGGCTAGAGCAGAGAATAAAATTTGTTTGCCCGACAAATAGGTACATGTTTACTATAATTTACTGTTTTCGTTTGGGTGATGATAATTTTATCAGCCTATTGGCTAGCCGCTTGGCTTTTTCTTTTTCTTTTTGAGATCAGAAGGCCTATATGGCAATTTCGGGATTTTCCCGTGGCTCCCGGTGCAGGGGAGGTTATGGCGAAATTTTTCGAAAATTCCGGGTGCTAGCCAAATTTTTGAAAATTTTGAAAATTCTCAGAAACTGAAAAGTTGGAGAATGAAAGCCAGATCGAACGTAGAGTTGATTAATCAAACCACTTTCGACTTTGTTCCTTTTCGGGGACGAAAAGTTTTAAGTGGGGAGATTGTAACAACCCGGAAATGCGGTCCAGTTTAAAATTTTTATTTTGGCAATTTTAGTGAATTTTGAATATTTAAAATAGATTATTTAAAATAATATCGACGAGAAATTTATTTTGAATATAATTCGAACGTATAAATTATATACGTCATCGTTAGAATATAAATAAATATATATAATTATAAATAGAATTGAAAATGGCGCGGTAGTTCGATAATTCGATTTCAAACTTCAATTGAATGTACCGGGTGCAAAACAATCCGGATTTAAGTGAAACAAAAAATAATAGGATCTAATTGAGAATATATTTCCAACGAATCCGAGAAATCGAAATTTCAAAGCGTGAATCAAAAGATATGTCCAGTTGAAAATTCTGAATAGTCGCTATGGAATTCAGGCCCTTAAAAAAAATGGAAATTTTGCAAACGACCTCGAATTTCGACGAAAATACTTTTGTTGGGTCCGTGATGTCAAGTTATTGCTAGGTTTCGAATTTCATAATTTTTTGAATCAATATGTGAGCGTGGCAAAGGAAAACGTGTTTGACCAGTTTCAGTTGATTTTAATCGACTGGAAAATGGCCATTTTTCCAACGGTCTCAGAATTCGACGAAACTAGTTTTGTTAGGACCGTATCGATAATACGAAGTTAGTAAATATTTTTCTGGAATTTTTTGAGTTAGTATGTGACCCTAGTAAATTGAAATGCGCATTCAAATTCAATATATAGAGTTATATGTTGATTTTGATGAAAACTGATTGTAAAGATTGAATCAGCCTACGATACATATCCCATTGTGTTCGGAATGGGGGTAATTAGCTATGGACGACAGGCGGTGGGCCTCGTTTAGAGGTCGTATGTAAAAGTCAACTTTTTGGGATTAAATAATTAAAATAAAATAAAATAAAAACACCCCCACTCACCTCTCTCTCTCCTCACCATTTAATCATTCAGGCCCCCCCGTTAGTTATTCTTTCAAAATAAAAAAAAAGACGATGAAGGGGATGGAGGAGCGCCGTCGCTCCTCCCATCGGAGAGCCACCGCCGCCGCTCAGGGCGGGACGCCACCGCCCCCTTCTGCTCGATCCTCCTCTCCACTTCCTCCCCATCCTCCTCTTCTTCCCTTCTTCTTCCTCCCCCTGTTCTCACCCCCACCCTCTGATGTCGACCGCGCTACCCCCCTCCCCACCTCAACCTCGCGACAGCCTCCTTCCCCCCTCTTCCCTAGCGCATCGCGCAGCCCCCCCCCCCGAAAACCCTAACCCCCAAATCGAACGCACGACCCATGCCACCCCAGCCACCACCCTCCGACGCTCCCTCTGACCTCTATCCCTCTTTCTTTTCTGATCCAAACACTGTAAGCTTCTTTATTTATTTTTATTTATTTTCTATGATTTTTATAAATTCGTATAGCGTAGAAAAATATGATTTTTATATATACGTATAGCATAGAAAAATATGATTTTTATATATTCGTATAGCATAGAAAAATATGATTTTTATTTATTGGTATAGCATAGAAAAATATGATTTTTATATATTTATATAGCATAGTAAAAATTCGATTTTTATATATTGAATAACAAAGTAAAAATTCGATTTTTATATATTGAATAGCAAAGTAAAAATTCGATTTTTATATATTGAATAGCGAAGTGAAAATGTGATTTTTATACATATAGTGGCTATGGTCAACGGAAGCGACAAAAGGCGAAAATGACGAAGACTTCTACATTTGAAGTGTCGTGAAGTTGGGATAGCTATTGGCGAGAACTTCTCACTCTTCAATTTCTTTTTCTAGTTATATATATACTAGGATGCAGACGGTGGTTAGTAGCACCCGACACAATCGTCCACAGACCAAGGACTTGTTTGTTTGGCTGTGTAGATGGTTAGATCATTTGGGTTGAATTGAATTGTTTGGTGAAATGAAATTGATTTGATTGATATGTGAATGGTGTGGGCCTTCACTAGACCGGGGATAAGGCTAGGTCTCGTCCCGTTTCTAGTATCGTGCCGTTATGCCGCCGAAATTTTCTAAAATAAGTTAGAAAAATAAAAATATCATTTTATTTAAAGAATGAACTGAATAGAAATTCATATGTTGAAATAAAATGCTTTATCATTAAAAATATAATTTTTAACGTGAAAGTGAATAAATAAATATTTATAAACAAATTGGCCGATTTGTTTATATACACTGATTTGACTGATATTGATTGGGTCGATAAATTTTACACATCGCCCGACTGCACAAATAAAATCTGTGTTTGATTGTTTGAAACCCCACACGGGTGTTGGGATGATATTTGGGTACACTAATCCTAATTATTTAATTGTATGTCGATCGATGGATCGACAGGCTGCTATAAGTGTTAGATATCTATATTTGATGCTTATACAGTGCAGTGCACTTTGGATGATGGTTGAGTATTTATCGTTGCTATTATGTACATTTGTTGCATGGAATCCATATAATTAACTTTATATGGTGATTGATTGGGCCTCATTCCAATTTAGAAAATAAAGGTTCATGTGTTGACCGTACTCATCCGTTGAGATTAGTCATGTGTTGAACGAAATATTTTAACAATCAAATTTACATCTTTATCTTTATAAAATAAAGGTTCATGTGTTGACCGTACTCATCCATTGAGATTAGTCATGTGTTGAACGAAATATTTTAACAATCAAATTTACATCTTAATCTTTATAAAATAAAGGTTCATGTGTTGACCGTACTCATCCGTTGAGATTAGTCATGTGTTGAACGAAATATTTTAAAAATCGAAATATTTGAAAAAGAATATTTGAAATAGAAATATTTGAAGAGGAAATATTTGGAAAAGAAATATTTGAAATAGAATATTTGAAATAGAAATATTTAAAAAGGAAATATTTGAAATAGAATATTTGAAAATAGAAATATATGAAGCCGTGTTGATTAGATTGACGCCATTTTGACGTGAACGATATTTATATCGATTTTATTCACTTTAAAATGAATATTGAAAAGTGATTTCGAAATCGAATATTTTGAAATGCAATTTGAATTGAATCGAATAGAAAACCAATTTGAATTGAATCGATATAGAAAACCAATTTGAATTGAATTGAATAGAAAACCAATTTGAATTGAATCGATATAGAAAACCAATTTGAATTGAATCGAATAGAAAACCAATTTGAATTGAATCGAATAGAAAACCAATTTGAATTAAATCGAATATAAAATGAATTCGAATTGAATTGAATATATAATGAGTTTGATTTGAATAGAAAATGAATTTGATTTAAATTGAATTTGATTTGATTTGAAAAGAAATTGAATTTGATTGAATTTGATTTGATTAGAAAACGAATTGAATTTGATTTGAATAGAAAAGAAATTGAACTTGAAGGGAATATATAACGAATTCGAATTGAATTGAATTGAAAAGAAAATGAATTCGAATCGAATTAAAAATCGATTTGAATTCAAATCAAATAGAAATGAAAGTAAAAAAGGATTTATAATAGAAAATTCAATTTTGATTTGATTTTGAAATAAAGATTGAAATTGTTTTTGAAATGAATTCAAAACTATTTATAAAATTCATTTTAAATAGTTATTGATGAAATATATATTATATATATTATATATGTAATACAATGGCCTGAATAGAATGCGCCGCGCTGCGGCAGTTCGCGAATTTCGACCGTTAACTTCGAACGGACATTACGGGAGATCCGACCATTGGATTCTCCTAAAACCGGAACCGTTGGGTTCGTATCGAAAAGAGCTTTCTAACGAATATTAGAAATTTGAAATCTAACGGTTGGATTTGGAGATACGTCCAAATCAAATTTGAAAAAGGTCGCTGTAAGTGCAGTTCGATGGCCGTTGATGGAAATCGACCGTACGGGCCTTGATAAATTTATTAAAAATATCAATAATTTGTGTAAAATCAAAAGAAATGATTTGGGAAAAAATGGGATGAAAAACTCCATATTTGAAAAGATAAAAATAAATTTTTATCGAAATGAACTAGTTTTGAACTAAAATTAAATCCATTTATTTTTAAATAAATAAATTGGATTTGAAATGGGTTTCAAATAAAATTGATTTGTAGGTTTATCGTGAAGGGTGTTTTAAATGACACTTGTTCTTTAACCCGATAATAAACAGAATGTGATTTGGGTTTATCGTGAACTGTATTTTAAATGACATTAGTTCTTTAACCCAGTAAAAGGAGTTTTAATGAATCTGCAATTAGATTGAAATGTGAATTGATAATTTAAATTATCAAATTTAGAAATTGAGCAAGAATGGAGTATCATCAGTTTTGCTCCAAAGCGATAGTTAAATCTTTAATTAGATTTGAACGTGAAATGGTAATTAATTTTACCGATAACATCGTGGTGTTAGATATGGAGTATTACCAGTTTTGCTTCATGGGATGAATAAGTTGGGATTGGGAAATAAAATAAATAATTACTTCGGTGTGGTTCGCTAATCTCGACTAGTTTGGAAAACCATAATTTGGTTTGAAAGGACATCCAAAGGAAGATTAAAGGATAAATTTTAAAGAATTTATCTTGGATAAAATTAATGGGAACCTTTCCCTAAGAATATGAAATTTAGAAACTAGCTGTAGGTTAGTTAAGAAGAATGGTTTCCTGGGTATTGATCTGATGTTGGTTTCAGCCTTCGGGGTTAATATTTGGGAAATTGTTCTCTTGCTGATTTACGATTAGTGGCTGTTGAATTGGAATGAGGCGTATGTTGTGTTTGTGCAACATTTGTTTTTAATATACGCGGGTTGTTCGGAAAGGCCGGGTTTATACCCATTCTGAATAACCGATTCGACGATAAGTCAAAGATGAAGACGGTGGTTGAAGACCGGAAGTCTTCACATCGTTTGGGTGATTACTGATGATCTTGATTGGACTGTACACCCAAGATGAGGGAATTAGTTGGTTGTCGTCCAGACGTACTTGGAGATGGATATGCGAGGAAAGTGCCTCCGGTTTCGTTCAGACCCAGAACGAACTTGTAAATGGATTGTGTGTCTGACATTGGATTTTATTCTGTGTTGATTGATTTCTGTTAAATATATATCTGTTTGGCGGCAGAGAATTTATTCTCTTGCTTAACGCCCTTCTCTGAGACGTACGAGCTTAGAGATTATATATCAATAGATATCAATCGCATGGCATGAATTGCCTGTGTGGCGTGCTGAGTTGCATAGATCAAGGCTTTTGTTGAAAAGCAAAGTCTTGTGGTTGATGATCAAAGCACGGCCTATGTGGCAGCTTTGTGTATAACGTGAATTCGCGAGTCTCACACCTCGGTATGAGTTAAAAACGGGATAAGGACTGCAGGGAGAGCACGACGTTTCTTTCTAGCTTTGGTGGTGTCAGTGACTTACCAGCCCTGACATTTATATACTTTTCACCTATGCGGTTGTTGGATGAGGCGCCTCGATTTTAGGTCTGTAAGGACCGGGAAACATGTGTTCAGGAATAACTAATCCTCAAACGTAAGAGAGGATCGGCCCTGAAGCATCCAGGATTGCCCAGAGTGTGTAGTCCTGAGACATTTGCTAGAGTGTCTCGAAAGCGGAGAGGAGCTTGCCCCTTGCCTCGGCTCATGACGGAAATCCAATTTCCAATACGCATATTTTGGTTTTAATTGTAGAACTAGTATGGCGACATAGTAGATGGTAGCTATGCCGCCTATGATTGAAATTGTTTTGACACTATACACTTATTATAGTATCAAATGATTTGTTTTTAAAACGTACCAAGCATTTTTGGCTATTATAAGGGAAAACCCTATCCTCCGGCTTGCGTTGCATTGTGTGATGGGACCTGGGTCTTATAATAGCTTCATTTTTCGAAAAAGCATTGCGTTATTTATTCTATGCACTGGTATTCTTGGGAGGAAACCCGTTCCGTGTTATACGGCGTGGTCCCTTGAATTACTCCCTTTTTAAAGTAAAGTTTTAAATAGCTGTTTTAGTTCGCACACCAGTCACATGAGTGACCTGGAGTTTATTGTTTTAACCTAAACTCTGGGTGCCCCTATTTTCGACACGGGTAGCTAGTAGTTTTGGTTTTGCAGATTTATATTCACAGGATCCTGGTTTACAGCGGAACGATGCTCGGAAAGCTCTGTATCCGTGCATTATTTCTAGTTGTGCTTTTGTATTATTTTCCGCTGCTATGTAATTTATTGTAATCTCTGATATTTATCGAATGTAATTTATTCAATTATACTCTGTATATTCTTGTATCTGATGGGATTGTTGTAATAACAATGAAATGTTCTTCCGTCTGCGTTCTGATTTGTCCTGTTCTCAAAACGATCAGGGGTTTCGAACCGTCTTGATCGGTTTAACGACTGATTCGGATCGAGCGAAATTCCCGGCCGTCACAATTATTACAACTTAAACTGTCTCTAAAGCAAAAGAAAGCTAAAGTAGAAGATGCACTACTAATGCCCTAGCAGTGATCCTCAACAACACAAGGAGAATATCTATATGTATCATACGTGGAAGCCTCCTGCTCGTCTCCGGATCTGCTACTCGTGTATATCCAGCTAATCTGTCTCTAGTCTGCTCGTGAGAGCACCCAGAGTAAAAAGAAGAGACATAAAACTCTGGGTCAGACAAAAAGTCTGGTATGAGCGATAAGCAGCTAAACATAACAATAACAGGTATACTAAACCATACCAGAACCTGGACCTGCAACCAAAGAGTTAGCACTACATACCGTACAATAATCTAAGGTGCCATTGAATAAATGGTGTAAAGATAACGGGGGTGGGGGTGTGCATGTCATAATGATGGCAAACAAATCAAACGTAGCCACCATCCTCACATCTCTCACTCAGTGCGTAAAGCATACGATGTCCACCACTATCAATCACTAGACCCATCGAAGTAGTGACGGAGTTCAACCTGTACAAGTACTGCTATTACCAAGCTTACCACATGAAGTCATGACCAAATCTTTACAAATGACCCCACTTCATTGGTCAATAGCTCTTTAGTCGTACCTAGGCCACTGTGGCCCTGAATCCGTTCACGTACTCCCTACACATTGTGATCCAAAGTTACAGACATCGACAACCCCTTAGCACACGTCCCGCAGCAAAGCCCAACTCATGAAGTTCCCTCCTTGGTTCCCATTTGGATCCTGAGGTACAACTCCTCATTTGGACTTCCTTTGCATCTCGGGTTTAGGTCTACTAGGTGTTCGATCCTCCGGTTCGGTTCGGTTCGCCCCCTCCTGCTTGGTTCGGTTCGAATGCTCTTTTCTAGTTCAGTTCGGGTGCTCGGACGCTCTTATTTGGTTTGGGTCGGATGCCCCTATCCAGTTGGATCGGATGCTCCTATCCGGTTCGGATCGGATGCCCCTATCAGGTTCGGATCAGATGCCCCTATCCGGTTCGGATCAGATGCCCCTATCCGGTTCTGATCGGATGGCCCTATCCAGTTGCTCCTATCCGAATGCTCCAATCCGGATGCTCCTATCCGAATGTTCCTATCCAGATGCTCCTATCCGCATGCTCCTATCCGAATGCTTCTATCTGAATGCTCCTATCTGCATGCTCCTATCTGAGTGCTCCTATCCGAATGCTCCTATCCGGTTTGCTGCAAGTTTTTCCAGCAAGCAATTTTCGCCAAACGACGGCGTTTTCAACCATTCTAACTTTTCTATGCAATCACAAAACATACCATACAGTCATAGAAACATGTATAATCATCCACAAACACTAAAACAACAATATGACATGTTTATATGGATCAAACATACCCAAAAACCCATGTTTTCCCTTAAGCATGTTTAGGCAAGACTAATCATAGAATTAACCAAACTTAACCAAATCAGCCCAAATTTCTAAAAGAGGTATAAAATAATACTTTTGAATTTATAAATATTTTTCCAGAATTTATTAATGCATAAATTCGCTAATCTTCACTAATTACCCTTAATTAACCGTAATTACTGCAAAACTATGCAAATCACTCACCTTAGCCACAAATAAAACTCCAAAACTAAAATGATTCTCTGTTTGGCGTTGTTCCGAATGCAACACAACAGCTCTAATCTTGCTTTGGTGCTATTTCTCCTTAATTTGATGTAGTTTAAGCCAAAACTTGATTAGAAAGTGATTAGAAGTTTATTAGGGTGTTGGAGGCCATTGTTAGGGTTCCAAGAATGAAAGTGGCGGCTAAAAGAAATGTTTTCTAACCCTAATCAGCCCCTATACATCTCTAATCCTGAAATCCCCTTTGGGCCTACCTGCTAATTACCCGGTTAAGTCCAATTAAGCTGTTTTTCACCATCTGAAACTTGTTTCAGCCATATCTCCCAAACGGTGAGTCCGTTTGGCTAATGTGACCACTCTACGGAATTGTAAACCATCATCCGGAGCCAATGGAAGTAGTTTCAGGTCAAAACTCCTTTCCAGTCAAAAGTTATGGTCAAAAGAAGGCAGCTGGGGGCAAAACGGTCATTTAAAAATCGGCAAAATTTATGAACATGGGAAATGACCCCAATAGTCGTCTCCCAAAGTTACATGACCATATGACTTCGTATGTGAAAGAAATAAATATCCTACGGTCCTGCGATGCGTAGAATGCGGGGCGTTACACTCTCCCCTCCTTAAGAAATTTCGTCCCCGAAATTCCTTAACCTCAAAACATACAAAGGATCCCGCATGCCTACCAATCATATATAACAATCAAACGTGCAAAACAAACAAAACAACCTATTCTAGCATGCGGAAAGACTAAATCGAAACTGAAATCTTACCAGACGAAGAGTTCTGGATACGTCTCCCTAATGCTCTCCTCTGTCTCCCAAGTACAGTCATTCTCATTCTCGCCCCACTGAACCTTGACTAATTTCACCGCCTTCCTTCGGAGCTGCTTCTTATCGTTCCCAACAATACGCATAGGCCTGCGGTTCCCAATCGCCTCGGGTTTAACTTCGATATTATCCAACTGATCAGGTGAAATAGTCACATCTGGGTCGTGCACGAATTTCCTTAACTGGGAAACATGAAATATGTTGTGAACTCCTACCATCTTGTCTGGTAATTCAACTTTATATGCCAAATTCCCAATTTGCCCAAGAACTGGGAATGGACCAATGAATCTTGGTGCTAACTTGCCTCTCCTGCCAAATTATATCACGCTCTTCAATGGAGAAATTTTGACAAAAACCATGTCGCCAATGGAGAACTTTAATTCTCTTATCCTTTTGTCGGCATAACTCTTCTGCCTATCTTGGGCAGCCTTCATTCGCTGTTGGATAACCTTAATCTTGTCTGAAGTTTCTCTTACAACATCGAGTCCAAGCACAAATTTCGCACCAGTTTCTAACCAACATGACGATGAGTTGCACGGTCTTCTGTACAAAGCTTCAAATGGAGCCATGCCAATACTAGATTGGTAACTATTATTATATGCAAACTCTACTAGATGCAAATGGTCATCCCATGATCCACCAAAATCCAATACACAGGCTCTCAAGAGGTCTTCTAATATACGATTCACCCTTTCTGTTTGACCGTCGGTTTGAGGATGATACGCGGTACTGAGATGTTATTCTGATCCTAACGCCTCTTGTAAGCTCTTCCAAAATCCACTAGTGAACAACGGATCTCGGTCACTCACAATGCCCTTGGGTATTCCATGAAATCTCACTACCAACTATACATATAGTTCAGCTAGCTTAGCTGTCGCTCAGTTTGACTTGACGGGTATAAACCTCGCACTCTTAGTCAATCGGTCCACAATCACCCAAATGTTATCATGGCCCGATCTAGTCCTTGGTAACCCATCAATGAAATCCATTGAGACTTGTTCCCAATTCCATTCTGGAATTTCTAATGGTTGTAGCAAACCACTAGGCTTTTTTTGTCAGCTTTAACTAGCTGGCAATTCATGCATTTGCATATAAACTTCCCAATGTCTCTTTTCATCCCTTCCTAGTAGTAGGTCTGCTTCATGTCTCCGTACATTTTGTTACCACCGGGGTGTATAGTCAGTTTCGAGTGATGACATTCTCTAAGCACTTTATCTCTCAATCCATTGACATTGGGTACAACTAGCCTTCCATTCCTTCTAAGCCATCCATCTCGATCAAGCCCATACTTGTTCATCTTTCCGTCGTTCCCCATCTCTAACTTTGAGATGATTTCCAATAGGTTAGGATCGCTCCTCTGACTGGAACTATTCCGCTCAATCAAAGTGGGTCTGATCGTCAAACTTGCTAACATTTCTGGATCCAATTCGCACTTTGGTCTGAAATCATATCCAGCGATGTACTCCAGTTGCTTCCATTCTAGAAACATAGCCCCTAAACTAGCATGTCTTCTACTCAACGCATCAACCACCGCATTGCCCTTTCCTGCTGTATATGCGATGTCGAAATCATAGGAAGCTAAGAATTCTAACCATCTTTGCTGTCGGAGATTTAGATCCTTTTGAGAGAAGAGACACTTTAACGATTTCTGATCGGTAAACAACTCGAATCTTTCTCCCAAGAGATAATGTCTCCACATCTTCAACGCAAACACGATCGCTGCCAATTCCAAATCATGGGTAGGGTATCTTCTCTCGTGCGGTTTCAATTGCTCACTTGCATAAGCTACAACCCTACCGCCTTGCATCAATACAGCACCTAGTCCGGTACCACAGGCATCCGTGTATACCGTCATCTCTTTATTCCCCTTAGGAATGACTAACACTGGTGCGCGCGTCAACTTTTCCTTTAGACTCTTGAATGCATTCTCGCACTTTTCGTCCCAGACGAAAGCTTGATTCTTCTTGGTCAACTGAGTCAACGGTGCTGCTATCTTGGAGAAATCTTGGATAAACTTACGATAATATCTAGCTAATCCCAAGAAAATTCTTATGTCCGTTGCATTCTTGGGCGTAGACCAATCTTGTACCTTAGCCACCTTCGCAGGATCCACGGCAATACCATTCTCTGAAACAACATGGACCAAGAATCTCACTTCCCTTCTCTAGAAGTGACACTTAGAAAACTTTGCTTTCAATTGGTGTTTTCTCAACACCTCCATCACTATTCTTAAATGTTCCTTATGTTCTTCCTCTGTCCTCAAATAGACCAAAATATCATCCACAAACACAAGGACAAACTTATTCAACTGATCTCTGAATACCCTATTAATAAGATCCACAAAATATGCCGGGGCATTGGTCAGCCCGAATGGCATGACCAACCACTCATAAAATCCAAACGGCGTCCGAAATGCCGTTTTAGCTATACTCTCATCTTCCACTCTAAGCTGATGAAAACCTGTCGCGAGATCCAACTGAGAGAATACTCTCGCACCACTCAACTGATCAAACAAATCATCTACCCGCGGTAGAGGATACTTGTTCTTCCTCGTCACTTTATTCAACTCGCGGTAGTCTACACACAAATGAAGGGAACCATCCTCCTTGGTAGCAAACACAACTGGTGCTCCCCATTTAGAAACACTCCTTTTGATAAATCCCTTCTTCAAAAGATCGCTGACTTGCACCTCGAGCTCTCGCTGCTCCCTTGGTGCCATACGACGAATTGGCATCACTATAGGTCTTGCATCTTTCACTAAATCAATACGAAACTCAATCTCTCGGTGTGGTGGAAACTCGGTCACTTCTTCGAAAACGTCCGGATACTGGCCAACCATGGGAAAACCTGACAACTCACCATGCGGGACGTCGAGGAAATTTAGAAAACTAACCATTACCCCATCACCGGGTAGACCACCAAACACTAACCTCCGCCCATCATCCGCTCTAGCTGTCACCAAAAAGCCCTCACAGTCTACCACCACACCGTATCTTTGGAGCCAATCGACTCCCAAAATAATGCCAAACCCAGTAAAGCCCAAAACAAAGCAATCACAAACAAACATGCATCCATGACTCGATAAGACCACATTACGACAAATCATGCTAAGGTTAGTTGAACCACTAATCGGGTTCGTCACTACTAAAGGTCTATCGACAATCTCGGGCTCCAATCCCAACCTATCTACCAGGTCACTAGATATGAAAGAACTGGAAGCTCCGATATCAAACAAAACTCTAACAGGAACATCATAAACAGAAAGCATACCTTGGATGATGACATTCTTTCCCTTCTCCGCCGCAGTTGGGGCATTCGACGAAGAAGGAATAACATTAAGGGCATATGCTTTCACCATCTGCTTTTCTTTAGGGGGTAGCGGACACTTGTCCCTGTGATGTCCCACTTGACCACAGTTGAAGCACTTCCTATCCGCTGGCTTGGCCCGACAATTACTAGCATAATGGCCCTTCTTACCACAGCTGAAGCACTCAACATCTTGCTTATTCTTTTTCATCTGGCCATCCTTGGTCTGATTCTGCTTTCTCTTATTCTGAGAACCATTCTTGCCTCCACCGCTTGCTTGTGGTTTCAGTTATTCTGCAGATGCAGCCTCAGTCTTCGGCTTAGGGTAAAGACTCTCTGACCTCAATGCTTTCCCCACAATCGATTCAAATGTCTCATCGATATGGTTAATAAGTCTTTCCCCCAAGTATCCATCCAAACCAGTTATGAACTTCTCGTTCTTCTTCTCGGCAGTATCAATAAGAGATAACCCATATTTCGACAAAGTGTCGAAATCGGCAATATACTCTGAGACAGATCTGCCATTCTGCTTGAGCTCCAAGGATTTCTTAAACAACCCTGACTTCTGAGCAGCTGGAATGAACTTATCGCTAAAGCGAGCCTTAAACTGATCCCAAGTAATCTGATCCTCGGGAGTAGCTGCCTTTATAGCATTCCACCAATTCATTGCCCGTCCCTGCCGCTGACGGGATGCTAGCCTCCTCTTCATCGCATCCTCGATACCCAAGTCTTCGAAGATACGCTCGCAGCTATCCAACCAATCCTAAACATCCATAGCCGACTCCGTTCCGTGGAACGACTTCCCACCAAGACTAGTATAATCCTTATTCAGCTTGGCGAAATCGGCCCTAGGCGCCTGCACTATTGGGTCACCACCATTACCTGCATTGGGAGCTGCCCTCGGTACATCCCTAAGAGTCACCCTCATAAGGTAAGTAAACATCGTCCTCATGTCAGCAACATTCCCATTATTGGCTCCTCTACCGGCACCTCTTGCGTATCGGCTCATTGTTCAATCTGTAAAGAGAAAACAATTAACCATCTCCATAGTGGTGCTAGTGCAGTGCAACTTCATCCTTAGCTATACTAATAGTATATATATAGCTTTTGAAAATCAAAATAATCACAAATACGCACTCTCATATACTTATACTATCTCTCTATGATAACTTCCCTAGGTTAACTATGCAACCTAGAGCTCTGATACCAAGTGTGACGGCTCGCCCCGCACCAGCCGACATTTCCTTCGCAAGTGCGCTGTACACATGCCCAGTTAGCACAGAACGGTCGTCAGAAGAAAAGAAAGAAGAGAATGAACTAACAAGGAACTTGTAGAATGTCTCACAGCGCATGGAACAAAATATAATAATAACATAATCTTGACATAAAACAGGCGAGACAGTGTATAAGCTGAAAACTAAACCAACATAGCAGTGGAAACCCAAATACAGCTTATGATCCAACATCATTATTACAACTTAAACTATCTTTAAAGCCAAAGAAAGCTAAAGTAGAAGATGCACTACTAATGCCCAAGCAGTGATCCTCAACAATACAGAGAGAATATGTATATGTATCATACATGGAAGCCTCCTGCTCGTCTCCGGAGCAGCTACTCGTGTATACCCAGCTAACCTGTCTCTAGTCTGCCCGTGAGAGCACCCAGAGTAATAAGAAGAGACATAAAACTCTGGGTCAGACAAAAAGTCTGGTATGAGCGATAAGCAGCTAAACAGAACAATAACAGGTATACTAAACCATACCTGAGCCTGGACCTGCAACCAAAGAGTTAGCACTACATACCGTACAATACTCTAAGGCGCCATTGAATAAACGGTGTAAAGATAACGGGGGTGGGGGTGTGCATGTCATAATGACGACAAACGTAGCAACCATCCTCACATCTCTCATTTAGTGCATAAAGCATACGATGTCCACCACTATCAATCACTAGACCCATCGAAGTAGTGATAGAGCTCAACCTGTACAACTACTGCTATTTCCAAGCTTACCACATGAAGTCATGACCAAATCTTTACAAATGACCTCACTTCATTGGTCTATAGCTCTTTAGTCGTACCTAGGCCACTATGGCCCTGAATCCGTTCACGTACTCCCTACACATTGTGATCCAAAGTTACAGACATCGACAACCCCTTAGCACACGTCCCGCAGCAAAGCCCAACTCATGAAGTTCCCTCCTTGGTTCCCATTTGGATCCTGAGGTACAACTCCTTATTTGGACTTCCTTTGCATCTCGGGTTTAGATTTACTTGGTGTTCGATCCTCCGGTTCGGTTCGGTTCGCCCCCTCCTGCTTGGTTCGGTTCGAATGCTCCTTTCTAGTTCAGTTCGGGTGCTCGGACGCTCTTATTTGGTTCGGATAGGATACCCCTATCCGGTTCGGATCGGATGCCCCTATCCGGATTGGATGCCCGTATCCGGTTCAGATCGGATGCCCCTATCCGGTTCGGATCGGATGCCCCTATCCAGTTCGGATCGGATGCCCCTATCCGGTTCTGATCGGATGCCCCTATCCGGTTCTGATCGGATGCCCCTATCCGGTTCGGATCGGATGCCCCTATCCGGATGCTCCTATCCGAATGCTCCTATCCGAAAAATCCTATCCGCATGCTCATATCTGAATGCTCCTATCCGAATGCTCCTATCCGCGTGCTCCTATCTGAATGCTCCTATCTGAATGCTCCTATCCGGTTTGCTGCAAGTTTTTTCAGCAAGCTATTTTCGCCAAACGACGGCGTTGTCGTCCATTCTAACTTTTCTATGCAATCACAAAACATACCATACAGTCATAGCAACATGTATAATCATCCACAAACACTGAAACAATAATATGACATGTTTATATGGATCAAACATACCCAAAAACCCATATTTTTCCTTAAGCATGTTCAGGCAAGACTAATCATAGAATTAACCAAACTTAACCAAATCAGCCCAAATTTCTAACAGAGGTATAAAACAATATTTTTGAATTTATAAATATTTTTCTAGAATTTATTAATGTATAAATTCGCTAATCTTCACTAATTACCCTTAATTAACCGTAATTACTGCAAAACTATGCAAATCACTCACCTTAGCCACAAATAAAACTCCAAAACTAAAATGATTCTCTGTTTGGTGCTGTTCCCAATGCAACACAGCAGCTCAAATCTTGCTTTGGTGCTATTTCTCCTTAATTTGATGTAGTTTAAGCCAAAACTTGATTAAAAAGTGATTAGAAGTTGATTTGGGTGTTGGAGGCCATTGTTACGGTTCCAAGAATGAAAGTGGCAGCTGAAAGAAATGTTTTCTAACCCTAATCAGCCCATATACATCTCTAATCCCGAAATCCCCTTTGGTCCTAGCTACTAATTACCTGGTTAAGCCCAATTAAGCTGTTTTTCACCATCTGAAACTTGTTTCAGCCATATCTCCCAAACGGTGAGTCCGTTTGGCTAATGTGACCACTCTACGGAATTGTAACCATCACCCGGAGCTAATGGAAGTGGTTTCAGGTCAAAATTCCTTTCCAGTCAAAAGTTATGGTCAAAACAAGATCAGCTAGGGGCAAAACGGTCATTTAAAAATCGGCAAAAATCATTAACATGGAAAATGGCCCCAATAGTCGTCTTCCAAAGTTACATGACCATACGACTTCGTATGTGAAAGAAATAAATATCCTATGATCCTGCGATGCGTATAATGCGGGTCGTTACAGGTGGGGTCGACCTTAGGGTCGACTCCCCCTTGTAGGGCCCGACCCATGTGTCGACACCCATGGGGCATAAGGTCGACCCCTAATGGGCCAATTTCCCTCCCTTTTCTGCTCTTCGATTTTTGATTTTCTGGACTGGTTTGTTTATGTATATTTTGCTTATATGTATACAAACTTAAACCTTAATAACTTCTTCATACGATGTCCGTTTTAAGAAACTCGGAGTCTATCTTAAGTAGGATCCCGAGAAGAACGCAATGGCACAGTCCGTTTTACTTAATTCCCAATATTTAATTAAGTATTATTTAGTTTATCATTATAGTGTTCTTTAAAATTACGAGGTGTTACAAAATGGTACAAGCAAACCAGATTGTACAGCTCTTACCTTCTCTCTATCCGTCGCCCCTTTCACTTTGAGTGAATTATTGTGAAACCTCTTTAGATAGCAGTTAAGTGATTCCTCCGGTCTTTGCTTGATTCTAGCTAAACCATAAATGATATTTTATAAGTCATTTTGCATACGAAATTGTGTCCTAAATGCAGTAGACTGTTGCTTCCAAAATATGATGAAAGGGCCATTATAATGCTTGCACCATTTAAGAGTTCTTCTATGAAGAGTTGTCACGAAAACCTTGCACCGAAGCGATTCAGAGGCGTTGTATGTATCCATGTAATTCTCAAAAAGGGATAGCTATTCCTCAAGGTCTGTAGTCCCATATATGCGAGTTTGTTCTCTTTTATTTCAGACGGAACCTTCACTGTCGTTCTCTCTGGAGAAGGTGATTCCATGCAGCTTCCTGTCATCTATCCATGTTAGGCTTTTGTTTTCTTCTAAACCAACCATCTCTTTTGATGTTTGGTTGTTTCTCCACGAAACTGGACTACTTTGTAGATTTGATGAAAACTCAATTTGGTTATAAAGTTCTTGAGGTGCTATTACCCTTGATTCTACTTCATAGGGTTCTGCTTTAGAGGACCTTCGGACCACGTCTACTTCGATAAATCTCCTAGTGGTATCAATTTGCGTAGCCAAGTGTAATATTTCCAACTTGTCTTCTGTTAAAGTTAAAGATCCTCCATTTCTAGTTTGGTTAAGTTGATGTTGTTTTCTGGAATGGATGACGTGTTGGATCCTTCTTTACAAATCCTTCTCGATTGAATCGTCCTTTTATTGATCTTCAAGGTACTTTTGTAACAACCTGGAAAATCAAAACCAATTTAAATTTTTTATTTTAGAAATTTTAGTGAATTTTGAATATTTAAAAATAATTTATTTTAAATAATAACGATTAAAAATTTATTTAAATCGAAGTTAGAACAAATTTTTTTATTTTAATTATAAAAGGAGTTAGAAATAGCACGGTAGTTTGAAAATTTGAATTTGAATATTGACTGACTGTACAGGATTCAAAATAAATCGAATTTCAGTAAAACCAAAAATATTTAAAACTATTTAAAAATATCTTTCTAACGAATCCGAAAAATCAAAATTTCATAGCGGGAATCAAAAGTTATGTCCAGTTTAATATTCAAAATAGTCGTTGTAGAGCATACACACATATTTTAATATTAAAAATAGCCATTTTTCAAACGACCTCCGTTTCCGACGAAACCACTTTTGTTGGAACCAGAATGTCAAATTATTGCTGAGTTTCAATTTTCATAATTTTTAGAATTAATATGTGAGCGTGGCAAAAGAAAACGTGTTTTGTCAGTTTTATTCAAATTGGATCGACCAGAAAATGACCATTTTTCAAATGGTCTCAGAATTGACGAAATTAGTTTTGTTAGGACCGTATCATCAAAACATAACTAGAAATAATTTTTCTGCAATTTTTAGAGCCTGTATGTGGCCCCGACAAATTTAAATGTACGACCAGATTAAATAAATAAATGATTTAAATTTTAATTTAAAGAAAACAGAATGGAAACGATCGATTAGGGTCACAGGACCTAGCCCATTGTGTCCGGAACATGGGTATTTGCCTAGGGACAACTTTCGTTGGGCTAAAATTGGATCTGAAAAGAATTTACGGGTTTATTTGTAAAATGGAACATTAAATAATAAAATATTATAAATATCAAACAAATCACTAAACCCTAATCTAAAAGTCAGCCGCCATCACTTTTTCCGAAGGATAGAAATGCTCCAAAATAAATCGTTAATTTCTCCCATCCTATTCAGAATTAGATCATGGTTCTTTAGCGATAATCGAAGTACGTCCCGAGCTCTTCAAAGTGATATGGTGACGATGGGGTTTAGGGGCACGAGTCGGTCGGATTTTGGTGCCAAACCCGCTGGCTTTGGATGCGGGTTATGAGGTGGGGGGCCCACCGCGTTAGGGGGAGACGGTCGGGGCGAGGCGGTGGAGGTGGTTGATTGGCCGATGGTGGGGCGTGGTGCATGCCACGTGAGAGAGATTTGAATCGAACGTATAAGTTTGGACGATGGACATGGAGCGTGAAAACCAGAGAAGGAAGAAAGGGTTTATTCCCTAATTTTTCTTAATCTAATAGTATTTAATTATTAACTAATGTAATTAGATCTTCAAATGATAATATCTCGCTCGTATTTTGTCAGAATTTGACAATTCAAATTGCATTGGAATAAGAAAAATGAGATCTACGCGATGGAACAGACAGATCTGAAACGGAGCACTTTGAACGTTCAGACAAAAAGCAATGTGAGAATTCTGATTTAATAATTAAATCAAATTTTAATTATTTTTCTTGCTTTTGAAATCACTATATGTATGTTATTGATTAGGATCTGCGATGTTTGTAAATTAGAATTTATTTATTATTGTTTGTGGTATATTCTGATTTGTTGGATCTACGATGAAATCTCATGTTTGTTGAATTTCTGGTTTACGTTAGAATTCAGATCTGAAATTATCTTTTATTTCAAATCTACGGATGTTAATTAAATTTTCTTATTCATAAATATGAAATCATTCTTCTATCATACAGATCTACTTTCTATTATCCAAATATATGTCTTTCTTCATAGATTCATGTGTACAGATTTGGTTTAAATAAAATTTTCAATTTTATTTTTGATCCATAAATATTGATTTGTTTTATTCATATAAATATAGTTTCTATTGAATACATAAATTTGGGATAAAGATTAAGAATAAAGATTAAGAATAAAGATTAAGAATAAAGATTTCATCTTTATTTATTTCGTGAACATAAAATTTCTTGAGATTAAAGATTCCATCTTTGATATGATTTTGAACACGGAATTTGATCAATGATGAAAATTTACATTTTATTGTTTTTCATGGGCATGAGTTTTTATGAAATTGAGATTTGTAATAAAATTTCATTTTCGTTGTTTACATTAAAATATCATTATATTTGATTCCATAAAATATGGTTTTTTACTTAATTTTGTTTCAACCAAAATGGAACATATTTTGGGGTAAATTTGTTTCAACTAAAAATAACATATTTTAATGTCAATTTGTTCAAAATAAAAAGAACACATTTTATTTTCATTTAGTATAAATGAAATGTTTATGATTAAAAGATCATATTTTTATTGTCGATTAGTTACAATAAAAAGAATAGTTATAAAATATCATATTTTTATTGTCGATTAGTTACAATAAAAAGAATAATTATAAAAGATCATATTTTTATTCCCGATTAGTTACAATAAAAAGAATAGTTATAAACGATCATATTTTTATTGTCGATTAGTTACAATAAAAAGAATAGTTATAAAAGATCATATTTTTATTGTCGATTTGTTACAATAAAAAGTATAGTTATTAGAATTTACATTTTTGATGTCATTTCGTTAATATAAAAAAAATCAGAATATAAAGTTCACATTTTTGTTGCCATTTGTTTTGCAATAAAAGATTTGATGATAAAACTCCATTTTTATTGTAAGTCGTTTTCATTAAAAAGATTTGACAATGGAAATTATACTTTGATTATATGCAATAAAAAGGATTAGAAACAAAAGAGTCATTTTTTTTCAGTTACTTACAAAGATTAGAATTAGAATAAAAGATTTCATTTTTATTTTCAATAAGTTACAATGAGATAGAGTTGAGATTTAAAAGTAACATTTTTATAGTCATTTTATATACAATAAAAAGTATAGATTAAAAAGTAACATTTTTATTGTCATTTTATATGACATAAAAAGAATGGATTTAAAGTAACATTTTATTTGTCAATTTAGTTACAATAAAAGGATAGATTTAAAAATTACATTGTTATTGTCAAGTTAGATACAATAAAAAGAATTGATACAAAAGAAACATATTTATTGTCATTTTAGTTGAAATGAAAAGAATAGATTTTAAAGTTGCATTTTTTGTCATTTTATATGCAATAAAAATGTAACGACCGGGAAATTTGCTCGATCCGAATCGGTCGCTAAACCGACCAAGACCGTTCGAAACGCCTGATTGTTTTGAGAATACGACAAATTAGAAAGCAGACAGAAGAACATTTCATTGTATATTACAACAATTTCATCAGATTACAAGAATATACAGAGTATGAACAAATATTACACATATAAAATATCAGAGATTACAATACATTACATAGCAGTGGAAAATAAAACAATACAAAACTAGAAGTAATACACGGATACAGAGCTTTTAGAGTATCGTTCCAGCTATAAATCAGGATCCTGTGAATATAAATCTGCAAAACCAAAACTACTAGCTGCCCGTGTCAAAATAAGGGCACCCAGACTTTAGGTTAAAACAATAAACTCTAGGTCAGTCATGTGACTAGAGTGAGAACTAAAACGGTTATGAATCTTTATTTTAAAGTTAGGTAAATCAAGCGACCACGCCGTATAACACGGAATGGGTTTCCTCCCAAGAATACCAGTGCATGAAACAAACAGCGCAGTGCTAAATTAAGAAAAATGAAGCTATTATAAGACCCAGGTCCCATCACATAATGCAACGCAAGCCGGAGGATAGGGTTTTCCCTTATAATAGCCAAAGCATGCTTGATACGTTTAAAATAAGTCATTTGATACAATAATAAGTGTGTAGTGTCAAAACAATTTCAATCATAAATATCAATCATAGACGGAATGGGTACCATATATCATGTCGACATACTAGGCTCTACAATCAAAACCGCAAAGTCACGTATTTGGGAATTGGATTTCCATCTGTGAACCGAGGCCAGGGATCGTCCTCTACCGATTCGAGACATTCTAGCCTACCATGTCTCAGGAACAGTCGCAACTGCACCTTGGATCGTCAGGGCTGGTCCACACAGAGTGGATTATTATGCCTGAACAATAAGTCTCCAAGCCCTATGGGGCGCAAATGTGCCAACTAATGAGTTCATCGGCTTCACATAGTCACAGATAAATCTGAGGCGCCTCGCAACAGCAACAACCACATAAGTCAAACTCGTCAGGGCGTATAAAACCACTGACGCCACTTCCAGCTAGAAAGAAACGCATGTCCTCCCTGAAGCCCTCTCCCGTTTCTGGTTCACAACCGGGGTGTGAGGCTCGTGAATTAACGCTACACAAAGCTGTGCCACACAGGCTGTGCTTTGATCATCAACCACAAGACTCTGCTTTTCAACAGAAGCCTTGATCATTTGCATCTTAGCATGCCACATAGGCAAACCACTCCATGCAACCGATATCCATCAATCACACAGAATGATATCCAATGTCAGACACACAATCCATTTACAAGTTCGTTCAGGGTCTGAACGAAACCGGAGGCACCTCGTACCTCGCATATCCATCGATCTCCAAGTATGTCTGGACGACCATTAACTGATTCTCTCCTCTCGGGTGTACGACCCAATCAAGATCATCAGTAATCACCCAAACGACGTGAAGACCTCTGGTCTTCGACCACCGTCTTTATCTTCGACTCACGTCAAATCAGTTATTCAGAATGGGATAAACCCGGTCTTTCTGAAAAACTCGCGTATATAATAAACAAGTGTTACACAAACACAACATACGCCTCATTCCAATTCATCAGTTGCTAACCGTAAATTAGTAAGAGAAAAATTTCCCAAATATTAACCCTGAAGGCCGAAACCAACATCATATCAATACGCAGGAAACCATTCTTTTTAACTAACCTACACTTAGTTTCTAAATTTCACATTCTTAGGGAAAGGTTCCCATTAATTTTATCAAAAATAAATTCTTTAAATTTATTCTTTAATCTTCCCTTGAATATAAATTCAAACTAGTCGGGATTAGCGAACCACAGCGAAGTAATCATTTATTTTATTTCCCAATCCTAACCTATTCATCCCATGAAGTAAAACTGGTAATACTTCATATCTAACACCACGGTGTTATTGGTAAATTCAATTACCATTTCACGTTCAAATCTAATTAAAGATTTAACTATCGCCTGGAGCAAAACTGGTGATACTCCATTCTCGATCTTTTCAATGTAATTAAAGATTCATTAAAACTCCACTTAGTTTTAATCTTTAACTGGGTTAAAGAATCCATGTCATTTAAAACACGGTTCACGATAAACACAAAATCACATCACATTTCAATCAGTCCCTAACCGTAAATTAGCAAGTGAGCAATTCCCTAAGTATTAACCCCGAAGGACGAAACCAACATCAGATCAATACCCCAAAAACCATTCAACTTAACTAATCTCCAGTTAGTTTCTGATTTTCTTAACTCCTTTAGGTCTAAGAACAGTATTATTGAAGATACCGTTCACGACAACCCAAAATCACATTCCATTAATTGTCGGGTTAAAGAACAAGTGTTATTTAAAACACTGTTCATGATAAACCCAAAAATCAATACCAATTCAATTCCAATTAAATATTATTTAATTAGTACACTTCATTAAATCTAAATAAAAAGATTCTCAACTGGGCTTAAGGACAGCGCTTATGAAGGCACCATTCACGACAAACCCAAATCACATTTGATATTAAATACAAGGCTCTGAATAGAAAATATATCGGCTTATATTCAATATCAAATTCTACGACCAACAAATATCGTATTGGAAGTAACGATATAAATATATCTTTCAAATTCCCATAACAATATCTGTTTCATCACGAAATCCAACATCGAAATATTCCAAAGACAATTTCGATTCAAATCCATTCCAATCCAATTATTGAAACTTCTGGTTACTTTTAAAACCGTTTTCAAATTCAATTTACTTATTTAAAAATAAAATGAATTATAATTCTAGTTCAAAACTAGTTCATTACGATAAAAATCTATTTTTATCTTTTTCAAATATGGAGTTTTTCATCCTAGTTCTTCCCAAATCATTTCTTATGATTTTACACAAATTATTACTATTTTTAATAATTTTATCAAGGCTCGTACAGTCGATTTCCATCAATGGCAATCGAACTGCACTTACAACGACCTTTTTCAAATTTGATTTGGACATAATTCCAAATCCAACCGTTAGATTTCAAATTTATAATATTCGTTAGAAAGCTCTTTTCGATACGAATCCGACAGTCGTATCTCCCGTAATATCCGTTCGAAGTCAATGGTCGAAATTCGCGAACTGCCGCGGCGTGGCGCGGCGCTTTTTATTCTGACCATTATATATATATAATATATATTATATATATTTCGTCAATTTCCTTTTAAAATGTATTTTATAAATCGTTTTAAATTCCTTTTCAAAACGATTTCAACTTCCTTTTCAAATTCAAATCAAAATTGAATTTTTCAATATAAATTTGTTTTAAATTCGTTTTCAAAACGATTTCAACTTCCTTTTCAAATTCAAATCAAAATTGAATTTTTCAATATAAATTCGTTTTCAATTCAATTCAATTTCAATTCGAATTCATTTCTATTCAATTTCAATTCGAGTTCAATTCTATTTAATTTCAATTCGAATTCAATTCTGTTTAATTTCAATTCGAATTCATTTTCAATTCGAATTCATTTCAAATTGATTTCCATTCAATTTCAATTCGATTCGAATTCATTTTATTTTCAATTCAATTCGAATTCTAATTCGTTTCAATTCAATTTAATTCGAATTTCATTCCAAAATATTCGATTTTGAAATCACTTTTCAATATTCATCATAAAAAAATGAATATAATCGATATAAATATCGTTCGCGTCGAAATAGCGCATATCTAATTAACACGACTTTATATATTTCTATTTCAATGTTCTATTCAAATATTTCGTTTCAAATATTTCTTCTCAAATATTTTATTCAAATATTTCTCTTTAAATATTTTATTTCAAAACTGGAATAAGGCCCAATCAATTACCATAGATTTTATTTCTATGGATTTCCATACAACGCATGTATATATCAACAATGACAAATAATCAACCATCATCCAAAGTGCATTCTACACTGTATAAGCATCAAATATAAATATTTAACGCTCAAAACAGCCTGTCAATCAATCGATCGACATATCACTAATTATTGGGATTAGTGTATGTCATATATCATCCCAATACCCGTGTAGGGTTTCAAACAATCAAACACAGATTTTATTTGTGTAGTTGGGCGATGTGTAAAATTTATCGTCCCAATCAATATCAGTCAAATGTGTGTATATAAACAAATCGTCATATTTGTTTATATTTATTTCATTTTAAATACACGTTAAAAATTCTATTTTCAACTATAAAATATTTTTAACTATATAAATATTTTATTTCATTTCACATCACACCACACAATCAACTACACATCCAAATCAAACAAACAAGCATACAAGCCGCCCATGGTCTGTGGACGACGGGTGTCGGGTGCTACTAAACACCATCTGCATCCTAGTATATTTTCAAAACTAGAAATAAATTAAAAGTGAGAAGTTCTCACATTGGGATTCCACTCCGCCATTTCCTTTTTGAACGGTTTGAATTTAGATTTGTTTTCCGACAGTACCATTGCAATCTGTATCACGTAGTCGATTATTAAAAATCATATTTTTATGTTCTCTACATATATGAAAAGATCGAATTTTTATCTTCACTTCATATGTATAAAAATCGAATTTTAAACTTCTTCTTTATATAAATTCAAACTTCTTCTTTATATATCCTAAACAAACTGATTTTATATTTTAAAAACTAATTGCCTAAATAGGCTAAGAAAGAAAAGAAAAGACAAAAAAGCAAATAAAAATAGAATAACTTACAGTTCGGTTGGGGGGGGTTTATTGTAATAACCCAGAAAATACGGGCCAATTTAAAATTTTTAAATTGGTGATTT
The DNA here is from genome assembly GCA_030737875.1 of Allium sativum. Classification (NCBI taxonomy): domain Eukaryota; kingdom Viridiplantae; phylum Streptophyta; class Magnoliopsida; order Asparagales; family Amaryllidaceae; genus Allium; species Allium sativum. Next base: position 689,303,872 of record CM060922.1, read on the forward strand.
CAAAGGAATTTGAACAATTGAAATATAATATTTCAATAAAATAGTGAATTAGAATTAGTGAGTCAGTTTGAAAATTTGAATTCAAACTTTGACCGACTGTGTAGGGTGGAAAATATAACGGATTTTAGCGAAACCAAAAATATTTAAATCTGTTTATCAATACCTTTCTAACTAATCTGAAAAATCGAAATTTCATAACGGGAATCAAAAGTTATGGTCGAATGAATTTTCAGAAAGGTCGCTATGTAGAATATATAGCCCTGGAAAATTGATATTTTGCAAACGACCTCGGAATTCGACGAAACCCCTTTTGTTGGGTCCGGGATGTCAAATTATTGCTAGGTTTCAAATTTCATAATTTTTGAAGCTAGTATATGAGCGTGGAAAAAGAAAATGTGTTTGGTCAATTTTTGTTAAATTGGATCGACCAGAAAATGGCCATTTTTCAAACGATCTCAGAATTCGACGAAACTGGTTTTGTTGGGACCGTATCGTCAAAACATAGTTAGATTTATTTTTCTGGAATTTTTCGAATCAGTTTGTGGCCCTAGCAAATTGAAATGTACGTTCAAAGTTAAAAATTAAATGTTTATACTTTAATTTGAAAAATAACTGACTGTAACAGTCGAATTGGCCAACGAAACATATCCCATTGTGTTCGGGATGGGGGTATTTAGCTAGGGACGACAGTTGTTGGACTTGAAAAGGAGTTCGTATGGGAAATCCCTAATTTTCTGAATAATATACATATCGGCCAATCAGAATTTTTCTTTCATAAATTAAAATAAAAAAACCCGCTCCTCTGAAACGAACGGCGAAACCCGTTCGAAACTTCTCCGACCGGTCGCCACCGCCTCTGGCTCCTATCGCCGCCGCCACCACCTGCCATCGAACCGCCTCCTCCTCCTCTTCGAATCCGACCAACCCTCTCCACCTCTCGTCGCCGCCTCCTCCTGAATCGAGCCCAGGAAGTAGTCGACTTCCCAGTGCCGCCCTGATCGCCACCGACCACCGAGCCACCCCAAACCACCATCGACAGGAAGCCTGCTTGAAGCTCTATCACGTCAGCACCCCCGATCGTCCCCACGTAGCACAAATTTCGCGAAAACTTCAACCCTAGTTTCGAACCACTTAGAAAGGTGAGTCCTTTTTGATGTCTGCACTTTGAAAAATCATATCTTTTTGGTGTGCTGACGAAATTCGATGAAACAGGAAACATCGGGACCACATGGAAGCTTTCTACCACATAGAAGAAGCCGCGGATTTTTCTGAGTCATCTACGATTTTTAGCACTCCGCAAACCAATGTGAGAAATCTAAATTAAATGAATTTGAATGGAAAATTTCATGTATAAATTATATAAGCGAAATATAAATTACACACGTGTTGTATACCTCATGTACATGCATGGTGTAAGCTATATGAGCGAAGTATGAATTATACATGCATAGAATAATTGATATATGTGTTGAAATGCAAGTGAAATATAGCAATAATACTTATATATATACTCCCCTTGTCCACAAACCATGGATGATATTTATTGTTGTGAATTAGTGTGAAATATTGGATGAAAAATACGAATGGTTGAATAATTGTTTGTGGTTGATATTGTTTGGTTGTGGTTGAAAAATACCAATTGGTGATTGAAATGAATTGGAAATATTTGTGGAAATAAAAATAAAACATGCCGCCTACGTGCGAATTAGATGCATGAATCCCCATTGTCAAAAACCGCGAGGTTTTAAGGTAGAGCGAGGAGCCGTACTAGGGACGGTGCCGGTTTTAACTACCCTGTCGTTATGCTGCCGAAATTTTGAATAATCTTTATGTGTTAGAATTATTTTCATATGTTGAAATTATCTTCATGCGTTGAAATTAAAGTCATGTGTTGAAACTATATCCATGTGTGGAAATGTTCATGTGTTGAAAAGTGATGTGTGAAAATTAAATTCATTTGTGAATGAATGAAGTGTTTAAACAATAAAAATCACATTTTTATAATATATATGAAGTATGAAAAATATTTTCCTTATATATAAATAGTTTTAACAATAAAAATTCCATCTTTCTTATATGAACAACATAAATAAAATATCCATGTGTGGAAATGCTCATGTGTTGAGAAGTGTGTGTAGTGGAAAAGTTCATGTGTTGAATAAAAGATCGAACAATAAAAATTACATTTTTATTGAAACTATGAAGTGTTGAAAACATCCATTTGTCGAATAAATAATTCAAATGATAAAAATATCATTTTTATCATATATGTGATATGCTAAAGATATGCGAACGTTGAAATAAATATTTGTGAATGAAATATTATTTTTAACATGCATAGGAACTAAATAAATAGTCCTGAGTTGAAATCTATTTTAGTTCGCCGAAATTATCATCTTTGAAATGTGAAGTGTTAAAAATAGCCACTTGTTCAAATAAATATGCATGAGTTGAAATATACATTAATTAGCTAATGATATGATTTTAGCCTATGCATGCAACATTAGAATGAATGGTGTTTTTAAACCAAAGTAAATCAAATATGAAGTTGAATGGAAAATGATAAGTGATAAAAATTGTATATATGTACATGCATATTTATTGAACAGGTTGTAGCAAAGGGGCTAGAGAAGAGGAATAAAATTTTATGCCCGACAAATAGGTACACATTTACTGTTTTGTTTGGGTGATGATTTTATGAGCCTGTTGGCTTTTTCTTTTTCTTTTTAGCATGAGACGCCCGTGTGGCTATTTGGGAATTTTCCCAGCCCCTCCCGTACAAAGGAGGTTATGGCGAAATTTTCCAAAATTTAAAGGCGTTAGTGAAATAATTGAAGTGAAAACGATATAGGAATTTTTGAATGAACTATATTTATATAAATATATAAATATAAATAAAATTAAAACGAAACGTGGCCGTGCAGTTCGTGTTTTGAAATCGTGATTTCAAACGACTAATGCGGGAAATCCGACCATTGGATTTTCCCGAAACCGCAACCGTTGGGTTCGCCTTGGAAATATCTTTCCAACGGCACCAACTTTGTGAAGATCCGACGGTTGGATTGTCTGGAATGTTTAATTCAAATCTGAAGAAAAACAGCGCCATAAACAATTATATATATATATAATTAAATTAAATCGAATAACGACGCTGCAGTTCGTAAATTGAAATCGTAACTTCAAATGGGCAGTGTGGAAGATCCGACCAGTGGATTTTTCCAAAACTGAAACCGTTGGATTCGTTTTGAAATGACCTTCCTAATGATATAAAATTTGTGAAGATCCAATGGTTAGATTTTCAGATAAGTGTAAAACAAATTTGGTGAAAAACAACGCCAGTGCATCGGCATGACCTGAAAGGTCGTTTAATTAAATATGGCTGTTTTAAAATAAATAAAAATGGCGATATATCGTTATAAAATACTATATACGATATAGAGTGGAAATAAACCAATTTTGTTGTGTTTGCTTGATATGTGATGGTTGAATGTATTTAACATGAGAATTATAACTAAAGAACTGAAATGTGAATGTTGAATAGTCCAACCATGTGATTAATTGATTTGGAAAATCTAAATATACGTGGGTTATTTGAAAAGGCCGAGTTCATCTCATTTCGAGTAATCGATCGACGTTGCGAAGTCGAAGAGTCGAAGAAGGTTGAAGACCGACGATCTTCACATAAGATGGATGGGCGCTACTGATGCTCGTGATTGGAGTAGCTACCATGAAGGAGCTGAAGTAGTAGCCGTCCAAACATACTGTTGATTGTACGGATATGCGAGGAATTGGTGCCTCCGGTTTCGTTCAGACCCAGAACGGACTTGTAAATGGACTGTGTGTCTGACATTGGATTTTGTTCTGTGCTGATTGATCTCTGTTAAATATATATCTTTTTGGCGGCGGAGAATTTATTCTCTTGCTTAACGCCCTTCTCTGAGACGTACGAGCTCAGAGGTTATGTATTGATAGAAATCAGTCGCATGGAGTGGATTGCCTTTGTAGCACGCCTAAGTGGCATATGATCAAGGCTTCTGTTGCAAAGCAAAGTCTTGTGGTTGATGATCAAAGCATGGTCTGTGTGACGTAGCTTTGTGTATAACATGAACTCACGAGCCTCACACCCCGGTATGAGTCAAAAACGGGAGACGGACCGCTGGGAGAGCACGACGTTTCTTTCTAGCAAAGGTGGTGTCGGTGACCTACCAGCCCTGACATTATATATACTTTTCACCTGTGTGGTTGTTGGAATGCAAGGCGCCTCGATTATAGGTCTGTAAGGACCGGGAAATGTGTGTTTAGGAATAACTAACCCTCAAAAGTAAGAGAGGACTGGCCCAGCCAATTCCAAGGATCAGAGTGGGGTCCTGGGACATTTGCTAGAGTGTCTCGAATCGGAGAGGAGCTTGCCCCTTGCCTCGACTCATGAAGGAACCCAATTTCCAATACGAAATATGCGGACGTGATTGTATTACTAGTATGGCGACATAGTAGATGGTAGCTATGCCGCCTAGGATTGATATTTATGATGGAATTTTCTTTTAAAACATATATGCACTAGTAATAATATCAAACACTTTTGTTTTATACGTATGAAGCATTTTTGGCCATTATAAGATAAAACTCTATCCTCCGGCTTGCGTTGCATTGTGTGATGGGACCTGAGTCTTATAATGGCTTCATTTTATAAAAAGCATTGCGATGATTTAATCATTTACTTTATTTCATGCACTAGCACTCATTGGAGTAAACCCGTTCCGCGAAAGTGGCGTGGTCCTTTGATTTGCCTTATTATTGTTGTTAATAAGTTAAGTAGATTTCTCATACCAGTCCCATGACTGACTCATAGTTTGTTTCACCTTGCAAACTCGGGTGCCCTCATTTTTGCACGGGCAGCCTAGTTACAGGTTTCTGACGTGCTTTTGGCTCATGGCGAGGCTTGACTACACCGTGTTGACTTGGATTTTCTCCGCCATTATTGTATCTATATTATGATTCCGCCATTGGCGATGTAGACTGATATTTATTTTGTGTACTCTTTATGTATGATTTCGCCTCAGGCGATGGTGACTGATTATGTATCATTATGCACTAAGTTGTATCCTGTACTGTGCTCTCTAATGTGATGATATCTATATGATTCCGCTGTCATATGTGTGTAAATTATTCTATTTTCTGTTTATGCTATTATCTGTGATCTGCTAATGATGATTAATGTGTTATATTCCAATGATTATCCTTAACACCGTGTAACGGGGTTTTGGGATCGTCACATTTGTGCTCGCGCTGGGTGGTGTTCGAAGGGAGGTGGCTCGCCTGAGGCCAGCGGCGCAGCGCCTGAGGAGGGCCCGGGGTTGTTGCAGTGGGGTATGCTGGCAGGGGGTCTCGGGGTTCGTCGAACGACGAGAGGACGAGGAGAAAGGGAGGCTGGAGGGAAGAGGAGGAAGGTGGTGGGGTCTCTGGTGGTGCGGCGGTCGTGGGGAGGGCCGACGCGGCGGTCCGCTGGTGATGGAGGTGCGATTTCCCCCCTTTCGTTTTTTTATTTGTGAATGAAGTGAGAGAGAGAGAGAGATAAGAGGGAGGAGTGTTTATATTATAATATATATATTTAATTATTTTAATTCAAAAAGTAACTTTTAATTTCGACCTCTAAACAAGACCCACCGCCTGTCGTCCCTAGCGAATTACCCCCATTCCGAACACAATGGGATATGTATCGTAGGCTGATTCGCTCGTTTCGATCAGTTTTCGTCAAAATCAAAATATAACTCTATATATTGAATTTGAATGCGCATTTCATTTTACTGGGGTCACATACTAACTCGAAAAATTCCAGAAAAATATTTTCTAGCTTCGTATGGACGATACAGTCCTAATAAAACTAGTTTCGTTGAATTCTGAGATTGTTTGAAAAATGGCCATTTTCCAGTCGATTAAAATTAACTGAAACTGGTCAAAAGCGTTTTCCTTTTCCACGCTCACATATTGATTCGAAAAATTATGAAATTTGAAACTTAGCAATAATTTGATATCTCGGATCCAACAAAAGTGGTTTCGTCGAAAACCGAGGTCATTTGCAAAATTTCCATTTTTAAGGGCCAAAATTGCATAGCGACTATTCTGAATATTCAACTGGACATAACTTTTGATTCCCGCTATGAAATTTCAATTTTCTGGATTCGTTGGAAAGATGTGCTCATTTAGATTCAAATATTTTCAGTTTCACTAAAATACGGTTTATTTTGCACCTGGCACATTCATTTGAATTTTGAAATCAAATTATCGAACTACCACGCCATTTTCAATTCCTTATATATATATAAATAAATATTTATATTCTAACGACGATTCGAATAAATATATACGTTCGAATTCTACTAAAAATAAATTTCTCGTCGATATTATTTAAAATTATTCATTTTAAATAATCAAAATTCGCTAAAATTGCCAAAATAAAAATTTTAAATTGACTCGGATTTCCGGGTTATTACAAAAAATAGAAGATTTAAAAGTATCATTTTTGTTGTCATTTTATATGCAATAAAAATAGAAGAGTTGAAATTATCATTTTTTTTTGTCATTTTATATGAAATAAATATAGTCATTTTTATCAAACATGTTAGTTGAAATAAAAATAATCATTTTTATCAAACATGTTAGTTGAAACCAAATTATCATTTGTGTCAAAACACAAACAGCATCTTTGTTAAATAAACTGTTGTTGGCTGAAAACCCCACACGGGTATTGGGATGATATTTAACATACACTAGTCCTAATATTTAGTTGTATGCCAATCGATAGATTGACAGGCTGCGATGAGCATTATTATTTCATTTTAATGCTCACACAGTTGTAAACATCACTCTCAATGTTGAATGGATGGTTTGATGATTATTTATCATTTGTTGTCATATACATGCGATGTATGAAATCTATATAACTGAAATTATATGGTAACTGATTGAGTCGCATTCCGATTCAGAATGTCTTTTAAAATAAATAATATTTTTATATAAAGAACATTGTAATATAAAGAATATTTTATATAAAGAATCTTTTTATATAAATAATATTTTTAAATAATGAATATTTTAAAATAATATTCAACGAAGACTAAAACGATGATTTCTATGTCCATTTTCGGATGGACACCAATGATAAAAATATATTTTATCGAGATAAACTAGTTATTAACTAGAATAAATCTTTTAAATTAAGATTTAGTGAAGTCTTCTAATTTAATAATATTTAGTTGGAATTAAATAAAAGTAGAATTGGATTTTGGGTTGTCGTGGATGGTGTCTTAAATAACACTGTTCTTAAACCCCATATGAAAAAAAAAATCTTTAATTTAAGATTATTAAAGTTTCCAATTATTTAGTAATTGGAATTAAATTGATATGTGAATTGGGTTTACCATGAACTGTGTTTTTAAGCGACATTTATTCTTTAACCCAATTAACAGTGAAAATATAATTTAGAATTTATAAATCTTTTTATTAAGATTTAAAAAATATATTCTAAAGTCAAGCTTTCCAATTTAATATATTAACTTGGAATTGAGTGGAAATTCGATTTGATAATAATTTAGATAGGCCTCTGTAAAAGAAGACTGATGCTATATATGGAATTTAAAAGGCTTTGCCATTATTCCATTTATATTATCGGTCTGATACGGAAATTTATGTTGGTTATATATTGATTTGATTTTTGTGAAAATTCCACATTTAATTTAAATGATTTTGGGTTTATCGTGAACTATGTTTTAAATGACATTAGTTCTTTAACCCAATTAAAGACAAGATTAATTTCTTAAAAGTTGAATAATCATAAAATCAGGATTTTTGATATTAAAATCAAATCAGAGTTTTATTGAATCTCTAAAAAAGAAGATTAAAGAATTAATTTAAAAGAATCTATCTTTGATAAAATTGATGGGAACCATTCCCTAATAATATGAATATATTATTAGAGGAATATTCTGAATTGGAATGAGGCATATGATGTGTCTTTATAACACCTGATTTTTAATTATATAAATACGCGAGTCATTCAGAAAGACCGGGTTTAACCCATTTTGAATAATTACTACGACGATTAGAGTCGAAGATGAAGACGGTGGTTGAAGACCGACGATCTTCACATCGAATGGATGATTACTGATGCTCTGCATTGGCTAGCTACCAGTAAAGGGTTAAAGTGGTAGTTTGTTTGGACGTACTTGTCGATTGTCCGGATATGCGAGCACCTCACTTCCGTATTGGACATACGGGACGAGGAATAAGGTGTCTCCGGTTTCGTTCAGACCCAGAACGGACTTGTAAATGGATGTGTGTCTGACATTGGATTTCATTCCATGTAAATTAAATTGATTTCTATTTAATATATATCTGTGGTGGCGGGGAATTTATTCACTTGCTTAACACCCTTCTCTGAGACGCATGAGCACAGAGGTTATATATTGGTAGTTATCGATCGCATGGTGTAAGTTGTCAATGTGGCATGCTAAGATGCAAATGATCAAGGCTTTTGTTGAAAAGAAGAAACTTGTGGGATGATCAAATCATAGCCTATTTTGGCATTGCTTTGTGTATTACTTCACCTTGCGAGCCTCACACCCCGGTATGAGTCAGAAACCGAGTAAGGGAACGCAGGGAGTGCACACGTTTCTTTCTAGCTAGAAGTGGTGTCAGCAACTTACCAGGCCTGACATTTTACTTATGTGGATGATGGAATTTTCGAGGCCTCGGATTTATCGTTCGCCAACGGCTGTATTATAGGTTCAATACGACCGGTAAGTGTGTGTTCAGGCATAACTAATACACTAAAGTATTTATGGACTGGCCCTGCAGGATCCAAGGGTTCGCCAGCGTCCGAATCCTGAGACATTGCTTGAGTATCTCGAATTGGTAAGGAGATCGTTCCTAGCCTTAACTCATGATGGAAATCCAACTTCCAATACGACACCATGCGGTTTTGATTGTAGAACTAGTATGGCGACATAGTATATGGTAGTTATGCCGTCTATGATTGATACATTATGATTGAAATGTTTTTGAAACATATATACACTAATAATAATATCAAATTCGTCTCGTATCAAGCATTTTTGACCATTATATGGTAAAACTTTATCCTCCGGTTTGCGTTGCATTGTGTGATGGGACTTGAGTTTTATAATGGTTTCATTTTTCTAAAAAGCATTGCGTTGTTTGATGATTTACTTTATTTATGCACTGGCAATCCAATGGAGTAAACCGGTTTCGCTTTAACGGCGTGGTCCTGTGATTAGCCTTATTATTAGATAAGTCAAGTTAGATTTCTCATACCAATCCCATCACTGACCCGTAGTTTGTTTCACTTTGCAAACTCGGGTACCCACTTTTCCACACGGGCAGTCGAGTAGCTTATTTTGCAGATATATTGGGCAGGATTCTGGATCGAAGCTTAGAGCTGTGTCCAGAGCATTGATAATCTTCCGCTGTATTATTATATTCGATGTACTCTGATATATTATGTACTCAGATGTAACATTATTATGATGTAATAAAAGTTTTCTGTTATTGGTCTAATGTGTTGTATTCCCAGAGTTAGCGTATTTGAGTTTTTTGAACGGTCTTGGTCGATTTAGCGATCGATTAAGTTCAGGAAAAAATCGAGGTCATTACAACTTTACTATTACGAAATGAGAAATAAGGCTGAAAGGCCTAAGACGAGCACTAAGGTAGTAGAAATAAGGGTTCGCCACAAGGAAGGAAGTATAGGAAATAAGGTTGGGGATTCAAAATTATAGTATTCTTCAAACAGCTTAGATCAATGATGTTTTGAAGTAGCAACTTGGTATTCAGAAGCTCCTTGTTGAAACTCTTTCAGTAATCTTGCTTCTTTAAAGCTTAGTCCAAACTGGGACAGAATAGCACAGTTAGAAATGTGGCAATGCTATCCAAAGTGTTAACAGTAGGAAAAGGGAACGGAGATTCAGGCACTCCTTCTAGCGCCAAAATGTTAACGATACTTTTCTTCAATATTGGAGATAGGTCTACGGAAATGGACCTAAGGGAAAATAGGATTATTCAGCTCCCACGAGCTTGAGTTAGTTCACCGTTTCCTAGATATCAAGGTTTCAATCCCGAAGATTAGTTACTCTTCCCTCAAGGGGTGAGTATCACACTTCTGCGACTCAAGGACCAAGAGTTACCTTAAGACAAGGGTTCCCTAAGCTCGTTACAAGTTAGGGAGCTAAACGGATTGCGAAGGAATGTTTAGGTAATTCGGTAGCATAGCAGATCACATTCAGAAGCATAGTAAAGAACAATATAATATGAAGAAATAGTAAGAACACACAATTTATAGTGGTTTGGTTTAGATCAAACCTATGTCCACTTTAAGGGCTTTGATGATTTTATTCTTAGAGGTGGTAACATAGGAGATCCCCAAATGGACTTACAAATTAGGGTTTGCTCTCTAGGAAATGAGAGTATGGTTGTGGAATGAGGAAAGTCCCCAAAATGAGACCCCTGGGGTCTTATTTATAATCAAATTGGGCCCTCTTCTGTTGTTAGTCTAGCAAAAGCCTCTTTTGGACGCTTTAATAAGGTTTCGGCTGCTTTTGCAATTTTTGGTTCTGGCAGAAAGGTCTCTACCACCTTTCTACTTATTTGTTGTCTTCATTGATGTCTTCTTACCCTCGGAATATCAATCTCGGGCTTCTGGGAGTGGTTCTGCTAACATGCCTTTTGGTGGATCGGTCTTGGAATCCGAGAGCTTGACTTTGGTGGTTCTCAGTTTCGGGACCACTGGTCTCCATCTACGTCCATACGTTTCAGTATTGGTGTCTTTACCTTTGTCTTAGCTTGGCTTCCGATGACTCATGATTTCAGTCTTGATCTGGTGGTAACTTCATCCGTTACCCCTTTCGGACGACTTATGAACTCCCTTCTAAAAATTGTGTCGGCAACCCTCTGGCTTCTCTTGCCTAACGTAGCGCTTCTCTTCAGTGGCTTTATGCTTTCGTTTTATAAGCTCTCGGTTGCCCACTTCTATTCGTCTTCGATTTGTGTGGTATGCTTTCGGAATTGTATCTTTGCTAACTCTTCGTTAAATGTATTCCCCTGCCGGTATTTTCCTCTCGTACCGGTACTGAGCTTGCGGTCCTTTTCTTCTTCTGCTAGGTCACAGACCATATGCCTTTCGACAATATCTTATCACCGGCTTGCGGTATTATGTGAAATGTTTCCAGGATGTTTCTCTGTGTTTCATTAGGTGTTAGTGTTTCTCTTTCGGAGTCTTCCTTATTACCTTCAATCTCCCGCTATCGGTGTTGGATGGATATACTCATGCTTGATGCTTGTTTAACTTGAATCCTCTTTGCTGTCGGTATTGGCTTACGGCTTGCCGCTTTCGGCAATGCCTTGGATTTACTCTTTCCTTCATGATTCTGGTTTCGTTGTCCAATCCCTTTGCCCTTTCGGCTTTGGAATCTCTACTTCTTTATATTTGGCCAGTGCAAATTTTGGTGTCAAATTAATGAATCTACACATACCGATTGTGATCTGACTTTAGCCCTGAGACATTTGCTTACACCTTTAATTTTCCTTTGTTGCTCTTCCACTTTCTAATGCCTTGACTAGATCTCTTTATCGCCATTTATTCTAGGATGTTGTTACGATCTCTAGAATCTCAGGCTCTGATGCCAAATGAAAATAGTGATAGGGTAGGATCGAGTAATATGGAATTAAGTGTATGTGTGGAAGCTTGAATAATGTTATATACTATATTTGGTAAAATTATGTAAATGAACATTTAACGCGATATATACTGAAATATCACTGACTGGCAACATGAAAATGAAATAAATAGAAATAAACGACACAAGGAATTTTTATACTGGTTCGGAGTACCATCTTACGCCCTGTTCTAGACTCCTCTTGGAATTTCACTAAGCAATACCAGCACTTCACGCGAAGGAATCGATTTACACACACCCGAGAAGTCGAAAGAGATTTCGCCTCAGCAGCCGAGGAGGACTGCCTGAGCAGCGGAACAGGACTTCACAAATGCAACAGTAGCTTTGACCATATACATGTTCTAAGTAACACGGATCAGTCACACTTTGAGTACACCGTTTCTATAATCTTATCCTCAAATATATGAAGTGTATGTGAAGATTTTAAGGAAGTAAAACCGTTTTTGAATGAAGAAATATGAATATGAAATCAAAGATTCAAGTGATGGAAGCTGATTTGAAAGCTTTTGAATGCACAAAATATGGAAAGCTTAGAATCAAAAATTAAAGCAAGAGTTGGTGATTTGGAAAGTGATATTAAAGTGTTTAAATAGTATACAAAGAGTAGTAATTATTTGTGAAGAGTTTCAATCAAAAGAAACATCCATTTCTCTTGAAAGTAGATTAAACCTCTTTACGAAAAGAAGTGTCGCTTCGCTGGAAATGGAAGTAGGTAAACATCAATTGACTGGTAAAAAATGATTAGTTAACTGGTATGGATTCAAGTATATTGTGTGCACAAGAGCACAAAGTTGTGCATTTTTTCCATACCAGTCGATTGGTATAAAATTGACCAGTCTACTGGTCTGTGCACAACGGCACAGTTTTGGCACTTGTGTGCCAATGTATAATATATATTCTTTTGTGTTATTGTGTTGTGATATTTGAGGATAGATTTCAGCAATATATAACCCAACTAAATCACAATTAAATAAATAATTAACCTATGTCACTTTTCCTTTGATCTTCTCTTCTTCCTTATCATGAATCAAAAACTCGTAAACTAAAAAAATTTGTATGCCTTATGGAAGGGTATTTTGTATAAGAGGGTTTCCCTCATGTACAACCAACAAATATTTGTTTTTTTTAAAAACAATGTACATGGATTAGAAATGCAATGTCAGACATTCATCCATATAAGTCATCCTGGTTTTGAACGTACTAGGGGAACTTCTTTTACTACATCTTATCGGGAGTTACCCTTAGGATTAGTGACAAGTAGCCATCGGAATACGAAAATTCCAGAATGCAGGGATCACTGCTACTATATATATATATATATATATATATATATATATATTTTGATAGCTAACTAGAGATGCTTAACAAGCAATCGTTTCCACCTTAAAAGCCTCCGCCATCAACTCTAATCTTCAAGATATCATTGACTTCAACATCTTCAAAGCCTTCCAGATTCTTCGCTCGAGCAGATCAAAGTGTTTTCGAATATTTGATGTGATTCCAGACTCTTCGAAAAGATTATCGATAGTTTCCAATAAACTTAACCTTGATTCTTTAGAAAATAAACAAACAAGGACAATTATGAAGTTAACTTCCTAGCCGTTAATGGATGGATTTCATTATCCATCGTCCTTAGAGAGTTAAATGAGGTTTATACGCATTGTGAATCATTAACATGGATGAATGTGTCGTATAATTCAATTGTTTCTCGAAGATATTTCTAGAGTAAGATTTTGGTATAAACTTGATAGTCAGTTATTTAACTATCAAACAACACACAAAATACAATTCAAAATTTATCAATGAAAGTAATCCCTAGGCTTTATTTAACTAAAATCTTTCAATAAATCTTATTTCAAAATATTTCTTCAAAATATTCATACACTTATCCTTTGGCATGAGCAAATTCCCAAAACGTTTAAAAAGGTGTCCATTTCAAAATCATATTTATGATTAGATAACTTTTTTTAAATTAGGGATATGAATAACCCAAACAATAAATTCCTTTACATTTTCTCTTATAAATCATCTTAAATAAATCTATTTCATTTGTGGAAAGCTATTACTTAAATTAACAAATTATCTATATAACTTCTTTATACATTTCTAAGTTAATTATTAAACTCATAAAAGAGTATCAAACCATTTATAACCCATTGGGTATTTGAACCAGTTCATAAACTTCTTTTATAAATATCTAGATCGTTTATAAATTCCTTTTATAACTATTTAAAATCATTTGAAAACTTTATTTTCAAGCATCTAAAATCATTTATAAACTTCTTGTTTATAAATAATCAATGATTCAAAACATTTTTAAATAAGCAAGTTACTATTCAATCTTTCTTCTTTTTAAAGTTTAATCAAACAATACTAATAAATAAGGGTTTGACATTGATTTTAAAAAGTATTAAATACTTTTAAAATGTACTTAATAAAACCATTACTTTAATCAGATTCCACCTATAATGCTTAAAATGGAAACAACTTAAATGCTTTTCAAGGTATAAATATTAATTTAAAAAAAATGAGGCTTAAAAACCACAATAGTTCTTTCCCAAATTTGGGGTTTACTTAACAAGTTGTACTATTAGCAGATGGGTAACTGTTTTGCTAACCACATGTCAAGTTAACTAATTAGCAGAATGGGTTTTTGTTCTGGTTAATAGATGTCTAACATAATTAATAACCAAGATACAATAGAATGAGGATGGATCCTACTAACAGATGTCCACATAGATTAATTAGCATATAACATGCCAACAACAACCAAAATATAACATGCCCACATTTATATAATATCAGGAGGGTGATTTTCCCTGTTAGACAAATGGCCAAATTTAGCTTAGCTACTAGCATAATGAGTTTTTATTCTACTAACTAGTGTCTCTAACATTCAATTCATTTTAAACCACAATAGAATGGTATTTAGCTCTACTAACAAACGCCACAAAATTTCTAACCCATAAGGTTACTTAAAGGCAATTGATAATGAGATCCTTTGGATATAAAACCACTTCAAAATATACTTCGAAAATTAAAAATTTCCAACTTTATAATCTTTATTTATTAAATTAATAATGTTCAACTCATTATTAAATAATAAATAATCATTAAAATAATAAATAAAATTATTAAATAAATAATTTAACTCTAAACCAATATTTAAATATAATTAATAACTGTTAGATAAATAACTAAATATTTATTTAACTTTTAAAATAATAATTAAATATTAAATATCCTTTTAAATAAATAATTAAATAATAATTATTCCTCAATTAAACAATTAAAACTCAATTTAATATTTATTAAATAAACATTTAAGCTTTAACTAGTAATTATACAAACCTTAATTAAGTTCTTAAGTTAAACGTAACTTAATTAATTGGCCTTGAAAAAAACGTAACTTAATTAATAGTAATTAAATATGTAAACCCATATTAATAATTAATTAATTAAAATTATCTTAATTAAGTAATTAAAGTAATAAATAAAATCATTATATTATAATTAACTCTTATTAGTTATACAAATTATAGTAAATCTTACTTAATTAAAACTTAAGTATAAATTTCTTAATTAATTGGTAGCTAAGTACTAACTACTTTAACTAATTAATCATTAAATAAATAAATAATGGAGATCACTTGTTTAAAACAAGTTTTAAAACAAAAACATCTCCTTTTTGTTACTACATTTATAGCTACTATCGCTATAAAACCCAAAATCTTAAAAAATCGATTTTTACACAAACAACTTCAAAAATCAGTTCTTTTGTACTTTAAACTTTTAGAAACTTACTAATATGTTTTTGAAATATAAGTTGAAGTTTTAAAAACTCAAAACAAGTTAGAACATAAAAAATATTTCCTTACAAACAAAAGCGTCAATCTTTCTTTCCAAGCAATCTCAAATCCAATTTCAAGTCAAACTAAAATATCACACATTTAATATGGTTTGTAAACGAGCATATTATATTAATGATCATAACTTAGTAAAGAAATTTACTTCCATATCCAAACTAACCAACTTTGCTTACTAATTTTTCATAAACTCATATTTTGCTTACTAACTTTTCCAACTTTCAAACCAACATATAATCAATATTCAAGCGTATCAACTATTAATATCTCAAGCATCATAATGACATAAGAATACAAAATAACACATAACCACAGTTCAAAACACAAATTAAAGTTGGAAACTTAAGTAAAATGTGAGCGTTCTCACCTTAAAGCTTACTAACATCACTAGAAGTCTTGCAAATACACCTAAATGTCAATATTTTTTAATAAAAAATGCACTTTTAATCATCATATGTACTTTATTGTTCGGCGTAGGCTAGGGTAGGGCTCGGCTTAGCATGATTAAGGGTGAAAACATTTGAAGTGGATGAAAGAAAGAGTAGAAATGAGAAGGAAGGTTTTAAATTTGGATTTTGAAAGGTTTTAAGCTAATTTTTTTTTTAGATATTTAAGAAAAAAATGGATGTTATTAAAGTTTTTTTCAAAACTTGTAAAATAGAAGAAGAGGGTTAAAAAAATAAGAAAATGAAATGAGAATGGAAGACAGAGAATGAAAAGGTTTCATATATAAAATATAAGCTTGGAAATTACCAAATACCCTCCTTTAAACTAATGCCACATCATCACCAACCTTTCCACTCTTCCTTCTTCCTTTGTACACATCACACCTCTCTGTCCACTAATTTTGAACTTCCAAAATGATACAAAGTATGTGTAAGCATTTCCATAAGTTTAGTTCACTTTAGTACTTAATGTTTCCTTTTCGTTTTATACTTATACTTCAAAGCATAAGTCAAATCAAAGATTTTACTAACTTAATTAATTATTATTGACTTAATCTAACTTTTTAACAAAACTATTCAATCAGACTTAATTATACTTATATGTAATTTATATATTTATTTAGGGATTTTAAAGGACCTTTTAAACCACTTTTATAAGATAAAAAATTAGCCTTTTCCGAAAATTCTTTCCGTCATATTTTCCGTTATTCTTTGAACTATTTATTTTTGTAAAACAAATTTAAAAATGGTTTCTTATTGTTTATTATAAATTAAAAAAGGTATACTTTAATTATTAAACCATTATTTTAAATATATAAAATTAATAAAATATTCTCAACCAAAGCGATTGAATTTCAGGTTGTTACACACATCCCCCTTAAAAGAATTTCATCCCCGAAATTTCACCACCAGCAAAACCTAATACTATACGTAAACCCATATGATGTCTATAGATCATTCATAGGGAAAATATGATCCGATCTCTACTCGAATACATAACCTCACTTCCAAATAGAATCCTGACCTTTGTTCCCCTTGCGTAGCTACAACGTTTACTTCCAAATAGATCAATCCGAACTTTCACCATACTTCTTTGGCCAATCCAAGCTTTAGTCGATTCAGAATCACTTCTTAAGTTAGCCATTGCCGATCTAGGTCTTGACCGATCCTGATGTTCATAGGAGCATGGGAGTCATTTATGTATCAAGATAACCTTGATCATGATTTTCCCTATTGGCAAATCCATTTTTGTATCTGAATGTATCAAATAAGGATACCAAGTCTTTCAGGAAGGAGGGTCAAAAAAGAAGCATGATCGATTCGAGAAGGGTTCTGAGGAGTTTTGTAGTGATAAACCTTCTAAATGTTGAGTCCTGAAGGAGTTCGATTTGTAAAATAGCAAGAAACAAAGGACCGGCGACAAACTTCCCAAAAATAAGTAGACTCCTGTTTTGTATCATTTTCCATTTTGTAGTCCTGGTGTGTTTTGTGCGAGTGCGGCCCTCGCCTTTTTGACATATCTTGCTATATAAACCAACAATATGAATAAAATAATCTGTTTGTTTGCAAGTTTATCTCTCTTTCCATTTATTGTACCTATGATTTAATTTTACTAAGTCTCACTTAACTCATAAGCTGCCTCGCTTAGAATGAGAAGGTAGTGTATATGCCCCCAATTAACTTTGAATTACACACCACTTCATGGGCGTGTTCAAAGTTAATTTGTAAGTATGCGCTCGTTCCCCCAACGTCGGTGGGGGCTGAGCAACATCTATCGGACGTCCAGTCTTTAAGTCTTTATACTCTTCCGTCGTTAGTTCAGGTTAGAGTTGTAAGCTAAGCGGTCTTAAGTTGTGGTGCGTCGTTCACGCTTACCCAATTGTTTTATACTCTTTCTCAAGTCGTGAGAGTTAGAGTTAAGTGTGCAAATGTTCTTTTCACATTTGTTTGGGTGTCGTTCCCAAACTTTTGTCTTTAAAGTGAGGATTTACACATCGAGCGTCAGAGTCAAGCTTGAACTTTGTTAATTCTTATTCGACTAGTCGCAGAGTTGAGTAAACTCGTCGGACTGTGAGCTAATGAACGTCTTTGGGGTATTAGTCACTCCTTTCATTTAAGTTTAGGAGCAGGCCACTTGAATCATAACACGTAGCCACATTATTGTTATTTCTTATTAGTATACACAGTCACAAAGCAGGATAGGAACTTTTATTTATAACACAATGGAAATTGGCGAGTCACGCCTTATTACATAGTTTGAAAATGAAATGACATTTACAAAATTAAGGAAATAAAAACACAAATAAGGTAATGTGCAAATGCTCAGCATTTCATTCCCTCGGAGTCGATCACCATCAACAGTCATCAACCTGAAAGCTCCATTATCAAGATTCTATTGAATAGCGTAGGATCCTTCCCACCTCGAGCCCATGCGAATAGGACCAGGGACGACACGCTTCAGGATGAGGTCGCCAGGTTCTAAGTTGAACCTTCTTGTTATACTATTGAGTGACTTGATATCTATATGTTGAGGCATGCAAATCAACCTCCTCCCTTTTCTGATCAATCATGCTAAGCGATTCCAAGAGAAGTGCCTTATTAGTCAAAAGATCATAATATTTCGTTCGGTGAGAGAAGACTTCAAGCTCTATTTATATAACTGCTTCTAAGCCATAAGAAAGTGAGAACGGAGTAAGGCTAGTCGCCGACTTATTGTTCATCCGATATGCCCATAGGTAGATCATTAACCCACTTGCTTCTAGCCCACTCCATTCATTTCTTTAGGATGGATTTTATGATTTTGTTCATAGCTTTGATCTGTCTGTTTGATCGTGGGTATGCAAATGCAGTATATCTCTTCTCAGTGCGATGAAATCGGCAGAAGTATTTAAATTCCATGTTATCGAACTGGGTCCCATTATCAGTTATTATAGTCCCCGAAAGTCGAAATTGACATGATATTTGTAACAATAAAGTTGATCACCTGCTTCATCGAAATCGTGGTCAGTTATTTAGCTTCAACCCACTTCTTGAAAGAGTCAACTTCCACTATCGCGTACGTCGCTCCAACCTAGGATATCGTAAGGCTACCGATAATGTATACTCTCTACACTACAAACAACAAAGGTCTAACCATTTGGGTGAGCTGAGTTGGTGGATCTCCCGAAATATTGGTAAATATATAGTATTTATCACAACATCGTGAATAATCAGCCATATCTCAGTTGTTGGTAGGCTATAAGTAGTTGTACTAAATTATCTTCTTTGATGATGTTTTACCACTTGGTATGATCACCGCACTCTCTTTCATGCACTTCTTACAGTCCTCGCCTGGTGTCGTCATGATTTACACACCGGAGCAGAGGAATCGAAAACCCTTTTGATACATTGTGTCACCCTAAATGATGTATCTTGAAGCTTTATGTAGGAGAACACGCATTTTATTCTTTTGCTCGGGTACGGTTACATGCATGAGTAATTTCTTGGTGGGAGTCATCTACGATTCTCTTTCAGGATCAACATCTAGCGCCCAATCAACTTCCATCTGATCTATGCTAGGGGTATTGAATGTCCCTATCGAAACTGACTCCATTTGCATCGGGTTCTCTGAGCTAACTAGCTTGGCTAATGAACCAGCCATTTCATTCTGCACTCGCAGAATAAAAGAGATGCTATAATAGTCGAACCAAATCAGTAGCTCTTCAACTCAACCAAGATATGCAACAATTTGTGCCTATTGGTTTGGAATTACCTCCTAACCTGAAATACAACAACCAATGAGTCATAGAAAATGTCAATCGCCTTCACTCCCAATTTCTTCGTGAGTTAGGGCCCGACAATCGTGGCTTCGTACTCGGCCTCATTGTTAGTCGCTAGGAAGTCCATGCTCAATGCGTAACAGATCGATCGATACTCAGGAGTTATCAAAACAACTATGGCACTAGGACATCGATCATGACATGCTCCATCCGTGAATAACTTCCATATAGCAGTTGAAAGGTTTATTTCTACGTCATTGTCCTTAGTAGCTTTAAATTACGCTATGAAATCTGCCAATGCTTGCCCCTGGACAACCTTTCGAGTAATGACTATAATATCGAACTGACTAAGTTTAATATTCCATTTGAGAAACCTTACAAACACCTCAAGTCATTGAAGGACCTGTCGTAGAATCTGGTCAGTATACACTATGATATGATAAGCTTGAAAGTAGTGATGTAACTTCCTCGAGGCTATCAGGAGGTTGTAAACAAGCTTCTCGACTTTTGGGTAGTTACGCTCTGCCCATGTCAATATCTTTCTTACATAATACACTAGCCCCTGAACTCGATTCTCTTCATGACTAAGTGTTAAGCTGGTTTCATGCTAGGATACTGAGAGATACACAAGTAGGTCTTCGAGATCTACCCGCATTGACAATATCATAAGTCCCTCTAGATGATTAATCCATTTCCTGAATGATTAGACATAGTCTGGCATCCAAAAAAGTTGTGCTTCCCTTTCTTTATCAGATCAAAGAAAGGAAAGCACTTGTCGGTTACCCTAGATATAAATTTTTTTAGGGCCGCCACCTTTCCATTTAGGATCTACACATATCTGATCTTTCGAGATTCCCGAATGTTCTATATGGCTTTTATCTTCTTAGAGTTGACCTCAATGCCCCTAGAGCTAATGATGAACCCAAAAAAAATTCCTGACGCGATGCAAAAAGAGCATTTCAAAGGGTTGAGCTTCATCCTATATTGGCAAAGAATACTGAACATTTCCGCCAGGTCATCAACATGATTCGTCGATTGTCGCAGCTATACAAGCATGTCGTCTATGTGTACTTCCATTGACCTTCCAATATTATTTTGAAACATGCGGTTAATCAACCGTTGATACATAACTTTAGTGCTCTTTAACCCGAGGCATGACCATATAATAGTACAACCCAAGGTCCGTTATAAAGCTGGTTTGTCTCTGGTCCAACACATGAATTGGGATTTGATTGTACCTAGAGTATGCATCCATGAAGGAAAGGATCTCATGCCCCGCCGTCGAGTCCGCAGGCTAGTTAATTCTAGGAAGTGGAAAGTTGTCTTTATGGCAAGCATTATTTAAGTCAGAGAAACCAATGTGCGTCCGCTACTTACTATTGGACTCCTTCACTAGTACCGGATTTGGTAGCCAGCTGAGGTACCATGATTCTCGGATAAAGGTGTTGCTCTTTAGTCTTTCTACTTCCTTCTTCAAAGCTTCAGACCTTTTAGGACCAATCATACGTCTCTTCTACTTTATTGGGGCATACTTTGGGTCAATGTTAAGCAAATGACTGATAATGATCGGTGATATCCCACATATGTTAGCATAGGTCCAAGCAAAAACATTAAGGTTTGCACGGAGAAAGTTAGTCAGTTTCCTCGTCTGGAGGGGTCCAAGGTGGAATCCGATTTTCAAAACCCTAGAAGGGTCGTCATTATCAATCGAGATCACCACCACCATTTCATCGGGGGTCGCCCTTTGGTATCCTAGCTCCTCATCTAACATTGTATCAACATCTTCGAATTGGCATCTACATTGTCCAGTCCAGGATTTACTATTTAGTTGCTATGTAGCTGCCTCCCGGATGCAAAGGGAATTGTCTACAGCTATCCCTTTCTCTTTGCTGTAGGCGCCCTTCCATTCGACCAAGTAGCATTCTCGTCATGTTAACTGGTCTCCTCGCATGACCCTAACCTCATTCTTAGTCGAAAACTTCAGGAGCAAGCACCAAGGAGCTATGCATGCTCGGAATTTAGCAAGGACCTTTAATAACCCAAATTCCAACTGGGTCGAATTTTAGCAAATTGCTAAAATCCAAATCCACCAAAACCAGAGTTTGTTTGTTTGGTATCCATGTAACGACCCGGATTTTAACTGTTAAGTTGATTATTTAAAATTGGTTTTTAATGTTAATTTGGAATTATAATAAGATTTTTATTTATTAAAAAGGTAGTTTTAATGTATAATGTATAATTTAATTTAAAACGAGCTTGTAACGTCACAATAGTTCGTAATATTACGTTTTGAACTTCAATTGGATATACATGATCCAATATAAGTCAGATTCCTTTGAAACAAGAAGCGTTTAGATATATTTGATTATAATTTTCTAATGAAAGTGAAAAATCGAAATTTCGTCTTATAGATTGTGAGTTATGTCGATTTTTTTTAAATATTTGTTATGGAATAATTTATAAATTTTAACGATTTATTATATAGATAAATCAATTTTTAATAATTCGAGCATCATTTTAATTTGAAGTCTCGAGTTTAAAATATAAATATTTTTATTTTAGAGTTATATAAAATTTCATTTAGATATGTACGATAATAACAATTTATTATTATTAAATTGAATTGTCTTTGGGTTTATTAATATTTTTATCGATTTATTTAATCCTTAGAAATAGCCTTTTTGCAAACGATCTCGAAATTTGATGAAATCAGTTCCTTTGGTTCTGTAATAATGTACTATTGTCGGATTTCAAATCTCGTAACATTTGGAGTTATCGTTTACAAACTAGAAATGCCTAGAAATTCTTTAATTTGAAATCGTTAATCGTCAATTATAATTTCATATATTTTCCATATGTTCAGTTTATATCTCAAAATTGTTTAGGTGGTTTAAAATAACAGTTAAACTTAAATATATCGGTCACTATGTTTTTATTGGAGTTAGGAACCGTGAAGATATTTAAAAAGAAATCCGCTTTGTGGACATTGTTTTCAAAATCTTGGCGCAATCTGTACGCTACATCGTGTCAATTCTGCATATCTGATCAAAATATCGTTGCAAAATCTTATCTAAACCCCTACGAATCATTTTAAATCTTTGTGTACCCAAAAATAAGTTTTACCTGACATGTTTCTCTTTCATTCAACAATCTCGGATTTGACTATATATATATGTGTGTGTGTATGTATGTATGTATAAAACGTAGCTTTCAAACGACAAGTATAGTATAAAGGATAGCTGGCAAAATCCTTTCATTTGGTCAACGATAAGATGCGCTTGGGGAGAAAATCTAAACATAAATCTTATTGCACGTGCTGAGTCTTAATCAATTTTTTATATCACATGCTACCATTGAAAATTTTCCACCCTAATGTAGTACATATGAAAACGACCCTTCCCTACTTTCTTCTACTTATATTAGCATTCATCATTTTCTTTCTGTGTATTAGAACCACTGCCATCTAAAAATAAAAAACAAAATTGAGAAATCATAGGTTATAAAAACGTAGATCAATTCAAGGAAAATTTGATAAATTAGAAAATAAATATGTTTGAGTTCCTCATGAGATTCTCTTAACATTTATACCTCTATTTTTGGGTTTGACCACCCTTTTCCATTGCCCGACTATTGATAGAGAAACCTAGGGCTGACCGATTTCAAAACCCTATATTGGAGGGAGGAGTGAGGTTGGCGTTGGGATTGTGGTGGCAAGGGGATCATGTCACCGGAGTTTGGAAGGTGGCGGTTCACGGTGGAGCAACGCGATGAACTGGTCATGACTTCAGGTCGTGGGTGACTGGTTTGTGCGAGTATGACATGGAGGGTGCTGTTCGGTGGAGAGTTTGATGCTGAAGAGAACGGTGGTGGCCTTGATACCATTCGATGATCGGAGGTAGGGGTATAAGTGATCAAAACTGATCGGTTGAGGTACTGTATATTGCGTGAGACAGTGTAAACAGGAGGCAAAAGAAGGTATTACCAGGGTGGTTTATCAACTGTAGTGGAAAAATAAAATAAATTAAGCTTCAATTGGTTTTGACTTTTGGATGTAGAAGAAGATATAAAAACGAGGTTAATGGCAGAAGGAAAATAAGGGAGTAGGGCGTGACAGTTTTGGGGGGATTTAAGGATTTGTGAAGAGAAGGTTGGGCAATCTGTGTCTTAAGCATAGGAGGAAGAAGAAGCCGTAATTTGAAAAGTAATTAACGGCTAAGACTACATAATTAAGGTTAAGTAATATATTTAATTAATCATTAAAGATGTATATATAATTATAACTCGTAATATTCATATCTCATATATACATGGACAGAATTCAACAAAACCGATCATGTTGGGACATTAATGACGAGATCTATATTGTGGAGCTAATGTGGCTGAGGAGAGATTTACCGGGATTTCATGATAAAATCAAACGCCTGTTTGATTTTAAACGAAACAAAAGTTTTATTGTCAACTGCAAATCAATGTGAGTAAACTCACCAATTCTGGCTCGTTTACATTTTTTATATAAATGAGTTTTAAATTTATATAGCAATTTTATACTATGTGATGATTGTTTGGATGAATGGTTGATAAATTGGTTGAAATAATTGATTACTTATATCATTTATTGAATATTGATGCTATTTACCATGTTATTTAATATTGAAATGAAATTGATGTTATTTACGTTGATTAACATCTGTGGATGCAGGGAAACAGGTTAGAGGGATCTAACTGGATTCCTCAACATTTATATTACTGTTTGTTCTTTATTGTGATATATGTTGTATTATACATGTATACCATGATTGATTATGTTGTGTTAAATTACATTAGCCCTAGAATTTTGGTGTTTAATACCATAAAATATTTTCAAATACAGAAAAGGGATTTAAAAAGAAAGTTTATTTCCAAAACTTGAAATTGAATTTCAAAAAGATTTGAAATTAGAAACTTGTTTAATGGATATAACGAGCAGTTAAATTTATAAATAATATTATGGGTGAGGGGAAACAATTATCATTGGATAATTAATATTTGGCTTGAAATCGATATTTTTAATCAAAAGTAAATTCGATACAAGGTTTTAAAGGCAGATTTTAAATAGAAATATGTTTTTAACAGATAAATTAGGAAGATTAATTTATAAATGACGTTTCAAATTTAGTGACATATTTATATAGGATAAATTGAAATGTAAATTCAAATTTATATAGAAAAGTGGAAATCGGTTTTAATACCGATATTTGTAATTGAATTTAAACTTAGTAATTATAAAAGAAATTGTGAACGAGATTATAAATGTTTGGAATAAAAACGAGATTTTCTATGGATAAATTTTAAATAGAAGTTATAAATGAAATTTGGAATTGAAATGATAAAATCAAACGGATTTGATTATATAAAAAGATATACTATTCACGATTGCAAGTGAATATCAATTTGAAAGAAAATATTTTGCAAATGAAACATCTATAAAGGAAATTTTGATTTGAAATATGAATTCAAATTGGAATTTGAATGAGAAAGAGAAATGGTTAATTGTTTCAAAGAAAACGATGAGTTTAATTCCAAAATTCGGAATACCAAACAACTTGTGATAACGTTTTGTAGACTGGAATGATTATAAAGGAATCTAATAAGGATTTGGAAAGGATAAATTCAAAAGTGAATTTAGAATTTTAATTAACCTGAATGATAGATTAATTCCAAAGTTCGGAATATTAATCAAATATACATTATTCGAAAGAGTGTTATTGGTTAAAATTCGATTATGTCTAATTCAGGGAAGTACTTTTTACTTTCTGTTTTATTAAAATTTAATTATTTAATTATTATTTTTTTACATATTAATTTGTTTAAATTAACGAACAAAAGTTATATTTTAAAATTAAACATTCCGGAAGCAGGGATTATAACGCTATCGTTAAAATCAATGTTTCCAGTAAAGTAAGTGGATTCTTAAATTGGATCCGAGAGTTGAGTAAGCAAATGTTTTGATGGAATTTAAAGTTGTGAGCCTTGATTATTTCGAAGTTAAGAATGTTGTTCAGTTAAAGTCTGAGAGCTAATTATACCCCAACTTGATTGACTTCATGATTGACTGAGGAATGATTAAGGTTCGGTAGTGAGGATTGGTTAGTGGTTTGGCTAGTTAATGAATGATTAATGAGTTGAGTAATAAGGATGTTTTATATAACATCATTAAAAGGGTTTTGGAAATGTTTTCCAAATATAATTAGAGATTGTAATGGCCTGGGGATTTGCGACCGATCTTGATTATCGACTAAATACGGTCGGCTAACCAAGGACCAGAAGTTTCCCGGAACGTTAGTAGAAAGAAGTCAAGGAGTGAGAATAGATATGATAGAAAATTAGAATATAAGAGGAAGAAGAACAACACAACACGTCAGAGTAACACGAATCTCACAGCGGAACGAATAAAATATAACATAACTTTGAAATAAAACATTATATATATGCAGTAACATTATCAGAGTATAACACTTACAAAACAACAGAAAATAACACTAGATAACTAACGCTGAAGCCTCCTACTCCAAACTCCTCTAATGAAATCTGTAAAGACCTGAACAACTTGACTGCGCGTACAAATTTGGGCACCCAAGAGTTTAGGAAAAAAAACTCTAAGTCAGTCATGGGACTGGTGTGAGTAAACTCCAACCACTTGGTTTAACTTTTAAAAATCCTTTTAAAAGAAAGGATAATCGTAAGACCGATCCACACATAAATATGGATGGTTTTTACCTTATGATAACCCAAAGCATTCTTTGAAATCAATATTCGTCTGATATTATAATAATGTATAAATACAAGTAATATCAATCTAGCAGAACGCTTGCATCTCACGCTCTACATGTATAGTATACAATCAAAACCGTGGGCTCTTATTGGATAATGGATTCCAACTGGCAAGGTATGGGACCACCTTCTGACAGTGTACCTCTAGAGAGAAATACACCGGGTTCAACAAGAACATCTTGCAACCCAAGCTAAACATGACCGGTCCCTCACTTTGCTTGAGAGTACCGAATGTATTATCACCAACGGTTGGGGTCAGCAACCGTTTCCCGAAAGGGACAACATCGATAGTTTAAGAAGCAAAAGGAATTTATCTAGATCAGGTGACAATACACCCTGCTTGGGTATGACCCAACTAGCCATGCGACCGATACGATTTTATACATTTCCCAGTTGTGAGGCTAGAGGCTATTACGTATCTTTTGGTCTTCATTCACTTTGAATGTCACATCGTCATATCCGCCAAATCGCAAATTGATTTCACCAAACATACTATAGGTATACAGCTAAGAGAAATGAATTCCTCCACCTCCAAACGTAACTACGTTTGAAGGGATCAACTTATGTGATCATTTAGATATACTCTGTTAGGCATTCTTCCATATAAAATTTATCTTGGGACTGGACAAACCGAAGGCATTATTTTGTAAACAGGACAACCCTTACATAACTCCTTCTTCAATTATCTTCATCATATTTGATTCGCAATGCTAATGCCCATACAGAGTGGTTTTCAGATAATGAATCTGATCCCTGTCTCTCTGTATTGACAACGTAAATGGTCAAAAACTTCGATAGTCGGTGATTTAACTATCAAAGAAAACACATGTGCAAACAACGATATTATTTCCTGACGGAAATTCTATCGATCAATAATCAATCATCATTTATCTCTTTAGTTCATTTATCATTAGTTTATTCATTCCCCATTTCCTGTTTCCATATACATTTATTCTTATTTTCTAATTCTGGAAAATATACGTTATTAATCGTTGGAAAACATTTCCATCTCTTAACTCCATTTCTTAAATTCTTATCAACAAAACATTTCATTTTCTGGGCTTAGAAAACATCTTTGATTTTATTCGGAAAACATTTCCAGAATTCATTTATATAGTTTCAACGAACATTGTGTAAAACGTCGTTATGCCCGCTCAATCCATTAATCGCTTATTATTTACAGAATCTTTAACAAATCTTCTCTGCTGAACTTTAACTATTCCTTAGTAAATTTCAAAGTCAATCAAGTTGGGGTATAATTACCTCTCAGACCTTAACTGAACAACGTCCTTAACCTTGTAATAGATAAAGCTCATCACTTCAAATTCAACAATCATTGCTTATGCAAATTCTCGGATTTCAGTTTATAATTCCATTTCTTTTATGAAAAATAATTATTATAACGATAACGTTATAATTCATACTTCTGGAATATCTAACTTTAAAACTATAACTTTTATTTCTTTTATTTGATTAAATAATAATCTATTTATTTAATAAATAAATCTTGATTTAAAAACCCGGAAAGTAAATAGTACTTTCCCGAATTTGATATAATTAAATTCGACATATAACTCTCTTTCGAGTAATTTCTATTTGATTAACTCTTCTTTGAATAACCTATATTCAATTAACTCACTTCGAATAACTAATATTCGATTAATTCACTTCGAATAACTTATATTCGACTAATTCACTTTCGAATAACTTATATCCGATTAACTCTCTTTCGAATGACTTACATTCGATTATTTCTCTTTCGAATGACTTATATCCGATTGACTCTCTTTGAAATGACTTACATTCGATTAACTCACTTCGAATAACTTATATTCGATTAACTTATTTTCGAATAGCTTATATTCGATTTTCTCTCTTCATTTAATATTCATTGCTAAATTTTATAATTCAAATTATCCATTGATATTTGTATTTTAATTCATTTATAAACATTGTTTATAAATCACAACACTTATTTTCATTGTTACATAAATTATTTTTCTCTAGCCATTCGAATTTCCATTTTTGTTCAAATTCACGTTTCAAAAGTCTAATTTCCTTTACAAATGTTCTTATTTGCAAAATCTTTACTTAATTTCATTATTTACATCGAATGTGAATAATATTTCCTTTATATACTCCATTAAGTTTGATTTCATATTTTAAAATAATATCTCGTTTCCAAATCTTATTTATACTTTTCGTTATAGAGTTATTCATACGAAATCTCCTTTTTATTTCTATCACTTAAATCTCATTTATAATTCCTTTTATAAATGCTGAATTCACATCTTCTGTAAAATATCGGTGTTGAAACCAATTTCTACTTTGCTATATAAGTTCAAACTTATATAGTCCATTTATCAAAAGATAAATAGTTTATTTAATTTATAAAATATTGTTTATAAATTGATTACCTCCATTTATCAATTAAAACAGATTTCTGTTTACAATCTACTTTGAATTCATCTTCTCATTATTCTTTAATATCTTGTCAATTCCCTTTTATAAAATCTGTTCATTTTATAAATGTTCTCCTTTATAAAATATGTTCATTTTATACATGTTATTCTTTATATAATATTTTCATTTTATAAATGTTCTTCTTTATAAAATATTTTCATTTTATAAATGTTCTCCTTGTAAATTATTTTCATTTTATAAATGTTCTTCTTTATAAAATATTTTCATTTTATAAATGTTCTTCTTTATAAAATATTTTCATTTAACAAATGTTCTTCTTTATAAAATGTATATTTATTATATATAATTATTTTATTTCCCATATATACTGTAAAAATTCACTTTTCACACTCCAGTACTTTTTATAGTATTTAACGTACCATATAACAATGATCGATATCATTCAAACATACAAAATCAGCAACAGATTGCATATCACATCATATATCACAATATATGAAAAATAATAAAATAAATGTTGAGGAATCCAGTTGGATCCCTTCGACCCGTTTCCTTGCATCCACAGATATTACACAATATAATTTACATCAATTTCAGTTCAACATGTAATATTCTGATAAACAGAATCAATGTTGTTTAATTATATTTGTATTTATCGTTATCTGTAATTTCAACCAATCAAACAAGAATTCAGCCAAACAATCATCACACAACAGTCAATCATTAGTTATCAGTACTAGACTATATTTATAAAAATATAATTTAAATAGAGTTAGTGAGTTTTACTCACTTTGGTTGATTATCGTTAAATAACGATATTCAATCGTCGGACTGGTTCAGGCGTTTTATTTTGCCATAAATTGAGACGAGCTCCAAATCACTCCAAACTAGTTTCATTGAGAAGCGTACATCCATACGATCCCAACGCAAACAGTTTCACTGAATTTCGTTTCCGTACGACAAAGTTATGTTATTTTAAAGTTAACGTACATTTAATTAAATTAAAACATGGCTTTTAAATTTAAACGGGCTTTACAATCAAATATCCAGCCCAATACCCAATCAAACCAGACCAAACCCGTATCTTCTTCTTCCCAACACGCACACAGCAGCTCTAGGAGCTTCATGGCCGTTTCCTCCACCATTTCCACTACTTCATGCTTCCATATCTCCACCATTTCAACACCGAATCTCTTGAAACCACCACCAATCTTCATCCCTCTGTCTCCTCTACATCTCCATCACCACAAACCCAAGCTCAAAGCCACCACCAAAATTTCGTTCTCATACCCATTCCGCACGTTACAGTAAACCACTCGACAAAAATTTGCACTGAATTGCCTCTAAAACTCATACCAGCTGCTAAAACACCTCACAAACTCAAATCCGATACTTAAAACATGCATCGATCCTTGGATTAGCCAAAAATTCCAACCCTAGCTTAAAATACTTCCAGTGTACAAAATTCTAGCGACTCAAAAATGATCCGAACCCAACAACGAGTATATCAGATCGAAGAGCATCGAATATGGATCACAAGCATATGAAGTTTGGATTTTTTTAGTTTGTTTATATTTGAATTTGATTTTCAAAGCTTAGGTTTTACTGTTGATTTTTTTTCCATGAGGCGGCGGGTGTTTGACCAGAGAATGGAAAGTGTTTAGGGTTAGGATAGCAAGGGGTATAGATAGGATAGGTAATATTATTATTTTTATTAATATTTTATTTTAGTCAATTTACTCAATTATTTGTCTTCTAAAAATCCATGTGATCGCATAAAATATCCAAAAATCATGGAAATTTACATGCAGCTAGAGTTTGACATTACGGACCCAACGAAACTTGTTTCGTCGAATTCCAACCCTGTTTGCTAACACAGCGTATTTTTAACTGTCAAAATATCGACTATTTTTCACATTAAAATCGCGCACGGCCACATACTGGCTCCAAAAATCACGAAAATTGAAATCTAACAATAATTTGACATTACAGAACCAACAAAATTGGTTTCGTCGAATTTGGAGGCCGTTTGCAAAAATGGCTATTTTTAATGCTCTAAATAGACCGTTTAAATATAAATATATTTAAAAATAATAAAATTATATATTAATTAATTAATATTATCGTATATTTTCACATATGATATCATATATACGGATAAATCGATATTTAAAAATCTCAGTTTAATCGATATTCAATTTATATTAAAATTCCTTTATAATATAAATAAATTGTTATAAAATATAAACGAATTCCATATCGACTATTTTAAATTTTGATTTGATCATAACTTACAATTTACACGATAAAATCTCGATTTTTCTTTTTTGTTAGAAAAATACAGTTCAATGGATCCGTACGCTTCTTATTTCGTAGAAATCCGACATAAAACGAATCCTGCATATTCAGTTGAAGTTCAAATCGCTAAATAATGAACTACTGCGATGTCACGGGCTTGATTATAATTAAGTTATAATTTATATGTTCTAATGTCGTTTATATAATATATTCGTTACTCAAATTCAATTCTAAACTGAATTAAATATTATAAATGATCCAATTCACACAATATTTTGAATTTTATTATTTTCGACTATTTTAGAATTATAATGTATTTTTGTATTAAAAATAATCAATAAATATTCATTATTATTTAATTAAACAACTATTAAAATCTCTAAATAACTTTTTAAATAATTAAACAAATTAATTATTACATCGTAAAAATACGGGACATTACATTCTTTCCCCCTTAAAATAATTTCGTCCTCGAAATTGCTAAGGTAGAAAATAAACCCTATTAATTGGGTTAAAAATTATTTGTTTACTTCTAAAATTTCAATTTCACTAACCCAATTGATTTTAATCTAATTATTCATCCATTCCGAATAACTAAAAATTTCAAAAATTTCTGAAAATTTTCTAACACCCTAAATTTTCGGAAAATTTCGCCAGCACCTCCTTTGTATTGGTCAATCGGTACAACTACAACTCGCCTCTTTGGGCCATCTCCAATCCAAAAAGAAAATCAAACAGCCAAGCGGCTTGCCAAATCTGCTCATAAAAACTCATACCCAATATAAAAAAAAAACTTGTACCTTTTTGTCAGTCATATCAACTTTATCACCACCTGTTATCAAGTCAACATATACCAATGTCTTCTCAACCAATTCCCAATCAGTATCTGTTCAACACAACTATTTGTTTATATC
The DNA here is from genome assembly GCA_030737875.1 of Allium sativum. Taxonomy (NCBI): domain Eukaryota; kingdom Viridiplantae; phylum Streptophyta; class Magnoliopsida; order Asparagales; family Amaryllidaceae; genus Allium; species Allium sativum. The sequence goes on from CM060922.1 coordinate 689,336,135, forward strand.
CAAACCAAGTTTCATTTCAAACTCGAGATCCATTATCGATTCCAATTCTTAACTTATCACTTCAAAGTAATTCCAGATTCCTATCTCACAATCCGATCTTATTCGATATTTCCTATTTCAATTCAATTTTCCATTTATCTTGCTTTAATTAAATTTCCAATTTCTATTGGCTTTTACAAATTCTACTTTAATTTGTAACTCAAATAATCTGTTTCTGGGAGTTTTTAAACAGCTTAGCCTTTTCCAAAAATCAAAATATTCATTTTGGAATGTTAAAACAACTTGTTTTCTCAAAACAATTCAAAAACAAAAATTTTGGTAGTATTCCGTCACTTACAACGCCAAAATGAACATCGATGACGTCATGATCATCATCAAAATCTATTTTCCAGCTATCAAAGTGAGTTCAATACTATACTGCTTTCAAAACCATATCTAAACACTTCCATTTTGAAATTCTTTTCAAAATATCCTTTTTAATGCTTGTAAAAAATTTAAAATCTCCTAGGATTTTAAAATTCACATATATTTAACCTAGATTCATTTATAAACACTTTTATATCCTTCTAGGGTTTTAATTCCAATTCTGATTTAAATTCAGATTTAATTCATTTGATTTAACGTATTTCACTTATATGAATTCTGATTGGCTATTTACATAACCATTTCACATTTTATAATCTTATTTGATTATAATCACAACCAACACATCCAATATACTATGATACTTCAAATATTTATACTTTATCTATGTCAAAATATATTTTTGGGCAAAATTATTTCATTTACCCTCTCTTCAAAACATACTGTGTCGGTTCATCGTATTCGAGTGTTTAAAAGCTCGTATCGATACAGTGGATCAAACTGATCGATCAGAACTCATAAACAACTCGATCAATAAATCTCCACAATACAAAACCATTTTATATTGAATAACAAATACACACTCATATATATATATATACACACACTCAACTCAATCTAGGGTATTACTAATCCCATCTCTACTAAGTCACGCCACAGAGCCAAGGTAATTACTTAATCTTCGGCTCTGATACCACCGTAACGGCCCAGGGGATTTGCGACCGATCATGATTATCGACTAAATACGGTCGACTAACCAAGCACCATAAGTTTACTGGAACGTTAATAGAAAGAAGTCAGAGGGTGAGAATAGATAAGATAGAAAATTAGAATAGAAGAGGAAGAAGAACAACATAACACATCAGAGTAACACGAATCTCATAGAAGAACGAATAAAATATAACATAACTTTGAAATAAAACAGTATATATATGCAGTAACATTATCAGAGTACAACACTTACAACACAGCGGAAAATAACACTAGATAACTAATGCTGCGGCCTTCTGCTCCAAGCTCCTCCAATGAAATATGTAAAGACCTGAACTACTTAACCGCCCGTACAAATTTGGGCACCAACAGTTTACGGAAAAACAAAACAAAAATAAACTCTAAGTCAGTCATCGGACTGGTGTGAGTAAACTCCAACCACTTGGTTTAACTTTTAAAAATCCTTTTAAAAGAAAGGATAATCGTAAGACCGACCCACACATAATATGGATGGTTTTTACCTTAAGATAACCCAAAGCATTCTTTGAAATCAATATTAGTCTGATATTATAATAATGTCTAAATACAAGTAATATCAATCTAGCAGAACGCTTGCATCTCATGTTCTACGTATATAGTATACGATCAAAACCGTGGGCTCTTATTGGATAATGGATTCCAACTGGCAAGGTATGGGACCACCTTCCGACAGCGTACCTCTAGAGAGAAATACACCGGGTTCAACAAGAACATCTTGCAACCCAGGCTAAACATGACCGGTCCCTCACTTAGCTTGAGAGTACCGAATGTATTATCACCAACGGTTGGGATCTGCAACCGTTTCCCAAAAGGGACAACATCGATAGTTTAAGAAGCAAAAGAGTAACACCCCACGTCCATTAATGTCACTCACTAAGGGAATGAATTAACTTCCATGGAGCGTATTTAGTGTATAGAACAGAATATAACAAGACAGATATAAATAATGGTACTTGAAAATTGTAAAACAACTTTTATTGCAGCGGAGAAATAGTTTGATTACAACAACTTCATAAACCAAGTACACTTAATATCCATCTTGACAAATTATTTCAGAGTACATAAAATAAAAAGCACAAACCCCAACATAATTATCCATAAAAGAGATGAGCTAAACTTAACTTTCAGCAATCCATGCACTTCCAAAAGAGAGAGAAAGAGATCCGAGATCAAGCCCCACTAGTACTAGTCCCACCCTGAGAACCGGGGGGGAGGGGGGGAGGAAGAAAAGAAGTGAAAACAAGGGGGTTAGACATAAAGTCTGGAGAGTATAATAACTTTAACAATATAATTATTAAAGTAACAAGGATAAGGCATAAACTGGTAAGATAAGATATGACCATGAAACAAGTGGGCATGACAAAGCAAGTAAGAGGAATATTCTGGCGTTAATCTCGTTCCTAATCACTATAGGATAATTACTATACTGCACCACCACTAGTCACCCTAAAAGTTGATCCTGCCTACAGAACATAATAGTGATAATGGTAGTTTTGTGTACCCCTAGCTGCCTTCATAAGTGTCGTCTGCCCCTATCTCCACTAGTTGTACCTACTACCCCCATTCAATCGGCTCCCTAACTCGTAGATACCCATGCTGGTCCCACAGTGGGGTGTATCACTCCCCAAAGTGGCAACCCGATACCACCAAAGATGCATGGCTTATATCTACATGATGCAACAACGTCTTACCTACCAGCCCGGGCCCACGCACGCACATGACCCCGTTGGACTTGCGTTGCCACCGCTAACCCATTTTGACCTCTTACAATCAAATCCAGTAAGCATGTCCCGTCCTCAACTTGGGTCGATCTCACAAAGATACTTAATGGGTTACTGGTTTGAAAAGGGCCCCCATGCTTGACACAAGCCTTCCACTTATGCTTGGTCCCCACTAAGGTTTCCCCACTTAACCCCATTCTTATTCATGTCTTCTTACATGTTTAAACCTTGGTTAAGTGCATCTAATCGTATTTCACATGCCACCCAAGGGACCCACTTAATTTCACATGCCACCCAAGGCACCCACTTAACTCCCCCATGTCCCACCACATGTTTATCTGGTTAAGTGTTACTTAATTCATCAGAACCGTAACCTTGTAAAAACCTCCCATACTAGGCTGACATTTGCGGTTGCTGGATTTGCCGGGTGGGTCCGGGCGGTTACATACCGCAAACGAGCCTAACCTCGTGTCTTTACAATTGTTATGCATTTAATTCGTGCCTTTGACCTCTCACATTATACTGGCATTTATAGCTGCTGGATTTGCCGGCCGGGTCCGGGCAGTCTTACACAACAAAAGAGTCTAACCTCGTGTCTTAGGCGGTTAATTATTACACATCTTTATTTAACCCCAAATTGGATTAATATCCCTATTCAAATTTGTCAATAAATTCCAAATTTATTTATGTCCATAATTGTCTCTTAAAATTATGTCCATAAATACCAATTATGCCAATTAACGTCTCAAATTAATTATATGCCTTTTAAGGCCATTTTATGCCAATTCACAATTTATATATATATTCAATATTTTTCCATCATCCCAAGCTGTTCGTACGTTTTCTATGACATATGTTAGACTCGCAAATTGTCTAACTTATAAAAAGAAAAACAACATCACATAACACATAAAATAGATCTAAGGATCATGACATAAGATTACATAGCCAATAACTTGCATTTGAATTTCATTCAAACTAGCATATGATACAAAACTAGCATAGGTAATGGGCATAAACTAGCATAACTTATGTACTGCTATAGATCAAAACATAAAGGTGTGAACTTGCATATGGATCTAAACATAAAGATGTAAACTTGCATATAGATCTAAACATAAGGATGTAAACTTGCATATAGATCTAAACATAAAGATGTAAACTTGCATATGGGTTTAAACATAAAGATGTAAACTTGCATATGGATCTAGACATAAAGGTTAATGTCACATAAACTAGCATATTCGTATACATGTCTCACATATATTTTTTAACAACCCAAACTTGCATAAGATTCATACATGAATATATGATCCAATCATCACAAACTTGCATAAGATATATGATTCAACTTGCATAAGATTCACATAAGAACTAACATATGATCCAACTTGCATAAGATTCACATAAGAACTAACATATGATTCAACACCACAAACATACATATAATTTACATCACATGATTCAAAAATCATATTCTCATAATCTAATTATATCTTATCATAATTAAATTAATTAATTAATTTGTGAAAGCTATCGTACTCACAATTAAAAAGAATAGTCTTGTCTTTCTGGGATCTGTATTCTGAAACTGAATTGCTTGCCTTTGATGTAGACTAATTGTTATTTAGATTTGATTTGATTTTGATTCAAGCTTCTATCTTGCTTTAGGGTTGAAAGTGTATGGTGGCTACTCTAGGTTCTCCATTGTTGGCATGACGGCTCTTGTTATGAATTAATGTGATTAGGCTTAGGGGTTTAGAAGTGTTTTTATAGAAGTTTAATTTAATAAGAGCCGTCGAATTAACCTAGGGATAACCAGAACCATCAGGACCACTCAGATGCCACATCAGCCCTTAGGGCGAATCGGGCAATGGGTTGACAGCCAAACACCCTGGATCGACCCCTAGTCAACCCAGCGGAGCCTGGGTCGACTCCAAAAATGGTGCGGTTCGGCTATTCCCCCTCCCGATTCGCTGTTTTGAACTTTTTTTGAATATATTATTTTATTATATATATATATATTTCTCTCATATGTATACAAACTTCAAGGTATACTAACTTATTGATAAGTTATCCATTTTATGCAAACCAAATATCTATCTTGACCCAAAATTTTGAGATGAACATAATAGCGCAACCCATTTCACTTAATTCTTCTTCTAAAAATTAAGTATACTTTAATTTATGAATTTTAATGTTATAAAATTATGGGGTGTTACAAAAAGGAATTTCTCTAGATCAAGTGACAATACTCCCTGCTTGGGTATGACCCAACTAGCCATGCGACCTACCCGATCTTACACCATTTCCCGGTTGTGAGGCTAGAGGCTATATCGTATCTTTTGGTCTTCATGCACTTTCAATGTCACATCGTCATATCCGCCAAATCACAAATTGATTTCGCCAAACATACTACGGGTATACAACTAAAAGAAATGAATTCCAATGCCACCAAACATAACTACATTTGAAGAGATCAACTTACGTGATCATTTAGATATACTCTATCAGGCATTCTTCCATATAAAATTTATCCTTGGGACTGGACAAACCGAAGGCACTATTCTGTAAACAGGACAACCCTTGCATAACTTCATCTTCAATTATCTTCATCATATTTGATTAGCAACGCTAATGCCCATACAGAGTGGTTTTCAGATAATGAATCTGATCGCAGTCTCTCCGTATTGACAACGTAAATGGTCAAAAACTTCGATAGTTGGTGATTTAACTATCACAGAAAACACATGTGCAAACAACGATATTGTTTCCAGATGGAAATTCTATCGATCAATCATCAATCATCATTTATCTCTTTAGTTCATTTATCATTAATTTATTCATTCTCCATTTCCTGTTTCCATATACATGTATTCTTATTTTCTAATTCTGGAAAATATACGTTATTAATCGTCGAAAAACATTTCTATCTCTTTACTCCATTTCTTAAATTCTTATCAACAAAACATTTCATTTTCTAGGCTTACAAAACTTCTTTGATTTTATTTGAAAAACATTTCTAGAATTCATTTATATAGATTTCAACGAACATTGTGTAAGATGTTGTTACGCCCGCTCAATCCATTAATCGCTTATTACTTACAGAATCTTTAACAAATCTTCTCTGCTGAACTTTAACTATCCCTTAGTAAATTTCGAAGTCAATCGAGTTGGGGTATAATTACTTCTCAGACCTTAACTGAACAACGTCCTTAACCTTGTAATAGATAAAGCTCATCACTTCAAATTTAATAATCATTGCTTATGCAAATACTCGGATTTCAGTTTACAATTCCATTTCTTTTATGAAAAACAATTATTATAACGATAACGTTATAATTCGTACTTCCGGATTATCTAACTTTAAAACTCTAACTTTTATTTCTTTTATTCGATTAAATAATAATCTATTTATTTAATAAATAAATCTTGATTTAAAAACCCAGAAAGTAAATAGTACTTTCCCAAATTCGATATAATTGAATTCGACGTATAACTCTCTTTCGAGTAATCTCTATTTGATTAACTCTTCTTCGAATAACCTACATTCAATTAACTCACTTCGAATAACTAATATTCGATTAATTTACTTCGAATAACTTATATTCGATTAATTCACTTCCGAATAACTTATATCCGATTAACTCTCTTTCGAATGGCTTACATTCGATTATTTCTCTTTCGAATGACTTATATCCGATTGACTCTCTTCCGAATGACTTACATTCGATTAACTCACTTCGAATAACTTTTATTCGATTAACTTATTTTCGAATAGCTTATATTCGATTTTCTCTTTTCATTTAATATTCATTGCTATATTTTACAATTCAAATTATCCACTGATAATAGTATTTTTGAATAAGAATGATTTTAAATGGATTTTGAAAGTAATTAAGCACTGAAATTTTCAATGGCGAGAAAATAATCCTGATAATGGATCGCGGCATTATCGGTATTCATTTTCAAGTTTTTGAGTGATGGATTTCTACCAAAATAATTTGTTAATGGAAAATTTGTTGGAATAAACCAGTTATTTTAAAAATTCAAATGTTTTTGAATTTGTAGTTGATTATAAATATATGTGTATAATTATATAATTTCAAACTGATGTGGAATAAGTGAAGAATTTGAATTCTGAATTTTAATTTAACTTGTGTAAGTTAAACGAATTGGAATGGTATAAGTAAATCGAATAGTTTAAAATTTTAACTTAAGTTAAATGAAGTGGAAAGACTCCAAGTAAAATAAAATTTTGTGTGGTTTGCAAATTGAAAGTGAATAAATTGATTTAAAATCAATTTGGTTAAATATAAATGGGTGGTGAATTAAGTGTAAGCTATTGAATCGAAATCATTCAAACAGAATGATGTATAAATCCATTTAAATGGAGTTTGGTTGGAACTGAGTGGAAACTTGGCTGAATGGACTTATAAAATGATTTATAAGAAAATAATATAAATTGAGTTGCCATTTGACATAGCCAAAGAGAATAAAATTGTAGAATCCATGAAAAGTAAATAAATTGGTTCAAAACCAATTTGTAATGAATATGGATTGAATGAAAAGGTATTTATTGTAGATTTTGTGCTTGTTCGAATTAAGGAAATGAATGATTGTTAAAACATCAATTGTTGAACCTTACTTGTTTGAACTGAGTAAGTACAGGTAGATGGAGCTACTTGGCTTGATTTGGCTGCGTAAACAATATTCGAATTAAACAAATTTCCTTACTAATGCTATATCAGGTACGCCTACGCAAAATTACAAAAATTGGGTTTTGAATTTTGGTTTTTTCGACCGTGTGAGTCGATGTATATATATTTTTTGTTCCTGCGATATCGCATAAGTCCGTCCATGCATGGGAGACTCTGCCAAAAAATTTCGAAAATTCAAGACGCTAGAAAATTTTCAGAATTTTTAAGAATTTTCGTTAGTAAGAATGAATTAATATTTTAATTAAAATTAATTGGATCAGTTAAAAACTGAAATTAAGAAGTAAAATAAATGATTTTTAGCTTAGTTAATAGGTTTGTAGCACTCTTCCTACATTAGCAATTTCGGGGACGAAATTCTTTTATGTGGGAAGGAATGTAACAACCCAGATTTTTAACCATTAAGTTGATTATTTAAAATTGGTTTTTAATGTTAATTTGGAATTATAATATGAATTTTATTTATTAAAAATGACGTATGAACGTATACTGTATACATTAATTTAAACTGAGCTCGTAACGTCACGGTAGTTCGTAATATTACATTTTGAACTTCAATAGGATATATAGGATCTAATATAAGTCGACCTTCTTTGAAACAAGAAATGTTCAGATCTACTTGATTATATTTTCCTAGTGAAAGTGAAAATTCGAGATTTCATCTTATAAATTGTGATTTTTGAAGCGACCCGAACTTCCCCGATCTCCGAAGAGAAGAGAAAGAACGAATTACTTTGAGGACAAGACGAATCAGAACGCAAACAGAAGAACATTTCATCGTTAATTACAACAATTCCACCAGAATACAAGAATACACAGAGTATAAATCAATATTACACATTTACCAAATATCAGAGATTACAATAAATTATATAGAAGCGGAAAATAATACAATACACAACTGAAGGAGATATACGGATACAAAGCTTTCCGGATATCATTCCAGTTGTAAACCAGGATCCTATGAATATAAATCTGCAAAACCAAAACTACTAGCTGCCTGTGTCAAAATAAGGGCATTCAGAGTTTAGGTTAAAACAATAAAATCCGGGTCAGTCATGGGACTGGTGTGAGAACTAATACAGTCATTAATCTTTATTTTAAAGTTAGGTAAATCAAGGGACCACGCCGTATAACACGGAACGAGTTTCCTCCCAAGAACACCAGTGCATCAAACAACAGCGCAATGCTAAATAAAGAACAATGAAGCTATTATAAGACCCAGGTCCCATCACACAATGCAACGCAAGCCGGAGGATAGGGTTTTTACCTTCTAATAGCCAAGAATGCTCGATACTTTTAAAACAAATCATTTGATACTATTATAAGTGCATAGTCATAAGTATCAATCATAGACGGCATAAGCGCCCCATCCCCTATGTCGCCATACCAAGCTCTACAAATAAACCGCAAAGTCACGTATTGGAAGTTGGATTTCCATCTGTGAACCGAGGCAAGGGATCGTCCTCTACCGAATTTGAGACAATCTAGCCCATGTCTCAGGCAAGCGCGCAGAAAAGCCTTGGAGCGACAAGGCCGGTCCACCGATGTGGATTAAAATGCCTGAACACTACGTTTCCCCACCCTTTGGGGTGTAAATGAGCCAACAAATGACTGCATCGGCTAAACGTAGTCACCGATATATCCGAGGCGCCTCTCAACAGCAACAACCACATAAGTCAAACTCGTTAGGGCGTGTAAAACCACTGACGCCACTTCTAGCTAGAAAGAAACGCATGTCCTCCCTGAGGTCCTCTCCCGTTTCTGGTTCACAACCGGGGTGTGAGGCTCGCGAATCCACGCTACACAAAGCTATTCCATACAGGTCGTGCTTTAATCATCAACCACAAGACTCTGCTTTTCAATAGAAGCCTTGATCATATTGCTACTTAGGAATGCCACACAGGCAATTCACTCTATGCATTTGATATCCATCAGTATATAACCCCTGAGCTCGTACGTCTCAGAGAAGGGCGTTAAGCAAGAGAATAATTTCTCCGCCGCCAAACAGATAAATATTTAATAGAAATCAACCACACAGAATAAAATCCAATGCCAGACACACAGTCCATTTACAAGTTCGTTCTGGGTCTGAACGAAACCGGAGGCACCTAGTACCTCGCATATCCATCGATCTCCAGGTACGTCTGGACGATCACCAGCTGATTCCCTCCTTTTGGGTGTATGGCCCAATCACGATCATCAGTAATCACCCAAATGACGTGAAGACCTCCGGTCTTCAACCACCGTCTTCCTCTTCGAAACCACGTCGAATCAGTTATTCAGAATGGGATAAACCCTTCTTTCTGAATAACTCGCGTATATAATAAACAAGTGTTACACAAACACAATATACGCCTCATTCCAATTCATTAGTCACTAACCGTAAATTTGCAAGAGAATAATTCCCCAAACATTAACCCTGAAGGCCGAAACCAACATCAGATCAATACCCAGGAAACCACTCTTCTTAGCTAACCTACAGTTAGTTTCTAAATTTCACATTCTTAGGGAAAGGTTCCCATTAATTTTATCAAATATTAATTCTTTTAAATTTATTCTTTAATCTCCCTTTGAATATCACTTCAAACTAGTCGGGATTAACGAACCTTACCGAAGTAATCATTTGTTTTAATTTCCCAACCCCAACCTATTCATCCCATGAAGTAAAACTGGTAATACTTCATGTCTAACACCACAGTGTTATCAGTAAATTCAATTACCATTTCACGTTCAAATCTAATTAAAGATTTAACTATCGCCTAGAGCAAAACTGGTGATACTCCATTCTCGATCTTTTCAATCTAATTAAAGATTCATTAAAACTCCACTTAGTTTTAATCTTTAACTGGGTTAAAGAATCAATGTCATTTAAAATACGGTTCACGATAAACCCAAAATCACATTCCATTTTATCACCTTTTAACCGTAAAATATATAGCAAGTAAGCAATTCTCTAAGTATTAACCCCGAAGGCCGAAACCAACATCATATCAATACCCAAGAAACCATTCAACTTAACTAATCTCTAGTTAGTTTCTGATTTTCTTAACTCCGTTGGGTCTAAGAACAGTATTATTGAAGATACCGTTCACGACAACCTAAAATCACATTCCATTAATTATCGGGTTAAAGAACAAGTGTTATTTAAAACATTGTTCACGATAAACCCAAAAATCAATACCAGTTCAATTCTAATTAAATATTATTTAATGGGTACACTTAATTAAATCTAAACAAAAAGATTTAATCTTTTTATCAACTGGGCTCTGAATAGAAAATATATCGGCTTATATTCAATATCAAATTCTACGACCAACAAATATCGTATTGGAAATAACGATATATATATATATATATATATATATATATATCTTTCAAATTTCCATAACAACATCTGTATAATCACGAAATCCAACATTGAACTATTCCGAAAATGATTTCGATTCAAATCCATTCCAATTCAATTATTGGAAATCCTGGTTATTTCCAAAACCATTTCAAATCCAATTTATTTATTTTAAAAATAAACAAATTATTATTCTAGTTCAAAACTAGTTCATTTCGATAAAAATCTATTTTTATCTTTTCAAATATGGAATTTTTCATCCCAATTCTTCACAAATCCTTTCTTATGATTTTACACAAATTATTACTATTTTTAATAATTTTATCTAGACACGTACAGTCGATTTCCATCAACGGTCATCGAACTGCACTTACAACAACATTTTCCAAATTTGATTTAGACATAATTCCAAATCCAACTGTTAGATTTCTAATTTCTAATATTCGTTAGAAAGCTCTTTTCGATACGAACCCAACGGTTCCGGTTTTAGGAGAATCCGATGGTCGGATCTCCCGTAATATCCATTCGAAGTCAATGGTCGAAATTTGTGAACTGCCGCGGCGCGGCGCTTTCTATTCATGCCATTATATATATATATATATATATATATATATATATATTTCGTCGATTTCCTTTTAAAACGTATTTTATAAATCGTTTTAAATTCCTTTTCGAAATGGTTTCAACTTCATATTCAATTTCAATTCGAATTCATTTCTATTCAATTTCAATTCGAATTCGTTTCTATTCAATTTCAATTCAAATTCATTTCTATTCAATTTCAATTCGAGTTCATTTCTGTTCAATTTCAATTCGAATTCATTTTTATTCAATTTCAATTCGAATTCATTTCTATTTAATTTCAATTCGAATTCATTTCAAAATATTCGATTTTGAAATTACTTTCAATATTCATTATAAAATCGATAAAATTCCCGTTCGTGTTAAAATGGCATGTAATTGCTTAACACGGCTTCACATTTCAATATTCAAAGAATATTATTTTTAAATTATTTGATAATTCTGAAATGGAATCAGACACAGTCAATTACCATATAATTTTAGTTATATGGATTTCATCAAATTCATATATACAACAATGACGATAAACACCCAACCATCATCCAAAGTGCGTTCTACACTGTATAAGCGTCAAATATAAATATTTAAAGCTTATAACAGCCTGTCAATCAATCGATCGACATACACCTAATTATTGGGACTAGTGTATGTCATATATCATCCCAATACCCGTGTGGGGTTTCAAACAATCCAGCACAGATTTTATTTGTGCAGTTGGGCGATGTGTAAAATTTATTGTCCCAATCAATATCAATCAAATGTGTGTATATAAACAAATCGTTCGATTTGTTTATATTTATTTCATTTTAAATACACGTTAAAAATTCTATTTTCAACTATAAAATATTTTTAACTATATAAATATTTTATTTCACATCACACAATCAACTACACATCAAAATCAAACAAACTAGCATACAAGCCGTCCATGGTCTGTGGACAACGGGTGTCGGGTGCTGCTAAGCACCGTCTACATCCTAGTATATATTTTAACTAGAAAATAAATAAAAGGTGAGGAGTTCTCACCGATTAGCTAAACCAAGCGCCACGACTCTTCATATGTAGAAATCTTCATCGTGCTCGCCTCTTGTCGATTATATTGTCCGTAGCCACTATATATATAAAAATCACATTTTTATACCGCTACTATAATAAAGATCATATTTTTATCATGCTAACTTCATACTAAAAAATTATATTTTTATCACTTCTACGCGATAAAGATCGAATTTTTATTTCGCTATAACATTAAAGATCAAATTTTTACTAGTTATATAATATAAAAATCGTATTTTTATTCTTCCTATACTATAAAAATCATATTTTTATTATCTACATTATATAAGAATCATATCTTCTATAAATTAAAAATCGGTTTTTTATTCTCTCTAAAATATAAAAATCATATTTTCTTCTTCACTTCATATATATAAAAATCTAATTTTTATCTTTACTTCATATATATAAAAATCCGATCTTTTTTACTTATAAAAATTCAATCTTTTCTTCGCTAAAAAAATTCAATCTTTATATGATAAAAATCACTTCTTTGATATGATAAAGATTATATTTTTAAAATCCATATGTTAACTTATATAAAAATTCATTTTTAAACAATGTCATTTAAAATAAAAACCACATCTTTATTTAACAAAGAAAATATTTTCTAAGTCAAAAATCGAATCTTTACTGTTTTTAAAATCATTACATTCATATTTTTTACAAAAAGAATCAAAATAAAACTAATGGAGGCAAGAAAACTTACTATGCTAAGATGGGGAGGGGTGGTCGGTCATTCGGCGGTCAGAGGGGGAAAAGAGAGGCTCGCCGGAGTCGTGGTCGGTGGAGGTGGCCGAGGGTTTGGGGTGGATGCGGTCTAGGGCTTACCGGGGGGGGGGGGGAGGGGGGGTTTGGTTGTTGAACAGTGGAGGGGGAGGCGCGTTCTCGTATGGAAGAAGCGGGAGAGGAGCAGATCGGAGGGTGGAGGAGATGGGGCGCCGCCACCGGCGCTGGGGCGCGATCTCGATTTTTTTTCGTGTCTGACCGATTGGGAAGAGAGAGATTGGTGAGGGAGGGTATATATAATATTTATTTTATTTTTATTTCAAAATGTTGACTTTTCATTCGACCACCAAACGAGACCCAACGATTGTCACCCATAGCACATTACCCTCATTCTTAACACAATGGGATATGTTTCATAGGCTGATTCGACTGTTTCAATCAGTTTTCGTCAAAATAAAAATATAACTCTATATATTGAATTTGAACGCACATTTCAATTTACTGGGGTCACATACTAACTCGAAAAATTCCAGAAAAATATTTTCTAGCTTCGTATTGACGATACGGTCCTAACAAAACTAATTTCGTCAAATTCCAAGACCGTTTGAAAAATGGTCATTTTCCAGTCGATTAAAATCAAGTAAACTGTCAAAACACGTTTAACTTTGCCACGCTCATATATTGATTCGAAAAATTACGAATTTTGGAATCTAGCAATAACTTGACATCCCGGATCCAACAAAAGTGGTTTCGTCGAAAACCAAGGTCATTTGCAAAATTTCCATTTTTAAGGGCCAGAATTCCATAGCGACTATTTTGAATTTTCAACTGGGCATAATTTTTTATTCCCGCGAAGAAATTTCAATTTTTCGGATTCGTTGGAAAGATATTCTCAATTAGATTCAATTGGTTTCACTAAAATCCAGTTTATTTTGAATCCTGTACATTCATTTGAAATTTGAAATTTGAAATCGAATTATCGAACTACCGCGCCATTTTCAATTCCTTTTATATATATATAAATATTTATATTCTAACGATGATCTATATAACATATACATTCGAATTCTATTCAAAATAAATTTCTCGTCGTTATTATTTAAAATAATTCATTTTAAATATTCAAAATTCACTAAAATTGCCAAAATAAAATTTTTAAATTGGCTCAGATTTCTGGGTTATTACAGTTTTGTCCAAATATTTTTTTTTAAATTTTCGCGATGGAATTGTTTATAAATTTTAATGATTTATTATGTAAATAAGCCGATTTTAAATAATCCGAATGTCATTTTAATTCGAAATATCGAGTTTAAAATCTTAATTTGTTTATTTTGGAGTTATATGATATTTCATTAGGATATATACGATAATAATAATTTATTATTAATAAATTTAATTGTTTTTGAATTTATTAATATTTTTATCAAATTATTTAAGCCTTGAAAATAGCCTTTTTGCAAACGATCTCAAAATTCGACCAAATTTGTTCCATTAGTTCCTAATAATGTATTGTTGTCAGGTTTCAAATCTCGTAGCATTTGGATTTATCGTTTAAAAATTAGAAACACCTAGAAATTCTTTAATTTGAAATCGATTTTTAGTCATCAATTATAATTTCATACATTTTCCATACGTTCGGATCAAATCACGAAGTTGTTCAAGCGCGTTTAAAATAATAGTTAAACTTAAAAATGTCGGTCGTTGTGTTTTTATTAGAGTCTGGAATCACGAAGTTATTCTAAAAACGGTCGATTTCTAGATGTTGTTTTCAAAATTTTGGCACAATCTGTATGCTATGTCGTGTCAATTCGTTATATCTGATCAAATATCATTGCAAAATCTTATCCAAACCCGTACAAATCTTTTGAAATCTTTGTTTATCTGAAAATAAATCTTTACCTGAATGTTCCTTTCATTCAACAATCTTGGCTTTGACTAAATATATATATATATATATATATGTATGTGTGTGTGTGTATAAAACATAGTTTTCAAACAACAAGTATAATATAAAGGGTAGCTGGCAAAAATCTTTCATTTATTCAACGATAAGATGCATCTAGGGAGAAAATCTAAACAGAAATCTTATCGCATATGCTGAGTCTTAATCAATTTATTATATTATAGGATATCATTGAAAATTTTCCACCCTAATTTGGTACGTGTGAACGACCCTTCCCAACTTTCTTCCACTTATATTAGCATTCATCAATTTCTTTCTGTGTATTAGAACAGCCGCTGCCTAAAAATAAAATAAAAAATGGAGAAATCATGAGTTATAAAACTTTTGATCAATTCAAGTAAAATTCGATAAATTACAAATAATTATATTTGAGTTCCGCATGTGATTCTCTTTACATATATACCTCAATTTTTGGGTTCGATCACCCTTTTTCGTTGCCCAACTATTGACAGTGAAACCTAGGGCTGACCTCTTTTAGAACCCTACGACGGTGGAGGGAGGAGTGAGGTTGGCACTGGGATTATGGTGGCATGGGGATCCAGTCACCAGAGTTTGGAAGGTAGCGGTCCATGGTGGAGCAACACGATGACCTAGGCATGACTTTAGGTCGTGGATGACTGGTTTGTGCGAGTGTGACAAGGATGGTACTTCTGGGTGGAGAGTTCGATGCTTAGGAGAACGGTGGTGGCCTTGATACCATTCGATCATCGGAGGTAGGGGTATAGGTGATCAAAACTGATCGATTGGGGTACTGTATATTGCATGAGACAATTTAAACAGGAGGTGGAAGAAAGTATTACCAGGGTAGTTGTTCAACCGTCAGTCAGTGGAAAAATAAAAAATGAAGCTTCAGTTGATTTTGACTTTTGGCTGTAGAAGAAGATATAAAAACGAGGTTAATGGAAGAAGGAAGATAAGGGAGCAAGGCATGACAGTTTTGAGTGGATTTAAGGATTTGTGAAGATAAGATTTGGGCAATCTGTGTCTTAAGCAAAGGAGGAAGAAGGAGCCATAATTTGAAAAGTAATTAGCGGCTAAGTCTACATAATTATTGTTAAGTAATATATTAAATTAATCACTAAAGATGTATATATAATTATAACTTGTAATATTCATATCTCATACATACGTGGGCATAATTCAACAAAATCGGTCTTATTTGGGATGGTAACGATGAGATCTATATTATTGAACTGATGTGGCTGAGAAGAGATTTACTGGGATTTCGTGATAAAATCAAATGCCTGTTTGATTTTAAACGAAATAAAAGCATAATTGTCAACAGCAAATCAATGTGGGTAAACTCACTAACTCTGGCTTGTTTATAGTTTTATATAAACGAGTTTAAATTTATATAGCAATTTTATATTATGTGATGAGTGTTTGGATGCATGGTTGATAAATTGGTTGAAATAATTGATTAGTTATATCGTTGATGCTATTTACCATGATATTTAATATCGAAATGAAATTGATGTTATTTACGTTGATTAACATCTGTGGATGCAGGGAAACAAGTTCGAGGGATCCAACTGGATTCCTCAACATTTATATTATTGTTTGTTCTTTATTGTGATATACGCTGTAATATACATATATACTGTGATTGATTATGTTGTGTTAAATTGCATTGGCCTTGAAATTTTGGTGTTTAATTCTCTAAAATATTTTAAAATATAGAAAAGGTATTTAAAAAGAAAATTTATTTCTAAAATTAGAAATTGAATTTCAAATGGATTTGAAAATAGAAACTTGTTTAATGGATAACACGAGCAGTAAAATTTATAAACAATATTACGGATGAGGGGAAATAATTATATTTGGATAATTAACATTTGGTTTGAAATCGACATTTGTGATTGGATTTAAACTTCGTGGTTATAAAAGAAACTATGAACGAGATTATTAATGTTTGGAATAAAAATGAGATTCTCTATGGATAAATTTTAAATAGAAGTTATAAATGAAATTTGGGTTTGAGATGATAGAATCAAATGGATTTGATCTTATAAAAAGGAACATTATTCACCACTGAAAGTGAGTAATGATTTGAAAGCAAATATTATGCAAATGAAATATCTATAGAGGAAATTAAGATTTGAAATACGAATCCAAATTGTAATTTGAATTAGAAAGGGAAATGGTTAATTGTTTCAAAAGAAAATGCTGAGTTTTATTCCAAAATTCAGAATATAAAATACAATGTGATAACGTTTTGTAGACTGGAATGGTTATAAAGGAATTTGTAACGGCCTAGAATTTTTACGTCTAAAATATAGATCTAAATTTATGTTTTACCGTTAAAATAATTATTTGTTGTATACAAACATAGTATATACATTTAAAATTTAAATAATTCTTTGAAAAGTTTGCCACTTGTTTAGCCTAGCTGAATGCGCTTAACACTTGTCTTCTGTTTTGCTGTATATCAACGCGTGCCCTTTCATTCGTTTGTAACGCGTCCTCATTTTTATTCTCTTTCCGTCCCCTTCTTTTTTTCTTCCAGTCATAAACATATTTTCCCAAATCGAAGAAAATGATAAAATCATCCTCAAAATCCATGGCGTCTCTCCCAAATTCCTGAGTCTCCTGAGTCACGGTGTCAGCCTCCTCCACTGTAAATCAAATCCGCACCGCCAACCGAGGCTACTTCATCACCGCGCTGTGCTCCAATGTCCCACTCATCGTCCATCGCCCTTTTCGAATCAAGCCACTGAGTTGTCACATGAAATCATCGCATTCCACTGCCGCTATGCCATCACCAACGCATCGCCTCAAACCCATCAGCGAACGCCAATCACTGCTCTTCAGCCCGCTCCTCTCTCTTTCCTTCGAACAGTCACCGTTCGCCTAAAATCGCCACCGCTGCACGCTCTCGCTTCGTCGACTGAACGTAAGTTTTGCTTACGAACTTATTTCAAGTTGTACATTTCGTATGCTCACCAAGTATAATTGGTTAGGATCCGGCTACTACCCATTTGGTTAGACTGTGTTGGGTTAAATATTTATGTTGATAATTGCTGAAGCATTTTTAGATACATGAATTTTAGTTTCCTTGCTTGAACATGGCCTACTTGCCTGTTGAATCTTTGTTTTTCCCCTCACAAGAATGATCGAAGCACCCATATTGATTTTATCTTGGTACTGTTGGAATCCTATATACTACTCCTTACTTTATAACCTTCTGGGTGCAAGAGTACCTTCATTATGCAAATTCCTTTGGAGTCCCACGCCTGAACCCAATTAATACATGTAACCATTCCCATAGGTTTCCTAGCCTTGCTGACAGTACCCATTTGCTTTCATAATGTAAGGTTCCCATGTTAATACGCTGTATGAAGGCTTTGTGTTAAGAGTTGTATAACCATTTGGTACTTAATATATGTAAAAAAAAACAGTCTGCATTCAAAAATATTTCAACATATGGGCTGTCGTAATTATGTGCAAAATACTTGTTTTATTTACTTGCATCGCTACCCCACTGTTTTGAATGCACATGCCACTATGATCCATTTTTTCATAATATAGCCTTGCTGCATGTATTGTCAGTATGTCCTTGATTTGCGCAAGTCCCTACCATGCATGGTCAAATTTCATGCTCACACATGTTGTATTGTGGATATCACTAGACCCATAGAATTTCTTCAAATGCACACATTTTGCCGATGGGAACTCTTGAATTTCACACCTCAGACCTTTTGCATTTTGAACAAAATTGGTACCACTGCAAATTGTGATTTTTGGGTGGCCATATAGATTAAGTCACTATTATAGATACTTTTAGTGATTAACAAGCATACTATTCACGCCATTGCTCGGTCATCTGAATCATTTAAAATTATTTACCTTTTGCATGCGTTATGTAGGAACTATTTTAGGTGTTACCCAGTTTGAACCTTACCATGTAAACAACTTGAGATATATCCTACTGCGTGTATGTTGGAAAGTAACAAGTTTGGGCCGTATAAGGTTTGCACCTGCTCATGCATGTTTTGATATTAACAAAATAACCTTGCATATTTTGGGGTATTACTTTGGATCAGTATACACCTGGGCTACTGAATGATTTGCATGTTTATCTTACCTATACTTCCTAATTGGCATGCTATCTCACATTTGATGTTATGTTTGCTGCAATGCAAAATCTTATATTGACATTGGCACTAATGGGTCCAAACACATGACTTTTTTACTTTGTTTGCCTTATGAGTGCTTCATGTATTACATGAATGCCTGCTGTAGATGTGAGCTTAAGAATGTTCTTACATATTTGATATTGCTGCCTTTGGAAGTGCCTGTCCTGTTTCAACCATATATATGTATGTACTGATGCATTTAAAAAATTTCGAACATATATTAGTGCATGTCAGTTACCATTTTCCGTTGCCACCCATCCTAGTTTACTGCATGCAAATATTTGAATCTTTATGGTATAGTTAAGTAGTCCGCATGGTTCACACTCGAATTTTTATAAGTTGTTAAGGATAAACTTATTATGTTTATGTGATTTAGTCGACGTGTGCTAACTTGAAATAAGTTTAATCCTGACTCGGGTGTTTTATGTATTTTGCATGGGACACTCGGGTCAGGCCCTAAGTGTTCCAGGTTAGATATTTCAGCTCGCGACGAACTGGAGAGGCACGCAAGGAGAATGCGAAGATGTGAAGACACGCATGCGCTAAACAAAGTATTTTGTTAAAGAAATTATGTATTCATCATATATATTTTCTGCTTTGCAAATATTTTTGTAAACTCTGATATTATATGAAAATTTTATTCCGCGGCAATATTTGTACTCTGTGATTCTGTGTCTATTCTGTTTTAAACCGTGTAAGCCAACAACAATCTGTCGTTTTGAGCGCTTCGAGTCGGTTTAAATACCGGCGAGAATCGGGCAAAAAGGCGGGTCTTTACAAGTGGTATCAGAGCTTTGGTTCATACAAAGCTTGGCTTATCCGGTTTAAGGTAGAATTGACACTAGAATCAGCGGATTTCGAAGAATAAATATTTTTGAACGGATTTCGAAAATAAAGTAATTTTAAAGAAGATTTGGAATTAAAGTATTTTAAAGAAATAATTTTGAAAATAAAACTTCTTTATGCTCTTTACGTAAAGGTTTCTCAAAGTCGTTCGCTCAGTGTTCGGAATTATAAAGGGAAATGAAAGAAAAATTGAAAATTTCAAGATAATTGAAATGAAAGTTTTCTAAACTTCATGAAAGATACATATAAGGATGTAGTTAATTCAGAAATTTTTGATTTGAAAAGAAATTAAAGTGTAATGAAAATAGTTGTAAGAATTTTATTTGACGTCAAGGCTAGACTATTGAGTACATGAAGATTTTATGGACATACGCCTAGCTAACGTATGTGATAAATTCTTTGTGTGCTAAATAAATATAGATTCACACTTTAGTTATTTGAGAATGATTCTGTTGATGAGCCGGACATCATCAGTGTTTATTTTCATGTTTCAGAAGTGAGGAAGATGTATCTTTCCAGTTAAGACGTCGAGATATATTTAAAAATGAAAATAAAAAAATGTATGTTGAGGATAACCCCTTACTTCAAAGTTTGACAATCGAATTTAATCAAATTTTAACAAATGATCTAAGTAGGGGAGAAGGTTTAATCACCCCACTTGAAATTGTTATGGTTGAATTGGACGTAAATTACTTAATAAGTAATCGCTTGTGAGGCAAAGAAAATGAGATTTGAAATAAGAATTACCCAAGTGAAAAATTTAAAGAAGAAAAAAATTTGAGTATTCCATCATTGAACTGCAATACTTGTATCCATGTATGCATCGGGAATACATACATATGCTTAATCAGAGTGCATAGCAGAAGCGTGATGGTATTTTTTTATAGAAATGTTTCAAGAGTTTTCTTTCGACTAGTTGATAATGTAACCTTTTCAACAGGACATGATATTTGAAATAAGACTGAATAAGAAGTCCTATATTTTGTGGAAAGAATTTTGGGTGATAGGAAGGGTCATTCGACTATATGACTTGTAAATGATCACTAAGATATTGATTTGAATCTTTTGAACATTTTTTATCTTGGAAAGGTTTTGAAGCTATTTAAATGATATTTGATCTAATGAACTTATACGATTTTTATAAAGAGCTTTTAATGTGAAAATTTAAAGCTTACTTGATGTGAGAAGTTATTAAGAAAATCGTATTGATTGAATTGATTTCCAAGTTATTTTGGATATGGGAAAGTGGTTTATAAATAAAAGAAGTTTTGACGACTTGAATCCCGATATTTGAAATGTTTTGAAAAACAACAATATTATGATTGAAAGTATTTGCGAATTATTGTTGTGAAATGATTTATACCTTCGGGATATGAAATGATTTGATATGAACCATGGAATTGGGTAACCCGTGACTAAAGAAAGGGTGTGTGTGATTTGGGATTTTTGAGTCCTTATGATGGTCGGCTCCAGGGAAAGGAGAGATGTCATATATATATATATATATACTATTTCGTGCGATAGGTCGTTCCCGAGTAACCTTGTCATGGGCAGTGTTAGCCCAAAAAATGGTCCTAACACCCAATTGATAATGTTTTGTAGAGAATAATGAGGAATCGTGAACAAAAAGCAAGAAAAATCAATCAACACACGGAATTTATAGTGGTTCGGCGTTAACAAGCCTACATCCACTTCATAGCTTCTCAATTCATTCAGAAATTACAAATACAATGAGTATTGACGCTCAAGCACTCAATTACAATGAATAATACTCTCCGAATTCATTGATTTTATTAAAGAGGATGAAGGTTCTTCGTTGGTAGCCATGGCTGAAATAGATAGAGCTTCCTTCAGGCCCCAAAAAGTCCCCTTCTATGATGTGTTGTATGTGTATTTATAGGTAGAAATTCGGTTAGGGTTGAGTGGCCACGTGGCAGCTTCAGAGTAAATCTCGGAAGTAGTGGAGAACACGGGGAAGTGGTTACCAGGTCGTGCTTTGCCAAGTGGAGTCCGATCCGCAATTGTAGGAGTCGGTTATGCCAAGAGAAGAGGTCAAACTCCGTGTGCAGAAACAGGTCCAGTCGGTTCGGATCGGATCCGAACCGAACCGGTTGTTCGAGAAGATTGCCTGCACGCACTTCTGTGCAGAATACTTCAGGAGGTTCGGGTAGAGGGTACTCCGATCCAATCCGGAGAGGGGGATCCGATCCGATCCGAAAGGAGGGATCCGATCCGATTCGGAGAGGGGGATCTGATCCGATCCGAAAGGAGGGATCCGATTCGATCCGAATGGGGGATCCGATCCGGTGACATTTGCATGTATAATTCAAATTTTCCATCTTTCTATCACTCCATCCAAGTGATCGCCAATCAATGTAAGTTCATACTCAAGTCCCTGGCTTTGGGTAGCCTGGTCACAAAGCAGGCTAACATTTTGCCCCCCAAAGTACATCTTATTGCAGATGAGATGTGCTTTGATTAAGTCGAGATAAATCTTTTTAGAACACCATCCATCCTTGAGGAGACTTTATCGAATTGTTGCACTACATCCATGGGTGCTAGTTAGTACAAATTCTATGGAAGGAGTAGTCGAAATGATCGGGTAACCGTTTTAAACATCGTCGAATCAAGATGTTGATTTCCTTCATGATAAGTCATGTGGTATGTTTGGCTCCCATGTGAGATCGTACATGTAAAAGTTGATGCCAAACGACGCCATCTTCCTAAACAAGTCAAGTGCATTACTAAGCTAAGATTTCTTTAATGTATAAGTCAATGTATACAATAGCCGTCCAAGTCATAGTATGGTGTCAGAATCTTCGTATCTTGAGCTAGCATCTGGACCGTTCGGATAGAGTGCATCAGAGTCGGCATATGAATTTGTCATTTTTGCTTGGATTTGGACTATCTCAATGTCAGGATATTAATCTAGGACTCCATGATTGCATCTAATCGTAATAATAGTGCATCTGGAAGCCATGATCACTTCAGATTGTTTTATAGTCCCGTGATCACATACGAGTCAGTACGAGATGTTGTTGAAAACATGCAAGCCAATAGCTGGTAGGATTATCACAATTGTAAGGCAGCAGAGGAGTTCATCATACTCTCCATTTGATGTTGTTGCAGATCAAGTCTTTGAATTCTTGCTTGATCCGTAATTTCGCTCACTTGGATGGTCGGGATGAATCAAGTCATATTCTAAAGATATAATGTATATGTTCTGAATCATGCATTGAGTTAGGGTCATGTTTAAAGTCAATCCGTCGGTTGAAGTTGATGTTCCTAGCATTAGTGGAGGACGAGCGAAGTCAGTGCTTATGCCCCCAGCATTGTTGGGGGTTATGATAGGTCAATCGGACATCCAATCTTTTAGCCTTTATGCTTTTTTCTGCCGCATCGGGTTAGATATGTAGGTTCAACAATCTTAGTCACCCTGTGTCGTTATGTGCACATTCCCAAGTCATCAAGGGTTGGAGTTGTATATGCGAATGGTCTAATCACATTCGCGTTGGGGTCAACCCATCTGTTTAGCCAGAAAGCAGTGATCGCCTCATTGAGTATATCAGCAAACTTAGATACTCTCCTCGCATCAGCTGTAGAGTTGAGTAATCTCGTCAATCTTGCAAGTGAGCGAATGTCGTTAGTGAGTTATTTGAGCTCCTTCGTTCACGTTTTGGCATAATCCGAAATAGCCACCATAGTCTTGTTGAGTCTATCTCCCATGCTTGGTTCCATTAAGCTTGATAATCAAAACCGCGGGCCCGATTAATGACATTGGTCACTTCCAGAATTGTAAATTCCTGTTAGTCTTTCCTGGGGCTTTTATTTTTCCTTTATTATTTCAAGAGTCAGATGGTGCTCCATTCTGTCGTGAAGACATTGAGATCATCCATTTCAACATTAGCACACTCTTATTGCACGAATCTGTCTGTCTCAGGATAGGATTTTCCAACGTTTCTAGGAGAATCTCATGGTAGAGAGTACCGAGGTTTGTTTCAGAGGTGAATCCGCCAAGTCCTCTTGGTGGGTCTCGATGCAAAGAGATTTTGAAGTTTGAGATATCCAGAATACCGGATACTACAGCAATCAACGCTATATATGGTCCAGGTCGATTTACCGATGCCACTGCGGCGTTGAATCTTTCAAGGAATGCATGCAGGGTCTCGCCTGATCTCTGTTGAAGCATCAATTAATGTTGCCAATTTGGCCCTCATGTTTGAGAAGTTGTCGCTAATTACCTAATTTAGCGCTAGTGCCCTCGGTATGAAGTCTTAAATTGGGTGGAAGCCGGTTTCTGGCTTCTTGGTTGTGCATATGTAATAGCAGTCAATCAGGCTTCTGTTTTTTAATTCTGGATGGTGATCCGCTACTTGGATGTATGCAGGTTGCTCTTGAGGAGCCATTCTTCTGCTTATAGTCTTGGTTATTGTGAAGCTCAGATAATCGTAAATGTGCCTAAAGCTGGCAGATAGTCAGATGATAATGTTCGAAGCTCTTATCCTTTACTCCCCATCCATGGGGATTTTACTAAACGGTGGTCATTAAATCCACGTATTCTCTGAATTCATACTCCCTCATCGAGCTGTGAGTTAGAGTTTGATAGAAAATGATTTATTCGTGTCCAGCTCATGTTAGTCCTTGGTCTCCCATCCAAGCTTTGAGGTTCGGAGTAGGATGGCAATGAAGTTAGACTATAGCTTTCTCGAATGCTCTCGTCTTCCCCCTACATGGGGAGCCTCATGTTGAGGTTGAGTTGGATTTTAAACATTCCTTCGAATTGGAGCAAAGGTTGGTTGGGCTTCGTTTAATTTTTCGGTGGCTCTTGCATATCCCTCGTTTTCATCCAAAATGTTATAGTCGGATGTTGCATGCTACGAATGCCTGGGAGGAGGTTGGTTGCATCTTGTTTTATTAAAGACGACTATGCCAACTTGTCCTAGGGTCCCATATGATCTGGACCATGGAGCAGGGAGTGTTTGAGCCAAGTTCGTTATCGCTTGAATTTCCATGGTGCTCGCTCCAGCGAGTAAGCCGTAGTTACTCGGCCTTCCATCTATCCAAGTAAAAAAGTTATCCACCAATTTCTGTTGTTTCTGGAGAAGTTCATCTCGCTGATCCATTTGAGTTCACAAATCAGTAAGGGTACCATCCATTTCATATCTAGCTTGACATGCTGAGGGATCATCACAAGAAGAAATCTGCTACCTTCCTTCGATCCTAGCGCCTTCTGTGCCGATATCCTCAGCACGGAAGAAATTTCTATCTTCCTTCTTCTTTGCTTTTGAGTCTGAGTGTCAGGCAATTCGCCTCCTCGCAAGTTAGGAATCAAAGCAATGGCATCTCCCTTTACATGGGGTCTTTCAACCGGGAAGTCGGTCCGGACTAGCAAATGGACGTTCACTCTGCATCCATTTCGTGGTCCTCAAGCAGCCTGTCAAGATCGAGATATAAGTTAGTCACAGACATATAACATTTATGAATATTTTCAGCAGTGCGGCCCCAGTCCGGGGGTAATGGAGAAAGGTCGGTAGTTGTATCACATCCCTTTTAAATTTAGACGTGGATGCACGGAAGGGAGACATTGTTTTCAAAGCTTATGTTGTTGAGTTATCCAAGTGCTCGAGTTATCGCGTTTTCTATTCAATACATTTGCGAAGTGGCACTCGTCGTTGCACTTGGGCTATGGCTAGTCATACATGGGTGTGTATATTGATTTGATATATCACTCTTAGGGCCTCCTTTCGGTCGTTGCCTTAAGTCGTGTGACACGTTATTAAACAGTTCACTCTCAAGGCCTCCTTTCGGTGATTGCATTGAGTCGTGTGGGAATCTTAGCATTAGAAGTCGACGTCATTCCTTCAAACACGACCTCTTTATTGTTGTACGTGAGTATCCCTTGTGTCTTTGCTTTGTATCTGTACATAATCTTGCAATTCGAAAAAGAATAGTCAGCTTAGTCTTGCAAGCTACTAAGTCAATATTTAAGTCACAAGCAATTGTAGCTCGAAATGAAAACATGTTGAGTGCTAATCTATCTAGCATAGAATTATTAAATGTCAAAGTGTCAGGTGTCGTAGTTTGGAGGTATAGTGTCTGTAGCCTCCAATTAACTTTGAAACACGGGTCGCGTCCAAAGCGTGTTTGAAGTTAATTCAGAAATCTATGTCCGTGCCCACAGCGTTGATGGGAACCGGATTAAGTCATTTGGATGTCTGATCCGTAAGTCCTTTATAATCTTGTCCTTAGTCGGAGGGCAATGAAGATTGCATGCACGTCGCAGCATTGTCCTTTATACTCTCTCCCAAGTCGTGAGAGTTAGAGTTATGGGTTTAGTGGTCTTAAGTCATGGTGCACCATTCACACTAACCCAACAGATTTATACTCTCTCTCAAGTCGTGAGAGTTAGAGTTATGGACGTCGCGGTTCGTCCTTTATACTCTCCCAAAGTCAATTTGGATTAGAGTTGTGGATCGAGTGGTCTTAAATCTTGGTGTGCCTGTTACTCGTCCTTAGTTTATACTCATATCCAAGCTCTGAGGATTAGAGTTAGTCGGGCAAACAGTCGGGTCACATTTTCCTTGGCATCGTCCCTTTGCTCCCATGTCAAGGGCAAAGGTCGCCATCGAGGATGATCGGTTCTCACCCCCATTGAGTTTATACTCCTCCCTTCCGAAGCATGGGAAAGAGTTAGATACGTCGTTAGAGAGCGGTCGAGTCATACTCATCCTCGTCTTAACATATCTCTTTTGCCCCCACTTCGAAGGTAAAAGTTATCTCGTTCATGGTATTGTACCCGTCACTGTTGCACTCTTCCCATCAGATCAAGGGATAGAGTCGTCGATCCACCGAGTGATTATGTCACACTCGAATACATTTCTATGTCTTGCGTGGCGAATCAATGGATAGATGATGAGGAGGCCTCATTAGTATGTCCATATATGGATAACACAGGTCGAACTCGTGTGCATTTACTCTCTTGCCCCCACGTCAAGGGCAAAAAGTCGGTGAATGAATGGTCGAGCTTCTTTTGCTTTAGAATGTTGTCGTTAGGCCAATAGTAAGCGGGTGAAGGGTCGAATCACGTTCGCCAAAGCTTTACATTCCTCCGATCAAACTATGGCAGGAGTTGTCGGTAACAAACCTCGGGTACCTGCAACATTCATAAACGAATTTGCATGAGTTAATCATGTCATTAACTCAAGAAGTATGTAAAGGAAAAATGCATGATTGGAAAATAAGTATGTTGATAGGCGGTGCTGCCTCCTTTATTTGGATTTATGTAATTCGATTGCATCGACTGCAGGATCTGATTGTATGGACGGTCGAACCGCGCCCATCTGGAGTCGGATCTCAACTCTGAAATGCAATGATCGATGCACAATTATCTTGAGATCTGCCACGTGTGAGCCAAGGAGTGGATGGTCACCTCGGATCCATCTTAAGGTATACAACTTCTCTCATGCGAAGGACGTGGCTCTGTAAACGAGCAGTTCAATCGGGCTCGTTACGGCAATGCTCCATAATTCTTCCTGTAGGTGCTCAAAGTTTGATCGGTACCAGATTCGGGGTACCTACATCATCCACATATAAATTCATCTGAGTTAGTTACATCAATAACTCATAAAGCATGGAAATATAAGAGTCATGGTTAAAAAGTAATCCTGTTAAAGGAATGAATATCATTCTGTGCGAAGATGGCATTGCACGCTCTTTGCAGGTCCATTTTTCCTCACTACATCTCTGTCAGGGGATGGCTGTCAAAATCTTTAGCTGGCGATGAACGTCTTTTCAAACCGTTGTGGGGTGGCGGTCCCAAGAATGAACAGACCTTGAAAGAGGACTTGGAGTGACAAAGGCATTTAGGTAAATACTATAAGCGAATGACGAGGTCGCATCTTATTTGAATCGCCTTCTTGCCCCCATGCTAAGGGCAAGGATTGAGTATAAGGGAGTCATGGCTGCTAGGGGGATAGTCATATCTCATCCATCCGCAGATATGCCTTTAGTCCCACGTTGGGAATAAGATCTAATGCACAGATAATCAATCAGCATCCAGGCTTAAGTGCTCTAAACCTTTAACTTGCCACCTCCATCGAGTAGCATCTCCTAATTAGCTAAATAGCAGGCTCTTCCAGTAACATGGTCGCCATGGACCATTCCCATTCCATCTTTCATTAGGAATTTTAGCAATAGATACCAGGGTGTAATGTAAGCTCTAATCGCCGCTAGAGCTGGTCAGTTTAGACCTTAGTCAGATAAACTTGACTACAATAGCATGGCTTCCAAGGCTTGAAGTAATGTTCATGTTTTCTATCACAATTTATGTATGAAGTCAAGAGCTAACGGTCGATTCATGTTTGTTTTGATCTCGAACTCTCATCTCTTGACAAAGGTCAAATGGTGACTGGTGAGCAGTCAAGTTGCTATCATCCGAGCAAAGATTCATATGTCCAATCATGGCCTGCAGGGGTTCAGCTGTTACCTATCGCTGGGCACCAAAGTATGTTGACCTAACCCTTATTCGATGGAAATCAGTCTTCCTCAATGCGATTGACAGCAAATAGCCATTGCAAAGGTTAGCTAAGTTCTTCGGGAGGTGAGACGCATGACATTTTATTCATCACATCATACAATTGAAGTGTAGCTTTGGGATGTTGGGATCCTTAGCTGCTTTCTGGTATCCCACTATTGACAATCATGGTCGCTAAAATCATATGAATCATCTTTGAAGTAGTGTTCGAACTGTTCTATATAACTGTCATTCGATGCTCCGCCAATTGGACAGGTTTAAGTCATATAAATGGGATGGTCACTACTCATTAGGGAACAACATCAGTTGCATTGCTGAAATCTACACTATCGGAGTTCCAGAAGATGAGGCTACTATTAGACAATCATTATCTCGTATACTGTCGTTGATAGCAAGCTGAATCTGACAGACAGCTCCTCCCATTGAATGGCATCGGCAAATAGAGGCTATGGCTTCTGGAGGAATCCTAGTCGTTGCCATTTGGTTGTCATATTCTTTGACTATCCACCTTATCTTCATTAACAAACTTTGATGACTACTGTTGGTCAAAATATACGTCGAGCCGAAGGCGAGCCGTGCTCCGAGCCGAAGGCGAGGCCGTCAGCGGGTCCGGGCGTAGCGCCAGCGGGGGTCTGGGGCCCCGCAGTCCCGGCGGCGATTGACCTAACCGGTTAGGTCGAAAATGTGGGCACCACACGATTTTTTCGATTTTGGAAGATGGAGCCTTTTCTGAAATGATCTTAAAAATGTATTTTTTCCAAAAATAGCTATTTCGGGTCGGATCGGATCATGCCTTCAAATTTGCGGTTCGGAGATTGTCTTCAGGTCGGGTCGGATCGGACTAGTTCCTCCGAGCCGGATCGGAGACGTCATTAGCTAGTCGGTTCGGTATATATGAAAGAGCCAGTTCGAATCTCCTCCTCCTGTTCGGATCGGTCTTCCCTATCCTGCATCTTCACTTTCCTGTGGTTCGGGTCGTGGCACCCCCTTCGGTTCGGTTCGGAGATGCATCATTGGGTCGGTTCGGGCCTTCCCATGCAGCTCGGATCGGGGATATGCCTTCAGGTTGGTTCGGGTATGTTATCAAATCGGATCGGATCGGGTATGTCATCAGCAGGCAGCCGGTTCGGATCTCCCCCTCTGGTTCGGATCAGACGTTCTTTTTCAGGTTGGGTAAGACCCGATCCGACCCCCGTGGGAGATTGGACGGCGCCTCATCTACATCCGATCCAAGGGCTTCAACTGCATCTGATCTGGTCTCTTCGTCTACATCTGATCCAAAAGCTTCGATGGACTCTGTTTTCGATCTTCAGCGATTGCTTCTACATGGCATGGTGGCGACTTCATTTCTGTTAATCTCCACAATTGCAAAGTAAATAGAATTCATAGGATTTCCTCATCGGACTTGGCAATCCAATAAGTAGATTGGAGAATCCTTAAGCGCTGAGAATCTTCATTTCTCAGTGAAAGCACCAACATGTTAGCCCAAAAAATGGTCCTAACACCCAATTGATAATGTTTTGTAGAGAATAATGAGGAATCGTGAACAAAAAGCAAGAAAAATCAATCAACACACGGAATTTATAGTGGTTCGGCGTTAACAAGCCTACATCCACTTCATAGCTTCTCAATTCATTCAGAAATTACAAATACAATGAGTATTGACGCTCAAGCACTCAATTACAATGAATAATACTCTCCGAATTCATTGATTTTATTAAAGAGGATGAAGGTTCTTCGTTGGTAGCCATGGCTGAAATAGATAGAGCTTCCTTCAGGCCCCAAAAAGTCCCCTTCTATGATGTGTTGTATGTGTATTTATAGGTAGAAATTCGGTTAGGGGTGAGTGGCCACGTGGCAGCTTCAGAGTAAATCTCGGAAGTAGTGGAGAACATGGGGAAGTGGTTACCAGGTCGTGCTTTGCCAAGTGGAGTCCGATCCGCAATTGTAGGAGTCGGTTATGCCAAGAGAAGAGGTCAAACTCCGTGTGCAGAAACAGGTCCAGTCGGTTCGGATCGGATCCGAACCGAACCGGTTGTTCTAGCAGATTGCCTGCACGCACTTCTGTGCAGAATACTTCAGGAGGTTCGGGTAGAGGGTACTCCGATCCGATCCGGAGAGGGGGATCCGATCCGATCCGAAAGGAGGGATCCGATCCGATTCAGAGAGGGGGATCCGATCCAATCCGAAAGGAGGGATCCGATCCGATCCGAATGGGGGATCCGATCCGGTGACATTTGCATGTATAATTCAAATTTTCCATCTTTCTATCACTCCATCCAAGTGATCGCCACTCAATGTAAGTTCATACTCAAGTCCCTGGCTTTGGGTAGCCTGGTCACAAAGCAGGCTAACAGGGAGAAACTTCTCGAGGAAATGGAACATATATATTGATATTGATTTTATCATAATATGTTTGAAGTTTTTGGAAGCGATTTGGTTTTGAAATCCCGAGGTGAAGTATGATTCTATATGGAAGAAATGTATAGTACTTCAATGATTTAAAATGAAAATGGGATTCTAAGTTCGAAGAAATCATTTGGAGTTTTTAAATGTTTTCGCAAATTTTGATTTCGGAATATAGTACAAATTTCCTTTATCCAATTTCAATATAATTTAGGTTTTGATATATAAGTTTACAAATTCAATTATATGAAGTTTTGTATTCCTTTGAACTATTGATAATTTTCAAGTTTGCCAAAGATGATAAGTATTTTGTTTTTGATACCTTTTATTCTACTTAAGTATAAAAATTTACAACTCTCCTTTTCGAGGACGAAAAGCTTTAAGTGGGGAGATTGTAACGGCCCAGAATTTTTACGTCTAAAATATAGATCTAAATTTAAGTTTTACCGTTAAAATAATTATTTGTTGTATACAAACATAGTATATACATTTAAAATTTAAATAATTCTTTGATAAGTTTGCCACTTGTTTAGCCTAGCTGAATGCGCTTAACACTTGTCTTCTGTTTTGATGTATATCAACGCGTGCCCTTTCATTCGTTTGTAACATGTCCTCATTTTTATTCTCTTTCCGTCCCCTTCTTTTTTTTTCTTCCAGTCATAAACATATTTTCCCAAATCGAAGAAAATGATAAAATCATCCTCAAAATCCATGGCGTCTCTCCCAAATTCCTGAGTCTTCCGAGTCATGGTGTCAGCCTCCTCCACTGTAAATCAAATCCGCACCGCCAACCGAGGCTACTTCATCACTGCGCTGTGCTCCAATGTCCCCTTCATCGTCCATCGCCCTTTTCGAATCAAGCCACCAATTTGTCACCTGAAATCATCGCATTCCACAGCCGCTATGCCATCACCAACGCGTCGCCTCAAACCCATCAGCGAACGCCAATCGCTGCTCTTCAGCCCGCTCCTCTCTCTTTCCTTCGAACAGTCACCGTTTGCCTAAAATCGCCACCGCTGCACGCTCTCGCTTCGTCGACTGAACGTAAGTTTTGCGTACGGTTAAACTTATTTCAAGTTGTACATTTCGTATGCTCACCAAGTATAATTGCTTAGGATCCGGCTACTACCCATTTGGTTAGACTGTGTTGGGTTAAATATTTATGTTGATAATTGCTGAAGCATTTTTAGATACATGCATTTTAGTTTCCTTGCTTGAACATGGCCTACTTGCCTGCTGAATCTTTGTTTTTCCCCTCACAAGAATGATCGAAGCACCCATATTGATTTTATCTTGGTACTGTTGGAATCCTATATACTACTCCTTACTTTATAACCTTCTGGGTGCAAGAGTACCTTCATTATGCAAATTCCTTTGGAGTCCCACGCCTGAACCCAATTAATACATGCAACCATTCCCATAGGTTTCCTAGCCTTGCTGACAGTACCCATTTGCTTTCATAATGTAAGGTTCCCATGTCAATACGCTGTATGAAGGCTTTGTGTTAAGAGTTGTATAACCATTTGGTACTTAATATAGGTAAAAAAAAAAAACAGTCTGCATTCAAAAATATTTCAACATATGGGCTGTCGTAATTATGTGCAAAATACTTGTTTTATTTACTTGCATCGCTACCCCACTGTTTTGAATGCACATGCCACTATGATCCATTTTTGCATAATACAGCCTTGCTGCATGTATTGTCAGTATGTCCTTGATTTGCGCAAGTCCCTACCATGCATGGTCAAATTTCATGCTCACACATGCTGTATTGTGGATATCACTAGACCCATAGAATTTCTTCAAATGCACACATTTTGCCGATGGGAACTCTTGAATTTCACACCTCAGACCTTTTGCATTTTGAACAAAATTGGTACCACTGCAAATTGTGATTTTTGGGTGGCCATATAGATTAAGTCACTGTTATAGATACTTTTAGTGATTAACAAGCATATTATTCACGCCATTGCTCGGTTTTCTGAATCATTTAAAATTATTTACCTTTTTCATGCATTATGTAGGAACTATTTTAGGTGTTACCCAGTTTGAACCTTACCATGTAAACAACTTGAGATATATCCTACTGCGTGTATGTTGGAAAGTAACAAGTTTGGGCCGTATAAGGTTTGCACCTGCTCATGCATGTTTTGATATTAACAAAATAACCTTGCATATTTTGGGGTATTACTTTGGATCGGTATACACCTGGGCTACTTAATGATTTGCATGTTTATCTTACCTATACTTCCTAATTGGCATGCTATCTCACATTTGATGTTATGTTTGCTGCAATGCAAAGTCTTATACTGACATTGGCACTAATGGGTCCAAA
The DNA here is from genome assembly GCA_030737875.1 of Allium sativum. NCBI lineage: Eukaryota > Viridiplantae > Streptophyta > Magnoliopsida > Asparagales > Amaryllidaceae > Allium > Allium sativum. Next base: position 689,369,622 of record CM060922.1, read on the forward strand.
CACATGACTTTTTTACTTTGTTTGCCTTATGAGTGCTGCATATATTACATGAATGCCTGCTATAGATGTGAGCTTAAGAATGTTCTTACATATTTGATATTGCTGCCTTTGGAAGTGCCTATCCTGTTTCAACCATATATATGTATGTACTGATGCATTTAAAAAAATTCGAACATATATTAGTGCATGTCAGGTACCATTTTCCGTTGCCACCCATCCTAGTTTACTGCATGCAAATATTTGAATCTTTATGGTATAGTTTAGTAGTCCGCATGGTTCACACTCGAATTTTTATAAGTTGTTAAGGATAAACTTATTATGTTTATGTGATTTAGTCGACGTGTGCTAACTTGAAATAAGTTTAATTCTGACTCGGGTGTTTTGTGTATTTTGCATGGGACACTCGGGTCAGGCCCTAAGTGTTCCAGGTTAGATATTTTAGCTCGCGACGAACTGGAGAGGCACGCAAGGAGAATGCGAAGATGTGAAGACACACATGCGCTAAACAAAGTATTTTGTTAAAGAAATTATGTATTCATCATATATATTTTCTGCTGTGCAAATATTTTTGTAAACTCTGATATTATATGAAATTTTTATTTCGCTGCAATATTTGTACTCTGTGATTCTGTGTCTATTCTGTTTTAAACCGTGTAAGCCAACAACAATCTGTCATTTTGAGCGCTTCGAGTCGGTTTAAATACCAGCGAGAAACAGGAAAAAAGGCGGGTCGTTACAGAATTTGATAAGGATTAGGAAAGGACAAATTCAAAAGTGAATCCAGAATTTGAATTAACCTGAAATGGTAGACTTATTCCGAAGTCCGGAATATTAATAGAATATGGATGATTCAAAAGCGAGTTATTTTTTAAAATTTAATTATATCGAATTCAGGGAAGTACTTTTTTACTTTCCGCTTTATTAAAATTTAGTTATTTAATTATTATTTATTTACATATTAATCTATTTTGATTAATGAATAAAAATTATATTTTAAAATTAAACATTTCGGAAGCGGGGAATATTACGCCATCATTAAAATCAATGTTTCCCGTAAAGTATGTGGATTTTTAAATTGGATCTGAGAGTTGCATAAGCAAATGTTTTAATGGAATTTAAATTTGTGAGCCTTCGTTATTTTGAAGTTAAGAATCTTGTTCAGTTAAGGTCTGAGAGGTAATTATACCCCAACTTGATTGGCTTCATGATTGACTGAGGAATGGTTAAGGTTCGGTAGCGAGAATTGGTTAGTGGTTCAGTAAGTTAATGAATGACTAATGAGTCAAGTAATAATAACGATGTTTTATATAACATCGGTTTAATTTAAAAGGGTTTTGGAAATGTTTTTCAAATACAATTAGAGTTGTTTTCTAGAAATATGAAATGAAATGAATTGGTTAATAAGAAACTAAGAAGTAAAATATGGAAATGTTTTCCCGATGTTAATGACATATATTTTCTAAATATAGAAAATAAGAATCTGTGAATGTATGGAAATGTTTCCCAACCGTAATAAGAGATATTTTCTGGGAAGCAGAAAAGGGATAGTTTGTGATATATGGAATTGTTTTCCAAGGATCGTGGAGATAAGAAAGTTCGAGAAATATCTAGAAAGATATGGGAAAATTGGGAAATGATAATTTAATAAGAAATTGATTTAAAAGGGGCCAACGTTGTTTGATTGGTAGAATTTTCATTTGGAAATAGAATCGTTGCTGGTATGGATGTTCTCTTTGATAGTTAAATAAACGACTATCAAAGTTTTAGTTTATTTTATACTCCCGTTATCAATGCGGAGGCACCCGGATCAGCTTTATTATATGAAAACTACTTCATATGGGAATAATCGTTACGAATCAATTTATGCTGAAGATGATTGAAGACGAAGTAAAGTGCAAGGGTTGTTCTATTAATCTTAGGTAGAAATTGCCCTAAATGGATTAATAGAATGGTGCGTTCGATTTGTCCAGTCCCAAGATAACGTATATGGACGAATGTCTGACAGAATATTTATAGATGATTACGTACATTGATTTCTTCAAATATACCAAGTTTGGTGGCGGAGAGGGAAACTTCTCTCAGCTTAACACCCAGAGTGTATTTGTGGATGTCAATTAGTGATTGGACAGATTTGACGATGTGATATTCAGAGTAAATGATGGCAAGATGTTCTAAAAAGGCAATTGTATGCTCAGCCTCATCAACCGGGAAATGACAGAAATCGTGCAGGCAACATGGCATAGTGGGTCATTCCCATTAGGGGTATTATCACCTAATATAGAGAAATTTCATTTTTTTTCTTATTTTATTTGTTGTTGTATGCTTTCGTTAACAGTTGCTATTCAAAACTGCTGGTGTTGTTATGCTCGGTGCACTCAAGTTAAATGAGTGACCAGTCATGTGTGGCCGGATTGCAAGATGTTCTTGTTGTACCCACTGTTTTCCTCTCAAGAGATACACTATCGAAAGATGGTCCCATACCTTGTCATACTTGGAAATCCATTCTCCAATAAGCACCTTGCAGTTTTTGATTTTGTATTTTATATGGAGCGTGAGATGCAAGCGTTCTGTTAGATTGCTATTTATTTGATTTAGACACTATTATAATATCAACGGATTGGATATCAAAACTATTTCGGGTTATCGTAATGTAGAAACGATCCATGTTTATGTCTAGATTGGTCTTACGATTATCTTTTCTTTCGAAAGGATTTTCAAAATCAAACCAATGGTTAGAGTTTACTCACACCAGTCCCATGACTGACCCCAAGTTTATTTTGTTTTGTTTTACTCTAAACTCTTGGGTGCCCAAATTTGTATAGCAGTCGGGATTTTCTGATAAACTTGGAAGATCTTATAGCAGGTGGCTTTAGCATTAGATAGCTACTATTTATTTCCGCTATGATGTGTTGAATTGTACATTGATGATGGTATATATATATGTAATGACCCACATTGGCAGAGGTATTATAATTAATTTATTTAATTATATAAATGGTGATTTAAAAGGGTTTAATGGTCGTGGAATTAAATAATGGTAAATATTTAATTAAAATAATAAATTAAATAATATATTTAATTCAGTAATAATCAAAAATAGTGAAATTCACAGTATGGTGTAATTTTGGTTATTTAAAATATATATATATCAGTTAGGAGTTGAATTATATTAGCAAATATATTTAAACGACGACAGTTTGAACGGGGAATTATAATATAATTATAATCGAGCTTGAAATGGCACTGCAGTTCATAAATTGGCGATTCGAACTTCAACTGAATGTACATGATTCATTTTAAATCGGATTTCTATGAAACAAGAAACGTGTGGAGCTGGTGGAGTATATCTTTCTAGTGGAAGAGAATAATCAGGATTTCGTCGTGTAGATTTTGAGATATGTCCAAATCAAAATTTAAAATAGTCGCTATAGAATCGTTTATCGACCGTAACGGTTTATTCGATATAACTAGATATCGGTTGTGAATTTAGATAAGTTTCTTTTGAGAAGTAGTGATAATTTAATTTTTAGGATTTTATGGTAATTTTCAATTAATTAAATAAGCAGCTTTTTATTTGGAGTATTTGGCACCCTATATCGACATTTCGGGGTTTCACAATATGAGTTAATCTACGGGTATTTTTATATTTTTGGAATTGTGGTGTAATAACCCGCAAAATCTGGGCCAGTTTAAAATTTTTATTTTGGCCATTTTAGCGAATTTTGAATATTTAAAATAGATTATTTTAAATAATGGCGACGGAAAATTTATTTTCAATATAGAATCGACGTATATATTATATACGTCGTCGTTAGAATATAAATAATTATATATAATTATAAATAGAAAAGAAAATGGCGCGGTAGTTCGAAAATTCGATTTCTAATTTCAAATGAATATACAGAATTCAATATAAGTCAGAATTGAACGAAACAAGAAATATTTGAATCTGTATAACTATATCTTTGTAACGAAGTTAACAAACTGAGATTTCATTTTAGAAATGATGAGATATGTCCAGTTGAAAATTAGAAATAGTCGCTGTGGAATTTATATATATTTTAATATAATATATAGCCCTTAAAAATAGCCATTTTGCAAATGACCTCGGATTTCGACGAAACCACTTTTGTTGGATCCGTGATGTCAAACTATTGCTAGGTTTCAAATTTCATAATTTTTCGAATCAATATGTGAGCGTGGCAAAAGAAAACGCGTTTGACCAGTTTCTATTGAATTTCATCGACTGGAAATTGGCCATTTTTCAAACGGTCTCAGAATTCGACGAAACTAGTTTTGTTAGGACCGTATCATCAATACGAAACTAGAAAATATTTTTCAGGAATTTTTCTAGTTAGTATGTGACCCAGGTAATTTGAAATGTACGTTTAAAATTCAATATAAGGATTTAAATTGTAAATTTCAACAGAAACTGATTGTAACGATCAAACCAGCTTGCGATACATATCCCATTGTGTTCGGAATGGGGGTAAAACGCTATGGACGACAGGCGGTGGACCTCATTTCGAGGTCATATGTAAAAGTCAACCCTTGTGCATAATTTAATAATTAAATAATATAATAAAATAATAAAAAAATACATTCCCCCCTTTTTCTTCCTCGTTGGCCCCCCCCCCCGATCAGTATTCACAAACGAAATAAAAAAAAAAAAAAAGAGACCAAACCCTAACCCTAAAAGTATCGCGCCGCCCCGACGCTCGAGCCGCCTGAACCCATCGCCGACGAACCCTCGACGCCGCCTCCTTCCAGTGTCGAAGCCGCCTTCACCTCGAGACTTCTCAAGACACCCAGTCGCGACAACCCCGTCACCGCCGAACGCCACGAGCCACCGCCGACCAATCTTCTCCTCCCATTCGAAGCTAGGTGAGCGTTTAATTTGATTTTATTTTTATTTTTGCTTTTTGTTTTGTTTTATAGTGAATGCATAAACTTTTTTTTTATATATATGAATTATAAAACTGACTTTTGTTTTAAGTTTTTAAAACAGAATTTTTAAAAAGAAGAAACTTATAAAAACTGTTTTTTTTATATAAAGTTTTAAAACTGAAATTTAAAAAGGAGATTTAAAAACTGTTTTTAAAAAGAAATCAAAAACTGATTTTTAAAAAAAGGAGAAATCGAAAACTGTTTTTGAAAAATAATTTAAAAACTGTTTTGAAAAATAATTTAAAAACTGTTTTGAAAAAGGCAAAACTGCATTTGAAAAAGAGAAAATAAAAACTGCATTTTTTAAAAAAAAGAAGAAAAAAATGCATTTTTAATAAAAGAAAAACTGCATTTATTTTAAAGATAAAAACTGCATTTATTTAAAAGAAAAAAAAAGATTATAAAAGCAGTTTTGAAAGAATAATAAAAATATAATCTTTATATTTAATAGCGAAGTCAAAATGCAATCTTTATATATTGAATAACATAGTGAAATTCGATTTTTACCTATGTAGAGGATACAGTCAACGAAAGCAACAAGAAGGACAAGTAGGCGAAGTTTCTATTAAGGAAATCAATCGTGTGAGAGGATAGCTATTGGTGAGGATTTCTCACTCTTCAATTTCTTTTTAAAATTTTATATATATGTGTTGAAAGTGGAAGTGAATTGCTATATATAAATATCTATATATATATATATATATATATACGCCCCTCGTCCACAAACCATGGACGATATTTATTGGTTGAAATTGTTGTGAAAATTGATTGATAGCGAAGTGAAATAACATATATATGAAAAGTGAAATTTATATATATAGCGAAGTGAAATAACATATATATGAAGAGTGAAATTTATATATATAGCGAAGTGAAATAACATATATATGAAGGGTGAAATTTATATATATAGCGAAGTGAAATAACATATATATGAAGAGTGAAATTTATATATATATATAGCGAAGTGAATATCGAATATATTGAAAGTGAAAATATTCGAATTGAAAACAATGTATATGAAATATTCGAATTGAAAACGATATATATATATGTATGAAATGAAAACAATGTATATGAAATATTCGAATTGAAAACGATATATATATATATATGAAGTGAAAACGATATATATATTGAAAGTGAAAATATCGAATATATCGAAAGTGAAAATATTGAATATATTGAAAGTGAAAATATTGAATATATTGAAAGTGAAAATATCGAATATATTGAAAGTGAAAATATTGAATATATTGAAAGTGAAAGTATCGAATATATTGAAAATGAATATATCGTATATATTGAAAAATGAATATATCGTATGTATTGAAAATGAAAATATCGTATATAGTGAAAGGTGAATATATATATATATATATATGAATTGAAAACGATGTATATGAAATATATATATGAATTGAAAACGATGTATATGAAATATATATATGAATTGAAAACGATGTATATATATATGAATTGAAAACGATGTATATGAAATATTCGAATTGAAAACGATGTATATGAAATATTCGAATTGAAAACGATGTATATGAAATATTCGAATTGAACTGAATAGAAAACGAATTCGAATTGAATTGAATAGAAAACGAATTCGAAATGAATTGAATAGAAAACGAATTCGAATTGAATTGAATAGAAAACGAATTCGAATTGAATTGAATAAAAAACGAATTCGAATTGAATTAAATAGAAAACGAATTCGAATTGAATTGAATAGAAAACGAATTCGAATTGAATTGAATAGAAAACGAATTCGAATTGAATTGAATAGAAAACGAATTCGAATTGAATTGAATAGAAAATGAATTCGAAATGAATTGAATTGAAAACGAATTCGAATTGAATTGAAATTTGAATTGAATAGAAATGAATTTTAAAACGAATCTATAAAGAAGAATTCAATTGTGATTTGAATTGAAAAGGAAGTTGAAAATGTTTTTGAAACGAATTCAAAACTATTTATATAATTCGTTTTAAATAGAAATCGACGAACTATATATTATATATATTATATATATAATATAATGGCCTGAATAGAACGCGCCGCGCCGCGGCAGTTCGTGAATTTCGACCATTTATTTCAAACGGACATTGCGGGAGATCCGACCGTCGGATTCTCCTAAAACCGGAACCGTTGGGTTCGTATCGAAAAGAGCTTTCTAATGAATGTTAGAAATTTGAAATCTAACGGTTGGATTTGGAATTATGTCCAAATCAAATTCGAAAAAGGTCGCTGTAAGTGCAGTTCGATGGCCATTGTTGGAAATCGACTGTACGGGCCTTGATAAAATTATTAAAAATAGTAATAATTTGTGTAAAATCATAAGAAATGATTTAGAAAGAATTGGGATGAAAAACTCCATATTTGAAAAGATAAAAATAGATTTTTATCGAAATGAACTAGTTTTGAACTAGAATTATAATTCTATTTATTTTTAAATAAATAAATTGAATTCGAAAAGGGTTTTAAAAATAACCAAAATTTCCAATGATTGCATTGGAGTGGATTTGAATCGAAATTGTCTTCGGAATATTTCGATGTTGGAATTCGTGATTATACAGGTGTTGTTATGGAAATTTGAAAGATATATATTGATATCGTTATTTCCAATACGACATTTGTTAGTCGTAGAATTCGATATTGAATATAAGCCGATATATTTTCTATTCAGAGCCTTGTATTGAATATCGAATGTGATTTGGGTTTGTCGTGAATGGTGTCTTCACTAACACTATTCTTGAACCCAGTTGAGAAAAGATTAAATCTTTTTATTTAGATTTAATGAAGTGTACCAATTAAATAATATTTAATTGGAATTGAATTGATATTGATTTTTGGGTTTATCGTGAACAGTGTTTTAAATAACACTCGTTCTTTAACCCGATAATTAATGGAATGTGACTTTGGGTTTATCGCGAACCGTGTTTTTAGATGACACTGATTCTTTAACCCAGTCACAGATTAAAACTAAGTGGAGTTTTAATGAATCTTTAATTAGATTGAAAAGATCGAGAATGGAGTATCACCAGTTTTGCTCCAGGCGATAGTTAAATCTTTAATTAGATTTGAACGTGAAATTTAGAAACTAACTGTCGGTTAGCCAAGCAGAATGGTTTTCTGGATATTGATCCGATGTTGGTTTCGGCCTTCGGGGTTAATATTTGGGGAATTATTCTCTTGATTAATTTACGGTTAGTGACTAATGAATTGGAATGAGGCGTATGTTAAATTTGATTGATTGATGGTTTGGATTGTGCTCGACCAGTTTAGGAGCAGAATATGCTTTTGCATTTAGCATTGGGTTGGGTTGAAAATATCTGTGTGCTAACGCCTTGTGAAACACTTCACGATTTGACGATAAGGTGTTTAGCGATGTTGTGTTCATTTCAAATTTAACGAATGATTGTGAAATGATATTTTTCTTAAGTGAAAAGAAATGTATTCCCGATTTTGGACAGGGAATGTTTTATAAAAATGTTTTATAAAACAGAAAGGATTTCGAGGCCCAAAACCCGATGATTTCTAAAGTGATTTAGAAATGTATTATATGTTACATTGTGATTATTATGTTGTGAAATGATTTTCCCTACTTCGGGATATGAAATGATTTAGTATGTGACTAAAGATTCGGGTAACCCTGAGACTAAAAGTATGGGTGAGAGGGCGGTGTATGCTCTCCTGAGTGGGAGGTGCATCGTCGGTGTAGCCTACTCCTATGTGGGGTAGGTGCACATATATATATCGAGTTGCGAGGTGCGTACCCTTTGCCTTGTCGATGGGGAGCACGATATTTGGTTGCATACTTGTTTGTATGCATTGTTATGTTTTGGAATTCATATTTCCAAATGATTTGATTTGAGATCCCGAAGTGAAATCTACTTTGATATAGAAAGTTAGATATGTATTTCAAATGATTTGAAATAAGAAATCGGGAATAAAATCCAAAGGAATAATTTCTGTAAATTGAATTGGATTTGGAAAATCTAAGTGTGGTGATTAATCTAAATGGGTAGATTGGGATATTGCATGTTGATTGATGCATAGTAGATCCATATATCTATATTGATTGTTGTTTATACACTGGCTTTCATGGGGGTAAACCCGTTCCGCGAAAGTGGCGTGGTCCCGTGATTTGCCTTATTTTTGAACAAAGTTAACAACTGTTTTTGAGTTCTCACACCAGTCCCATGACTGACCTGTAGTTTGCTTTTCCCTTGCGAACTCGGGTGCCCCTATTTTCCACACGGGCAGTCGAGTAGTTTTATTTTGCAGATGTTTTGAGCAGGATTCTGGATTGAAGCTTTAAGCTGTGTCCAGACATTTACAGTCTTCCGCTGTGTAGTTTATATTTCCGCTGTGCACTGTTTTACATTTATGTAAATTTATCTTCCGCTGTGTATTATATTTCGATATACTCTGATATTCTGTACTCTGATGTAACATTATTATGATGTTTATTGAAGTCTTCTGTTATTTGTTCTGATGTGTTGTATACCCAAAGTTAGCGTATGCGGGATTCGAACGGTCTTGGTCGGTTTAACGATCGATTAGGTCCGGGCGAAATCCGTGTCGTTACAACGTGGTATCAGAGCTTTGGTTTACAGAGCTCGAGAACAAGACACATTAGAACCATACGAAAGAATTCATCAGATATTGGATTAGTAATATCCAATTAGAATGACTCGTTAGAGATAGGATCAGTAGTATCCTAGAACGAGTGTGAAGAGTATATTTTTCAAATGAAAACAATTTTGTTTTGAAAATTTAAATCATGCTATACGTATTTGAATATTTATTTATTTTGAATGTGGACAATCTAGTATATAAAGGTTTTGCATATACGCGTCATGAACGTATATCCGAAGTTTTAATATATTAGATAGATATAGAGTCACACTCTAGGCACCCGGACATGGTCCTGATGATGAAGTATACCATCACCAGTATTTATTTTCGAGTGACGAAGGCGTGATTTTCTATATATTTCCATTAGGCTGGTGTGAGAACCCAAAACTTATATAGTTAGAACACATTGTTGTGAATTGGCATCAAAAACATGATTTTCTTTATATATATCAAAATTTATGAATTTGAAACTCTAATCCACTAATTGATTGATGTTTGTGTTGTTTGTTTAATTGTTTGCTGATTTTTAACCATTTATGCCTAATATAATCAAATATTGAATTGTATTGAAAATTGGTCGCGTTTGCTTGCATATATATATATATATATATATATATCATTGAACAGGTCATAGCAAGGAGGCTAGAGCCGAGAATAGAATTTGTTTGCCCGACAAATAGGTACATGTTTATTACATAATTTACTGTTTTGTTTGGGTGATGATGATTTTGTGAGCCTATTGGCTAGCCGCTTGGCTTTTTCTTTTTCTTTTTGAGATCTGAAGGACCGGGAACGCTATTTGCAATTTCCCGATGCTCCCGGTGCAGGGGAGGTTATGGCGAAATTTTTCGAAAATTTAGGGTGTTAGCCAAATTTTTGAAGTTTTGGAAATTCTCAGAAACTAAAGAGTTGGAGAATGGAAGCCAGAACGAACATAGAGTTGAATAATCAAACCACTTTCGACTTTGTTCCTTTTCGGGGACGAAAAGTTTTAAGTGGGGGAGATTGTAATAACCCGCAAAATCTGGGCCAGTTTAAAATTTTTATTTTGGCCATTTTAGCGAATTTTGAATATTTAAAATAGATTATTTTAAATAATGGCGACGGAAAATTTATTTTCAATATAGAATCGACGTATATATTATATACGTCGTCGTTAGAATATAAATAATTATATATAATTATAAATAGAAAAGAAAATGGCGCGGTAGTTCGAAAATTCGATTTCTAATTTCAAATGAATATACAGAATTCAATATAAGTCAGAATTGAACGAAACAAGAAATATTTGAATCTGTATAACTATATCTTTGTAACGAAGTTAACAAACTGAGATTTCATTTTAGAAATGATGAGATATGTCCAGTTGAAAATTAGAAATAGTCGCTGTGGAATTTATATATATTTTAATATAATATATAGCCCTTAAAAATAGCCATTTTGCAAATGACCTCGGATTTCGACGAAACCACTTTTGTTGGATCCGTGATGTCAAACTATTGCTAGGTTTCAAATTTCATAATTTTTCGAATCAATATGTGAGCGTGGCAAAAGAAAACGCGTTTGACCAGTTTCTATTGAATTTCATCGACTGGAAATTGGCCATTTTTCAAACGGTCTCAGAATTCGACGAAACTAGTTTTGTTAGGACCGTATCATCAATACGAAACTAGAAAATATTTTTCAGGAATTTTTCTAGTTAGTATGTGACCCAGGTAATTTGAAATGTACGTTTAAAATTCAATATAAGGATTTAAATTGTAAATTTCAACAGAAACTGATTGTAACGATCAAACCAGCTTGCGATACATATCCCATTGTGTTCGGAATGGGGGTAAAACGCTATGGACGACAGGCGGTGGACCTCATTTCGAGGTCATATGTAAAAGTCAACCCTTGTGCATAATTTAATAATTAAATAATATAATAAAATAATAAAAAAATACATTCCCCCCTTTTTCTTCCTCGTTGGCCCCCCCCCCCGATCAGTATTCACAAACGAAATAAAAAAAAAAAAAAAGAGACCAAACCCTAACCCTAAAAGTATCGCGCCGCCCCGACGCTCGAGCCGCCTGAACCCATCGCCGACGAACCCTCGACGCCGCCTCCTTCCAGTGTCGAAGCCGCCTTCACCTCGAGACTTCTCAAGACACCCAGTCGCGACAACCCCGTCACCGCCGAACGCCACGAGCCACCGCCGACCAATCTTCTCCTCCCATTCGAAGCTAGGTGAGCGTTTAATTTGATTTTATTTTTATTTTTGCTTTTTGTTTTGTTTTATAGTGAATGCATAAACTTTTTTTTTATATATATGAATTATAAAACTGACTTTTGTTTTAAGTTTTTAAAACAGAATTTTTAAAAAGAAGAAACTTATAAAAACTGTTTTTTTTATATAAAGTTTTAAAACTGAAATTTAAAAAGGAGATTTAAAAACTGTTTTTAAAAAGAAATCAAAAACTGATTTTTAAAAAAAGGAGAAATCGAAAACTGTTTTTGAAAAATAATTTAAAAACTGTTTTGAAAAATAATTTAAAAACTGTTTTGAAAAAGGCAAAACTGCATTTGAAAAAGAGAAAATAAAAACTGCATTTTTTAAAAAAAAGAAGAAAAAAATGCATTTTTAATAAAAGAAAAACTGCATTTATTTTAAAGATAAAAACTGCATTTATTTAAAAGAAAAAAAAAGATTATAAAAGCAGTTTTGAAAGAATAATAAAAATATAATCTTTATATTTAATAGCGAAGTCAAAATGCAATCTTTATATATTGAATAACATAGTGAAATTCGATTTTTACCTATGTAGAGGATACAGTCAACGAAAGCAACAAGAAGGACAAGTAGGCGAAGTTTCTATTAAGGAAATCAATCGTGTGAGAGGATAGCTATTGGTGAGGATTTCTCACTCTTCAATTTCTTTTTAAAATTTTATATATATGTGTTGAAAGTGGAAGTGAATTGCTATATATAAATATCTATATATATATATATATATATACGCCCCTCGTCCACAAACCATGGACGATATTTATTGGTTGAAATTGTTGTGAAAATTGATTGATAGCGAAGTGAAATAACATATATATGAAAAGTGAAATTTATATATATAGCGAAGTGAAATAACATATATATGAAGAGTGAAATTTATATATATAGCGAAGTGAAATAACATATATATGAAGGGTGAAATTTATATATATAGCGAAGTGAAATAACATATATATGAAGAGTGAAATTTATATATATATATAGCGAAGTGAATATCGAATATATTGAAAGTGAAAATATTCGAATTGAAAACAATGTATATGAAATATTCGAATTGAAAACGATATATATATATGTATGAAATGAAAACAATGTATATGAAATATTCGAATTGAAAACGATATATATATATATATGAAGTGAAAACGATATATATATTGAAAGTGAAAATATCGAATATATCGAAAGTGAAAATATTGAATATATTGAAAGTGAAAATATTGAATATATTGAAAGTGAAAATATCGAATATATTGAAAGTGAAAATATTGAATATATTGAAAGTGAAAGTATCGAATATATTGAAAATGAATATATCGTATATATTGAAAAATGAATATATCGTATGTATTGAAAATGAAAATATCGTATATAGTGAAAGGTGAATATATATATATATATATATGAATTGAAAACGATGTATATGAAATATATATATGAATTGAAAACGATGTATATGAAATATATATATGAATTGAAAACGATGTATATATATATGAATTGAAAACGATGTATATGAAATATTCGAATTGAAAACGATGTATATGAAATATTCGAATTGAAAACGATGTATATGAAATATTCGAATTGAACTGAATAGAAAACGAATTCGAATTGAATTGAATAGAAAACGAATTCGAAATGAATTGAATAGAAAACGAATTCGAATTGAATTGAATAGAAAACGAATTCGAATTGAATTGAATAAAAAACGAATTCGAATTGAATTAAATAGAAAACGAATTCGAATTGAATTGAATAGAAAACGAATTCGAATTGAATTGAATAGAAAACGAATTCGAATTGAATTGAATAGAAAACGAATTCGAATTGAATTGAATAGAAAATGAATTCGAAATGAATTGAATTGAAAACGAATTCGAATTGAATTGAAATTTGAATTGAATAGAAATGAATTTTAAAACGAATCTATAAAGAAGAATTCAATTGTGATTTGAATTGAAAAGGAAGTTGAAAATGTTTTTGAAACGAATTCAAAACTATTTATATAATTCGTTTTAAATAGAAATCGACGAACTATATATTATATATATTATATATATAATATAATGGCCTGAATAGAACGCGCCGCGCCGCGGCAGTTCGTGAATTTCGACCATTTATTTCAAACGGACATTGCGGGAGATCCGACCGTCGGATTCTCCTAAAACCGGAACCGTTGGGTTCGTATCGAAAAGAGCTTTCTAATGAATGTTAGAAATTTGAAATCTAACGGTTGGATTTGGAATTATGTCCAAATCAAATTCGAAAAAGGTCGCTGTAAGTGCAGTTCGATGGCCATTGTTGGAAATCGACTGTACGGGCCTTGATAAAATTATTAAAAATAGTAATAATTTGTGTAAAATCATAAGAAATGATTTAGAAAGAATTGGGATGAAAAACTCCATATTTGAAAAGATAAAAATAGATTTTTATCGAAATGAACTAGTTTTGAACTAGAATTATAATTCTATTTATTTTTAAATAAATAAATTGAATTCGAAAAGGGTTTTAAAAATAACCAAAATTTCCAATGATTGCATTGGAGTGGATTTGAATCGAAATTGTCTTCGGAATATTTCGATGTTGGAATTCGTGATTATACAGGTGTTGTTATGGAAATTTGAAAGATATATATTGATATCGTTATTTCCAATACGACATTTGTTAGTCGTAGAATTCGATATTGAATATAAGCCGATATATTTTCTATTCAGAGCCTTGTATTGAATATCGAATGTGATTTGGGTTTGTCGTGAATGGTGTCTTCACTAACACTATTCTTGAACCCAGTTGAGAAAAGATTAAATCTTTTTATTTAGATTTAATGAAGTGTACCAATTAAATAATATTTAATTGGAATTGAATTGATATTGATTTTTGGGTTTATCGTGAACAGTGTTTTAAATAACACTCGTTCTTTAACCCGATAATTAATGGAATGTGACTTTGGGTTTATCGCGAACCGTGTTTTTAGATGACACTGATTCTTTAACCCAGTCACAGATTAAAACTAAGTGGAGTTTTAATGAATCTTTAATTAGATTGAAAAGATCGAGAATGGAGTATCACCAGTTTTGCTCCAGGCGATAGTTAAATCTTTAATTAGATTTGAACGTGAAATTTAGAAACTAACTGTCGGTTAGCCAAGCAGAATGGTTTTCTGGATATTGATCCGATGTTGGTTTCGGCCTTCGGGGTTAATATTTGGGGAATTATTCTCTTGATTAATTTACGGTTAGTGACTAATGAATTGGAATGAGGCGTATGTTAAATTTGATTGATTGATGGTTTGGATTGTGCTCGACCAGTTTAGGAGCAGAATATGCTTTTGCATTTAGCATTGGGTTGGGTTGAAAATATCTGTGTGCTAACGCCTTGTGAAACACTTCACGATTTGACGATAAGGTGTTTAGCGATGTTGTGTTCATTTCAAATTTAACGAATGATTGTGAAATGATATTTTTCTTAAGTGAAAAGAAATGTATTCCCGATTTTGGACAGGGAATGTTTTATAAAAATGTTTTATAAAACAGAAAGGATTTCGAGGCCCAAAACCCGATGATTTCTAAAGTGATTTAGAAATGTATTATATGTTACATTGTGATTATTATGTTGTGAAATGATTTTCCCTACTTCGGGATATGAAATGATTTAGTATGTGACTAAAGATTCGGGTAACCCTGAGACTAAAAGTATGGGTGAGAGGGCGGTGTATGCTCTCCTGAGTGGGAGGTGCATCGTCGGTGTAGCCTACTCCTATGTGGGGTAGGTGCACATATATATATCGAGTTGCGAGGTGCGTACCCTTTGCCTTGTCGATGGGGAGCACGATATTTGGTTGCATACTTGTTTGTATGCATTGTTATGTTTTGGAATTCATATTTCCAAATGATTTGATTTGAGATCCCGAAGTGAAATCTACTTTGATATAGAAAGTTAGATATGTATTTCAAATGATTTGAAATAAGAAATCGGGAATAAAATCCAAAGGAATAATTTCTGTAAATTGAATTGGATTTGGAAAATCTAAGTGTGGTGATTAATCTAAATGGGTAGATTGGGATATTGCATGTTGATTGATGCATAGTAGATCCATATATCTATATTGATTGTTGTTTATACACTGGCTTTCATGGGGGTAAACCCGTTCCGCGAAAGTGGCGTGGTCCCGTGATTTGCCTTATTTTTGAACAAAGTTAACAACTGTTTTTGAGTTCTCACACCAGTCCCATGACTGACCTGTAGTTTGCTTTTCCCTTGCGAACTCGGGTGCCCCTATTTTCCACACGGGCAGTCGAGTAGTTTTATTTTGCAGATGTTTTGAGCAGGATTCTGGATTGAAGCTTTAAGCTGTGTCCAGACATTTACAGTCTTCCGCTGTGTAGTTTATATTTCCGCTGTGCACTGTTTTACATTTATGTAAATTTATCTTCCGCTGTGTATTATATTTCGATATACTCTGATATTCTGTACTCTGATGTAACATTATTATGATGTTTATTGAAGTCTTCTGTTATTTGTTCTGATGTGTTGTATACCCAAAGTTAGCGTATGCGGGATTCGAACGGTCTTGGTCGGTTTAACGATCGATTAGGTCCGGGCGAAATCCGTGTCGTTACATGTGGTACCTTACTGGTCACAACGGTATTTTTATATCTGTCCATAACAACTCGTACGGGAACGAAATATTGCATAACGAGGTGAACTAAGTTTTATTACTTAAAACTAATTTTTCTCTTCATTTTTAACGGTCAAAAATTATGCCACTGATCCCTTTTCGTTCTCCTCAACAAAACTGAAACGTGGGAGGAAGTCCTCCTCTAAATCAAACTAAGATGTCGACATTCTGTATCCTAGGAAATCAAACAAACCCCTTAAAATACTTAGAACCATGGTCCATCCTTCTGTAAACAAAGAGCCGCCACTCTTCCTTATTTCTCCAGCAAAAGAATCGAACTTCAAAAATTCGAAATAATACAAAGAAAAATCCTAAAATCATTTTACATATATTTCTGGATTCATAGGGATGAGCTCTTCAATCCTATATCTGTTTCAAGTGGTTCGATGCATTTTCTCGTTATTGGAAATCAGCGCGGTCAGCCAGGGTTAGGGAGCTCGGCTTTCTGGAGCATCGACGCACAGTTTGGAGTGTTGTTTTGGGTTGTCGTAGGAATTGGTGCCTACGCACATGCTTTGGTGGTTTTGGGTGATAATTTTGATCGATGGAATTACTGGAGAGGGCGACGAGGCAGGAAGTCGTGTTCTAGAAGAGGCCGACGAGTTGAGATGTTTGGGTATAGACTGATGGTGATTACGGTTTAAAGATTCATGAAGTATCAAGGGAGAAAGTGGAGTTCAAAATTGTGGAAATGGGTTGGATATTGAGGCCGACGTTATTCTGTTGGAAGAAGAAGTAAAGGAAGCGGATGCGGGTCAGAATTTGAATGGGCCAAGGAATAAAGGTTTAAGCCCAAAATTTATTAAAATAAATTCAAGTGTTTTATTTAAAAATGTATTACCTAGTATTTGAGATAACTTATGCATACGTTATCGAAAATTGACAAAACAGGACACGTTGGAATCGTATCGAAAAGTACTACACCATAGCACTAACTGGAAGTCCATCGGAGCTCGTTACAATTTATGGCAAAATAAACTGTCCGACTGAATCAAATAACGCAAACCATTATAACGGCTAACGCGCAAAAGTGAGTAAATCTGACTAACTCTGAACAGTTTATAATTTCATGTTGTATTTTTAGAACTGTTAGATATTGGTTGATTGACTGTGTGTTGACTGTTTGATTGAACTGCTAGTCAGTTAGTTGAATTTCTATATCGATTCTGTTTAATAGAATATATCATATGGAACTGAAAGTGATCTAATCTATATTTTTTAACATCTGTGATGCAGGGAGACAGGTTGGAGGAATCCAACTGGATTCCTCAACATTTATTTTACTGTTTTTCATATATTGTGATATATGATGTGTTATATAATCTTTTATGGATTATGTGTGTTGGAATGATGTTGATCATTTTTATTCGATATTTTTAAATATCATAAAAGACCTGGGATGTAAAAAGAATTATTTCAATGTATATTGAAATAAAGGGAGTTTATAAAATCAACAGATTTTGTAAAAGGAAATATTTCGAAAGTAAATAAAAAGGGAAATCATTTGTAAAGTGAAGAACTGTTACAAAAAGTAAATCTTTATAAATGAATAGATTATTCGAAAAGAATAAAGGGGCTAATCGATGTTAGTTTAATCGATTAGAGTTAAAGCAAAGGAGCTAATCGATGTTAGTTTAATCGATTAGAGTTAAAGTAAAAAGAGCTAATCGGTGTTAGTTTAATCGATTAGAGTTAAAGCAAAGGAGCTAATCGATGTTAGTTTAATCGATTAGAGTTAAAGCAAAGGAGCTAATCGATGTTAGTTTAATCGATTAGAGTTAAAGCAAAAGAGTTAATCGATGTTAGTTTAATCGATTAGAGTTAAAGAAGATGAGTTAATCGAATATAGTTATTCGAATAGAAAGTAAAATGAGTTAATCGAATATAGTTATTCGAATAGAAAGTAAAATGAGTTAATTGAATATAGTTTATTCGAAGAAAGTAAAAGGAGTTATCGAATATAGTTTATTCGAAAGGGGTTAAGTGAAATGAGTAAATCAATAGCGTAGTCAAATAGAGTTAATCCAATTGTGTTAGTCCAATAGAGTTAATTGATAAGGGTTAATCGAATAGAGTTAAGTGAAAAGAGTCAATCGAATATAGCTATTCGAAGGAGGGTTAAGTAAGGAAGTTAGTAAAAGGGGTATAAAGTGAACTTTGTCTATTTCAAAGTTAGAAATGTTGCTCAGTTAAGGTCTGAGAGGTAGTTCTACCCCAACTTGATTGGCTTCGTTTTTAACTAAGGAATAGTTAAGGTTCGGCAGTAAAGGAAATGGTTTGAGTTGGCATCGCGATGGTTTGTTTAAAACATCTGTCTAAGTCCAATGAAGAAGCTTTGGAAATATTTTCCAAATAAGAAACCAGAAATGTTTTCTAATAAAGAAAACAAGAAATGGAAATGTTTTCCATTGTTAATAACATATATTTTCCAAATTTATAAAATAAGAAATATTGAATATAGGGAAACAGGAGATGGAAAAAATGAACTAAGGATATAAATGTTAAATGATGTTTGATTGATATAATTTCCATTTGGAAATAATATCGTTGTTTGCACACTTGTTTTTATTCGATAGTTAAATCACAGACTATCGAAGTTTTGACCATTTTAACGTTGTTAATATGGAGAGACCGGTTGGATTATTATCCAAAGAACCACTCTGTATTGGCATAAGCGTTGCGAATCATATATGCCAAAGAAAATTGAAGACGGAGTTATGCAAGGGCTATCCTATTTACAGAATAGTGCCTTCGGTTCATCCTGTTCCTGGATGACTTGTATGGACGGATGTCTGACAGAGTATTTCCAGACGATCACGTATATTGTAATAACCCGGAAATCTGGGCCAGTTTAAAATTTTTATTTTGGCAATTTTAGCGAATTTTGATTATTTAAAATGAATTATTTTAAATAATATCGACGAGAAATTTATTTTGAATATAATTCGAACGTATATTTTATATAGATCGTCGTTAGAATATAAATATTTATTTTAAATTATAAAAGGAATTGAAAATGGCGCGGTAGTTCGATAATTCGATTTCAAACTTCAATTGAATGTACCGGTGCAAAATAAATCGGATTTTAGTGAAACCCAAAATATTTGAATCTAATTGATAATAACTTTCCAACTAATCCGAAAAATCAAAATTTCATAGCGGGAATCAAAGGATATGTCCAGTTGAAAATTCAGAATAGTCGCTATGGAATTCTGGCCCTTAAAGGTGGAAATTTTGCAAACGACCTCGGATTTCGACGAAACCACTTTTGTTGGGTCCGTGATGTCAAGTTATTACTAGGTTTCAAATTTCATAAATATGTGAGCGTGGCAAATGAAAACGGGTTTGACCAGTTTCAGTTGATTTTAATCGACTGGAAAATGGCCATTGTTCAAACTGTCTCAGAATTTGACGAAATTGGTTTTGTTAGGACCGTATCATCAATACGAAACTAGAAAATATTTTTCGGGAATTTTTCTAGTTAGTATGTGGGCCCAATAAATTGAAATGCGCATTCAAATTCAATATATAGAGTTAAATTTTGATTTAAACGAAAACTGACCAAAACGAACGAATCAGCTTAAGATACATATCCCATTGTGTTCGGAATGGGGGTAAACCGCTAGGGACGACAGTCGGTGGGCTCAATTTCGAGTTCGAATTTTAAAGTGGCTTTTTTTTGAAATAAATTAAATAAAATATATTATTATAATAGCCCCTTACCTCGTATCCTTGTTTTTCTCCTTAACCAGGCCCCCCCGCCCTGTTTCTTTGCAACGAAACAAAAAAAGAAGAAGAGGCGCGCTCCACAAATCGATGGCGTCCATCACCATCTCCATCACCCCACCGCCGACCTCCGTCCGCCCTCCTCCGCCATCATCGAGCCTCCCCCCCTTCCTCTTCCCTCCAACCTTCCTCTCTCCTTGTCCTCGCGTCGTTCGACGAACCCCGAGACCCTCCCCCCTTTTCGAATCCCCCAAACCGAAACCCCCTACCTCCGTACGATCAGCGAAACCCCCCCTCTCCTACTGACGCGAGTACCCACTGTGAGTTTTTTTTTTATTTTCTATCCTTTCTTTTATGATTTTCCTTTTCTGTATTTTAGTTTAAACATTGTTTTACAACTGATTTTTGTTTAACTTTAAAAAAACTGAATTTTTATTTATATAGGTAGGATTGAAAACTGAATTCTTAATTTGAAAAGGTTGATTTTTTAAAACGAGGTAAAGATTTGATTTTTATATAATGTAGATAATAAAAATAGGATTTTTAATGGTGTATAGTAATAAAAATTCGGATTTCATTTTTATCATGAAGTAGTGAGGATAAAAATTCGATTTGTATATATCGAATAGCAAGGTAAAAATGTGATTTTTATATATGTAGAGAATACGGCCAGTGAAAATTGACAAGAGGCAAAAACGGCAAAGATTTCTACATAAGAAGAGTCGTAGCATTGGATTAGCTCATCTGTGAGAATTTCTCACCTTTATTTTATTTTCTAGTTAAAATATATACTAGGATGCAGACGATGTTTAGTAGCACCCGACACCCGTCGTCCACAGACCATGGACGGCTTGTATGCTTGTTTGTTTGATTTTGTTGTGTAGTTGATTGTGTGATGTGATGTGAAATGAAATAAAACATTTATATAGTTGAAATAAAATATTTTATAGTGGAAAATATTTTATAGTTAAAAATATAATTTTTAACGTGTATATGAAATGAAATAAAAATAAACAAATCGGATGATTTGTTTATATACACACATTTGACTGATATTGATTGGGACGATAAATTTTACACATCGCCCAACTGCACAAATAAAATCCGTGTTTGATTGTTTGAAACCCCATACGGGTATTGGGATGATGGATGACATACACTACTCCCAATAATTGGTTGTATGTCGATCGATTGATTGACAGACTATTATAAGCGTTAGATATTTATATTTGATGCTTATACAGTGTAGAATGCACTTTGGATTATGGTTGTTTATTTGTCATCGTTGATATATACATGTGTTGTAGAAAATGCATATAATTAACATTATATGGTAATTGATTGGGCCTCATTCCAGTTTAGAAAAAGAAATATTTGAAATGGAAATATTTGAAAAAGAAATATTTGAAATAGAATATTTGAAATAGAAATATTTGAAAAAGGAAATATTTGAATAGAAATATTTGAAATAGAAATATTCGAAATGGAATATTTGAAAATATGAAGCCGTGTTGATTAGATTTACACCATTTTGACGTGAACGATATTTATATCGATTTTATTCATTTTATAATGAATATCGAAAGTTATTTCAAAATTTGAAATTTTGAAAAGAATTGAAATTCGAATTAAATTGAATCGAAATGAATTCAAATTGAAATTGAATAAAAGTGAATTCGAATTGAAATTGAATAGAAATGAATTCGAATATATATTGAATAGAATTGAATTCGAATTGAAATCGAAAGGAATTGCATTCGAATTAAATTGAAATTGAATTGAAATCAATTTGAAATGAATTTAAAACGAATTTATATTGGAATATTCAATTTTGATTTGAAATTGAATATGAAGTTGAAACTGTTTTGAAAATGAATTTAAAACGATTTATAAAGCACGTTTTAAAAGGAAATCGACGAAGTATATATTATATATATTATATATATAATATAGTGGCCTGAATAAATGCGCCGCGCCGCGGCAGTTCGCGAATTTCGATCATTGACTTCGAATGGATATTGTGGGAGATCCGACCGTCGGATTCTCCTAAAACCAGAACCGTTGGGTTCATATCGGAAAGAGCTTTCTAACGAATGTGAGAAATTAGAAATCTAACGGTTGGATTTGGAATTATGTCCAAATCAAATTTTAAAAAGGTCGTTGTAAGTGCAGTTCGATGGCCGTTGATGGAAATCAACTGTACGGGCCTTGATAAAATTATTAAAAATAGTAATAATTTGTGGAAAATCATAAGAAATGATTTGTGAAGAATTGGGATGAAAAACTCCATATTTGGAAAGATAAAAATAGATTTTTATCGAAATGAACTAGTTTTGAACTAGAATCAAAATTCTATTTGTTTTTAAATAAATAAATTGGATTTGAAAAGGGTTTTAAAAATAACCAGAATTTCCAGTGATTGCATTGGAATGGATTTGAATCGAAATTGTCTTCGGAATATTTTGAAGTTGGATTTCGTGATTATACAGATGTTGTTATGGAAATTTGAAAGATAGAGATATGTATATCGATAATTTCCAATACGATATCTGTTGGTCGTAGAATTTGGTATTGAATATAAGCCGATATATTTTCTATTCAGAGCCTTGTATTTAATATCAAATGTGATTTGGGTTTGTCGTGAATGGTGTCTTGACTAACACTGTTCTTGAACCCAGTTGAGAAAAGATTAAATCTTTTTATTTAGATTTAATGAAGTGTACCAATTAAATAATATTTAATTGGAATTGAATTGATATTGATTTTTGGGTTTATCGTGGACAGTGTTTTAAATAACACTCGTTCTTTAACCAGATAATTAATGCAATGTGATTTTGGGTTTATCGTGAACCGTGTTTTAAATAACACTGATTCTTTAACCCAGTTAACGATTAAAACTAAGTGGAGTTTTAATGAATCTTTAATTAGATTGAAAAGGTGTTAGAATGGAGTATCACCAGTTTTGCTCCAGGCGATAGTTTAATCTTTAATTAGATTTAAACGTGAAATGGTAATTGAATTTACCGATAACACCGTGGTGTTAGATATGTAGTATAACCAGTTTTACTTCATGGATGAATAGGTTGGGATTGGGAAATTAAAATAAATGATTACTTCGGTGTGGTTCGAAATCCCAACTAGTTTGAATTGATATTCAAAAAGGAGATTAAAGAATAAATTTAAAGAATTTATCTTTGATAAAATTAATGGGAACCTTTCCCAAAATATAAGAATATTTGAATAAAAAAATATTCTGAATTGGAATGAGGCGTATGTTGTGTTTGTGTAACACGTGTTTATTATATATATACACGAGTTGTTCAAAAAGACCGGGTTTATCCCATTCTGAATAACTGATTCGACGTGGTGTCGAAGATGAAGACGATGGTTGAAGACCGGAGGTCTTCACGTCATTTGGGTAATTACTGATGATTTTGATTGGGTTGTACACCCAAGAAAATGGAAACAGTTGGTGATCGTCCAGACGTACTTGGAGATCGATGGATATGCGGGGTACTAGGTGCCTCCGGTTTCGTTCAGACCCAGAACGGACTTGTAAATGGACTGTGTGTCTGACATTGGATTTTAGTCTGTGTGATTGATTTCTATTAAATATATATCTGTTTGGCGGTGGAGAATTTATTCTCTCGCTTAACGCCCTTCTCTGAGACGTACGAGCTCAGGGGTTATATACTGATGGACATCAAACGCATATAGTGAATTGCCTGTGTGGCATGCCTAAGTGGCAATTGACCAAGACTTCTGTTGAAAAGCAAAGTTTTGTGGTGATGATCAAAGCACGGCCTGTGTGGCATTGCTTTGTGTAACGTGAATTCGCGAGCCTCACACCCCGGTTGTGAACCAAAAACGGGAGACGGACCTCAGGGAGGGCATGCGTTTCTTTCTAGCTAGGGTGGTGTCAGTGACCTACCAGTCCTGACATTTATATACTTTTCACCTGTGTGGTTATTGCTGTTGCAAGGCGCCTCGGTTAGATCGGACGATTCGGGTCCGATGGAGCCATTTGTTAGCTCATTTACGCCCCAAAGGGCGGGGAAACGCAGTGTTCAGGCATTTTAATCCACATTGGTGGACCGGCCCTGACAATCCAAGGGTCACTCGAGCTCTAATCCTGAGGCTCAGGCTAGAGAGTCTCGAATCGGTTGAGGACTATCTTTTGCCTCGGTTCATAGATGGAAATCCAACTTCCAGATACGTGACATTTGCGGTTTTGATTGTAGAGCCTAGTATGGCGACATGATATATGGTACCCATGCCGTCTATGATTGATACTTATGATTTGAAGTTGTTTTATACACTATACACTTATAATAGTATCAAATGATTTGTTTTAAACGTACTAAGCATGTTCGGCTATTATAAGGGAAAACCCTATCCCCCGGCTTGCGTTGCATTGTGTGATAGGACCTGGGTCTTATAATAGCTTCATTTTTCTTTATTTAGCATTGCGCTGTTGTTTTATGCACTGGTATCCTTGGGAGGAAACCCGTTCCGTGTTATACGGCGTGGTCCCTTGATTTACCGAACTTTAAAATAAAGTTTTAAATAACTGTTTTAGTTCTCACACCAGTTCCATGACTGACCTGGAGTTTATTGTTTTAACAAACTCTAGGTGCCCTTATTTTGACACGGGCAGCTAGTAGTTTTGGTTTTGCAGATTTTTATTCACAGGATCCTGGTTTACAGCTGGAACGATATCCGGAAAGCTTTGTATCCGTATATCTCTTCTAGTTGTGTATTGTATTATTTTCCGCTGCTATGTATTTAAATGTAATTTAAATCTCTGATATTTTTGTGTAATATTGATTCATTTATACTCTATATATTCTTGTAATCTGATGCATTGTTGTAATATACAATGAAATGTTCTTCCGCCTGCGTTCTTTTTGTCGTGTTCTCAAAACAATCAGGCGTTCCGAACGGTCTGGGTCGGTTTAGCGACTGATTCGGATCGAGCGAAATTCCTTTTCATCACATATATTGATTCCTCCAACCGTACCAAGAGTGGAAGCGAGGAAGGAAACTTCTTTTAGCTAATACATAATGTATTGTTGAGGACGTCAATTGTTGATTGGATGGATTTGATTATGTGGCATTCAAAGTGAATCTGATGTGATGATAAGCGTAGCTTCTAGCCTCATCATTCGGTAAATGACAGAAATCGGGCAGGCAGCATGGCTAAGTCGGTCGCACCGAAGTAGGGTGTATAATCACCTATCTAGAGAATATTCATTTGCTTCTAAAAATCTATTGTTGATGCTGTCCCATTCGGGAAACGGTTGATGATTCCAACTGTTGGTGATATACATTCGATACACTCAAGCGAAATGAGTGGTCGGTCATGTGTGGCCGGGTTGCAAGATGTTCTTGTTGAACCCAGTGTATTCCTCTCTAGAGGTACACTAGCGAAGGGTGGTTCCATACCTTTTCATAGTTGGAAATCCATTACCCAATACATGCTTGCGGTTTTGAGTTGTATACTATATATATAGAACGTGAGATGAAAGTGTTTCTGCTAGATGATTATATATACTGTGGTTGATAGACATTATTATAATATCAAAAGGTTTTTGATATAAAGATATTTTGGATTCTCATAAGGGAAAAACCCGTTCCGTTATGCAGCGTGGTCTTATGAGATATCATATACCTGTATAACTGTTTTAAACTGTTTTACTCATACCAGTCCCATGACTGATCCGGAGTTTATTTGTTTGTTTCCCTAAACTCTTGGGTGCCTAAATTTGTATGGGCAGTCCAGTAGTCGGGATTTTACAGATACACTTGAAGAGATGGAGCAGGAGGCTTCAGGATCATATAGCTATGGTTATTTCCGCTGTGTTGCAAGTGTTGTACTTTGATAATGTATTGTTTACATATAATTATTTATTTCAAGGATATGTTATCTATTATATGTTATTCGTTCCGCTGTGAGATTTGTGTTACTCTGATGTTGTGTTCTTCTTCTTCTTCTATTCTAAGTTTTTATCTTATCTTTTCTCACCCTCTAATTTCTTTCACTAATTACCAGGATTTTTCGATGTTTTGGTTATCGACATCGAGCTTATGTCGATAACCAAAGTCGCTCAAAATCCGGGTCATTACAGTTGGTATCAGAGCTTAAGTTAAGAATTACTTGGCTCTGTGGCGTGACTCGGTAGAGATAGGGTTAGTAATACCCTAGATTGAGTTGAGTGTATATATACGAGTGAACGTACTTGTTATTTGATATAAAAATTTATTTTATATTGTGGAAATTCATTGGTTGAGTTGTTTATGAGTTCTGGTCTCTCAGTTTGATCCACTGTATCGGTAGGAGTTTACAAATACTCGAATACGATGGGTCGACACGATATATTTTGAAAAGAGGGTAAATGAAAATAAATTTTTCCCAAAGTATATTTTGATACATATTGGATATATTGGTTGTTATTATAATCGAGTAAGATTATAAATTAAATGGTTATGTAAATAACCAATCAGAATTCATATAAGTGAAATAAGTGAAATCAGATGAGTTAAATCTGAATTTTAAACCAGAAATGGAGTTAAAACTCTGGAGAGTTGGATAAGTGTTTGTAAATGGATTTGGATTAAAGGTAAGGAAAATTTAAGATCCTGCGAGATTTTAAATTGTTTTACAAGCAGTGTGAATTATATTTTGAAATGAATTTCAAAGTGGAAATGTTTAGAAATGGTTTTATAGTATTGAACTTACTTCGATCGCTGGAAAATAGATTCTGATGATGACAGCTGCATCATCAGTATTTATTTTCGAGTTGTAAGTGACGAATTACTACCAGAGATACTGTTTTGAATTTGTTTTGAGAAAGAAAAGTTGTGTTGAATTTCAAAATGGGATTGATAATATTGAATTTGAATTTTGAAATAGATTTGAAATATTAACTTGTTTTAAAAGAAATAAAATGAGGAGTTCCTTTATAAACGAAGTTTATAAAAAGTTCTTTTATAAACGAAGTTTATAAATGAAGTGAAGAGAATTATCATTGGATAATTCAGAAATAAAAATACAAGTGTGAAATTGAAAGGGAAATCTATTTTCCAAAGGTAGAAATATCGATTTCAAAAGGAATTGAAATCGAGACTTATTTAAAGGAATTTGAATAAAGGAAGTTCAAACATAGAATTTAAATAAGAAAATTCAAAGGAAATTTGAATATAGAGAATTCAAAGGGGATTTGAATATAGAGAATTCAAAGGGGATTTGAATATAGGAATTCAAATGAGATTAGAATAAAGAAGATTTAAATAATGAAATTTGAATAAAGAAGATTCAAATAGAATTGAAATGAAATTCAAATATAGAATTTGAATAAGGAAATTGAAACGAAATTCAAATATAAAATTTGAATAAGAGATTTGAAATGAAATTCAAATAAAAAATTTGAATAGGAATTGAATAGAATTTACTAAGTCGAAGAGGAATTAGATAATCGAGTTTTGAATTTGAAGTTGAACTTTGAAAGGTGAATTGGATTTATAAATGGATATTCGAAATCGAATATAGAACTTAAATTTGAAATTTGGATTCAAATTAGTAATAAGCAAGTTAAAATATATTTCATGTCATGTTCAAATATAAAAGTGAAATAGACTAAAGAGTTAATTAACAAATTAATTAGCGAATTGAGTTAACACGATCAGGTATAGTTAAAATAGATTGGACAGGTATAAATATACATGAGATAGGTATGAATAAGGTATGAAGGTATATAAATAGAATGCTCGACGAAAAGGTGTGTATTTAATTCATATATGAGATTTTATGCGCCGTATCGGCTAGCCGCTTGGCTTTTTCCTTTTCTTTTGGATTGGTGAGGGCCATGGGAGGCTATTTGAAATATCCCAGTGCTCCTGGTACAAAGGAGGTTATGGCAATTTTTTCCGGGAATTTAAGGAGTTGGAATATTTTTAAGATAATTTGATAATTAGAAATCAACGTATCGATATATATATATATATATATATATATATATATATATATATATATATATATATATATAGAAGTCGATAAGGAAACGAAGTTAGAAATAGAATAGTAAAATCAAAAAGGAAGACTAAGAATAAAATCTAGTAAGAATAGGAAGAGGAAGCGTATACGTGTTTAAAAGTGAATAAGTAGTTGGACGGTATTGATTATTCGAGTAAGTAGTCATATCTGTTGTGAAGTTATAAATGTTATTCAGTCAAGATCTGAGAGGTAGTTATACCCCAACTTGATTGCTTTCATTATTAACAAATAAATAGTAAGATTTCAGGCTCGAAGACAAATGTTGGATAAGAGTTAGTTGAATATAGTATTTGGGTTGTCGTAACGACGTTATACACAATATCCGTTTTAACCCAAATAAGTGTAAGCTTGGAAATATAATAAAGAAAATTTCCTAAGTACATAAATAAATAAGATCAGAAAAGAGATAAGTAATTGGAATATTTTCCAATTATAAATAGCATATATTTTCTAATGTTTAGAAAATAAAAGAAGGCGATATTCGGAAATGTTTTCCAAATAACATAAAAGGCCAATATGGTTATTGAAAATATTTGGTTAACAAATATTGATAAAGAAATAGAGAAGTGATTATTTAATGGAATATTAATTAAGGGCTCAGTGACATGTTCAAAAGGAAAATTTGATTTTTGAAAAGAGTAAACTGTTTAAAAACTCCCAGGGAAAGATGTTAGAATTAAAAACAAATTTAACAGAAATTTGTTAAAGCAAAATTGAATTAAAGTAAAGCCAATAAAGTGGTAACTGAGATTCAATTAGAATGATATTAAGACAAGTTGGATTGTGAGATTCAAATTTGAAGTGTAATGTGATAATCAAGTTAAGAGTTGGGAATCGAGAAGAAACTCGAGTTGAAATGATATTTGGCTCGGATATAAGCGAATGGGTGTGTTGTGGATAAAAGCAGATTGGAAATTTATTGGGATAACCCTTGTATCCGCTGAATTGATAACAGGTGGAAAGGATAAAATGATATGCCGACAAAAGGTACAAGTTTATATTTCTATTGGATATAAGATTTATGAGCCGAATTGGCAAGCCGCTTGGCTGTTTGATTTTCTTTTGGGATGGAGATGGCCCAGAGAGGCGAATGGGAGTTTGACCGATTGACCACTACAAAGGAGGTGCTAGCGAAATTTTTCGAAGAGTTAAGGCGTTAGATAATTTTCAGGATTTTTGAAAATTTTCGATAATCGGAATTAATTAATAATTTAATTGAAATTAAATTGTTTCAGTTGAAACTGAAGTTAAGAAGTGAACAAATATGTTCTAACCAGTCGATAGGGTCGTTCTCTACATTTTAGCAATTTCGAGGACGAAATTATTTTAAGTGGGGAAGATTGTAATGACCCGCATTGGTAGAGGTATTATAATTAATTTATTTAATTATATAAATGGTTATTTAAAAGGGTTTAATGGTCGTGGAATTAAATAATGGTAAATATTTAATTAAAATAATAAATTAAATAATATATTTAATTCAGTAATAATAAAAAATAGTGAAATTCACAGTGTGGTGTAATTTGGGTTATTTAAAATATATATCAGTTAGGAGTTGAATTATATTAGCAAATATATTTAAACGACGACAGTTTGAACGAGGAATTATAATATAATTATAATCGTGGTACCTTACTGGTCACAACGGTATTTTTATATATGTCCATAACAACTCGTACGGGAACGAAATATTGCATAACGAGGTGAACTAAGTTTTATAACTTAAAACTAATTTTTCTCTTCATTTTTAACGGTCAAAAATTATGCCACCGATCCCTTTTCGTTCTCCTCAACAAAACTGAAACATGGAAGGAAATCCTCCTCTAAATCAAACTAAGATGTGGACATTCTGTATCCTAGGAAATCAAACAAACCTCTTAAAATACTTAGAACCCATGTCCATCCTTCTGTAAACAAAGAGCCGCCACTCTTCCTTATTTCTCCAGCAAAAGAATCGAAATTCAAAAATTCGAAATAATACAAAGAAAAATCCTAAAATCATTTTACATATATTTCTGGATTCGTAGGGATGAGCTCTTCAATCCTATATCTATTTTAAGTGGTTCAATGCATTTTCTCGTTACTGGAAATCAGCGTGGTCAGCCAGGGTTAGGGAGTTTGGCTTTCTAGAGCATCGACGCACAGTTTGGAGTGTTGTTTTGGGTTGTCGTAGGAATTGGTGCCTGCGCGCATGCTTTGGTGGTTTTGGGTTATAATTTTGATCGATGGAATTACTGGAGAGGGCGACGAGGCAGGAAGTCGTGTTCTATAAGAGGCCGACGAGTTGAGATGTTTGGGTATAGACTGATGGTGATTACGGTTTAAAGATTCATGAAGTATCAAGGGAGAAAGTGGAGTTCAAAATTGTGGAAATGGGTTGGATACTGAGGCCGACGTTATTCTGTTGGAAGAAGAAGTAAAGGAAGAGGATGCAGGTCAGAATTTGAATGGGCCAAGGAATAAAGGTTTAAGCCCAAAATTTATTAAAATAAATTCAAGTGTTTTATTTAAAAATGTATTACCTAGTATTTGAGATAACTTATGCATACTTTATCGAAAATTGACAAAGCAGGACACGTTGGAATCGTATCGAAAAGTACTACACCATGGCACTGACTGGAAGTCCATCGGAGCTCGTTACAATTTATGGCGAAATAAACTGTCCGACTGAATCAAATAACGCAAACCGTTATTTAACGGCTAACGCGCAAAAGTGAGTAAATCTCACTAACTCTGAACAGTTTATAATTTCATGTTGTATTTTTAGAACTGTTAGATATTGGTTGATTGACTGTGTGTTGACTGTTTGATTGAACTGCTAGTCAGTTAGTTGAATTTCTATATCGATTCTGTTTAACAGAATATATCATATGGAACTGAAAGTGATGTAATCTATATTTTTTAACATCTGTGATGCAGGGAGACAGGTTGGAGGAATCCAACTGGATTCCTCAACATTTATTTTACTGTTTTTCATATATTGTGATATATGATGTGTTATATAATCTGTTATGGATTATGTGTGTTGGAATGATGTTGATCATTTTTATTCGATATTTTTAAATATCATAAAAGACCCTGGGATGTAAAAATAATTATTTCAATGTATATTGAAATAAAGGGAATTTATAAAATCAACAGATTTTGTAAAAGGAAATATTTCGAAAGTAAATAAAAAGGGAAATCATTGGTAAAGTGAAGAACTGTTACTAAAAGTAAATCTTTATAAATGAATAGTTTATTCGAAAAGAATAAAGGAGCTAATCGGTGTTAGTTTAATCGATTAGAGTTAAAGCAAAGGAGCTAATCGATGTTAGTTTAATCGATTAGAGTTAAATTAAAAAGAGCTAATCAGTGTTAGTTTAATCGATTAGAGATAAAGCAAAGGAGTTAATCGATGTTAGTTTAATCGATTAGAGTTAAAGCAAAGGAGCTAATCGATGTTAGTTTAATCGATTAGAGTTGAAGCAAAGGAGTTAATCGATGTTAGATTAATCGATTAGAGTTAAAGAAAATGAGTTAATCGAATATAGTTATTCGAATAGAAAGTAAAATGAGTTAATCGAATATAGTTATTCGAATAGAAAGTAAAATGAGTTAATCGAATATAGTTTATTCAAAGAAAGTAAAAGGAGTTATCGAATATAGTTTATTCGAAAGGAGTTAAGTGAAATGAGTAAATCAATAGCGTAGTCAAATAGAGTTAATCCAATAGTGTTAGTCCAATAGAGTTAATTGATAAGTGTTAATCAAATAGAGTTAAGTGAAAAGAGTCAATCGAATATAGCTATTCGAAGGAGGGTTAAGTAAGGAAGTTAGTAAAAGGGGTATAAAGTGAACTTTGTCTATTTCAAAGTTAGAAATGTTGTTCAGTTAAGGTTTGAGAGGTAGTTCTACCCCAACTTCATTGGCCTCGTTTTTAACTAAGGAATAGTTAAGGTTCGGCAGTAAAAGAAATGGTTTTAGTTGGCATCGCGATGGTTTGTTTAAAACATCTGTCTAGTCCAATGAAGAAGCTTTGGAAATATTTTTCAAATAAGAAACCAGAAATGTTTTCTAATAAAAAAACAAGAAATGGAAATGTTTTCCATTGTTAATAACATATATTTTCCAAATTTAGAAAATAAGAAATATTGAATATAGGGAAACAGGAGATGGAAAAAAATGAACTAAGGATATAAATGTTAAATGATGTTTGATCGATATAATTTCCATTTGGAAATAGTATCGTTGTTTGCACACTTGTTTTTATTCGATAGTTAAATCACAGATTATCGAAGTTTTGACCATTTTAACGTTGTTAATATGGAGAGACCGGTTGGATTATTATCCAAAGAACCACTCTGTATTGGCATAAGCATTGCGAATCATATATGCCAAAGAAAATTGAAGATGGAGTTTTGCAAGGCCTATCCTGTTTACAGAACAGTGCCTTCGGTTCATCCTGTCCTGGATGACTTGTATGGACGCATGTCTGACAGAGTATTTCCAGACGATCATGTATATTGATTTCTCCAACCGTACCAAGAGTGGAAGCGAGGAAGGAAACTTCTTTTAGCTAACACATAATGTATTGTTGAGGACGTCAATCGGTGATTGGATGGATTTGGTGATGTGGCATTCAAAGTGAATCTGATGTGATGATAAGCGTAGCTTCTAGCCTAATCATCCGGTAAATGACAGAAATCGGGCAGGCAGCATGGCTAAGTCGGTCACACCGAAGTAGGGTGTATAATCACCTATCTAGAGAATATTCATTTGCTTCTAAAAATCTATTGTAGACGCTGTCCCATTTGGGAAACGGTTGCTGATCCCAACTATTGGTGATATACATTCGATACACTCAACCGAAATGAGTGGTCGGTCATGTGTGGCCGGGTTGCAAGATGTTCTTGTTGAACCCAGTGTATTCCTCTCTAGAGGTACACTAGCGAAAGGTGGTTCCATACCTTGTCATAGTTGGAAATCCATTAACCAATACGTGCTTGCGGTTTTGAGTTGTATACTATATATGTAGAACGTGAGATGAAAGCGTTTCTGCTAGATGATTGTATATACTGTGGTTGATAGACATTATTATAATATCAAAAGGTTTTTGATATAAAGATATTTTGGATTCTCATAAGGGAAAAACCCATTCCGTTATGCGACGTGATCTTATGAGATATCATATACCTGTATAACTGTTTTAAACTGTTTTACACATACCAGTCCCATGACTAACCCGGAGTTTATTTGTTTGTTTCCCTAAACTCTTGGGTGCCTAAATTTGTATGGGCAGTCAGGTAGTCGAGATTTTACAGATACACTTGAAGAGCTGGAGCAGGAGGCTTCCGGATCATATAGCTATGGTTATTTCCGCTGTGTTGTAAGTGTTGTACTTTGATACTGTATTGTATACATATAATGATTTATTTCAAGGATATGTTATCTATTATATGTTATTCGTTCCGCTGTGAGATTCGTGTTACTCTAATGTTGTGTTCTTCTTCTTCTTCTTCTATTCTATGTTTCTATCTTATCTTTTCTCACCCTCTAATTTCTTTCACTAATTACCAGGATTTTTCGATGTTTTGGTTATCGACATTGAGCTTATGTCGATAACCAAAGTCGCTCAAAATCTGGGTCATTACAATATATATACAGTTTTCAATTTGTATTTCAAAAGTTATATTATCTAATATATTTTATTAGTTCCGCTGTGAGATTTGGGTTCTTTGCCCTTTTCTATTCTAACTTTTCTTTATTTTTATTTCTCATGCTCTAAATTCTTTCTATTAATGATCCACTAATTTCTAATGTTTGGTTAGTCGATATGGTGTTTTGTGTCGATGACCAGGATCGATAATTGGTCGGTTCGTTACAATCCTATAGAAAGGGAAAAATAAATATATCATAGCTCACAATAAAATATCTCACAGTGGACCAAATAAAGTAAAATAGTAAGTAGGCACTTACCATAATATGACACTGTCTAGTAAGCATCTCTAAGCTGTAAAATCTCTGACACCTGTCCAGCATACGTGTTTGTTATGAGGAGGGGTTTGAACAAAAGTTCTAACGAACGAACAAATTATACTTTTTATAAATAACATCACTGGGCTACTTTTACTAAGTTATTTGGTTTTATTGCACATTACACTTTCGATTTTCCGCATAAATTGTACCAGTCTACTCCTAAGTAGATTAACCTAATAAATCATATACATGTAGCTATATGCCCCTCATCTCAAGGTACTCCCCATAGTACCCTTATCGAGTGGTCTACATCGGTTCACTGTGAAAACATACTAAATCTCCATTGCCACACTACGAAAGTGCACTAGACCACGTTACTAAGGAGCATTAAGCCTTCATTGCCATGCTACGATAGCGTACTAGTCCATGCTACAAAAGCGTACTAAGACTCCATCGCTACTATACGAAAGCGTATTATATACTATATGAGTTTCGCTATAGAACTTTGTAACACCCCATACCTTTCTGAGCCCAAATTTCTGCAAAAATCGAAACCCAAACTCATCCAAGCATGGAGTGTGTAAATATGGTACCGGCAAATAAATGAGCTTGAGCATAATCAGAGTATGATAAAATAACTCATAGCGGGAACTAAATTGAAACACCCCACCTCCATTAAGGTCACTCACAAAGGGAATGCCTTAACTTTGGTGGAGGTTTATAAGTAAAAGCTACAGATGAACTCAAGGCAGATATAAATACACATATTTTAAACAGCGGAAACTAAACAAACTTTTATTTCATCAATACGTGTATCAAACAAAGATTTCCATAATTGTCTCAAAATACTTTCAACATTACAACCTTATAACTGCCTTGATTATTAAAGAAGCATGAAAACATAAATAAACTGACAAAAATCCCCATAGTGATATCCAAATCCATTATCCGAGCAAGAAAGATCCAAATCATACATCTACGTTCTTGGTGCTTGTAAAGAGCCTGACTGAGTTGAGATGTTTCTCCTTGTGGACCTGGGGTGGGGGTGGAGGGGGGAACGAAAGAAAATAAGACGGAAAGAAAATAGGGTCAGACATAAAGCCTGAGTAAATCTAGTAACTCTTCAATATGTGAATAAGAAAAGGGTATGATGGATGTAAACTAAAAATAGGAAAGTGTCACAAGCTAAGGAAGTGTCGAATGCACTATCACACCCATACTATATCTCTGCACCTACTTGAATTTATTCTAACTGGCACCCCATGGTGAGGGTGGAGTGATCCCCATTCTTATTAAAGATCGGCTCCTACTCGCGTTAACATGTGTCATACGGCCCCCAAGAATTGTAGATACCTATGTTGGTCCCACCATGGGGTGTATCAAGACCCATGGTGGCGGCCCCGACACAAAACTAGAAGACATAGGTTATACTACTGGTGTCCCCAGTGCCCAGGTTGTCTGCTCCAGAGTGTGTGCACGCCTGCACCCCATTAAACATGCACTGTGCACCCACCGCCGTCGTTTGACCGCTTACAATCAGCCCAGTAATCGTGCCCTACCCTGCCTAGTTTCAGGGTACCGTTGTTACCTAACTTTAGGTTACTGCTGAAACGGGTCCCTCGTTACTAGGATTTTCTAGTCAAACATGTTAAGTGGTTAAGTGTCTGTATTTACCTAACCCCACCCATTAATTCTTGTTGACATGTTGAATTTGGTTAAGTGTTATAGTTGACTTAACCCTACCATCTGTCCTTAGCCTCTTAGGAGCACCAGACAACTCACATTAGACAGGTATTGCTACGGTTACTGGATGTGCCGGTCGGTTCCGGGCAGGTTTACACCGTAGCTCAGTCTAACCTCGGGTCCTTATTGAGCTCAATGCTTAACCACCCACATTGGATAGGTATTGTTGTGACTACTGGACAGCCGGGCAGGTCCGGGCAGGTTTACATCACAACTCAATCCAACCTCGGGTTAAGCATATCGTGTTTTCTGAATTTACATATTTTATTACTTCTCAAGTATATGTAAATGTCATATCTTTTATTTTTGGGTATTTCAATTCATACCGCTTATGTGTCATAATCGCTGGCATGTGCCAAACATGCCAACATATATTTTCATATTTTACACCCAAAATTATTACTCCCATTTATTCGCAACGTTATAACATGTGTTGGGCTTGTCACAATTCAGCGCAACTTTATAAACGTGAGGAAAATGGGAAATCAAGAACATGTAATACATAAAGGTGTGTGGCGCATGAACATGCAATTTGGCGATTCAACTAACATATAACATGGGTCATGTGAACTTGCATTCGAATCAAAGTATGACAAAGTAGGTGACATACGAAATGGCATAGTTTAGGCAAATACAAACTTGTGTTTAAACATAACTTGGCATAATATCGACCACAAAACTAGCATGTTATATATTCATCAAAATGTACAATTTTTACATCTAACCGTATAGCCTATTTCAACATGAACTTGCATAGTTTATGAACCCAAACGATGTTTGACATAGAACCAATTATATTTTGCAAATAAACATGTACTTACATAGTTTATGAAACATAGATCCAATTATACTTGCAAACATAGATCTAATTATACTTTCCAATAAACATAAGGATGATATCATAGGTTTTGGGTCATGTAGGCATAAAAGGTCTATAACATGTTTACACAAATTCTAATTTAGACTAAGGGAATATACATAGTCCATGCCATCGACATATACAAAAAGGGATAAATTTCTAGTTTTTGCCACAAGCTTGCAAGTGCCATTGTTTTTCATATACAATTGTTCAATAGGCTTGCATCAACTAATTTATGCCACAAACATCAATACACAAGTCATGATAGAACCATCACAATACACAAAGAGTATAACAGCACGATTCTATTTTCATTTACATCGAATCACATCACAGTTTTTATTCATATTTTGAAAGGTCACTATACTTACAACATGTGATGAATTCTTTTTTTCTGAATTCTGTTATTCTGATTTGGAGATGCTCTCCTTTGGGTAGCAAAGTTGCATTGAATGATTTGATTAAGCTTTGATCTTCTTTTAATTTGATTCGTCTCTTAGGTTTGTTGCCTTGTCTCTAGGCTTTCTAATTGATGGCCATTCCTAGTTCCTCTCCAGCAGCATGACGACTTTTGTATTCTATTATTTGTGTGAATTTAGGGTTAGACTTGAGTTGTATTTATAGAATTTTAAATTGTTTTGAGCCGTCGATGAAGCTAGGGTGAATCCAGACCATCAATCTCAAGAGAGGCCAATAAGAAAGAGACATGTAAGCCCTAGTGACTCAGCCAAGCATTAGAATTCGACCAGACCCTGACCAGGCCAGCCAGGGCCTGACCAACAGGTCTTTTTGACCTGGGCGCACTTGACAGGTGCGCCAGGCCAAAATTTTACTGGCGCACTTCCCAAGTGCGCCAGTTCTACTTTGTTTTGGCGCACTTCACAAGTGCGCTAGTGCATTCTGACCCGTTTTTCGGTTTTTCTGCCCAATTCGTTCGTTCATATCTTCTTCATACGATATCCGTTTTACGCACACTTGAACTCTATCTCAAGCAGAATTTCGAGAAGAACGCAATGGCGTAACCCATTTCCCTTGATTTCATCATTTATAATTAATTATCCTTTAATTCGTGAAGCTTAATGTTATAGAATTCACGGGGTGTTACATTCTCCCCCACTTAAAAGGATTTCGTCCCCGAAATCTTCAAGTTAGGAAGAATGTATGTCCTAACACTCAACAGTCCATCTACTCAACCAACAGACACAGGCATCCACTGTCCTTAAAAGACTTCTAATGCTTCATGATCATATGCATAGTGTGTTTACATGTCCTTATCTAATGCAGAAATCAGGCGGTCTACTGATTCAGTTGACCTCCTTAATGCGAATCATGTAAGTGTCATGAATCCATTATGTATGCAAATTTTTTTCTACTCATAATTCTACATGAGTGCACAACTATTCATACAAATGCAACGACCATCTGACAGCATATCAAGTTTACAACCATATACAAATAAGAATACATGTATGCATATGCAGTATGAAGTGATTGAGACGATCTAAGACCTAGGTTGTGTGTGTATATGCATCCACGAGCAACCACCAGCAACCACTTGCAGCCATCAACCATAACATGTTTCAAATACATGTTTACATCCAAAGGGGTTTCTACCTAAGGATAAAGGATAATACCGAGGAGATATACCTAAAAAGATAGATACAAGCACAACTTAAGAAAAAAGAGAGGTCAAAGATGTACCCTCAAAAAGAAGAGGGTAGGCAGCTCGTATTATATCCTCAGTTTCCCAAGTCGCGTCCTCCTCGGCGTCGCTCCACTGAACCTTAACGAGCTTCACTTCGCGGTTGCGTAGCTTTTTGATTTCAGTTCCTATGATTCGAGTTGGAACTCTCCTCACAGTTGCTTCACGTTCCACTTCGGCTTCTTCTAGAATGCTAGGCTCCACCACTTCCGCTGATTCATGTAGACATTTCCGGAGATGAGAAACGTGAAAGACGTTGTGAATTCCAGCCAATCTTTCAGGCAGATCTACTCTATAAGCCATTTTCCCAATCTTCTCGATGATAGCGAACGGTCCTACAAATCTTGGTGCTAGCTTTCCTGCGGATCCAAAGCGAATGATGTTCCTTAAAGGGGATACCTTAAGGAAAACCCTGTCCCCAACCTCAAACTCAAGGTCGGTCCTTCTTTTGTCGGCGTAGGATTTCTGTCTGTCTTGGGCTGTCTTCATTCTCCTACGTATCAAGTCCACTTTCTCGAATCATGTCTGGCCCAAGTATAAGCTTATCTATAGACTCCCACCAACAAGTTGGTGATTTGCACGGTCTTCCATACAAGGCTTCGAAGGGTGCCATGCCTATGGTAGCTTGGTAGCTGTTGTTGTAGGCAAATTCCACTAAAGGAAGGTGATCCTCCCACGTCCCTCCAAAGTCAAGAACGCAAAGTCTTAAAAGATCCTCTAAAAATCTATTCACCCTTTTCGTCTGGCCATCTGTTTAGGGGTGATAGGCCATGCTCAAACATAGCTGTGTGCCTACAGCTTCTTGCAGACTCCGCCAAAACTCACTTGTGAAAATAGGGTCTCGGTCACTAATAATGCTGGAGGGTATCCCATGGAGTCGAACTATTTCCTTGAGATAAAGAGATGCTAGAGATGCGGCAGTCCTCCTACTCTTGATAGGTATAAATTGGGCGCTTTTAATAAGCCTATCCACTATTACCCAAATGCTAGTGTTGCCTCTTCTCGACCTAGGCAGTCCATCAGTGAAGTCCATTGAAATGCTATCTCACTTCCACTATGGGACCTCTAGAGGGTGAAGTAGTCCTCCAGGCTTCTTTTGTTCCGCCTTGACCTGTTGGCAGGTCACGCACTTAGAAACGAAATCTGCCACGTCTTGCTTCATGCCGCTCCAAAAGAAAGTCCTTTTTATATCCTCGTACATCTTATCACCGCCAGGGTGTATAGTCATCTTGGAATGATGCGCTTCCTCGAGAACCTTCTTTGTTAACTCCCTTTCTTGTGGGACGCATAATCTTCCATCTCGTCTCAGCCAACCCTTATCATCGATGGCGTATCTACTGAAGTGACTAGAAGTCTCACCCCTAATAAGTTTATCAATCACATCAACAAGCTGAGGGTCTTCACGTTGGCAGCCCCTATTGAGTCTAAGAGAGTAGGGCGTACTTCGAGAGATGCTAAAAAACCCGGTACAAAATCCGAGGAGGGCCTAAAGTTAAAACTGGCTATATACTCCAAGTTTTGCCTTTCCACAAAGAGAGGGCTTAGGGTCAGTTTCTTTCGGCTCAACGCGTCTGCTACCACGTTGCCTTTTCCGGGAGTATAGGAAATTTCAAAATCATATGAGGCAAGAAACTCCATCCACCTTTGCTGCCTCAAGTTAATATCCTTCTGGGAGAAGAGATATTTCAACGATTTATGGTCAGTGTATAATTCAAACTTCTCACCTAGGAGATAATGGCGCCAAGACTTAAGTGCAAAGACGATGGCGGCCAACTCAAGATCGTGGGTTGGGTAGTTCTTTTCATGAACCTTCAATTGTCTTCCGCCATAAGCTACTACCCTTCCTTCTAGCATTAGGACAGCGCCTAGTCCTGTTCCACATGCATCCGTGTATACTGTGAACATTTTGCTTCCGTCAGGCAGAGTTAGAACCGGGGCTGTTGTGAGAGCCCTTTTTAATCGTTGGAAAGCAAACTCGCAGTCCAAATCCCAAGTGAGCGCCAGATTCTTCTTTGTTAGCCTTGTGAGTGGGGCTGAGATTTTCGCGAAATCCCTAATAAACTTTCGATAAAAACCGGCTAGCCCAAGAAAGCTTTGAACTTTGGTTGCATTTCTTTGTGTCTTCCAATCTTGTACTGCCACCACTTTCGCATGATCCACAACCAACCCTTCTTTGGACACTATATGCCCAAGAAACCTTACTTCTTTCTCCAGAAGTGACACTTGGAGAATTTGGCTTTTAGTTGATGTGCACGGAGAGTATCCATGATTTCTTTCAGATGCTGAGCATGTTCTTCCTCACTCTTTGAGAAGATTAAGATATCATCTACGAAGACAACCACAAATTTGTTGAGGAATTCTCTGAACACCCTGCTCATTTGGTCTACAAAATAAGCGGGTGCGTTTGTCAAGCCGAAAGGCATGACAAGCCACTCGAAAAAACCGTCTGGGGTTCTGAACGCAGTCTTATCAATGTTGTCTTCAGCTACTCTTAGCTGATGGAACTCAGTTGCCAGATCAAGTTGGGAGAAGACCGTCGCACCTACAAGCTGATCAAACAAATCGTCGATTCGGGGAAGAGGGTGCCTATTTTTCTTGGTCAATTTGTTTAACTCCCTATAGTCGACGCATAGGCGAAGCGAACCGTCCGCTTTGGTTGCGAACACCACTGGAGCACCCCATTCCGAAATGCTCCGTCTAATGAACCCCTTTTCGAGAGGTTCTTTGACCTTCTTACTGAGCTCCTTTCTCTCCCTTGGAGCCATGTGTCTGACAGGTAAAGCTACAGGCTTTGCGTTATCCACAAGATATATGCGGAAGTCTATTTCCCGCCTCGGAGCCTTTCACTTCCTCAAAGACATCCGGATATTCCCGGACTACTCTAACTGATTGCAAATTCTTATCAGAAGCATCAAGCGACTCTAGATAACTATGCATAACAGCATTCAAAGGATTACAGGAAATTTCTAGAGTGTTACCAAGCCGAGTCAAGAGTCTAACTACTCTTTTCTCACAGTCAAGAATGGCACTATTACCGGATAACCAGTCCATGCCTAAGATCAAACCATATCCCGAGAAGCCCAAAACAAAGGCACTACATCTAAACTCAACACTGAGAATAGATATTTTCAAACCCAAACAAACCATTGACAAGTAAGCGGAGCCCAAAATTGGATTTGAAACTAATAAGGGATCTTCTACCATACTAGTGTCTAGATGCAGAGATTCTACTAAGACAGATGAAATAAAAGAGTGTGATGCGCCAGAGTCAAAAAGTGTATGAACTGGATGATCATAAAGATAGACTACACTTTCTACAGAAATATTACTACCTCGTTCCGGCTGAGGTGCCACTAGCGCATGAACCTGACCCGCTGAAGTGGATTCGGCTTTCTGTCCCTGCCCTTTCTTCTTTGGGCAGTCCTTAGCTTGGTGTCCAGTTTCCCCACAATGGAGGAAGCCACCCATCTTCGCCTTCCTTTTCCGGCAGTCTTTTGATATATGGCCCACAATGCCACAGAAATTGCACCTTCTCTTCTCACGGGGCTTATTGTTCTTCCCTCCTTTCTTGAAGTCTGTTTTCTTTGCTTGTAGACCTTCTTTCTTCTCTTCCCCCTTAGTTTCTTTCTTGCCGTGGTCTTCCTCGTGTAGCAACGCCCTGTCCACCAGGCTTTCATAAGTCGCACCCGTGGATACATGGGTCATGGCAAGGCTGTGTAGAGGCTCATTCAAAGCCTTGACGAAGCGAAGTGCCTTCTTGTGTTGAGTGTTTACTAAGTCTAGCCCAAATCTGGCCAGTTGATTAAACTGATTAACATATTCCCTGATCGTCATGCTTCCCTATTTCAGAGTTAGAAACTTTTCCATTTGCAGGCTTCTTTCGGCTTGGGAGAGGAATTTCGTCTCAAACCTTGTCCTGAAGTCTTCCCATGTTTCCACCGCCCTCTGAGCATTAGTAACTTCCCACCAATAGGAAGCTTCATCCTTAAGTAACCACACCGCAAGTTGTACCTTTTGCCTGTCATCCACTCCAAAGATGACAAACAAATCCTTAGTCTCCTTTAAGCAGTTTATTGCTTCAACAAAAGATTCTATCCCATAAAAGTCTTTTCCACCCATAGCCTTGAAGTCTCTACATGTTTTTGTGAAGGAATTTCCACGAGGAGGCGGAGGAGGAGGAGGAACCGCGGCCACTGGAGGAGGGATGTCTGCTGGGCCCACGCCATTGGCCCTTGCTTCTAAGTACCTCCTAAACCAGCCGAGAATCGCCACTCCTTCTGAAAGGTTAAGGTCTCCAGACATGCTGAAACAGAAAGGAAATATTTAAAATGAAGGATAGAGAAGGATAGATAGGGCACATGGCATTGGGGGATTTTGTCTTTTTATAAATATAACACTCTTTCTAAAAAAATGCTTCTCTAAACTTTCTTTTTGAAAACAATTTTCAAAAACTTTTATCTTGTCTGGTAAACCTATGCTCTGATACCAAGTGAAACACCCCACCTCCATTAAGGTCACTCACAAAGGGAATGCCTTAACTTTGGTGGAGGTTTATAAGTAAAAGCTACAGATGAACTCAAGACAGATATAAATACACATATTTTAAACAGCGGAAACCAAACAAACTTTTATTTCATCAATACGTGTATCAAACAAAGATTTCCATAATTGTCTCAAAATACTTTCAACATTACAACCTCATAACTGCCTTGATTATTAAAGAAGCATGAAAACATAAATAAAGTGACAAAAATCCCCATAGTGATATCCAAAGCCATTATCCGAGCAAGAAAGATCCAAATCATACATCTACGGTCTTGGTGCCTGTAAAGAGCCTGACTGAGTTGAGTTGTTTCCTCCCTGTGGACCTGGGGGGAGAAACGAAAGAAAAGAAGACAGAAAGAAAATATGGTCAGACATAAAGCCTGAGTAAATCTAGTAACTCTTCAATAAGTGAATAAGAAAAGGGTATGATGGATGTAAACTAAAAATAGGAAAGTGTCACAAGCTAAGGAAGTGTCGAATGCACTATCACACCCATACTATATCTCTACACCTACTTGAATTTATTCTAACTGGCACCCCATGGTGAGGGTGGAGTGATCCCCATTCTTAATAAAGATCGGCTCCTACTCGCGTTAACATGTGTCATACGGCCCCCAAGAATTGTAGATACCTATGCTGGTCCCACCATGGTGTGTATCAAGACCCATGGTGGCGGCCCCGACACAAAACTAGAAGACATAGGTTATACTACTGGTGTCCCCAGTGCCCTGGTTGTCTGCTCCGGAGTGTGTGCACGCCCGCACCTCGTTAGACCTGCACTGTGCACCCACCGCCGTCGTTTGACCGCTTACAATCAGCCCAGTAATCGTGCCCCACCCTGCCTAGTTTCAGGGTACCGTTGATACCTAACATTGGGTTACTGCTGAAACGGGTCCCTCGTTACTAGGATTTTCTAGTCAAACATGTTAAGTGGTTAAGTGTCTGTATTTACCTAACCCCACCCATTAATTCTTGTTAACATGTTGAATTTGGTTAAGTGTTATAGTTGACTTAACCCTACCATCTGTCCTTAGACTCTTAGGAGCACCAGACCACTCACATTAGACAGGTATTGCTATGGTTACTGGATGTGTCGGTCAGTTCCGGGCATGTTTAAACCGTAGCTCAGTCTAACCTCGGGTCCTTATTGGGCTCAATGCTTAACCACCCACATTGGATAGGTATTGTTGTGACTACTGGACAGCCGGGCGGGTCCGGGCAGGTTTACATCACAACTCAATCCAACGTCGGATTAAGCATATCGTGTTTTCTAAATTTACATATTTTATTACTTCTCAAGTATATGTAAATGTCATATCTTTTATTTTTGGGTATTTCAATTCATACCGCTTATGTGTCACAATCATTGGCATGTGCCAAACATGCCAACATATATTTTCATATTTTACACCCAACGTTATTACCCCCGTTTGTTCGCAACGTTATAACATGTGTTGGGCTTGTCACAATTCAGCCCAACTTTATAAACGTGAGGAAAAGGGGAAATCAAGAACATGTAATACATAAAGGTGTGTGGCGCATGAACTTGCAATTTGGCAATTCAACTAACATATAACATGGGCCATGTGAACT
Source organism: Allium sativum (assembly GCA_030737875.1). NCBI lineage: Eukaryota > Viridiplantae > Streptophyta > Magnoliopsida > Asparagales > Amaryllidaceae > Allium > Allium sativum. The sequence continues at coordinate 689,414,349 of CM060922.1, forward strand.
TGCATTCGAATCAAAGTATGACTAAGTAGGTGACATATGAAATGGCATAGTTTAGGAAAATACAAACTTGTGTTTAAACATGTTAACTTGGCATAATATCGACCACAAATCTAGCATGTTATATATTCATCAAAATGTACAATTTTTACATCTAATCATATAGCCTATTTCAACATGAACTTGCATAGTTTATGAAACCCAAATGATGTTTGACATAGAACCAATTATATTTTGCAAATAAACATGAACTTACATAGTTTATGAAACATAGATCCAATTATACTTGCAAACATATATCTAATTATACTTGCCAATAAACATAAGGATGATATCATAGGTTTTGGGTCATGTAGGCATAAAAGCTCTATAACATGTTTACACAAATTCTAATTTAGACTAAGGGAATATACATAGTCCATGCCATCGACATATACAAAAAGGGATAAATTTCTAGTTTTTGCCACAAGCTTGCAAGTGCCATTGTTTTTCATATACAATTGTTCAATAGGCATGCATCAATTAATTTATGCCACAAACATCAATACACAAGTCATGATAGAACCATCACAATACACAAAGATTATAACAACACGATTCTATTTTCATTTACATCGAATCACATCACAGTTTTTATTCATATTTTGAAAGGTCACTATACTTACAACGTGTGATGAATTCTTGTTTTCTGATTTCTGTTATTCTGATTTGGAGATGCTCTCCTTTGGGTAGCAAAGTTGCATTGAATGATTTGATTAAGCTTTGATCTTCTTTTAATTTGATTCGTCTCTTAGGCTTGTTGGCTTGTCTCTAGGCTTTATAATTGACGGCCATTCCTAGTTCCTCTCCAACAGCATGACGGCTTTTGTATTCTATTATTTGTGTGAATTTAGGGTTAGACTTGAGTTGTATTTTAGAATTTTAAATTGTTTTGAGCCGTCGATGAAGCTAGGGTGAATCTACACCATCCATCTCAAGAGAGGCCAATAAGAAAGAGACATGTAAGCCCTAGTGACTCAGCCAAGCATCAGAATTCGACCAGACCCTGACCAGCAGGTTTTTCTAACCTGGGCGCACTTGGCAGGTGCGCTAGGCCAAAATTGTACTGGCGCACTTCCCAAGTGCGCCAGTTCAACTTTGTTCTGGTGCACTTCACAAGTGCGCCAGTGCATTCTGACCCGTTTTCCGGTTTTTCTACCCAACTTCGTTCGTCCATATCTTCTTCATACGATATCCGTTTTATGCAAACTTGAACTCTATCTCAAGCAGAATTTCGAGACGAACGTAATGGCGTAACCCATTTCCCTTGATTTCATCATTTATAATTAATTATACTTTAATTCGTGAAGCTTAACGTTATAGAATTCACGGGGTGTTACATAAATAGGATGGACTAATATCGACTCGGGTAACTACCTTATAAGAGTAAGTCACCACGTCAATGGCGAGCATAAGAGAGAAAGAGAACCGAAAATCAAACTTAAACTCCTAAGAAAACCTGACCTTCTCGAGATAACCTAGGAGTTGTAATGAAGAGGGGGTCAGAACAGTAAGTTCTGGTGAGCAGAAAGAGTATAACACAGTCTACAATACACAGATGTATCCCGTTTGGTTAAACCAAAGACATTTGTCTAACAAGGCTAGTAATTCTAACCTAACTTTGTAAACATTTACGCATGACAACGGACTACCCTACCCAAGATAGCATTCCTAAACAATAATGATACTGAGATAGAACGTTTACGCATAATTAAGAAGCCTTTAAACCATCATTCCCAATTACCAAAAACTAAGAGGTGGACCCTCAACTATGTTAACAAACGCGAATCTTAAGGCAAAACAAACACTAGAGGGGGATGAATAGTGTTTATAAGGAATTTATGAAAATCTCAAACTTAGTTGATCTACTAAGTGAAGCACACAATGATTATCACACCAAAGATGATCATAAACACAGAAACAATCACAGACATAGAAATAGATAAATATTAAATGCGGTAAAGGAAAGAACATATTGGATTTTATACTGGTTCGGATTACCCCTGCGTCCGGTCCCACGCAACCCTGGATCGTGCAGAGTTTTATTATTATCAATATCCAAGTACAACCCCTTAATTTCACTGCTATAAGGTTAATACCACTCCCTTTCCTTGATTTCAAGGCTACAAGGAACAAACCTTTTCCCAAACAATTCCTAAATGATTACAACAACCCTATAACTCTTCGATAACACTACCAGATTGATAGTAGTAGATAGAGATTGAGAAGAGAATAAGTTTCATAAAATTTGAGTAGAAATCGGCAAAGTATAAGTGTAGAAATCAAGAAAATAATGTATATTAATGGTGGTAAGTAAAGGAGTGAAGTTGAAGAAGAAAGAATGATTAAAAATTCGAAATCTAACCCTTTTTATAGTGTCCCAAAGTTGCAACGTTTCTGAAATGTTTCAAATAGTAGACACTTCCTTTGAAAATTGAAAATCTGACAGTTATATGTTGACTAATTATGTATGTCGACATATATATAATATTTTGGTTTTTAAAACTATTTTTCAAGTGTTTAAGCATATATATTATTCTGGAGATTCCTGAATCAAAACTTAGTAATTTAAATGAATATTTTGAAGTGTAAAATCATATGGAAACATAGTAATATACTATATAAACATATTTATAAAGTTATAAGATTTAAAACTACAATACTATATATATTATGGGCTTATATATATATATATATATTAAAACTTTATAAACATATATGTTTGAAATCATAAGTAAGATAATAGTTTGAAATCATTTAGAAAATAATTTGAAATCAGGATTTGAATTTTGAAAACAGAACTTGAAATTTGAAAATCAGAATTTGAACCTGGAGTGTTATTCAGAGTCTTACATATAAACTAGACTCAATTACTAATTTTTTTTCTTGAGCTCTTGAAATCTTGATATCTTGATAACTCATGAGTCTTGAATCTCTTTTGAATCCTAAATCTCTTGGTACTTTAAAACTGTACAGTCTTCAGTATTTTAGTCTTGTATACAAACCCCGCATATATATATATATATATATATATATATATATATTATTCTATAGATACATGTTAGTATATATTTTATAATCAATTAACAATGATAATTGAAATAAGTTTATTGTCATCAAAACTCCATTCTCCAACAATCTCCCCCTTTTTGATGATGACAACCTTAATTTATAAAATATTCATACATGTTGATTCTTTTTTATCTGACCCTTGGAATACTCCCCCTTTCACCATGAATCCCGCATACTCCCCCTTAAACTAAGCCAAGCCTAGCTAATCCTTATTTTATAATTTTTATTTTATAATTTCTCCCCCTTTTGTCATCAACAAAAAGAACCTCTAAATACACTACCCCTAAATCTATACCTTAAATAACAGTTAATATACTATATCTATCTATCTATTCTAAGGTTATTATACTTAATTCTATACTAAAGTACTTAATATACATGACTCCCCCTAAATTCAAGCCTATATAATATCCTTGTACTCTCTCTCTCTCTCTCTCTCTATATATATATATATATATATATATATATATATAACTGTTCTAATACTTATTCTAAAATCTACAAAAACTAGATAGAAAACAGACATTATATGAACTAAATAATTTAGACATTGTTTTACAAGAAAAACAACATAAGTCATACAAATTAAAAAAAATTACGAGAGCACAAATATATTATAATTGTACATATTACATGGCATGTATAAATAAATGAGAAACCAAACGTTTAATGCTTCTTGACGATTCGGGGTTTATGAATTGGGCAAGTGGTATAATGGAGACAAAATTCCCCATTTTGCTACTATATCCCCTTCTCTATCAGAGCATACTTCGCCAATGCATATGACTTGGTTGTCTTCGTCGATGCCTTCAGTCTATGATTCTTCTTCCTCCTTTTCAACCATTTCTTCCTTTTCCTCTTCTTCCTCTTATACTATTTGATTACCATCTTCGATGATATTTGGATTTGTGTCATTACCCATAATTTTTTTTGTAGATTTTCATGATTTTTCCTTATTTCACATGCTCTTGATTCATCCTTATTTGTAAAACTTGGAATTTAACGAGCATTTGTAGTACATTCTCTATTTTCTCCCTTAATTTCATCACACGAGCGAGCGTAGTGCACCGAAACGAATTTTCGGACGGTCCGGCTGACGAATCAGGATTGATTTGATTATCATAATTAGTGGAGGCCATTGTTTTGTTTGATTAAGAGTTTTTCCAAAAATGCAATGAGAAGATGAAGAAGAAAATTCGAAACAAGAAGTTTAAATAGATGTTGTAACTAACTTTTGGTGGGAATTAATTTTTGAATTCTGGCAATTATATGTCGACATGTCAAAAACTGTATGTCGACATATGTTAAAAAATATATTTTATTTTTCTAAATTTTTGTTATATTATATATATATATATATATATTGACAATTTAATTACTCTAATTCACTTAATGAACAAATACCTAATTCTCTTCTAAATTTAGTAAACGTTGCTTCGTTTAATTGTTTTGTTAAAATATCCAGTATTTGTTTTTCTGTTTTCATGTATTCGAGTGAAATTTTCTCTTTACTTACGTTATCTCTTAGAAAATGATGTCATATATCAATATGTTTAGTTCTTGAATGATAAGTTGGAATTTTAGATGTATTATCATAGTATATTGGTGACTTTTTATATTTAATCCAAAATCTTTTAAAGATTGTTGCATATATATTACTTGTGAATAAGCCAACCAGTATATATATTCTGCTTCAGCTATTGACAAAGTTTGCTTTTTACTAAACCAAGAAACTAGTGAATGTCCAAAGAAATGACACATTCCACTCGTGCTTATACGATCAGATTTACATCCCGCATAATCAATGTCACAAAAAGAAACTAAATCAAATTAATCATTTTTAGGATAGAAGAATCCAAATTCTAATGTATGTTTTAGATATCTTATGATACGTTTTATGACTTTTAAATGATTTTCTTTAGATTGTGATTGATATCTTGCACAGAGGCAAACACTATGCATTATATCTGGTCTACTAGCGATTATATACAATAATGATCCTATCATACCTCTATATAGTTTTTGATTAACGCTTTTTGACATATCATATTTACTTAAGGATATATTAGTTGTCATTGGTGTTGGTATCCCATTAGTTGTTGCTAAATTATAATTATTAATTAACTCTCTTGCATATTTTTCTTGATTAATAAATATTCCGTTCTTTAATTGTCTTATTTGTAATCCTAAGAAGAATGTTAGTTCTCCTGTATGACTTATCTCAAATTCTTGTTTCATAACATCTTAAAATTCTTTATTCATTTGGTTATTGGTTGATCCGAACATTATATCATCAATGTATATTTGTACTAATTGAATATCATTTTTATTTCTTTGAATAAGCAGTCTATTATCTATCTTACCAATCACAAAGTTTGATTATAATAAATACGTTCTTAATCGATCATGCCAAGTTCTAAGAGCTTGTTTTAATCCATACAGAGCTTTCTTTAATTTATATAAGTGATCTGAAAATATTTCATCTTCAAAAAGAGGTGGTTGTTCTACATATACGTCTTCTTTAACATACCTGTTTAGAAAATCACTGTAATATCCCTTTGATATAATTTGAAATTATTATGATTAGCAAAGAATAATAATATCCTAATTGCTTCTAATCTTTCTACGGGGGCAAACGTTTCATCATAATCTATTCCCACTTCTTAAGTATAACCTTGTGCAACTTATCGTGCCTTATTTTTTACGACCTTACCATGTTCACTCATTTTATTTGTATAAACCCATTTAGTTCCAATTATAGTTTTATCCTATGGTCTAGGAACAAGTTCCCATACATCATTCCAAGTAAACTGATTCAATTCCCCTTGCATAACAAGGATCCATGAATCATCAGATGATGCTTCCTTTGGATTTTTAGGTTCAATGGTAGAAACAAACGTTGAAATACTCATATTATTTAATTGGTTTTGTGATGACCCCAAACTCCCATAGTACGAAAGCAAGGATAATCATTGGAATATAACAGATAAACAATAACAATAGAACATAAATATAGAATTATAGTAGAAAATGTACATCAAATTACACTGGAAATAATATATCATCAGAGTTACACATCATAATGGGATCATACTTAGTACATAATTCAGTTTTCAACTTAATATAAAATGTCTACAGTGGAATCAAACATAATATACTAAATACAGTCTGAACAGCAAAATAGAAATGATAAGATCCATCTTCAACTCCATAGCTATCCAAAATGAATCTGCTAAAACCTGTATACAAGGTTGCCCGTGTGGAAAAGAGGGCACCCAAATTTGTAAATTGAAACAAACTATGAGTCAGTCATGGGACTGGTATGAGAAATCTTCTATAACCTATTTAATAATAAGGCTAATCATAGGACCACTCCGCAAATGCGGAACGGGTTTACTCCATTGGATTGCCAGTGCATATATAAAGTAAATCGTTAAACAACGCAATGATTTTTAGAAAAAATGAAACCATTATGAGACTCAAGTCCCATCACACAATGCAACGCAAATCGAAGGATAGAGTTTTACCTTATAATGGTAAAAAATGCTTGATACGATAAAACGGATTTGATATTATTATTAGTGTATATATGTTTCAAAAACATTTCAATCATAATGTATCAATCATAGACGACATAACTACCATATACTATGTCGCCAAATATAGGTTTACAATCAAAACCGTATGGGTCGTATTGAAAGTTGGATTTCCATCATGAACCAAGGCAAGGGATCGTCCTTAACGAATTCGAGACACTCTAGCCCGTGTCTCAGGAACAGAATGCATCGTCCCTTGGAGCCACAGGGTCAGTCCACAACTAATGTTAGTGGATTATATATAATTCCTGAACAATACGTCTCCCCGCCCTATGAGGCGTAAAATAGAGCCACTAGGAACTCAATATCCGAGGTACCTCGCTTTCCATCATCCACACAAGTAAAAATATCTGGGCTTGTAAAACTCGGACACCACTTCTAGCTAGAAAGAAACGCATGTTCTCCCTGGATCCTTCTCCTGTTTCTGGTTCATATTGGAGTGTGAGGGTCGCGAAGTAATGCTATACACAAAGCTATGCTACAATAAAACTGTGCTTTGATCATCAACCCCAAGGCTCTGCTTTTCAACAATAAAACTTGATCATTTGCATCTTGGCATGCCACACTGACAATTAATGCCTTGCGATCGATAACTATCAATATATAACCTCTGAGCTCGTGCGTCTCAGAGAAGGGTGTTAAGCAAGAGAATGAATTCTCCGCCACCAAACAGATATATATTGAATAGAAATCAATCAGCACAGAATAAAATCCAATGTCAGACATAATCCATTTACAAATCTGTTCTGGGTCTGAACGAAACCGGAGACACCTTATTCCTCGTCCCATATGTCCAATACGGAAGAGAGGTGCTCGCTAATCCGGACAATCAACAAGTACGTCCGGACAACTACCACTGTAACCCTTTCTTGGGAGCAAATCAGTCTAGGGCATCAATAGTCATCTATTCGATGTGAAGATCACTGGTCTTCAATCACCATCTTCAAATCTTCGACTTCCAGTCGTCGTACAATTATTTGAAATGAGAGTTAACTCGGACTTTTCCAATAATTCTCGAATATATATAATTTAAATCATTCCTTTTCATTCCATATCATATATAATAATTTATAACGATTTATCGCTATTTTTATTTATTAAAAAAATAGCCATTTTCAATTAAACGACGCTTCAAGTCAATACATGGCCCTGGCGTTGTTTTCGTCGAAATTTGATTTATAAATTTCTCAAAATCTAATCGTTGGATCTTAGCAAATTTTATATCGTTCGAAAGATCTTTCCAAAATGAACCTAACGGTTCCAACTTTGAAAAAAATCCGACGGTCGGATCTTTCAGTATAATCGTTTGAAGTTACGATTTCAAAACGCGAACTATAGCAGTGCAACTCGTTTTATTTTAATTATATGTATATATAAATATATATATATATAAATCATTCAACGATTTCAAACCATTTTCAATTCAACATTGATTTCTTTTATATATGAAATCATATATTAAATTAAAAATGAAATTTTTAATGTTAATACCATTTCTTCCAACATTGAATTTTTATATGATTCACATATTACATAAAAATGTAACTTATTTTATCCTTCAATTATTACACTAAAAATTAAATCTTATATTCATTTCTTTTGATTACATAAAAAATGTAATCTTTAGACTTTTCTTTGATTACATTTAAAAATGTAATCCTTATTATATATATTATTACATTGAAAAATGTAATTTTTTATATCAATATAAGATTACATTGAAAATTGTAACTTTTTATTTCAATATAAGATTACATTGAAAAATGTAACTCTTTATTTCAATCTTTATTTACATTGAAAAATGTAAATTTTCATTTCATATTTGGTTTACATTGGAAAAATGTAAATCTCTATTCATTCTTTTATTTACATTGAAAAATATAAATTCCTATTCGTTCTTTTATTTACATTGAAAAATGTAAATTCCTATTCATTCTTTTATTTACATTGAGAAATGTAAATTCCTATTCATTTTTTTATTTACATTGAAAAAGTGTAATTTTTCATTTCAATATATAATTACATTGGAAAATGTAATTTTTCACCTCTTTCTTAATTTCATTGAGAAATGTATTTTTTCTTCTAATCATTCTTTTCTTTCATTAACAATGTAAATTTTCTTATGTAACTTTTCTTACATTAAAAATGTAAGTTTTCTTGTGTAACTTTTCTTACATTAAAAATGCAAGTTTTCTTAAATACAATAAAATGTGAATTTTTATTGTTATTATATTTCCTTTCAAACCAATGAGTATTTTTAATGATTCATTAAAAATATAAATTTCAATGTAACACAATTTTATTTAACATATGATCATCTTCAAAGTTTTAATTACATTAAAAATGCATATTTCTAAGAAGACATATTTTATATATAAAAATGGACATTTTAATGTTTTCATTTAAAATAAAAAATTTAAATTTCAAAGAAAACACTTTTTGTTATTGCAATGACTATTTTTAAAGGATATAAAATGTAAATCTTAGTGTAAAACATTTTTATTATAAAAATGTTTATTTTATTGATTCATATACATAAAAATGTCAACCTCATGTAAATGCATTTTTATATCAAAATGTTTATTTTAATGTTTCCTATACATTAAAATGTAAATCTAATGTAAAAACATTTTTTCTTTCACAATGTTTTATTTTTAATGTTTTATATACATTAAAAATGTAAAATCCAATATCAAAACATTTTTATTTCAAAATGTCTATTTTAATGTTGCATTACATAAAAAATGTAAAATGCAATGTAAATACAATTTATATTATAATGTTTATTCTAAGGTTTCATTTACATTAAAAATGTAAGATCACATGTAAATTCATTTTTTGTCTAAATGTTTATTTTAATGTCACATTTACATTAAAAATGTAAAATCAATTGTAAATTCATTTTTCTATATAAATGTTTATTTTTAATGTTACATTTACATTAAAAATGTAAAATTAAATATAAGTTCATTTTTCTATATAAATGTTTATTTTTAATGTTACATTTACATTAAAAATGTAGAATTAAATGTGAATTCATTTTTATGAAACAAATGACCATTTTTGATTACATTGAAAATGTTGATTTTATTGTTGACATACAGTGATCATTTTCATACATATATATATATATATATATTAAAAAATATGATTATCATATTATTCAAACAACTAGTTTATAATAACATGAATATTTTATAACATAAAAATATTTCAGAAAATTTCGGTAGTATAATGGCAGGGTAATTAAAACCGGCACCATCCTGATGTACGGCCCCTTGCACAACCTTAGGCCTCACGGCGTTTACAAGGGGTTTAATTTCCTAATACATTTTTCTAGGCAGTCTAATGCCAAAATATCAATCAATTTCATTTCAAACACAATCAAACACAAAAATCAACTAATTACATACCACAAACAATCAAGTCGTCCATGGTCTGTGGACGACGGGTGTTGGGAGTTTCTAAACTCCATCTGCATCCTAATATAATTTTATTTAATTTATTCGGATTCAGAAATCTCACATTGCTGTTTTAATTCTTCTAAATTTGTCGAATGCTCCAAAAATTCTCTGGTCTCTTCTGAAATATAGATCTCGTCATCGTGATTCTAACGCACTCAGTTTTGTTGAATTCTGATCAAATACGAATAAGATATGATCATTTGAAGATTCAGTTATATTTAAATCAATTAATTAATACTACCTTTCTTCCCCAAATAGTTTTCTGGCCAACGTTTTCACCAATAGGTTCGAATCTGGGTGATGAACTATCACCCAAACCGACGCACCATCGGATGTTTGGACAATAACACCTGGATGAGGCTCGAGTGTCGCACCCACACCCCAATTCTGCCTGAGCTTGGTGGGGTATAGAGAGAGAAATCGAAGGTGATCGACACTGGTTCGCTGAGGTGGTTTGATCGAAACATTATATGATGGATCCCAAAACTTATATGGATATGAAGAGGAGGAAATTCTCTACAATATTGCCTCTTGAATCAGTTGATTTCATTGAGAATATCGCAAGTTATGGAGGAAAGAATTTTCGACCGATTTCCGTCATTGAAAAATACAGAGGGGCGACACATATGAAAGAAACAGGGTTATACGCTGTACACCGTATTTATATGGTATTTCACTTTTATTTTTATTTGATTCAATTCCATTTAATTACAATATAATTCCTATACCGCTCCTAACTTCAAATCAAACCCAACTAGTGTCGCCCCTAGCTAAATACCCTCATTCCGGACACAATGGGATATGTCCCGTAAGCCAATTCAATTTTTTCGATAAGTTTTTATTTAAATTTAAATATAAAATGTTTAATTATTTAACTTTGATCGTACATTTTAATTTACCGAGGCCACAGACTGACTCTAAATATTCCTGAAAAATAATTCTAGCTATGTTTTAACGATACGGTCCAACAAAATTAATTTTGTCGAATTTGGAGACCGCTTGAAAAATGGCCATTTTCTGGTCGATCGAAATTGACTGAAATTGACAAAACACATTTTCCTTTGCCACACTCACATATTAATTCCAAAAATTATGAAAATTGAAATTCTGCAATAATTTGACATTCCGGATCCAACCAGGGTGGTTTCATCAGAAACGGAGGTTGTTTGCAAAATGGCTATTTATACGGGCTATATATTATATTAAATTCCATAGCGGTTATTCTGAATATTCAACTGGACATAACATTTGATTCGCGCTATGAAATTTCAATTTTTCGGATTCGTTGGATAGATATTCTTAAACAGATTTTAATATATTTAATTTCACCAAAATCCGATTTATTTTGCATACTGTACAGTCAGTCAAAGTTCAAATTCAAAATTTCAAACTGTCGAGGTATTTATAACTCCTTTTAAAATTAGAATAAATATATCCGTTCTAACTTCGATTTAAATAAAAATTTAATCGTTATTTTTTAAAATAAATTATTTTAGCTATTCAAAATTCAATAAAATAGCCAAAATAAAAATTTTAAATTGGCTCTGATTTTTCAGGTTGTTACAATCTCCCCCACTTAAAATCTTTTCGTCCCCGAAAAGGAAACAACGGTAAAGTAGTAAACAAAATGGAAAATGTAAAATATTGTAAATGTACCTTACACTAGAGCTAGTCAGTGATATCCACTTTGCACTGGGGATAAGCCCGTTTGATGCTTTCCTCGGTCTCCCATGTACAGTCTCTGGGATCTCCGCTCCACTGCACTTTGGCTAGATGAATTCTTTTGTTCCTTAGAGGTCGTGTTTCTTTGCCAATGATCTTTACCAGCTCCCTTCTCACTGCTAAGCTTGGGGTAATCTCCAAATCTTGCTGTGCAGCTTCCTCCACAATCAAGTCTGGATCATGTACATGCTTCTGAAGTTGGGACATATGGAATACATCATGAACCCCTGGCAACCAGTCAGGCAACTGAACCCTGTAAGCGAGAGTTCCAATCCTTTCTAGAATAGGGAATAGACCAATGAATCTAGGAGCCAACTTCCCAGTCTTCCCAAAATGAATTGCTCCTCTTAATGGAGAAACTCTCAAGTATACATAATCGCCAACAGCAAATTCCAAATCCCTTCTTCTTACATCTGCATAACTTTTCTGTCGGCTCTGAGCTGCTAGTAATCGCTTCTTAATGAAATCAACTTTGTCTGAAGCTTCTTGAATCATGTCGAGACCCAATACTAGTCTATTTCCTGGTTCCACCCAACATGCGGGAGATCTACAATGCCTACCATGCAATCTTCGAATGGCGACATTTGCAAGCTTGCTTGGTAACTATTATTATAAGAGATCTCGATCAAATGCAAGGGATCTTCCCATAACCCACCAAAGTCAAGAATACATGCCCGCAACAAGTCTTCCAGTATATGGTTCACCCACTTAGTCTGGCTATCTGTTTGAGGATGATATGCGGTACTCAGATTTAATGTTGTCCCCAGCTCTTCTTGGAATGCTTCCCAGAATATACTAGCAAATATAGTGTCATGGTCACTAACATTGCTACTGGGAACTTCTTGTAGTCTGACAATTTCTTTGAAATAAATTTTCGCCAACCTTTGAGCTGTTCTAGTTGATCTGACAGGAATAAAATGGGCAGACTTCATGAAACGATCTACGATCACCCAAATACTGTCATTACCTTTCCTGGTTCGGGGCAAGCCATCAATAAAATCCATGGAGATTTGATCCCACTTCCAACTTGGAACTTCTAGTGGTTGTAACAAGCCAACAGGTTTTTGCTGATCACTCTTGACTTGGTGGCAAGTAAAACACCTGCTGACATAATTGGAAATGTCTTTTTTTTATAGATTTCCACCATAATGTGCGCTTGAGATCATGATACATCTTACTCACCCCTGGATGACATTCATCCATTACTTCTCTTCTGAGCTCAGGGATGTTTGGGACACAAATTCGGCCTTTTAACCTCAGAACTCCCTTGTTATCTATTTGGAAACTCGAGGGTTCGCCTTCCCGTACTCTTTTACTAATTCTCTGGATAAATTCATCATTTTTCTGAAGATCAGAGATTTCGTCAATTAATGAAGGTGTAATGATAAGGTTGGTGATGATGAGATTAGCGGCGACCGCATTCTTTCTGTTGAGCGCATCGGCTGCAACATTGGCTTTCCCCCGAGTATACAAGATGTCCAAGTCATAGGCTGCGAGAAATTCTAACCAACGTTGCTGCGTCAAATTCAAGTCCCTTTGGGTGAACAGATACTTCAAGGTTTATGATCTGTATATAATTTAAACTTCTCACCCAAAAGATAGTGCCTCCATATTTTTAGAGCAAATACGATGGCCAACAACTCAAGATCATGAGTAGGATATCTCTTCTCATGTGGCTTCAATTGACGACTAGTGTAAGCAACTACTTTGTCTCTTTGCATTAACACCGCGCCAATACCTTCAATAGAAGCATCAGTCCAGACTTTCAAATCTTGATTGCCATCAGTAATAGTCAACACGGGAGCAGTGGTCAACCTCAATTTCAGCTCTTGGAAAGCTGCCTCACATTCAGGTGTCCAATTAAATTTCGTGTGCTTCTTTGTAAGCTTCGTTAATGGACAAGATAGTTTCAAAAAATCTTTAACGAACTTCCGATAATAGCCAGCCAATCCTAGGAAACTTCTGACTTCTGTAGGAGTGCTAGGCTGCTTCCAATCTTGAATGGTGGTGATTTTACTAGGATCCACTGAAATTCCTTCCTTTGACACTACATGACCAAGCAACTTCACTTCTTCTTGCTAGAATACGCATTTAGAAAATTTGGCCTTTAAAACATTCTTTCTTAGAATTTCCTAAACTTGTTCCAAATGCTTTTCATGCTCGGCAGTTGACATGGAGAAGATTAAAATATCATCAATGAAAACCAATACAAATCTATTCAGGACATCGCGGAATACTCGATTCATTAAATCGACAAAATAAGCTGGAGCATTGAATAAGCCGAATGGCATTACTAACCATCCATAAAATATGTCTGGACCTCTGAAAGCTGTCAAAGAAACACATTCTTCAGCAATACGCAGTTGATGAAAACCAGTAGCTAGGTCAATTTTAGAAAATACTTTAGCTCCATTCAAACGATCCAATAAATCATCTATGCGAGGAAATGGATATTTATTCTTGAGTGTCTGCTTATTGAGGTTTTGGTAATCCACACATAGTCTGAGAGTACTGGCTGACTTTGGGACAAACACTACTATTGCACCCCAATTTGAAAAACTTAGCTTGATCATACCTTTCCACAAAAGTTTGATTACCTAGTTCTTCTTTCTCTTTATATGTCATTCTTCGAATAGGATGCATGATTGGCCTTGCATTCAGGACTAAATCAATCCTGAAGTCGATTTCTCTTCGTGGAGGTAAGCTATCAACTTCTTCGAACACATCCGCATAATTCTTAACAACATAAATATCTTCAATAGCAGTGGGAGAAACCTCAAGAGCATCCCAGAATTCTTTACTGTCTAAATCTGAGTCTATACAAGGTATAACAATATTGGCAAGCTTAGTTTTAACTTTAACCACTCTTTCTGCACATCTAACCTCAGATTTATGTTTAGTTAGCCAATCTAGCCCAAGAATAATATCAAATTCAGAAAAATCCATGACAATCAAAGTACAAGGAAATCAATAATGGGAAAAAGAGACGGGCACTTTAGAAGACACTCCGAGAATAAGAGATCCTCCTATCGGATTATGAACTCTAACTGATTCCTTAGTTTTAATTTCAACTTCTTAACAGTATTGCTTGAAATAAAGCTTTGTTATGTGTCTGTATCAAACAATACTTTAACTGGAATATTGTGGACAGTGAGAGTGCCTTCCAAAAATTTTTGCCTTTGCTGACTAGCCGAGGGTGTTGGAGTTTTTGCTACTTCATTTACATGAGCTACTACAGACTTCTTTGATAGCCGGTAATTTTTGGTGAGATGACCAGTCTGATGGCAATTATTTCATCCCCTTTTCTCTCGAAACTTCTTGTTGGATTTAGGTCCATCCCTTCTTTGTTTCTTTAGAGATCTGCAATTTATCGCCAAATATCCTTGCTTATTGCAGTTAGAGCATGTGGTAGTCGTTAACGGTTCTTTCTGAGATCTTGGCCTTTTCTTCTTGACTTTCGACTTCTTACTGGCCTCAAGCTTTGTACTTGCCTCAGGGCTATCAGTTTCCAACTTTCTTTTGCTGCTAGAACTGCTTTCTACTTCATCTACCCAACCATGTTGCTTATCATTATACTCATAGTGGTAAGCCATTTGTATCATCTCAGAAAAAGGGAGATTCACATGAGTAAGTACTCTACCTTCGTATTTCTTTTGAAGTCATTTGATAAATCTCAAATTCTTCCTTATAGGATCTTGAATTAGTTCTAGGGAAAAATGAGAAAGTTCGTTGAATTTAGTTTGATATTCTTGAATGGTCATATCTCCTTGTCTCAGGTTGTAAAACTCATCATATAGTCGCTTGGTTGCTTCTGGAGGAACAAATCTTTCTTTAAAAATGTCTTTAAATCTATCCCAGGTAATATTACCTTCTGGATTTTCTTGTTTCCCACCAGATTTGAGCTTCGCCCTTGAGTGCCCAAGATGCTAGTAATCTTTTCTAATCATCACTCAGCTTTAAGCCTTGAAAGATTCTCTTAGCAGAACGCATCAATGCCTGTGTTTCAATCATGAATTCTTTGCCCGAGAATTGTACTCCACCCAGATTTCGATAATTCATTACTAGAGCTTCTAGATCTGGTTCTGGTTGTGGGAGCACGATTGGCTCATTAGATTGTCAAACCATAGAATTACTTCTTCTTTTTCTGCCACTCATTTTCTACTATGTCTGCAAATAGTAGGCAAAGAGTCAGGCCAACAGAATAGATATTGTAAAACATAGAGACATATATTTAAATGTAAATGAATCTATGGGGTCGTATTTTATTCTGTTATACTCATTCTAGGACATTACTAGTCCTATCTATAATGAGTTATTCGTTTTAGAATACTGTTGATTCTACTTCTATCCGAATTACTTATATGTTATATTCCAAGCTAAGTTTAACCAAAGCTCTAATACCAACTGTGATGACCCCAAACTCCCGTAGTACGAAAGCAAGGTGTAATGACCCGGTATTTACACGTATCACCGACACAGATATTTACTAATCGTAAGAACATATTTCAAATACGATTTAAAATCCTGACTTTGAAATTTTAAAACATGTTAACTTATGTATAATAGCATATATCACAACATTTACCAAAACCTACTTTACACATTCATGTATGATAGCATATATTTGATAGCGTTTGTTTAAATTCATTTTTACATGTAGGTGAAATAACATTTACACATAGCAAAATTTGAAATGCCATTCTTTTACAAAACACTTTGTTCATTTTTTTATTCAAAATTATTTAAAACCTTATTTTGGCAAAACTCTTTACTTTAAACTTAAAACCCGCTTGAGAAAACATGATTAAACACTCCTTTTGTTCTTAAAACAAAAATCAAGGAAAATCTTTGTATACATCAAACCAAGAGCAAGAATTGTCAATTCAAATCACGATCTCATTCATGAGTCATCTACACTATGGATTTGCTAGCAACTAGGATCATAAGGAAAATATTGTGCACATGGCAAATCAATTTAGATTAAAGTATTTTCAGTTTTTAAACCATTTCTTTTCATACATGTGATTTCTGAAAATACACTTCCTTTTCTATTTTCAAAACATGGTTAAAATTGTTAAAGGACATGTGCATAAAACATTTACAAAATTTTGCATATATAACATGGATCTTGCCTATAATAGAACATAGATTTTCCAAGATGTTTCCATGTTAAATCATCACATGGCCGATATCAAAATGGTACAAGAACTTTCAATTTTTTTTTAAAACCTTGGAAGGCAAGTAAAAATATTTTTATATTTCATGTTACATCAAATTTGTCATGGGAAGATTTTGGGGTAGAAACCTAATAAAAAACCGAGCATGTATGATACTAGAATGGATACTAAAATTTGTTTAAACCAAGAAAAAGATTTGTGAAAACATGGATGGTACAATAGCATTTCAATAGGAAAAAGAAAAGCATGTGCAAGGGGATTTTCAGGGTGATGATGGCTAAGATAAGCCATGTGAATGTGGGGTGGTGCTGTTTTGATTTGGTAAGAAAAAGATTTTTTTTTTTTTTTGAGTTGTCAATCATTGGTCAAACACAAAATCTGAAAACTGATTTTAGGCACCATATTTTAATGATTTTCTACCATTATAAATAGACCCTAAGCACACTCATTTTCCTCACACAACACAAGTCTTTCAAACAAGATCAGTGAAAGAAAATCTAAGAGTTCGAACACATTCAAGGTGAGTAAACTTTTCAGTTTTTCTCCTTGTTCTTTCCTGTTTTAAAACTGCCAGTTAGACTTGGTTGTGTGATGATCTTGTTTAAGTTAGGTCCTTTTTGAATACTATTTTGCAAATAAAGGAACTATTGTTTAATACTCAAACCCTTAGGTATCAAGGTGTTATGATGTATGTTAGGCTAATGGTTCTGTTATTTTGTTTTAAACTTCACATAACAAAAACTGGTGATTTATTTACCAATGGAACCTAGGTTAGATGATTGAATATACTCCATATTAGTTTTAGAAATCCTTACACAGCCACCTAGTTGTTGGGAGGTAGGGAAACACTAAGGAAATACCTAGAATAGAAAAAAACAGATAACAACAATTGCTCTCTAGATCTAAAAATCAAAGAGGATTTTCAAACGTCGTAAAAACTTGATTTGATTATATAAACATAATGAGGGATCAAAATGATGATTTTTAAAAGAAAAATCACGATTTTTAATGGCTTGGATCAGGAGATATTCTGAGGTGATCGAAATTTGACCTTTGATCAAATTCCGACCATCCAGGAGGGGTAGTGTCTTTCTTGGATGGTTTTCTTTACTGGTAATGGCGGTGCATGGTGAAATTACTGTAGCAACGACGGAAGTGGTGGTCAGGTGGTGCGAAGTGGTCAGGGGGAGAAGGGTGACACGTGGAGGTGGTCCCCGGAGTTGGAATGCAGTGCGTGTAGTTGTGCATGTGCACGACCATGTCAAAGGAAGGAAGAAGAAGGAGAAGTGGAAACACTGGTGACTGGTGAGTGATCAAGCTAGAAACCATGGGTTCAAGGGGGTGGTACTTTGGCATTGTGGTACTTTGGTCTGGAAGTGGTATTTTGGAAAAATCATGATGGTCGGGGCTGATTTCATGCGCGCACGTCACAGTTTTGAGGTGGTTGTTTGGCCGATATTCGTACTTTGGTACTTAGCTTTAAAATGTGGATTTTTGAATACATTTTTTTATTAAATCAAGTTTTTAAATAAATAACAGATTAAATATAAAATATAGGTAAAAATAAATATTTAAATAAAAATAGAATTTTTATTTAAATTAGCAAATGAGAAAAAGGAGAAGTGAATCAGGTGTTAAAATCAAATGGAAGTTTTTGTCAAAATTGAAATTTAAGTGTAAAAGCTGAAATTTAGATTAAATTATAAATTTAAATTATAATTAGGATTAGAGTAATTTTCTAATGAAAATATTTAAATTTTGAAGTCAAAATGAAAGAAAAACTATATGCAAAACACATACGTTAAATTTTTCAGTTTAAACCATGGTATGAATTTCCTGATATAAGTAACTGATCAAGTACAGTTCTGTATTTTATAAAATAAGAACTGTAAATCATATTTGAATCTTGTTTAGATCGATAAATAAAAAGAGAACTTTTTATTGATATATGAAAAGAAGAAGTAGATCGGTATAAGAAATAAAAAGGAAATTTGACGAAACATATAAAGTGTAAAAGCTGTAAAGTAAATTATAAATCATAAATTTAATTCATTCATGAATAATCATATTAAGGAATGATTATGAGTAATAAATTTCTACAAGAATAATGTAAGTGTTTATTCTTAAAGTGAAAAAAAATGGAAAGAAAAACCATGTGAGGCGCGCACACTGAAACTGTCCATTTTAAAAGATGATCAAAATACCAGATATCGACAAGATGATCATATACTATTTAGTATGACTGTAATTATATTAGATTATAATCATGTTAGATTAATAATTTAAAAATAAATTTTTCGCTAATCATTTCCAAGAGACCGAAATAAATATTTCACTTTGATTTGATTATACGCCACGCGTCAGAGATTTTTTAATTAAAGACGACGATATACAAGGGCTATTCTTGAATAGTGCCTTCAGTTTGTCCAATCCCAGGACAACTTGTAAGGACGAATGTCTGACAAAGTAATTCTAACTAATCAAGTACGTTGATCTCTCCAAATGTATTTATATGGTGGCAGAGGAATTCATTTCTCTCGCTGTATACCTATAATATATTTTTGGGAAAGTCAATTAGTGGTTGGCGAGTTTTGACGATGTGGCATTCAAAAGAAATAAACAGTGATAATGAAAAGGTAAATCTAGCCTCGAGCCTCACACCTAGGAAATGACAAAAATCGGGTAGGCAGCATGGTTATGTGGGTCGCTCCCATTAGGGTGTATAATCACCTATCTAGAGAAATTTTCTTTCTTTAATCTATTTCGATGCTGTCCCTTTTCGGGAAACGGTGGTTTGAGCCCAACCGCTGGTGATATACATTCGATAAACTCAAGAGAAATGAGTGGTCGGTCATGTAAGGGCCGGGTTGCAAGACGTTCTTGTTGAACCCAGGTGTATTCGCCCCTAGAGACACATCATCAGAAGGTGGTCCCATACCTTGTCATAGTTGGAATTCCAATTTCCTTAAGCGCCAAGCGGTTTTATTTGTATATTATATAGGAGAATGTGAGATGCAAGCATTCTTCTATATTCTAAATTATTTGTGAAAACTAATAGACACTACGATAATATCTGATTTCAAGTAAACAAAGAGCTTTTGATCTCATAAGGTAAAAACCCATTCCGTATTTACGGCGTGGTCTTATGGGATATTTTTATTCCTTTAAAGTATTTTAAATCGTTTACTCATACCAGTCCCCTGACTGACCCGGAGTTTATTTTTCTGTGTTTTCCTTAAACTCTTGGGTATTCATAACACTTGTTACGAATATACAAGTGAATCAGGTCTTGATAAAACTTGGAAAGCTAGAATGGAACTTTCTGTGTGCTGATCCATGTCTACTGTATAATTAAGTCTGCAAGTTAGTCGTCAATGATTTGTATAATTAAGAACGTACTATGAATGGCTTGTATCACTAAAACTATGATGCTCTGATGTAATATGTACTACTGTGTAATATTATGAAGTATCATCTTTTGTAAAAATTCCGCTGTGAGACTCTGATATTTTCTGTGATTTTATCTTCTATCTGTTCTTATTCTTATTAATGACATTACTTCCGATGTGTTCGAAAGTTGGGTCGTTACAGTTGGTATCAGAGCTTAGGTTACCGATTACCTAGGCTTTGGGTGAGTGTGAGAAAATTTAAAATAAATTTAAATTAAATCAACTTGGAGGATATACCTGAGTTAGTTATATCCAATCAATTCTAGAATTACCACCTGTTATATGCAGGTGATTAAAATGAGTAACCGAGGACGAAGAGGTCGAGCTAGTGGAACTTCCACTACTACTGGTCGTAATACTGGATCCCAGGATCAAGGGGAGACTGTGGAGGAAGTTGCACCACTCCAGTAGAATAAAAGCTTTGCGACTATTTGTAAGGAGTATACAACTCTGGGAGGAAAAGATTTCAAAGGGACGGAATATTTCATTGAAGTCCAAGCATGGTTGAGGTCCTGTGAGAGGATTTTCAAGGGACTGAAATTGAATGATGAGAAGAAACGTCTCTTAGCTTCGTGGCAACTTCAAGAAATATTTCTATTTGGTGGGATGCTCAGACCACGAATATTCCTGAGGAATATTTCACTTAGGAAAAATTCAAAGAAGCATTCGAAGCACAATTTCTTCCTGCTGCAGGAAAGACTAGAATGTATCGGGATTTCATCGATCTCAAGCATGGGAACATGAAAATATCTGAATATGAGAATAAGTTTAATTCACTTTCTTGTTTCGGGTCGGAACTAATCAATACCCCACTCAAGAAGAATGAAATGTTCAAAGCAGGATTGAAGGATAACCTGCAAGTTCAAATGATTGGACATCTCAAGATTCCATATGTCGATCTGGTGGATATGGCAGTTCGTTATGAGGCACTAGAGGGAAAGAAGCCAGTTGCAAAACAGCAGACAGGAGAACCCAGTAGCGAGAATTCCAACAAAAGGAAATTTAATCCGAGCTGGAACAACAAGGGAATACCAAAGATGGGGAAGAAGGCCAAAGAGTGTTATAAAGATACGCAATGCCATAACTACAAGGAGAAAGGACATATTGCCAGGTTTTATATGAAGCCAGCAAGGCAAAAGCCACATCAAACTCAGCAGCCGGAGAAACCTCAACCAAAGGGAACAAGTGATGCTATTCCCCAAAAGTTTTCATGCTATAACCATCATCAGACTGGGCACTTGGTTAAAGACTGTCCACTTATGAAAAAGGCACAGCAACCAAAGGTCTATGCTTTAATGGATAAGTCATCAACTTCTGAGAATGTGAAAATGGAAGGAGCTTCGGAAGGTACCTTATCTTTTCTTATAAAAGGGGTTAATTAACCAGGGTCAGCCTTAAGATAAATTAAATATGGTTGGATTAAATTAGAATAATATCCAATCATATTGATACCAGAAATCGGGTTAGAATTATAAATTGAATAAAAAGATTTGGATTTCCTGAAATTAAGGCTGGAATTGGATATGAACTCAGGGAATGTGAACTGGTCAGTTTGTGAAATTAAATCATATTTGTGAGTCCCGAAATGGAAATGTTTTCCAACCATTGTAACAAATATATCCAGTTATGGGAATAACTATTATGAATAAAATATTTATTGATGTGTGTTGATAACTCTAATCTACTGCTTACAAATTTCGAGGACGAAATTTTTATAAGGGGGGTAGATTGTAATGACCCGGTATTTACATGTATCACTGACACAAATATTGACTAATCGTAAGAACATATTTTCAAATACGATTTAAAATCCAGACTTTGAAATTTTAAAACATGTTAACTTATGTATAATAGCATATATCACAGCATTTACCAAAACCTATTTTTACACATTCATGTATGATAGCATATATTTGATAGCGTTTGTTTAAATTCATTTTTACATGTAGGTGAAATAACACTTACACATAGAAAAATTTGAAATGCCATTCTTTTTACAAAGAACTTTATTCATTTTTTTTCAAAAGTATTTAAAACCTTATTTTGGCAAAACTCTTTACTTTAAACTTAAAACCCTCTTGAGAAAACATGATTAAACACTCCTTTTGTTCTCAAAACAAAAATCAAGGAAAATCTTTGTATGCATCAAACAAAGAGCGAGAATTGTCAATTCAAATCATGATCTCATTCATGAGACATCTACACTATGGATTTGCTAGCAACTAGGATCATAAGGAAAATATTGTGCACATGGCAAATCAATTTAGATTAAAGTATTTTCAGTTTTTAAATCATTTCTTTTCATACATGTGATTTCTGAAAATACACTTCCTTTTCTATTTTCAGAACATGGTTAAAATTGTTAAAGGACATGTGCATAAAAGATTTACAAAATCTTGCATATATAACATGGATCTTGCCTACACTAGAACATAGATTTTCCAAGATATTTCCATGTTAAATCATCACATGACTGAGATCAAAATGGTACAAGAACTTTCAGATTTTTTTCAAAACCTTGGAAGGCAAGTAAAAATATTTTTATGTTTCATGTTACATCAAATTTGTCATGTGAAGATTTTGGGGTAGAAACCCAATAAAAAACCGAGCATGTATGACACTAGAATGGATACTAAAATTTGTTTAAACCAAGAAAAAGATTTGTGAAAACATGGATGGTACAATAGTATTTCAATAGAAAAAAGAAGGGCATGTGCAAGGGATTTTCAGGGTGATGATGGCTGAGATAAGCCGTGTGAATGTGGGGTGGTGCTGTTTTGATTTGGTACGAAAAAGTTTTTTTTTGGAGTTGTCAATCATTTGTCAAACACAAAATTTGAAAACTGATTTTAGGCACCATATTTTAATGATTTTCTACCACTATAAATAGACCCTAAGCACACTCATTTTCCACACACAACAAAAGTCTTTCAAACAAGATTAGTGAAGGAAAAGCTAAGAGTTCGAACACATTCAACGTGAGTAAACTTTTCAGTTTTTCTCCCTGTTCTTTCTTGTTTTGAAACTACCAGTTAGACTTGGTTGTGTGATGATCTTGTTTAAGTTAGGTCCTGTTTGAATACTCTTTTACAAATAAAGGAAATATTATTTGATACTCAAACCCTTAAGTATCAAGGTGTTATGATGTATGTTATGCTAATGGTTCTGTTATTTCGTTTTAAACTTCACATAACAAAAACTGGTGATTTATTTTCCAATGGAACCTAGGTTAGATGATTGAATATACTCCATATTAGTTTTAGAAAGCCTTACACAGCCACCTAGTTGTCGGGAGGTAGGGAAACACTAAGGAAATACCCAGGATAGGAAAAAAACAGATAACAACAGTTGCTTTCTGTATCTAAAAATCAAAATGGATTTTCAAACGTCGTACAAACTTGATTTGATTATATAAACATAACGAGGGATCAAAATGATGATTTTTAAAAGAAAAATCCCAATTATTAATGGCTTGGGTCAGGAGATGTCCTGAGGTGATCGAAATTTGACCTTTGATCAAATTCCGACCATCCAGGTCACCATACGCCATGTGGTTGAAGGTGGAGCTTCACTTGGGATCGAGGACTCGGGGAAAAATATGAAATAAATTTTCTAATGGATAAAATTGAGGAATTTAATCAAAATAGGGTAAAATTTTGGTTTTTGGGTTCAGTTTTTTGTTCATGGAACTGCTCGTCGACGGTGGAGTTTTGGGGGTGCGGTCCAGGGGGGTTAAAGGCGTCAGGGTATCAGGTTGATGTGGCAAGGAGTAGGCGGCAGCACAGGGATGAGGCGAGGAGGGGTGGTGGCTTTCTTGGATGGTTTTTTTTACTGGTAATGGCAGTGCACGGTGAAATTACTGTAGCAACGTCGAAAGTGGTGGTCAGGTGGTGCGAAGTGGTCAGGGGGAGAAGGGTGACACGTGGAGGTGGTCACCGGAGTTGTAATGCGGCGCGTGTAGGTGTGCATGTGCACAGCCATGTCAAAGGAAGGAAGAAGAAGGAGAAGTGGAAACACTGGTGACTGGTTAGTGATCAGGCTAGAAACCATGGGTTCAAGGGGGGTTGTACTTCGACATTGTGGTACTTTGGTTTGGAAGAGGTATTTTGGCAAAATCATGATGGCCGGGGTTGATTTCATGCGCGCACGCCATAGTTTTGAGGTGGTAGTTTGGCCGATATTGGTACTTTCGTACCTAGCTTTAAAATGTGGATTTTTCAATACATTTTTAATTAAATCAAGATTTTAAATAAATAATAGATTAAATATAAAATATAGGTAAAATTAAATATTTAAATAAAAATAGAATTTTTATTTAAATTGGCAAATGAGAAAAAGGAGAAGTGAATCAGGTGTTAAAATCAAATGGAAGTTTTTGTTAAAATTGAAATTTAAGTGTAAAAGCTAAAATTTAGATTAAATTATAAATTTAAATTATAATTAGGATTAGAGGAATTTTCTTATGAAAATATTTAAATTTTGAAGTCAAAATGAAAGAAAAACCGTATGCAAAACACATACGCTAAATTTGTCTATTTAAACTACGGTCTGAATTTCCTGGTATAAGTAACTAATTAAGTACAGTTCTGTATTTTATAAAATAAGAACTGTAAATCATATTTGAATTGTGTTTAGATTGATAAATAAAAAGAGAACTTTTTATTGGTATATGAAAAGAAGAAGTAGATCGGTATAAGAAATAAAAAGGAAATTTGACGAAACATATAAAGTGTAAAAGCTGTAAAGTAAATTATAAATCATAAATTTAATTCATTTATGAATAATCAGATTAAGGAATGATTTTGAGTAATAAATTTCTATAAGAATAATGTAAGTATTTATTTTTAAAGTGACAAACAAAATGGAAAGAAAAACCATGTGCGGCGCGCACATTGAAACTGTCCATTTTAAAAGATGATCAAAATACCAGATATTGGCAAGATGATCATATATTGTTTAGTATGACTGTAATTATATTAGAATATAATCATGTTAGATTAATAATTTAAAAAGAAAATGTTTCGCTAATCATTTGCAAGGGACCGAAATAAATATTTCACTTTGATTTGATTATACGCCACGCGTCAGAGATTTTTTTGATTAAAGACGGCAATATACAAGGGCTATTCTTGAATAGTGCCTTCGGTTTGTCCAATCCCAGGACAACTTGTATGGACAAATGTATGACAAAGTATTTCTAACTGATCACGTACGTTGATCTCTCCAAACGTATTTATACGGTGGCATATGAATTCGTTTCTCTCGTTGTATACCTATAATATATTTTTGGGAAAGTCAATTAGTGGTTGGCGAGTTTTGACGATGTGGCATTCAAAAGAAATAAAAAGTGATGATGAAAAGGTAAGTCTAGCCTCAAGCCTCACACCCAGGAAATGGAAAAAATCGGGTAGGCAGCATGGCTATGTGGGTCGCTCCCATTAGGGTGTATAATCACCTATCTAGAGAAATTTCGTTTTCTTTACTTAATATATTTCGATGCTGTCCCTTTTCGAGAAACGGTGGTTTGAGCCCTACCGTTGGTGATATACATTCGATAAACTCAAGAGAAAGGAGTGGTCGGTCATGTGTGGGCCGGGTTGCAAGACGTTCTTGTTGAACCTAGGTGTATTCGCCTCTAGAGATACATCATCAAAAGGTGGTCCCATACCTTGTCATAGTTGGAATTCCAATTTCCATAAGCACCAAGCGGTTTTATTTTTATACTATATAGGAGAATGTGAGATGCAAGTATTCTTCTAGATTCTAAGTTATTTGTGAAAACTAATAGACAATACGATAATATCTGATTTCAAGTATACAAAGTGCTTTCGATCTCATAAGGTAAAAACCCGTTCTGTATTTATGGCATGGTCTTATGGGATATTTTTACTCCTTTAAAGTATTTTAAATCGTTTACTCATACCAGTCCCCTGACTGACTCGGAGTTTATTTTTCTGTGTTTTCTTTAAACTCTTGGGTATTCATAACAATAGACAAGTGAATCAGGTCTTGATAAAACTTGGATAGCTGGAATGGAACTTTCTGTGTGTTGATACATGTCTACTGTATAATTAAGTCTGCAAGTTAGTCGTCAATGCTATGTATAATTAAGAATGTACTATGAATGGCTTGTATCACTAGAACTATGATGCTCTGATGTAATATGTACTGCTGTGTAATATTATGAAGTATCATCTTTTGTAAAAATTCCGCTGTGAGACTCTGATGTTTTCTGTGATTTTATCTTCTATCTGTTCTTATTCTTATTAATGACACTACTTCCGATGTGTTCAAAAGTTGGGTCATTACACAAGGATAGTCATTGGAATATAACACATAAACAATAACATCGGAACAGAAATATAGAATTACAGCAGAAAATGTATTTCAAATTACATTGGAAATAATATATCATCAGAGTTACATAGCATAATAGGATCATACTTAGTACATAATTCAGTTTTCAACTTTATATAAAATGTCTGCAGCAGAATCAAACATAATATACTAAATGTAGTCTGAACAGAAAAATGGAAATGATTGGATACATCTTCAGCTCCATAGCTATCAAGAATGAATCTGCTAAAACCTGTATACAAGGCTGTCCGTGTGGAAAAAGGGCACCCAAGTTTGCAAAGTGAAACAAACTACAAGTCAGTCATGGGACTGGTATGAGAAATCTTCTATAAACTATTTAATAATAAGGCTAATCACAGGACCACGTCGCTAATGAGGAATGGGTTTACTCCATTGGATTGCTAGTGCACATATAAAGTAAATCATTAAACAACGCAATGCTTTTTAGAAAAAATGAAATCATTATAAGAATCAAGTCCCACCTGTAACGGCCTAGATTTTCTGGTCGATTAATTTTAAAATAATTAATATCGTTTTAAATACTGAGTTGATAATATAAATGAATTTTTTTATGTTATCGATATAATAATCGATTTTGATTTAATATCGAATATACTAAATTATCGTAATACGAAATATAATTGAAATCGAAGTTAAAACTGAATCAAAATGATTCAGATGATCAATAGAGATTGTATTTGACTATAAATGATGATAATAATAATTTATTATCGAGAAAATGATTAGTTCTGAATTTAAATTATATTATATTAATTTAATATGTTATATATGTTCAAACTAAATTTCAGAATATATATTGTTCAGTTTAAAATAGCGTTATTACATTTAAATGTCAGTCGTTACGTTAAAATAGTGGTTTGTGAATTCAAGTAATGGACGCCGAGATATTTGATTTGTACATGAGCTTGACATGAAATCAGCATCTATTTAAACAGAATAAAATTCACTTTATATCGAATCGAATTTAATGGAAATCAAATCAAAATCTAATCGAATTAAATTACATGTACTTAAGTCTATACCTATCTATGTACCAACGCAGAACTAATTACTTCATTCCTAAGTGTTCTCTGTCTATAATATCAAAATACCACTTCCATTCTTCCTTTTGAAAATTCGATGGAGCTTCATGAATTAAAATGGCTGCTCCTCGTAGCTCAAATCAAAATAAGATCGAAGTTGCCTTTCATTCTATCCCCGATTCAGTTTTTAAACCAGTCGATACCCACTTGTTTAAACTCCCTTCTGTTTGTTATTTTTTTAAATTGATGCCATTTATTAACTTTCTCCCATTCCACAATCCAAATCGAACTTAACTCCACAAATTTAAAACCAAATCGATCCTCCAAAACCGAAGAAGAAAAATATAGAAATAGGAACATCGCGATTTTTAAACCACGCGATCATCTGA
Source organism: Allium sativum (assembly GCA_030737875.1). Classification (NCBI taxonomy): domain Eukaryota; kingdom Viridiplantae; phylum Streptophyta; class Magnoliopsida; order Asparagales; family Amaryllidaceae; genus Allium; species Allium sativum. The sequence goes on from CM060922.1 coordinate 689,442,654, forward strand.
AGCTCGATTTAAAGTATGGTGCGATGATAGGGTAAATGAAAGGTGTTTTCTTGTTCTTATGGGGTGCACGATTGTTGAGGCATCGTGGTTTTTGAGGAGGCGATGATGGTATCGGTGCGATGATAGGTGGATTGAGCCAGGATGATAGGAAATGGAGTTTGACAAAGTGGTATGAGTTCTGGGTCTTCGAAGAAACGATGTCGTGCTTTCTCCAGGGCAAGTAGTTGACATCGGAATTGGGAAGGAGTGGCGCGCTTGGAAGTTAACTAAGGCCAGTGGTGTTCTAGGGTTTTTCAAGGCAAATTCGAAGATAAAAATGTCGATTTGGACAGTGGACAATGGAAGGAGACGTCGATCAAATTAATAGAAATGGTGAGGTACAATTCGAAACATGCAGAGGAAGGGATACGATGGTTTCTGTGTTATGGGTGGTGCTTGTTTGGTTTTCACTGGAAATGGACAGAAGATGTGGACTTGTATGAGGAAAAATTGGGTGACGGATAATCAAGATGTTTGATGGTGTCTGGGTAGTCAAGGCAGTGAATAACAGAGGTCATTTTCAATCCAAGTCACAAATTTTTCAAGAAACTGAGGTGATTTTCAGCATGGCCATGTGATATGGAATGGAGCGGCAAGTCGAGGGATGGTGATTGAAGAGTCGGTCAGTGACCAAAGTGATTGAAGCAGTGTTTGGTGGCTCCAAATAGTTGTTAGGAATGAGGATAAGCGTTTTGACGTGAATTAAGGTATGCCGTTAATTTAAGCTAGGTAATTTATTTTATAGTTATCATTAAGAAAAACAAATTTACACTTACATAATTAAGTACATATATAATTGATCATGAAATTAATAAATGGAGTAAATCAATGTACAAGGGTGAATCAATCAAGCTGTATGGACTTTGGAGTTGAAAAATCTTTGCTAAGGAATTGAATTGGAAATGAATAGCAATAAAAATCACGGTGAGGAAATCTCACTCATATTTTTATTTAGAATTATTTTATTCGTTAAAATAATTGTTCGTTGGTTGTTTGCAGGCATTGAAAATTTATTGTGCCTATTAAATATATATTAGCTATTTAGGATTGGTGTTGTGGTTATTATATATATATATATACACATTGGTGATTGGATTCCCGCAGTGTCATTAGCGGATGCCCGCAGTATCAGCGGATGACCCTATACGCCCCACGCTATGATAGTGGATGACTGTAACACCCCGAGAATTCTATAACTGTGAAATTCATGAATTAAAGTATAATCAAATTCAAATCAAAGAAATAAGGGGAACGGGATACGCCATTGCGTTCGTCTCGGAAAAATACGCGAAATAGAGTCCGAGTTTTCGAAAAACGGAGTCCGTATGAAGAAGATATGGCCTTCGGAAGTTTTGAATCAAATTTAAAATTCAAACAGAATAAAATAATTAAAAATTGGGCCCAATGGGCCAGGGCGGATAAAAACCCGCCTAGGCCACCCAGGTCGACTGGGCTGTCGACCTGGGCTACCCATGTCGACAGGGCTGTCGACAGCCCTGTCGACAGGGGTATCGACCTGGTCGAGCCCAGTCAACCTGGCTGGCCAGGTCTGTGTTTGGTCGAATTTCTGTGGTCTGCTTTGTCATTAGGGCTAGGTGGCGGGTTCTAATTGGTCTCTCTATCTAATGAATGGCTACGATCTAACCTAGCAACATCAATGGTCCTAATCAATTCCTAACCTCTATATAAACAACCCTAGACTAAACCCTAATCTATTCATTCAAATTAAGAACATAGCCGCCATGTTGCTGAGGAACGACTAAGAGTAGCCGCCGACTAGAAAGAGAATTAGAAAGAAAGTTCTAAAGCCTAAAGCAATTCAAGCGACCTAAAGCCAATCAATTCAACAAAGGAATCATATCTCTTAATTAGAGAATTCGCCGCAACCATTGTAAGTAGAGTATTACTTTGGTATGAATAAACAACTGTATTGATTTGCATGCTTGAATTGGGATAATAAAGTAATTCATATTTGTGCAAAATTATGTTATTCATTATAAAGAACTACATGCGGTAGTTCTATGCAAGTATACGTTTGGAATATTGCGCAAATTATGAAATCTATGTTGAAGCTACATGTATGTAGTTGATTGAAATTCATGCGAGTTGGGGCTTTGTTATTATGCCATCATGATGTATATTTTTGTGCATAAATCATTTTGCAAGTAATTGAAACAAGTTTGGTTGTTATAGTTCATATGAAACTATGTTGGAATTTTGACACCATAATCCATGTATTAAGTCATGCTTTTGCAAAACTTATGAATATGGCTAGGCTATGAATGATATTTGGCATAATTGAAATCTATGATTAAGTCTATCTTGTTTAAAAGAATTATATGATGACATATGTGAGACATGGCTAGGTTAGACTCAAAAATCCCTTTTTTGCAAGTTTAAAGCAAACACCATGATTAGGAATATTTATGCCATGCTTATGGTTGACATTATGCCATGTTTATGCTAGAAGTATTTATGCCATGCTTATGTTTGACATTATGCCATGTTCATGCTAGAAGTATTTATGCCATGCTTATGTTTGACATTATGCCATGCTTATGCTAGAAATATTTATGCCATGCTTATATTTGACATTATGCCTAAATAAAATATAGGTTCATGTGACAATAATGATATCTCAATTACAAGTTCACATGTTTTGATTCATGTCACCTATGTTACCACTATGCAAGTACACCAGTTTCTATTTTGTATTTCCAACGTCGTATTGCAAGTTCATGCGCTCACCTTCCCCTCTTTGTGTATGTAATCACGCTTTAAGCCTCCCCTTTCGCATGGCTAAATTGGGCTTTAAAAGGCTAAGCCCAATATATATGAACGGACGTGTAAAACGGGGGAAAATAACGTTGGGTTAAAATTAATTAATGAATGAAAATATAAAATAGAAGGGCCCAAGTTCAAGTATGGGTTGGGCCCATGGTTGGTGTAACCTTTACACCATTAACTTAATAATGGGCCGCAAATATTTACATATAAGAAATAAAGAAGAATGACAAAATATGTAAATGTAGAACATACGATGTGTTTAACCCGAGGTTGGATTGAGTTGTGATGTAAACCTGCCCGGAACCGCCCAGCTGTCCAGTAGTCACAACAATACCTATCCAATGTGGGAGGTTAAACATGGAGCCCAGCAAGGACCCGAGGTTAGACTGAGTTGTGGCGTAAGACTGCCCGGAACCAACCGGCAACAGGCAGCCACAACAATACCTGTCTAATGTGAGAGGTCAGGGCCTTAATAAGACAATTAAGGCTGAGTCAGGATTGTTAGGATAAAAGACTTAATCAAAAATGGAACATGCTAAACTAAACGGACTGGTGGGGGTTAGGTTAGAAACACTTAACCAACTTAACATGTTGGCTAGAGATAGAAAACCTAGTAACGGGGGACCCTTTTCAGCAGTAACCCTAAAAGGTGTATCGGGATACCCTGAAACTAGGCAGGGTGGGGCACGATTACTGGGCTGATTGTAAGAGGTCAAAGCGACGGCGGTGGTGTAGCAGTGCAGGTTCTAACGGTGTGCGGGCGTGCACGCACTCCGGCGCAGAAAAATAAAGCACTGCGCACCAGTAGCATACCTGTGCACTCTAAGGTTGTGTCGGGTTGCCACTATGGGACTTGATACACCCCATGGTGGGACCAGCATAGGTAACTACAGACATCGGGGGCCGTAAGACACCTGTAACTATGCGAGTAGGAGCCGATCATCATTGAATGGATCACATCACCCTGATTATGGGGTGCCAGTGGGAAACTAGTTTATATGGGTTCAGAGATCAACATGGGGTACGATAGTATATTCGACCCTAGACAACTTAACCAAGTTTATAGTGCATGCCCACTTCCTGTTTATACTTATCATACCCAGTTCTTTATTCATAGACAAAATAGTACTAGACTTACTCAGGCTTTATGTCTGACTCTACTTTTCTTTCGTCTTCTTTCTTCCGTTCCCCCCCCCCCCCCCCAAGGTCCTCAGGGAGGGAACACAGCAGCTTGACCAGCCTCAACATCCAGCTTGAAGAAGAGAAATGTATTGCTTGGACTTTCCTGTTTTGAACTATGGCTTTGGACAATCCACTATGGGGACTTTTGGCAGTTTATCTATGTTTTATTTATGCTTCTTTAAATCATGTACTCAAGACAGATTATGAAAGTGTTATGCTATGTTTTTGGAAAGGATGTTGTTGTAACACGTATTTGACTTTATGAAATAAAAGTTTGTTGTTCTTCCGCTGTTTACAAATATGTGTTCTTATATCTGTCTTGTATATCTGTGACTTGTACTTATAAACCTCCACCAAAATTAGGGCATTCCCTTTGTGAGTGACCCTAACGGAGGTGGGGTGTTTCACTTGGTATCAGAGCATAGGTTTACCAGATAAGATAAAAAGTTTTGAAAAATTATTTTCAAAAAGGAAATTTAAAGAAGCATTTTTAAAAGAAAAATATTATTTTATTTTTAAAAGGCAAAGTCCACTCCCCAAAGCCGTAGGTACTATCTCTTATCCTTCGTTTTGAATCTATCCTTTTTGTTTCAGCATGTCCCAAGAACTTAACTTGCCGGAAGGGGTACCAATACCTGGTTGGTTTAGACGGTTCTTAGAAGCAAGGGCCACTCAGCCAGGTCCTACCATTCCTCCTCCCCCAGCTGAAGGAAACCATCCAGCTGCAGCAGCACCTTTTCCTCCACCTCCTCCACGGGGAAACACATTCGCTAAGATATGTAAAGATTTTAAAGCTATGGGAGGAAGGGATTTCCATGGAAATGAGTCCTTCGTAGCAGCTAGAAATTGGCTGAAAGAAACTGAGGACCTATTCATCATCTTTGAGGTAGAGGATAGACAAAAAGTACAGTTGGCAGTGTGGCTATTGAAGGGCGAGGCTTCCTACTGGTGGGAAGTCACTAATGCTGAAAGACCAGTGGAGACATGGGAAGACTTTAGGGCAAGGTTTGAGACCAAATTTCTCTCAGATGCGGAAAGAAGTTTGCAGTTGGAAAAATTCTTATTTCTTAAACAAGGGGACAAGACTGTCAGAGAATATGTGAATCAGTTCGATGAGCTGGCTAGGTTTGGGCTTGACCTAGTCAACACCCCGCACAAGAAGGCTCTCCGTTTCGTCAAAGGGTTGAATGAGCCATTACACAGTTTGGCCATGACCCATATACCCATGGGAGCCACGTATGAAAGATTAGTACAAATGGCATTGCTGAATGAAGAGGATAAGGGCAAGAAGAAAGAGGGTTTGCAGCCCAAGAAGACAGACTTTAAGAAAGGCGGGAAAGGCAACAAGGAGAAGAGGAAGTGTAATTTCTGTGGCAAAGTGGGGCACTTAGTAAAGGACTGCCGGAAAAAGAAGGCCAAGGAAAATGGTGGGTGCTTTTCATGCTTTCAGACAGGCCACAGGGCTAAGGATTGCCCAAAGAAACGAGGACAGGGGCAGGGCGCTGGATCCACCCCAGGGGCACAGGTTCATGTGCTAGAAGCGCCACCATTGCAACAGCGAGGTATAAATACTTCTGTAGAAAGCGTAATTTATCTTTATGATCACCCCGTTCGCACTTTATTTGATTCCGGCGCATCACACTCCTTTATCTCGTCTGCTTTAGTAGAATCTCTGCACCTAAAAACTAGTATGGTAGAGGACCCCTTAATTGTTTCAAACCCAATTGGGGGGCCAGCTCATTTGTCTATGATCTGTTTGGATTTGAAAATTTCTATCCTAAGTGTTGAATTTCAATGTAGTGCCTTTGTTTTGGGCTTTTCGGGGTATGGTTTGATTTTGGGTATGGATTGGCTATCCAGTAATGGGGCCATCCATGATTGTGAGAAAAGGGTTGTTAGGCTCCTAACCCAGCTCGGTAATACTTTGGAAATTTCTTGTTATCCCTCGTATGCGGTTATGCTTAGTTATCTTGAATCGCTAGATGCCTCTGTTGAAAATTTGCAATCAGTTAGAGTGGTTCGGGAATATCCGGATGTCTTTGAAGAGGTGAAGGGCTTGCCTCCGAAGCGGGAAATAGACTTCCGCATATATCTTGTAGATAGTGCAAAGCCCGTTGCGTTGCCCGTTAGACATATGGCTCCACGAGAAAGGAAAGAGCTCAGTAAACAGATTAAAGAGCTTTTAGAGAAGGGGTTCATTAGGAGGAGCATTTCAGAATGGGGCGCTCCAGTGGTGTTCGCTACAAAGGCGGATGGTTCACTTCGTCTATGTGTTGACTATAGGGAGCTCAACAAGCTAACGAAAAAGAATAGGCATCCTCTCCCTAGAATTGACGATTTATTTGACCAGCTTGTAGGAGTGTCTGTTTTCTCCTAACTCGATTTAGCAACCGGTTTTCATCAGCTAAGGGTGGCTGAAGATAGCATCGATAAAACGGCGTTCAGAACCCCAGACGGTTTCTTTGAATGGCTTGTCATGCCTTTCGGCTTGACAAATGCACCTGCCTACTTCGTGGACCTGATGAGTAGGGTATTTAGAGATTTCCTCAACAAATTCGTAGTGGTCTTCGTAGATGATATCCTTATCTTCTCAAAGGGTGAAGAGGAACATGCTCAGCACTTAAGGGCAATCATGGAAACTTTGCGAGTCCATCAACTAAAAGCCAAATTCTCCAAATGCCACTTTTGGAGAGAAGAGGTGAGGTTCCTTGGGCACATAGTATCCAAACAAGGGTTAGCGGTGGACCCTGCTAAGGTAGTGGCGGTACAGGATTGGAAGACACCAAGGAATGCAACTGAGGTCCGAAGCTTTCTAGGACTAGCAGGTTTCTATCGAAAGTTCATAAGGGATTTTGCGAAAATCTCAGCTCCGCTCACGAAATTGACTAAGAAGAATCTAGTGTTCAATTGGGATTTGGATTGCGAGTTTGCTTTCCAACGACTAAAAAGGGCTCTCACAACAGCCCCAGTTTTGACGCTGCCGGATGGGAGCAAGATGTTCACTGTTTATACGGATGCATGTGGGACAGGGCTAGGCGCCGTCTTAATGCAAGAAGGAAGGGTAGTAGCTTATGGCGGGAGGCAATTGAAGGTGCACGAAAAGAACTACCCAACCCACGATCTTGAGTTAGCCGCCATTGTCTTTGCACTCAAGTCTTGGCGACACTATCTCCAAGGTGAGAAGTTCGAACTTTACGCTGACCATAAATCGTTGAAATATCTTTTCTCGCAGAAGGATCTTAACTTGAGGCAACAAAGATGGATGGAGTTTCTTGCCTCGTACGATTTCGAAATCTCCTACACTCCGGGCAAAGGCAACGTAGTGGCAGACGCGTTGAGCCGAAAGAAATTGACCCTAAGCCCATTGTTTGTTGAAAGACAAAGCCTAGAGTTTATAGCCAGCTTCGACTTTAGGCCCTACTCCGATTTCGTACCGGGCTTGCTAGCATCTCTCGAAGTACGGCCAACTTTAGTGGATTCAGTAGGGACAGCACAACGCGAAGACCCTCAACTTGTGGAAATAATTGATAGGCTAATTAGGGGTGAAACTTCAAGTCACCTCAACAGATACTCCATCGACGATAAGGGTTTGCTAAGGCGAGACGGAAGACTATGCGTCCCACAGACAAACGATTTAATAAAGAAGGTTCTCGAGGAAGCACATCACTCCAAGATGACGATACACCCAGGCGGGGATAAAATGTACAAAGACATAAAAAGAACTTTCTTTTGGAATGGCATGAAAAAGGACGCGGCAGAATTCGTTTCTAAATGTATGGTGTGCCAACAGGTTAAGGCGGAACAGAAAAAGCCTGGCGGACTGCTACATCCTCTGGAGGTCCCGCAGTGGAAGTGGGATAGCATCTCAATGGACTTCATCGATGGGCTGCCTAGGTCTAGGAGAGGCAACACTAGCATTTGGGTAATAGTGGATAGGCTTACTAAAAGCGCCCACTTTTTACCTGTCAAAAGTAAAAGAACTGCCTCATCCCTAGCATCACTTTACCTCAAGGAAATCGTTCGACTCCATGGAATACCATCTAGCATTGTTAGTGACCGAGACCCCATCTTCACCAGCGAATTTTGGCGGAGTCTGCAAGAAGCAGTAGGAACGCAGTTATGCTTGAGCACAGCCTATCATCCCCAAACCGACGGCCAAACAGAGAGAGTGAACAGAGTTTTGGAAGACCTTTTAAGGATATGCGTCCTTGACTTCGGAAGGACATGGGAAGACCACCTTCCTTTGGTGGAATTTGCCTACAACAACAGCTATCAAGCAACCATAGGAATGGCGCCCTTTGAAGCTTTATATGGAAGACCGTTCCGATCGCCCACTTGTTGGTGGGAGTCCACGGATAAGCTCATACTTGGACCAGACATGATCCGAGAGACTTCAGAGAAAGTGGACTTAATACGAAGAAGGATGAAGACGGCCCAAGACAGACAAAAGTCCTATGCCGACAAGAGGAGGACCGACCTCGAATTTGAAGTTGGAGACAGAGTTTTTCTCAAGGTATCACCGCTAAGGAACGTTGTTCGTTTTGGAACCACAGGAAAGCTAGCGCCAAGATTCGTAGGGCCATTCCCTATTATCGAGAAGATTGGGAAAATGGCCTATAGATTAGAGCTACCCGAGAAGTTGGCCGGAGTCCACAACGTTTTTCACGTTTCACATCTCCGAAAATGTCTACATGAGTCTGCTGAAGTGGTAGAGCCAAATATCCTCGAAGAGGCCGAAGTGGAACGCGAAGCAACCATAAGAAAAGTTCCAACCCGCATATTAGGAACGGAAGTGAAGAGGCTACGCAACCGCGAAGTCAAGCTCGTCAAAGTCCAGTGGAGCAACGCCGAGGGAGACGCGACTTGGGAAACTGAAGCTAGAATCCGTACAGCCTACCCTTTTCTGTTCGAGGGTACATCCTTGATCTTTCCTTTTCCTTAAGTTGCGCTTTTATCTATCTTTTAGGTACATTTCCTCGACCGTATCTTTTAGATAGAATCTTTTTGGATGAAAACATGTAGTTGAAACATGTTATGTATGAATGGTTGCAAGTGGTTGCAAGTGATTGCTAGTGGTTGCTCGTGGTTGCATATACACACACAATCTAGGTTTTAGATCGGCTCAGTCACTTCATATTGCATATGCATATATGTTTGCATTCATATATGGTTGAACTTTAATGTGTTGTCATATGGATGTTGCATTTGTAATGAATGATTGTGCACTCATGTAGAATCAAGAATAGGAAAATTTGCATACATAATGGATTCATGGCACCTACATAATTCGCATTAAGGAGGTCAACTGAATCAGTAGACCGCCTGATTTTGCATTAGATAAGTTCATATACACACACTTCGCATATGATCATGAAGCATTAGAAGTCTTTTAAGGACAATGGATGCTCGTGTTTGATGGATGAGTAGATGGATGATTGGATGTTAGGATATACATTCCTCCTAGCTTGAAGATTTCGGGGACGAAATCCTTTTAAGTGGGGGAGAATGTAACACCCCGAGAATTCTATAACTGTGAAATTCATGAATTAAAGTATAATCAAATTCAAATCAAAGAACTAAGGGAAACGGGATACGCCATTGCGTTCGTCTCGGAAAAATACGTGAAATAGAGTCCGAGTTTTCGAAAAACGGAGTCCGTATGAAGAAGATATGGCCTTCGGAAGTTTTGAATCAAATTTAAAATTCAAACAGAATAAAATAATTAAAAATTGGGCCCAATGGGCCAGGGCGGATAAAAACCCGCCTAGGCCACCCAGGTCGACTGGGCTGTCGACCTGGGCTACCCATGTCGACAGGGCTGTCGACAGCCCTGTCGACAAGGGTATCGACCTGGTCGAGCCCAGTCAACCTGGTTGGCCAGGTCTGTGTTTGGTCGAATTTCTGTGGTCTGCTTTGTCATTAGGGCTAGGTGGCGGGTTCTAATTGGTCTCTCTATCTAATGAATGGCTACGATCTAACCTGGCAACATCAATGGTCCTAATCAATTCCTAACCTCTATATAAACAACCCTAGACTAAACCCTAATCTATTCATTCAAATTAAGAACATAGCCGCCATGTTGCTGAGGAACGACTAAGAGTAGCCGCCGACTAGAAAGAGAATTAGAAAGAAAGTTCTAAAGCCTAAAGCAATTCAAGCAACCTAAAGCCAATCAATTCAACAAAGGAATCATATCTCTTAATTAGAGAATTCGCCGCAACCATTGTAAGTAGAGTATTACTTTGGTATGAATAAACAACTGTATTGATTTGCATGCTTGAATTGGGATAATAAAGTAATTCATATTTGTGCAAAATTATGTTATTCATTATAAAGAACTACATGCGGTAGTTCTATGCAAGTATACGTTTGGAATATTGCGCAAATTATGTAATCTATGTTGAAGCTACATGTATGTAGTTGATTGAAATTCATGCGAGTTTGGGGCCTTGTTATTATGCCATCATGATGTATATTTTTGTGCATAAATCATTTTGCAAGTAATTGAAACAAGTTTGGTTGTTATAGTTCATATGAAACTATGTTGGAATTTTGACACCATAATCCATGTATTAAGTCATGCTTTTGCAAAACTTATGAATATGGCTAGGCTATGAATGATATTTGGCACAATTGAAATCTATGATTAAGTCTATCTTGTTTAAAAGAATTATATGATGACATATGTGAGTCATGGCTAGGTTAGACTCAAAAATCCCTTTTTTGCAAGTTTAAAGCAAACACCATGATTAGGAATATTTATGCCATGCTTATGGTTGACATTATGCCATGTTTATGCTAGAAGTATTTATGCCATGCTTATGTTTGACATTATGCCATGTTCATGCTAGAAGTATTTATGCCAGGCTTATGTTTGACATTATGCCATGCTTATGCTAGAAATATTTATGCCATGCTTATATTTGACATTATGCCTAAATAAAATATAGGTTCAGGTGACAATAATGATATCTCAATTACAAGTTTACATGTTTTGATTCATGTCACCTATGTTACCACTATGCAAGTACACCAGTTTCTATTTTGTATTTCCAACGTCGTATTGCAAGTTCATGCGCTCACCTTCCCCTCTTTGTGTATGTAATCACGCTTTAAGCCTCCCCTTTCGCATGGCTAAATTGGGCTTTAAAAGGCTAAGCCCAATATATATGAACGGACGTGTAAAACGGGGGAAAATAACGTTGGGTTAAAATTAATTAATGAATGAAAATATAAAATAGAAGGGCCCAAGTTCAAGTATGGGTTGGGCCCATGGTTGGTGTAACCTTTACACCATTAACTTAATAATGGGCCGCAAATATTTACATATAAGAAATAAAGAAGAATGACAAAATATGTAAATGTAGAACATACGATGTGTTTAACCCGAGGTTGGATTGAGTTGTGATGTAAACCTGCCCGGAACCGCCCGGCTGTCCAGTAGTCACAACAATACCTATCCAATGTGGGAGGTTAAACATGGAGCCCAGCAAGGACCCGAGGTTAGACTGAGTTGTGGCGTAAGACTGCCCGGAACCAACCGGCAACAGGCAGCCACAACAATACCTGTCTAATGTGAGAGGTCAGGGCCTTAATAAGACAATTAAGGCTGAGTCGGGATTGTTAGGATAAAAGACTTAATCAAAAATGGAACATGCTAAACTAAACGGACTGGTGGGGGTTAGGTTAGAAACACTTAACCAACTTAGCATGTTGGCTAGATATAGAAAACCTAGTAACGGGGGACCCTTTTCAGCAGTAACCCTAAAAGGTGTATCGGGATACCCTGAAACTAGGCAGGGTGGGGCACGATTACTGGGCTGATTGTAAGAGGTCAAAGCGACGGCGGTGGTGTAGCAGTGTAGGTTCTAACGGTGTGCGGGCGTGCACGCACTCCGGCGCAGAAAAATAAAGCACTGGGCACCAGTAGCATACCTGTGCACTCTAAGGTTGTGTCGGGTTGCCACTATGGGACTTGATACACCCCATGGTGGGACCAGCATAGGTAACTACAGACATCGGGGGCCGTAAGACACATGTAACTATGCGAGTAGGAGCCGATCATCATTGAATGGATCACATCACCCTGATTATGGGGTGCCAGTGGGAAACTAGTTTATATGGGTTCAGAGATCAACATGGGGTACGATAGTATATTCGACCCTAGACAACTTAACCAAGTTTATAGTGCATGCCCACTTCCTGTTTATACTTATCATACCCAGTTCTTTATTCATAGACAAAATAGTACTAGACTTACTCAGGCTTTATGTCTGACTCTACTTTTCTTTCGTCTTCTTTCTTCCGTTTCCCCCCCCCCCCCCCAGGTCCTCACGGAGGGAACACAGCAGCTTGACCAGCCTCAACATCCAGCTTGAAGAAGAGAAATGTGTTGCTTGGACTTTCCTGTTTTGAACTATGGCTTTGGACAATCCACTATGGGGACTTTTGGCAGTTTATCTATGTTTTATTTATGCTTCTTTAAATCATGTACTCAAGACAGATTATGAAAGTGTTATGCTATGTTTTTGGAAAGGATGTTGTTGTAACACGTATTTGACTTTATGAAATAAAAGTTTGTTGTTCTTCCGCTGTTTACAAATATGTGTTCTTATATCTGTCTTGTATATCTGTGACTTGTACTTATAAACCTCCACCAAAATTAGGGCATTCCCTTTGTGAGTGACCCTAACGGAGGTGGGGTGTTTCAATGACCTTCTATACCGTGATATCCTGCCTCGAAGCAGGATGGGTATTATTTATGTTTGCTAATGTCTGTGGATGCATGAAAAATAGGTTGGAGGGATCCAACTGGATTTCTCAAAATATTTATTATTTGTTTTTCATATATATTATCATATATGATGTGTTAGAAATCCTGTCATTTGTAATTAGTTTTTTGGGTGTTTAAAATATCATTAGGCCCAAATATTGATATATAAAAATATCATGAAAAGAAAAATTGAGATTTAAAAAAAGGGAAACCTATGTTTCTAAAAATAGAATTCGAATTTCGAATGAACTGAGAAATATTAACTTGTTTGAATAAATAAAACAAGTATTGAATTTATAAACAAGGTTTTTAAATTAGATAATACAGAAAATTGAAGTAAATTTATAAACGACAGTTATAAATTAACGGAATGATTTTCATTGGATAATCATGGAATTGAAATGAATTTATAAACGGTGTTTATAAATAAAGTAGAAAAATTATCATTTTAATAGTTTTAATATTTAAAGTCAAATATGAATTTAAAAATAAAATTTGAAATCATTTGAACGGGAATGGTTTTTATTCCGCAATTCGAAATATAAAAGGAATGAAGTTTCAGACAGAAATTTGAAATGGAAACTTGTTATATATATAAAACAAGGAAGTTAAATTTATAAAAAATGTTTATAAATTAAGTGAGATAATTATCATTTGGATAATTTAAATATTTAAATTCAACTACGAATTTAAAAGTGAATTGGGAAGTGATTGAAACAGAACGATTGATTATATTCGGAATTCGGAATATAAGTTGACTTGAGGAAAATCCAACGGATTATAATTAGAATTTGATTTCATTGAATTTTATAAACTAATTTATTTCTAATGGAATTAGGAAATAATAACAGAAATGGAGTTGTAATTGAATTATTAACTGAGTAATGAAAAATCGACAATTAGAGATAATCGAAAATATTAAGTTGGATTTGAAAACTGGATTTAATATATATTAAAAATATATTAGAATGGAGTTGATATTTATTATAAATGAAGTTTAAACATTTATATTTAAATATAATTAAAACGAACTCGCCACAGCGCGGTAGTTCATAAATCGGCGATTCGAACTTCAATTGATGTATAGAACTCAATTTAAGTCAGAATTCTTTGAAATAAGAATCATCAGGACCGATTTGATAATGGTTTTCTAATGAAAGAGAAAAATCTGGATTCCATCGAATATATTTTAAGTTATTCAAAATCAATTTTCCTAAAAACAGTGCCATAACCATTATAAAACCATAACGGTTTATTTAAATAAATAAAAGGATTTTATGTAAATAAAATCCGAAAGTTCATTAGAAAAATCCAAACTTGAGTTATAAAACTAATATGAACTCAAGTGGAGTAATAAACTGATTTTTGAAACAAAAATCAGGTTTTTAAATTATGGAACGAAGTTAACTAATTAGAAAAACTAATTAGTTAACGGAGTTAGAATCGAATATAATTTGATTAAATAAAGTGGGTTGGCAAATTAAAAATTGAGAATTAATATAGAAACTTGAATTAAATTTGGAATCGAATATGGAAAGTGAATTCGACTTGTTTATCAGTCAATAACAAATGTGTTTAAACACGGTTGATTCCAAGCAAAAGTAAATGAGAAAAAGAAGCTAATAAGAGGATTAATTAGCGAATTGAGTTAAAATGACCAGGTTGAGTTGGAATAAATTGAAAATGGACGTAAATGGGTTAGACAGGTATGGAATGAAGTGTATGAAGAGATAAATTGAAATGCCCGACCAAAAAGGTACATGTTTAAATCCCATATGAGGTTTTATGCGCCGAATCGGCAAGCCGCTTGGCTTTTTGATTTTCTTTTTGAATGGAAAGGGCCTAGAGAGGCAAATTGAGGTTTGAACTATCGACCGTTACAAAGAAGATTATGGCGAAATTTTCCAAAAATTTAAGGAAATAGAATATTTTTAAGAAAAATTGATAACTAGAAATCAGTATATCGATAAATATGGAATTCGATAAGGAAACGAACTTAAAAGAGAATATTATAAATAAAAAGGAAAATCTATAATTAAATCTAGTAAAAATAGAATGAGGAATGTATATACGTTTTAAAAATGAATAATTGGTTTGTATGGTGTTGATTATTCGAGTTAAGTGGTTTTGTCTGCTTTGAAGTTAATGATGTTTTCAGTCAAGGTCTGAGATGTAATTATACCCCCAACTTGATTGATTTCATTATTAACCGATAAATAGGATGATTCCATCTCGAAGATAAATGTTTAAAGAGTTAGTGAATGCAGTATTTTGGGTTGTTGTAATGATGTTTTACACAACATTCGTTTTAACCCAATAAGTGGAATTTTGGAAATATGATTATAATTATTTCCTAAGCCTAAAAATGAATGGTCGTGGAAGAGATAAGTAATTGGAATGTTTTCCAATTATAAATAGAACATATTTTCTAAGTATAGAAAATAAAAGAAGGCGGTATATGGAAACGTTTTTCAAATAGCTCAAGTGGCCAAGATGGTTATCGAAAATATCGTGTTAATGAATATGGATAAGGAAATGGAGAAATGATTTAATTAATGAAATATTAATTAAGGGGCCCGGTGATTGTTTGATGTTATGGATGAATGTTTATTTGTTTTCTTCGATAGTTAAATAACCGACTATCGAAGTATATGCAAAAAATCGTTGTCAATATGGAGAGACCGGTTGGATTATTATCCGAGAACCACTCCATATTGGCAATAGCGTTGCGAATCAGATTATATGAAGATAATCGAAGATGGAGTAAAGTGCAAGGGCTTTTTCTATTAATAGAAATTGTGCCTTCAGTTTCGTTTAGTCCCAGAACAAAGTGTATGGACGAATGTCCGACGGAGTATTTCCAATGATCGCATGTGTTGGTCTGTATAAATATATATGGTGGCGAAGAATTTATTCTCTTAGCATAATATCCAGAATATATTTGTGCAAATCAATTAATGATTTGTGGATCTGACAATGTGGTATTCAAAGTGATTGTGTTATCAATGAATGATAATTAAGCATAGCCTCAGGCCTCAACAACTGGGAAATGATAAAAATCGGGCAGGCAGCATAGCTATGTGGGTAGCTCCCATTAGGACGTATTATCACCTATCTAATGAAATTCATTTGATTCCTTATTCTATTCGATGTTGCCCCATTCGGGAAAAGGTTGCTGATCCCAACCGTTGGTGGTATACATTCAATACACTCAAGCGAAATGAGTGATCGGTCATGTGTGGCCGGGTTACAAGATGTTCTTGTTGAACCCAGTGTATTCTCCTCTAGAGATACACTATCGGAAGGTGATTCCATACCTTGTCATAGTTGGAAATTCATTACACAATAAGTGCCCGTGTTTTTTATTGTATATTATGTATGTGGAGCGTGAGATGCAAACATTCCATTAGATTATTATTTCACTGATTTAGACATTATTGTGATATCAAAAGAGTTTTGATATAAAGAGTATCATTTCTTTCAAAAGTATTTTGAAATTTAAATCAAGTGTTTTGGATTCTCATAAGGGAAAACCCGTTCCGTGTTATACGGCATGGTCTTATGAGATATCATTTATTTTCTCAAGCCATTTTAATTTTTTTACGCATACTAGTCCCATGACTGACCCGAAGTTTATTTTGTTTTGTTTTACCTAAACTCTTGGGTGCCCAAATTTGTATGGGCAGTCAAGTGGTTCAAGATTTTACAGATCTATCTAAAGGAGCTTGGAGCAGGAGGCGTTAGTGTTAGATGTATAGTATTTTTATTTCCGTTGTGTTGTAAGTGTTATACTCTGATAATTATATGTTATACAGTTGAAATTTTATATTTCAAAAGTTATGATATATTATATTTTGTTCCGCTGCGATGTGAGATTCTTTGTTGTTATTTCTATTCTTCTTCTACCTTTTTCTTCTAAAAAAATGATTCATATTTCTATGATATTTTGGTTGGACGTGTGACGTATGTAGTCAACTCAGATAGTACGGATTTGCGGTTCGTTACACCATCACGAAATGCCACGCAAACCGAAGGATAGAGTTTAACCTTATAATGGTCAAAAATGCTTGATACGATAAAACGGATTTGATATTATTATTAGTGTATATATGTTTCAAAACTATTTCAATCATAATGTATCAATCATAGATGGCATAGCTACCATATACTATATCGCCAAATATAGGTTTATAATCAAAACCGTATGGGTCGTATTGAAAGTTGGATTTCCATCATGAGCCAAGGCAAGTGGTCGTCCTTACGGAATTCGAGACACTCTAGCTTGTGCCTCAGGAACAAAAGGCATCGTCCCATGGAGCCACAAGGTCGGTCCATAACTAATGTTAGTGGATTATATATAATTCCTGAACAATACGTCTCCTCGCCCTATGAGGCGTAAAATAGAGCCACTAGGGACTCAATATCCAAGGTACCTCGCTTTCCATCATCCACATAAGTAAAATTATCTGGGCTTGTAAAACCCAGACACCGGTTCTAGCTAGAAAGAAACGCCTGTTCTCCCTGGATCCTTCTCCCGTTTCTGGTTCATACCACGGTGTGAGGCTCGCGAAGTAACGCTATACACAAAGCTATGCTATAATAAAGTTGTTCTTTGATCATCAACCATATGGCTCTGCTTTTCAACAATAAACCTTAATCGTTGGCATCTTGGCATGCCACACTGACAATTCATGCCATGAAATCGATAGCTATCAATATATAACCTTTGAGCTCGTGCGTCTCAGAAAAGGGTGTCAAGCAAGAGAATTAATTCTCCGCCACAAACAGATATATATTAAACAGAAATCAATCAGCACAAAATAAAATCTAACGTCAGACATACATCCATTTACAAGTCCGTTATAGGTCTGAACGAAACCGGAGACACCTTATTCCTCGTCCCATATGTCCAATACGGAAGAGAGGCACTCGCTAATCTGGACAGTCAACAAGTACGTCCGGAAAACTACCACTGTAACCCTTTCTTGGGAGAAAATCAGTCTAGGGCATCAGTAGTCATCCATTCGATGTGAAGATCGCCGGTCCTCAATCACCATCTTCAAATCTTCGACTTCCAATCTGTAACAACCCGGAAAATCCGAGCCAATTAAAATTTTTTATTTTGGCAAATTTGATGAATTTTGAATATTTAAAATGAACTATTTTAAATAATAACGATGAAAATTTATTTTACATAGAATTATAATGTATACAATTATTCGAATCGTCGTTAGAGTATAAATATTTATTTTCAAATATAAAAGGAATTGGAAATGGTGCGGTAGTTCGATAATTCGATTTCAGATTTCAAATGAATGTACAAGATTCAAAATAAACCGGATTTTGTCGAAACCAAAAATATTAGAATCTAATTGAGAATATCTTTCCAACAAATTCGAAAAATCAAAATTTCATAGCGGGGATAAAAAGTTATACCCAGTTAAAATTTCAGAATAGTCGCTATGGAATTCTGGGCCTTAAAAACGGAAATTTTGCAAATGACCTCGGTTTTTGACGAAACCACTTTTGTTGGATCTGTGATGTCAAGTTATTACTAGGTTTCAAAATTCATAATTTTCTGAACCAATATGTGAGCGTGGAAAAGGAAAATGCGTTTGACCAGTTTCAATTGATTTTAATCGACTGGAAAATAGCCATTTTTCAAACGGTCTCAGAATTTGACGAAATTAGTTTTGTTAGAACTGTATCATCAATGCGAAGCTAGAAAATATTTTTTGGGAATTTTTAGAGTCCATATGTGGCCCCGGTAAATTGAAATGTGCGTTCAAATTCAATATATAGATTTATACTTTGATTTTGATGGAAACTGATCGAAATAGTCGAATCAGCTTACGATACATATCCCATTGTGTTCGGAATGGGGGTAATTAGCTATAGACGATAGTCAGTGGGTTTGATTTTGATGCTGGATTTTGTGATTATACAGATATGGTTGTGGAAATTTGAAAGATATATTTATATCGTTATTTCCAATACGATATTTGTTGGTCGTAGAATTTGATATTGAATATAAGCCGATATATTTTCTATTCAGAGTCTTCTATTTAATATCAAATGGGATTTTGGGTTCGTCGTGAATGGTGTCTTAAATAACACTGTTCTTGGACCCAGTTTAGAAAAGGAAAAAAAATCTTTTAATTAAGATTTAGTGAAATTGTCCAGTTAATTAGTATTTAATGGGAATTGAATTTAAATTGGTTTTGGTGTTTATCGTGAGCGCTGTTTTGAATAACACCTGCTCTTTAACCCGATTAACAATGGAATGTGATTTTGGGTTTATCGTGAACCGTGTTTTAGATGACATTGGTTCTTTAACCCAGTTAAAGACAGGATATGGATTTTTGGGAAGATTAAAACTAAGTGGAGTTTTAATGAATCTTTAATTAGATTAAAGTGATCGAGAATGGAGTATCACCAGTTTTGCTCCAAAGCGATAGTTAAATCTTTAATTAGATTTGAACGTGAAATGGTAATTAATATTTACCGATAACACCGTGGTGTTAGATATGGAGTATTACCAGTTTTGCTCCGTGGGAAGAATAGGTTGGGCTTGAGAAATAAAATAAATAATTACTTCGGTGTAGTTCGCTAATCCTGACTAGTTTGGAAAACCTTAACATGGTTTGAAATGATATCCAAAGGAAGATTAAAGAATAAATTTAGAAGAATTTATCTTTGATAAAATTAATGGGAACCTTTCCCTAAGAATGTGAATAGTTGAATAAAAGTATATTCTGAATTGGAATGAAGCATATGTTGTGTTTGTGTAGCATTTGCTTATTATATACGCGAGTTATTCGGAAAGGTCGGGTTTATACCCATTCTGAATAACCGATTCGACGATATGTCGAAGGTGAAAACGGTGGTTGAAGACCGGGGGTCTTCACGTCGTTTGGTTGATTCCTGACAATCTTGATTGGGCTGTACACCTAAGAGGATGGAATAAGTTGGAGATCGTCCAGGCGTACTTGGAGATCTACGGATATGCGAGGAAAGTGCCTCCGGTTTCGTTCAGACCTAGAACGAACTTGTAAATGGATTGTGTATCTGACATTGGATTTTATTCTGTGTGATTGATCTCTATTAAATATATATCTGTTTGGCGGCGGAATTTGAAATGAGAGTTAACTCAGACTTTTCAAATAATTCTCGACTATATATAATTTAAATCACTCCTTTTCATTCCATATCGTATATAATAATTTATAACAATTTATTGCTATTTTTATTTATTTAAAAATAGCCATTATCAATTAAACGACGCTTCGGGTCATTACATGGCCCTAGCGCTGTTTTCATCGAAATTTGATTTACATGTTTATCAAAATCTGACCGTTGGATCTTCGAAAATTTCATATCGTTGGAAAGATCTTTCCAAAACGAACCCATCGGTTCTAGTTTTGGGAAAATCCAATGGTCGGATCTTTCGGTACAATCGTTTGAAGTTACGATTTCAAAACGCAAACTACAGCAGCGCGATTCGTTTTATTTTAATTTATATATAAATATATAAATTTCAATCATTCAACGATTTCAAACCATTTTCAATTCAACATTGATTTCTTTTATATATGAAATCATATATTACATTAAAAATGAAAATTTTAATGTTAATACCATTTCTTCCAACATTGAATCTTTTATATGATTCATATATTACATAAAAATGTAACTTATTTTATTTTTCATTTATTACATTAAAAATGAAATCTTTTATTCATTTCTTTTGATTACATTAAAAATGTAATCTTTATTCTTTTCTTTGATTACATTTAAAATGTAATCTTTATTCTATATACTATTACATTGAAAAATGTAAATTTTTATTTCAATATAAGATTACATTGAAAAATGTAACTTTTTATTTCAATATAAGATTAGATTAAAAAATGAAACTCTTTATTTCAATCTTTATTTACATTGAAAAATGTAAATTTTCATTTCATATTTGGTTTACATTGGAAAAATGTAAATCTCTATTCATTCTTTTATTTACGTTGAAAAATGTAAATTCCTATTCATTCTTTTTTTTACATTGAAAAATGTAAATTCCTATTCATTCTTTTATTTACATTGAAAAATGTAAATTTCTATTCATTCTTTTATTTACATTGAAAACAATATATAATTACATTGGAAAATGTAATTTTTCACCTCTTTCTTTATTTCATAGAGAAATGTAATTTTTCTTCTAATCATCCTTTTCTTTCATTAACAATGTAAATTTTCTTATGTAACTTTTCTTGCATCAAAAATGTATGTTTTCTTATGTAACTTTTCTTACATTAAAAATGCAAGTTTTCTTATATAGAATAAAATGTGAATTTTTATTGTTATTACATTTCCTTTCAAACCAATGAGTATTTTTAATCATTCATTAAAAATAAAAATTTCAATGTAACACATTTTTATTTAACTAATGATCACATTCAAAGTTTCATTTACATTAAAAATGCTTATTTCTAAGAAGACATATTTTATATATAAAAATAGGCATTCTAATGTTTTCATTTAAAATGAAAATGTAAATATCAAAGAAAACACTTTTTGTTATTGAAATGACTATTTTTAAAGGACATAAAATGTAAATCTTAGTGTAAAATATTTTTAATATAAAAGTGTTTATTTTAATGTTTCATATACATAAAAATGTCAACCTCACGTAAATGCATTTTTATATCAAAATGTTTATTTTATTGTTTCCTTTACATTAAAATGTAAATCTAATGTAAATACATTTTTTCTTTCACAATGTTTTATTTTTAATGTTGTATATACATTAAAAATGTAAAATCCGTTTTTATTTCAAAATGTCTATTTTAATGTTGCATTACATAAAAAATGTATAATGCAATGTAAAAACAATTTATATTACAATGTTTATTTTAAGGTTTCATTTACATTAAAAATGTAAGATCACATGTAAATTCATTTATTTTAATGTCACATTTACATTAAAAATGTAAAATCAAATGTAAATTAATTTTTCTATATAAATGTTAATTTTTAATGTTGCATTTACATTAAAAATGTAAATTAAATGTAAATTCATTTTTCTATATAAATGTTTATTTTTAATGTTACATTTACATTAAAAATGTAAAATTAAATGTAAATTCATTTTTACGAAACAAATGACCATTTTTGATTACATTGAAAATGTAGATTTTATTGTTGACATACAATGATCATTTTCATATATATATATATATATATATATTAAAAATATGATTATCACATTATTCAAACAATTAATATATAAAAAGATGAATATTTTATAACACAAAAATATATTAGAATTCGGTAGCATAACGGTAGGGTAATTAAAACCGGCACCGTCCCGATGAACGGCTTCTCGCACTACCTTAGGCCTCGCGGCGTTTACAAGGGGTTTAATTTCCTAATACATTTTTCTAGGCAGTCTAATGCCATAATATCAATCAATTTCATTTCAACCATAATCAAACACAAAAATCAACCAATTACATACCACAAAACAATCAAATCGTCCATGGTCTATGGACGACGGGTGTCGGGAGTTTCTAAACTGCACTTCATCCTAATATAATTTTATTTAATTTATTCGGATTTAGAAATCTCACATTGCTATTTTATTTCTTCTAAATTTGTTGAATGCTCCAAAAATTCTCTGGTCTCTTCTGAAATATAGATCTTGTCGTCGTGATTCCAACGCACTCAGTTTTGTTGAATTCTGATCAAATACGAACAAGATATGATCATTTAAAGATTTGGTTATATTTAAATCAATCAATTAATTAATTTATAATACCTTTCTTCCCCAAATAGTTTTCTGGCCGACGTTTTCACCAACAAGTTCGAAACTAGGTCATGAACTATCACCCAAACCGATGCACCATCGGACAATCGGACAATACCACCTAGAGGAGGTTCGAGTGGCACACCCACACCCCAAGTCTAGCTGAGCTGGGTGGGGTCTGGAGAGAGAAATCGGAGGTGATGCGGCACTGGTTCGCGGAGGTCGCTCGATTAAAACACTATACGATGGATCCCAAATCTTATATGGATGTGAAGTGGAGGAAATTCTCTACAATATTGCCTCCTTAATCAGTTGATTTCATTGAGGATATCGCAAGTTATGGAGGAAAGATTTTTCGATCTATTTTCGTCGTTGAACAGTATAAAGGGGCGGCGCATACGAAAGAAACAGGATTATACGCTATACGCTGTAATTATACGGTATTTCCCTTTTATTTTTATTTAATTTAATTCCATTTAATTACAATATAATTCCTATATCGCTCCTAACTCCAAATCTAGCCCAACTAGTGTCGCCCCTAGCTAAATACCCCAATTCCGGACACAATGGGATATGTCCTGTAAGCCAATTCAAATGTTTCGATAAGTTTTTCTTTAAATTTAAATATAAAATATTTAATTATTTAACTTTCATTGTACATTTTAAGTTACTGGGGCCACAGACTGACTCTAAAACTTCCTGAAAAATAAATCTAGCTATGTTTTGACGATACGGTCCTAACAAATTAATTTCATCGAATTTGGAGACTATTTGAAAAATGGCCATTTTCTGGTTGATCGAAATTGACTGAAATTGTAACAACCCGTATTTTTAATAACATGTTATAATGTTAATCAAGGCAGAATTAAATTCTAAAATCTGAATCAAGGGAAACGGGTTGTGCCATTGCGTTCGTCTCGGAAAAATACGCGAAATAGAGTCCAAGTTTTCGAAAAACGGAGTCCGTATGACCAAGTTATTGCCCAATGAAGTTTTCAGAAAATTCTAAGCCCGAAAACAGTTCAAATTCGAATTCAGATTCGAATTACAACCAAGGCAGAATGGGCGGGAATTTTCCGCCCCAGGCAGGGTCGACACCAGTGTCGACCCCCCCAATGGGTCGACACCCATGTCGACCCTAGGGTCGACACCCATGTCGACCCAGGGGTCGACCCCCCCGGTCGGACCAATTTTTCTGGTGCACCATTTTGACATGTTGGGTCTTGTTCTGGAAGATTCTGACGGGAGTTGATGGCTCAGATTCGATTTAGGGTTAATCCTATGGTCTAAACTACTCCTAATCTCTATAAAAAGACCCCTTGACCTAGCCTAAACCCTCATTAATCATTCCTACAACTAAATGCTGCCCAAATGTTCACTAATCATGGCCTCCGCCTTCTTCATGAGAGCATGAGTGTCTCAAATCAATCTATGTCATAAAGGAGCCATCTTTCTTAAGTAAAAGAGCCATCTTTCTTTGTCTTTGGGGTTATTCCTTCTTGTTCTCAAGTCTTGAAGTGGAGGTTATCGTCTTTGGTTGCGGATTTGCTAGTGTGGCTTCGTCTCAATCTTATTTTATATTAATTCTAGTCTTCATAGCATTGTAAGCCCTATACTACTCTTAGATTCTAACTATGAAGTTAAATATGACATGTTGCAAGTTGAGTTTGGGCCTAAGTATGATATGTGCTTTGATCCTATCATGTTATGCATAAATATATTCTATGCATGTTTGTAAAGCTATCACCTTTTCCTTATGCATAGAAAGCTATGAGCTTTGATTAGAAATGTTGCATAAAGCAACATAGAAACTCTCATAAACCTTGTGTTATCTTGCGTCTGATGTTATATGCGAATCACTAGCCACCATCCTATGTTATTCATGATCATGTTTCACCTATTTGCCTAAGTTGATATTATGCATGTTTTGAGGCCTATGATATAATATGCAAGCTTATGAACATATTTATGCCTCATATGCCACCATGTTTAACTTGTGGCCAACCTTATTACCTTATGCCCTTTTTGTCATGTTTGCCAAGTCCCCTCTTTTGATTTATGTTATGTTATGCGAAACGTACATGCGAGGGGAATGCGTTAGGTTTGGGTAATATTAATGACATGAAACATGATTTTAAAATATGACATGAACATTGACTTGTGATTATGTTTGTAAACATGAATTTGGACATGACTTCTAGAAAACATGAGAGTGGCCTACTCGAGGTTGGGTTGAGTTTGTAGCATAAATCTACTCGGAACCGACCGGCTTAACTAGTGGCTACAAACAATAGGACCCAATGTGAGTAGTTGGTCATGTCGCACTTGAAACCCGAGGTTAGACTAAGTTGTGGTGTAAAGCTACCCGGACCCGCCCAGCTTAACTAGTAACCGCAACAAGGTCTAATATCAGAGGTTGGGTACATTAAATTAATTAATGCCACATGATAGAGTTAAGTCAGGGACTACTTGAATACTTAACCAATTAACCATGATGGATTGGTAGGGTTAAGTCATGAACTACTTGAATATACTTAAGCAATTAAACCCGATGTATTGATAGGGTTAAGTCATGAACTGCTTGAATACACTTAACCAACTCAATACATGGTTAGGATAGGGTTAACCACACTTAACCCGCTTGAAACAGTAGTTACGTGGTCCTTTTCAGCAGTAACCTACTTGGAAGTATCATGGGTACCCTGGACTAGGCTAGGGTGGGGCATGATTACTGGACTGATTGTAAGAGACCAAAAGAGATGGCTGAAGGGTGCACCGGTTGTTCAGGCGGACTATGGTCGTGCACATTAAGTCCCTAGTTGAACATGGGCACCAGTAGGATTAGACCGTGCGTGCTTGAATTGTGTCTGTGGTTTACACCTTAGGGCTGGATACACCCTGGGGTGGACCTAGCACAGTTAACTACAATCCACGATTAAGCCGTATGACACCGATACACGACGAGTTAGGCTTATAGGGAGCCGATTGACTAGACCGAGTAGTTGGACCTCGATTTAGGTCATCTCATGATGTGGGCCAGCTTTGGGCCAAGGGATCATTTCTTGATTATACTTGACATGGATTGGAATACTAGTACACACCTGGTGCAACTTAACCTTGTATATGCGATGCCACACTTGATCTATCTTGTTAACTTTTCACCATGCCAGTTATCACCCTACATCTCATCTCTGTTTTACATGTTCAGTTAACTTTATTAGTTTTTATACTAATAGTAGATAGGACTTACCAGTCTTTTTGACTGACCCGTTTTCTTTTGCCTCTTTTCTTCCGTTTCCCCCCTCCACCCTCAGGTTTACAGGGTGGGAACACTGGTACCTAGCTTGGATTTTCAGCTGCTTTTCTGGATAGCTCATGTACGGTTTGGACTTGAGCTCGCTATGGCTTTCTTCTACCTTGGGGATAGTTACTTTATGATTTTCTTTCCAGTTTTCAGTTGATGTTTCTAGACTATGTTTTGTGGAAAATAATGACCGAGTACTTTAATGTAACTTGACTATGGTTTTGAAATGTTAGTTTTATCCGCTGGTTTACTACTCTGTTTTACTTATATGTTCTGTCTTGTGATATCTGCATGCAAGTTTACCTCATTTAACACCCCTCCAAAGCTAGTGTCCTTGCAAGAGTGGCATTGGCGGAGGTGGGGTGTTACATTTGGTATCAGAGCATAAGGTTTACAAGATTTGAGCAAAAGGTTTTTAAAACTTACCTTTTGAAAAACTATTTTCAAAACCAATTAAGTATTTTCAAAGAAAAGTCTAGTTATTTTAAAAGGCTATTCCGCAAAGCCATTAGCACTATCCTTCGTTTCCTCGTTCTGAATCTATCTTTTTCTTTTTCAGTATGGCCGATCTTAACCTTCCCGAGGGAGTGACCATTCCCGGATAGTTCCGGAGGTACTTGGAAGCTAGGGCCAACAACGCGGGCCCAGCAAATACCCCCACCGTAACTGAGGTTCCTCCTCCTCCTCCTCCTCAGCACCCACAAGCAGATTTCGCTAAGGTTTGCAAAGACTTTAAGGCGATGGGTGGCAAGAATTTTATTGGGACGGAGACTTTTGTGGAGGCGAGGAATTGGTTGAAAGAAACTGAAGATCTTTTCGCTATCTTTGATGTGGATGACCATAGAAAGGTTTTATTGGCAGCATGGTTATTAAAAGAAGAAGCTGCTTATTGGTGGGAGGTCACCAATGCTACTAGGCCTATATAGACTTGGGCCGACTTTAGGACAAGATTTGGGCTTAAGTTTCTATCATCTGCTGAGGCGAATCTGCAATTGGAGAAGTTTATATCTTTGAAGCAAGGGGACATGACAGTGAGGGAGTATGTGAATAAGTTTAACCAGCTCGCTCGATTCGGTTTGGACATGGTTAATACTCCCCAGAAGAAGGCTTTGCGCTTTGCACGAGGGTTGAATGAGCCATTACAAGGTTTAGACCTATCTCATATACCCATGGGGGCCACTTTTGAAGGCCTAGTGGACATGGCATTGCTTCAAGGAGACGACAAGAATGGCAAGAAAGAAGTCAAGCCTAATGAGACTCAAGCCAAGAAGACAGACTCCAAGTGGGGAGGAAATCAGAGCAATCAGAACAACAAAAACAACAAGAACAACAAGGGCAACAAGGCCAAGGCAAAGGACCCAAGAAAATGCAACTTCTGTGGGATTGTTGGGCACATAGCCAAAGATTGCAGAAAGAAGAAGAGGAAGTTGGGCGAATGCTTTCACTGTGGAGAGCCTGGACACCTTAGCAAGGATTGCCCCAAGAAGCAAGGACAAGGGCAAGGGCAGAATCAGCGTGCAGGACCTTCTGGAGGGCAAGTGCATGCCCTCAACCCTGCTCCAGCTCAGGACCGAGGTAGTATTTCTGTAGAAAGCCTTGTTTATATTTCTGATTATCCTATTCGCACCTTATTTGATTCTGGCGCATCGCATAGTTTTATTTCTTCTGACATTGTTGAAAGTTTGCACCTAAGTACTAGTCTAGTTGAGAATCCTGTCAGTGTTTCAAATCCAATTGGGGGTTCCGCCCATTTATCTATGATTTGTGTGGATTTGAAGATTTCCATCTTGACTGTAGGATTCACGTGTAATGCTTATGTTCTCGGGTTCACGGGATACGGGTTGATCTTGGGCATGGATTGGTTGTCCAGTTATGGAGCCATCCTCGATTGTGAGCATAGGGTGGTGAGGCTCATGACTCACCTCGGTAATACCCTAGAAATTTCTTGTAACCCTAGAGGTCCCGTCATGTTATGTTATCTTGAATCTCTTGACTCGTCCATCAATGATCTGCAATCTGTAAGGGTGGTCCGAGACTATCCTGATGTCTTTGAAGAAGTTAAGGGGTTACCCCCTAAACGAGAGATAGATTTCCGCATTTACCTAGTCGATAATGCCAAGCCAGTATCATTGC
Source organism: Allium sativum (assembly GCA_030737875.1). NCBI lineage: Eukaryota > Viridiplantae > Streptophyta > Magnoliopsida > Asparagales > Amaryllidaceae > Allium > Allium sativum. The sequence continues at coordinate 689,470,671 of CM060922.1, forward strand.
CCGTTAGGCACATGGCCCCACGAGAAAGAAGAGAGATCAGTAAGCGAATCAAGGAGCTGCTTGAGAAAAATTTTATTAGGCGAAGCATTTCTGAATGGGGTGCTCCTGTGGTATTCGCTACTAAGGCGGATGGTTCGCTTCGTCTATGTGTTGAGTATCGAGAGTTGAACAAGCTGACAAAGAAGAATAGGCACCCGTTACCGAGGATTGATGATCTCTTTGACCAGCTTGTTGGTGCTTCTGTTTTCTCTCAGCTTGATCTAGCCACCGGATTCCATCAGCTTTGAGTGGCTGAGGATAGTATTGATAAGACTGCATTTAGGACTCCGGATGGATTCTTTGAATGGCTTGTCATGCCATTCGGTTTGACTAATGCACCCGCCTACTTCGTAGATTTGATGAGTAGGGTGTTCAGGGAGTTCCTTAACAAGTTTGTGGTTGTCTTCGTGGATGATATTCTGATCTTCTCAAAGGACAAGGAAGAACATGCTAGGCATCTCAAGGAAGTGATGGATACGCTTAGAGCGCATCAGTTGAAAGCCAAGTTCTCCAAATGTCATTTCTGGAGAAGGGAATTTCGGTTTCTTGGACATATAGTTTCTAAGCAAGGCATAGCGGTGGATCCCGCGAAAGTGGTTGTGGTTCAAGACTGGAAGACTCCTAGGAATGCAACCGAAGTAAGAAGCTTTCTCGGTCTGGCGGGCTACTATAGGAAGTTCATTAGGGACTTCGCTAAGATTTCGGCCCCTCTTACTAAGTTGACAAAGAAGAACTTAGTCTTTGCATGGGACTTAGAGTGTGAGCTTGCTTTTCAAAGGCTTAAGAGAGCCCTTACCACAGCTCCAGTTTTGGCATTACCCGATGGTGGTAAGATGTTTACCGTGTACACCGATGCATGTGGCACGGGGTTAGGTGTTGTTCTGATGCAAGAGGGAAGAGTGATATGTTATGGGGGTAGGCAACTTAAAGTTCATGAGAAGAACTATCCCACTCATGATTTGGAGTTGGCGGCGATCATCTTTGCACTCAGATCCTGGCTCTACTATCTTCTAGGCGAAAGGTTTGAGTTGTATACTGATCACAAGTCACTCAAGTACCTCTTCTCGCAGAAAGATCTGAATCTAAGGAAGCAAAGGTGGATGGAATTCTTGGCATCTTATGACTTTGAGATAGCTTATACCCCTGGCAAGGGTAATGTTGTGGCAGATGCACTAAGCAGAAGGAGGTTGACTTTGAGTCCCTTGTTTATTGAGATGAAGAACTTAGAGTTCTTGGCAACCTTTGATTTCACGACGACTGTTGAGTCGATGACGGGTTCATTAGCATCCCTTGAGCTTAGACCCACACTTCTTGATCAAGTTGGGGCTTCCCAGAAAGGAGACCCGCAGATAGTCGAGGTCATGGACAAGTTGATTCGTGGTGAGACGTCTAGTCACCTTGCTAGATATACTATTGATGACAAGGGTTGGCTAAGGCGTGACGGAAGGCTATGCGTTCCACAAGTAGGAGACTTGGTGCATAAAGTTCTCGAAGAAGCACATCACTCAAAGATGAATATACATCCTGGAGGAGATAAGATGTATAGAGATATGAAGCGCATTTTCTTTTGGGCCGGAATGAAAAAAGATGTGGCAGAGTATGTTTCAAAGTGCATGGTGTGCCAACAAGTGAAAGCCGAGTCAAAGAAACCCGGTGGGCTATTACATCCATTGGAGGTCCCGCAATGGAAGTGGGAGAGTATTTCTATGGATTTTTTGGATCGATTACCTAGGTCAAGGAAAGGGAACACGAGCATATGGGTCGTAGTTGATAGACTTACGAAGAGTGCTCATTTCATTCCTGTAAAGAGCAAGAGGACCGCATCATGGCTAGCATCTATTTATCTTCGGGAGATAGTGCGGTTGCATGGAGTTCCTTCTAGCATAGTTAGCGATCGTGACCCAATTTTCACTAGCCAGTTCTGGAATAGTTTGCAAGAAGCGATGGGTACGCAATTGAATCTGAGTACAGCCTATCACCCCCAGACGGATGGCCAAACTGAAAGGGTGAATAGAGTGCTAGAAGATCTTTTGAGGCTTTGTGTTCTTGACTTTGGTGGTACTTGGGAAGACCACCTTCCTCTTGTAGAGTTTGCTTATAATAATAGCTATCAAGACAGCATAGGGATGGCACCATTTGAAGCTCTGTATGGGAGGCCGTGTAGGTCACCATCTTGTTGGTGGGAGACAACATATAGGCTTATACTTGGGCCCGATATGATACGGGACACATCCGAGAAAGTTGAATTGGTGAGAAGACGGATGAAAGCGGCCCAAGACAGACAGAAATCCTATGCTGACAAACGAAGGGTAGATTTGGAATTCGAAGTGGGAGACATGGTTTTCGTGAAGGTTTCCCCTTTGTGTAAAGTGGTACGTTTTGGAGCAGTTGGGAAGCTGGCACCAAGGTTCGTAGGACCCTTCCCTATCATAGAGAGAATTGGAAAGATGGCCTATAAGGTGGAATTGCCCGAGAAGCTAGCCGGAGTGCATAATGTCTTTCATGTCTCGCATCTCTGAAAGTGCCTACAGGAGTTCGCTGAGGTGGTTGAACCAAGCATTCTTGAAGACGTGGAGGTAGAGAAAGAGGCAACCTTGAGGAGAGCTCCGATTCGTATCTTGGGAACAGAGATCAAGAAGTTAAGGAATCGAGAAGTCAAATTGGTGAAAGTTCAGTGCAGTGAAGCCGATGAAGATGCAACTTGGGAAACCGAGGAGAAGATGCGTGGGCTTTATCCATTCCTTTTTGAGGGTACATTCTCAATCTCCTTTCTTAATCAGCATATCTTTCTTTTTGCTATCCATGTTTATCCCATTTATCTTATTAACCTTGTCATGAGAACCTTAAGTAGAAACCCTTTGGATGAAACATGTATTTGAAACATGTTATGCTTGATGTTTGCAAGTGGCTGCAAGTGTTTGCAAGTGGATACTCGTGGGTGCATGTTACACATTAGGCACTAAGATCGGCTCACACACCTTCATATTGCATATGCATGAGTGCTTATACTTATTCATGGATGAAACTTGTTATGCTATCACGTGGATGTTGCATATGGGTGAATGTTATGTGCACTCATGTAGAGATTATAAATTATGTTAGGAATTTGCATACATATGGACTCATTTCACTAACATACTTTGCATTAAGGAGGTTTACTGAATCAGTAACCGCCTGATTTTTGCATTAGATAAGTACATATACACACACCTTTTGCATATGTTCATACAACATTTAGAATCTTTTTAAGGACAATGGTTACTTGTGGATGATGTTTTGAGTAGATGGATGATGGATGGTAGGGTACGTTCTTCCTAACTTGGAGATTTCGGGGACGAAATCCTTTAAGGAGGGGAGAATGTAACAACCCGTATTTTTAATAACATGTTATAATGTTAATAAAGGCAGAATTAAATTCTAAAATCTGAATCAAGGGAAACGGGCTGTGCCATTGCGTTCGTCTCGGAAAAATATGCGAAATAGAGTCCAAGTTTTCGAAAAACGGAGTCCGTATGACCAAGTTATGGCCCAATGAAGTTTTCAGAAAATTCTAAGCCCGAAAACAGTTCAAATTCGAATTCAGATTCGAATTACAACCAAGGCAGAATGGGCGGGAATTTTCCCGCCCCAGGCAGTGTCGACACAGGGGTCGACACCAGTGTCGAACCCTCCCCCCCCCAATGGGTCGACACCCATGTCGACCCAGGGGTCGACCCCCCCGGTCGGACCAATTTTTCTGGTGCACCATTTTGACATGTTGGGTCTTGTTCTAGAAGATTCTGACGGGAGTTGATGGCTCAGATTCGATTTAAGGTTAATCCTATGGTCTAAACTACCCCTAATCTCTATAAAAAGACCCCTAGACCTAGCCTAAACCCTCATTAATCATTCCTACAACTAAATGCTGCCCAAATGTTCACTAATCATGGCCTCCACCTTCTTCATGAGAGCATGAGTGTCTCAAATCAATCTATGTCATAAAGGAGCCATCTTTCTTAAGTAAAAGAGCCATCTTTCTTTGTCTTTGGGGTTACTCCCTCTTGTTCTCAAGTCTTGAAGTGGAGTTTATCGTCTTTGGTTGCGGATTTGCTAGTGTGGCTTCGTCTCAATCTTGTTTTATATTAATTCTAGTCTTCATAGCATTGTAAGCCCTATACTACTCTTAGATTCTAACTATGAAGTTAAATATGACATGTTGCAAGTTGAGTTTGGGCCTAAGTATGATATGTGCTTTGATCCTATCATGTTATGCATAAATATATTTTATGCATGTTTGTAAAGCTATCACCTTTGCCTTATGCATGGAAAGCTATGAGCTTTGATTAGAAATGTTGCATAAAGCAACATAGAAACTCTCATAAACCTTGTGTTATCTTGCATATGATGTTATATGTGAATCACTAGCCACCATCCTATGTCATTCATGATCATGTTTCACCTATTTGCTTAAGTTGATATTATGCATGTTTTGAGGCCTATGATGTAATATGCAAGCTTATGAACATATTTATGCCTCATATGCCACCATGTTTAACTTGTGGCCAACCTTATTACCTTATGCCCTTTGTAGTAACCCGGATTTTTGAGCGACTTTGGTTATCGACGTAAGCTCGACGTCGATAACCAAAACATCAAAAAATCCCGGTTGTTAATGAAAGAAATTAGAGGGTGAGAATAGATAAGATAGAAACTTAGAATAGAAGAAGAAGAAGAACACAACATCAGAGTAACACGAATCTCACAGCGGAACGAATAAAATATAACATAACATATCTTTGAAATAACATCAGTATATGTATACAATAACACTTATCAGAGTACAACACTTACAACAACAGCGGAAATAATAATAGCTATAGAATCCTGAAGCCTCTTGCTCCAAGCTCTCCAAGAGTATCTGTAAAATCCCGACTACTTGACTGCCCGTACAAATTTAGGCACCCAAGAGTTTAGGGAAAACAACAAAGTAAACTCCAGGTCAGTCATGTGACTGGTGTGAATAAACTCAAATCATTTAAACAGGTATATGATATCTCATAAGACCACGCCATGAATACGGAACGGGTTTTTCCCTTATGAGAATCCAAATAACTTTTCAAAGCAATATCATTCTGATATTATAATAATGTCAAAGTACAAATAAATATCAATCTAGCAGAAACGCTTGCATCTCACGTTACTACATATATAGTATACAATCAAAATCGCAAGCTCGTATTGGATGATTGGATTCCCAACTATGACAAGGTATGGAACCACCTTCCGATCAGTGTACTCTAGGAGCGATACACTGGAGTTCAACAAGAACATCTTGCAACTCAGCCACACATGACCGACCACTCATTTCGCTTGAGTGTATCGAATGTATATCACCAACGGTTGGGATCAGCAACCGTTCCCGTATATATATATGGGACAGCATTGATAGATTTAAGAAACAAATGAATATTCACTAGATAGGTGATTATACACTCTACTTCGGTGCGACCGACTTAGCCATGCTGCCTGCCCGATTTCTGTCATTACCGGATGATGAGGCTAGAAGCTACGCTTTATCATCACATCAGATTCACTTCGAATGCTACATTGTCAAATCCATCGAAATCACTAATTGACGTCTACAACCATACATTACGTGTCAGCTAAAAAAATTTTCCTTCTTCGCTTCCACTCTTGGTATAGTTGAAGAAATCAATGTACGTGACCGTCTGGAAATACTATGTCAGACATCCATCTTCATTCACTTAGAAATGTCACATCGTCATACCGCCAAATCACAAATTGACTTATCCAAAAATAACATGGGTATACAGCTAAGAGAAACGAATTCCTCCGCCACCAAACGTGAATACGTTTGAACAGATCAACTTACGCGATCCATTGGATATACACTGTCAGACCTTCATCCATACAAGTTGTCCTGGGACTGGACAAACCGAAGGCACTATTCTGTAAACAGGATAGCCCTTGCATTTTACTCCGTCTTCAATTATCTTTGGCATATATGATTCGCGACGCTTATGCCAATACAGAGTGGTTCTATGGATAATAATCCAACCGGTCACTCCATATTAACAACGTTAAAATGGTCAAAACTTCGATAGTCTGTGATTTAACCATCAAAGAAAAACAAGTGTGCAAACAACGATATTATTCCCAGATGGAAATTATATCGAACAAACATCTTTTAACATTAATCTCTTTAGTTCCTTTATTTACTTATCTCCTGTTTCCCTATATTCTAAATTCTTATTTTTCTTTTATCAGAAAACATTTCTGATTATCGTTTGGAAAACATTTCCAAAACTCCTTTACGATCAAATCTTACCATTTCTTAGTTAAGAAGGAAGTCACTCAAGTTGGGGTATAATTACCTCTCAGACCTTAACTGAACAACGTTATAACTTCGAAATGGTCAAAGTTTATCTTTTAATCTTTAACAACTTCTTTACGCCTTTCTCGGATTAAATTTTACTAATCCACTTCTATATTTAAAACATTGGTTATAACGATAACGTTATAATCCCTACTTTCGAATTATCTAACTTTAATTATAACTTCTATTCTTATTAGTGAATAATTAACCTAACACTTATTTATTTATAAATAAATAAATCTCTATTTTAGACACTGGAAAGTGTAAGTACTTTCCTGCATTCGATATAATCGAATTTGCCGATTAACTCTCTTCGAGAAATCTCTATCTGATTAACTCTTCTTCGAATAACCTATATTCGATTTACTTCTTCTCGAATAAACGATATTCGATAATCTCTCTTCGAATAACTAATATTCGATAACTCTTCCTTTTCAAATATCTCATATTTTAAAATCTCACTTCGATTAAACTATAATCGATAACTCCCTTCGATGAAACTAACATCGATAACTCCTTTCGATGAAACTAACATCGATAACTCCTTTCGATGAAACTAACATCGATTAATTTAACTCGACGAACTTAACTCGACTAACTTAACTTGACTCGACTAACTCGACTTACTTGGTTCGACCAATTCGATTCGATTAACTAGGCTCGACTAACTTGACTAACTTAACTCGACTTACTTGGTTCGACCAATTTGATTCGATTAACTTGGCTCGACTAAATTGACTAACTCTGTCTCAAATAACTATATTTGATTAACTCTAGTTCGTTTTAACTCTAATCGATTAACTCTTACTAATTACTCCAACTGGTTAACTCTAACTGATTAACTCTAACTGGTTAACTCTATTTGACTAACTCGACTTGACTAACCCTTTTCGAATAACATATTCGATTAACTAACTTTCGAATACCATATTCGATTAACTAACTTCGAATACCATATTCGATTTCTAACTTCGAATACCATATTCGTTTTCTCCTTTTCGAATGTCTATATTCGATTAACTAACTTCGAATGTCTATATTCGATTTACTAACTTCGAATGTCTATATTCGATTAACTAACTTCGAATGTCTATATTCGATTAACTAACTTCGAATGTCTATATTCGATTTACTAACTTCGAATGTCTATATTCGATTTACTTTATTCACTTTATAAAGACTTCCTTTTTAACAACGTTTTATTCATTTACTTTTAAATAACGGTTCTACACTTTAAAAATGATTTCCCTTTTTTAACGTTTCCTTTTCAATCCTATTTGTAAATGGTTTACAAATATTTCTTTTTCAAATTTATTCCTGAAATATTCTAACTCCTTAAATTTTCGGGAAAATTCGCCATAACCTCCTTTGTATCGGGAGCATCGGGAAAATCCCCAAACTCGCCACACAGGCCTTTCCATTCAAAAAGAAATGTTTTGAATTTATTTTCCTTTTTAAAATATCTCCTATTTATAAATATTCCTATTTATAAATATTTCTTATTTATAAATATTTCAATTTATAAATATCTCTGTTTTCAATATCACTTTGAAAATCCTTATCAACATTCCGATATGTTATGGTATTCAATTATATCAAATCACGATGTTCAATATCGTCCAAACACATATAATCGCCAACAGATTATATATCACATTATATATCACAATATATAAATCACAGTAAAATAACTGTTGAGGAATCCAGTTGGATTCCTCCAACCTGTTTCCCTGCATCACAGATGTTAGACAATATAGGTAACATCATTTTCAGTTCCATATGATATGTTCTGTTAAATAGAATCAATATAGAAATTTAACTAACTGACTAGCAGTTCAATCAACCAATCAATACACAGTCAAACAGACAATTTTAACAGTTCTAACAATACAACATGAAATTATAAACTGTTCAGAGTTAGTGAGGTTTACTCACATTTGGACAATCATCGTCAATGACGATAACCATCGCTTGATTCAGACAATTTATTTTGCTATAAATTGTGATGGACTCCGATTGACTCGCGGTCAGTTCCATTGTGGAGTGCTCGTCCATACGATTCCAACGCAACTTACGGTTCTCGATTCTGACCTCGTATGACCAAGTTATACCTTATTAAAGTTGAAACATTTTAAATTTGAATTTTAAATAAAACTTAAACTAAAATCATTGGGACTCACCCCATTTTAAATACCACGGCCCAAACAAACCAGGCCCGTTCTTTCATCCTTCTTCCCCCCCGACGTGGTGCTCCAGTTCTTCACACAGCCATTGCCGATCATTTCATCCTCCTAACTCCTCCTTCTCCCAATGTTTCTCAAAACAAATCACACCATCACCTTCTCCATCCGCTTCTCTTTCACCTCATACACTTATCTCCCCACTCGAATCCTTCTACCAGATCGCGTCGACGAGCCCCAAGGTACAAACATCGACGGAAATGGAAACCGAATACTCCCATACTTTGCAAACTCAAACGGTTTTCCCTTGTGAACTCAAATCCGAACTTAGATTCCCGGATTGATGCACACATATCGCGATTTCCTGAACCCTAGGCTCACGCCTAAACTGAAACCGCGAATCCAGGACGTCGAACAACCCAAAATACATCTCAGTTGAAGAGAGAAATCATATGAAGCTATTGAAACTTGTTTGAGGATTAAATCAATTTTATTTCATTTGATTTGAATTTACAAAGAGATGGTTTTCACTGTAAATGAAAACGGGGGCGCAGAAAACTCTCGCTGACTTTGGGAATGAGAAATTTAGGGTTTTTAAGGGTGAGGTAGGTATTTATAGGATGCTTAGATATTTTATTTATATTTTATTTTATTTATTTTTAAGCATACGCTGTGTATTTTTATCCTTAAAAATTCCTGTTGTCATATACGATATCCAAAAAACACCAAACTTGGAATCTAACAATAATTTAACATTGCGGATCCAACAAAACTGGTTTCGTCGAATTCTGACTTCATATGCAAAAGTGGCTATTTTTAACGCTCTAAATAGCCTATTTAAATATATAAATATATTTAAATATAATTAAATTAAATATTTAAAATTAAATATTATCGTATATCTTCACATATGATATCATACAACTTCAGAATATCATATCAGAATTTACAGCTTGATTATTTCAGAATTTCAGATTTATCGATATTCAATTTATATCGAAAATCCTTTTATAACGTATATAAAGCGTTGCAAATTATAAAGGGATTCTACAGTGACTTTTCTGAAATTTGATTTGGACATATCTCAAAATCTACACGACGAAATCCCGATCTTTCTCTTCCACTAGAAAGATATACTCCACCAGCTCCACACGTTTCTTGTTTCACAGAAATCCGGCTTAAAACGAATCCTGTACATTCAGTTGAAGTCTAAATCGCCAAATAGCGAACTGCCGCGTCGTTACGCACTCTATTTTAATTATATTATAATTATACGTTCAAACTGTCGTCGATTGAATATATTTGTCAATATAATCCAACTCTAAGTTGAATTATATCTTTCGGATGACCCCATTCACAGAATATTTGTATTTCCAATATTTTTTTGATTATTTCGACATTATAATATATTTTATTATATTATAATTATTATTTAAATATTCAATATTATTTAATTCACGTTCTCGATATCGATAAATCGATATTTAATAATTAAATAAATAAATTGTTCAACAGCTAAAATGCGGGTTACTACAATCTTCCCCCCTTAAAAAAATTTCGTCCTCGAAATTGCTAAGCTAGGGGATGACCCTATCTTCTGGGTAAAAATTTATCTGTTTACCTCTTGTCTCCGGTTTCAACTGAACCAATTAATATCGACTAAAATATTAATTTATTCCGACTAACTAAATTTTCAAAAATTCTGAAAATTTTCTAACACCTTAACTTTTCGAAATTTTTTGCCAGCACCTCCTTTGTACTGGTCAATATCTCAAACTCCAACTCGCCTCTCTGGGCCTTCTTTAACCCAAAAGAAAATCAAACAGCCAAGCGGCTTGCCAATTCGGCTCATAAATCTCATATCCATATATAATATAAACTGGTACCTTTTTGTCGGGCATATCAACTCTATCACTTCCATATGCTATCAACACAGCATATACCAGTGTTATTTCCATCAAATTTCAATCAGTTCATATCGTCAAAACCAAATTGAATTTCATTCGAACCCCAATATCAAATTCCAAATTATTGACTTATCAATTTGGTTCCATTCTAGATTATCTCTAACCCATCAATTTTATTTAACTCAGTTCAAGTTAATTATTTCAATTTATTTCTACTATCTTATTCTATTTAACTTCATAAGTTAAAATTAAATTCCGAAACTTAATTTCCTGGGTCAATTTCAAATCAATTTGAAATTACAATGCCAATTCAAAACCTTTGAATTTATAAACAACTTGTTTTCTCAAAACAATTCAAAAACAAACCTTTGGAAGTAGTCCGTCACTTAGAACTCGAAAATGAACACTGATGATGTCGCGATTCATCATCAGAATCTATTTTCCAGCTATCGAAGTGAGTTCAATACTATATCACCTTCAGTTTGAAAAACGTTTTCAAAATCTCCCAGGAACATAAAATTTCCTTATTTTAATTCAAATCTGATTTAAATTCAGATTTTCTTTATTTTATTTCATATACTTTACTTATATGAATTCTGATCAGTTATTTACATAACCATTTCACTTCTTATAACCTCATTCAATTATAATAACAACCAACACAACCAATTATACTATGTTAATTTCAAAACATACCATGTATGTTCATCGTGTTCAAGTTAAACTCCTACCGATACAGTGGATCAAACTGATCGACTAGAATTTATAAGCCACTCAACCAATAAATCTACACAATATAAAACCATTTTTATATCAAATACAAATACGCACTCGTATATATACACTCAAACTCAATCTAGGGTATTACTAACCCTATCTCTACCGAGTCACGCCATAGAGCCAAGTAATTCTAAACCTAAGCTCTGATACCAACTGTAGTAACCCGGATTTTTGAGCGGCTTTGGTTATCGACGTAAGCTCGACGTCGATAACCAAAACATCGAAAAATCCTGGTTGTTAATGAAAGAAATTAGAGGGTGAGAATAGATAAGATAGAAACTTAGAATAGAAGAAGAAGAAGAACACAACATCAGAGTAACACGAATCTCACAGCGGAACGAATAAAATATAACATAACATATCTTTGAAATAACATCAGTATATGTATACAATAACACTTATCAGAGTACAACACTTACAACAACAGCGGAAATAATAATAGCTATAGAATCCTGAAGCCTCCTGCTCCAAGCTCTCCAAGAGTATCTGTAAAATCCCGACTACTTGACTGCCCGTACAAATTTAGGCACCCAAGAGTTTAGGGAAAACAACAAAGTAAACTCCGGGTCAGTCATGTGACTGGTGTGAATAAACTCAAATCATTTAAACAGGTATATGATATCTCATAAGACCACGCTGTGAATACGGAACGGGTTTTTCCCTTATGAGAATCCAAATAACTTTTCAAAGCATCATTCTGATATTATAATAATGTCTAAGTACAAATAAATATCAATCTAGCAGAAACGCTTGCATCTCACGTTACTACATATATAGTATACAATAAAAATCGCAAGCTCGTATTGGATGATTGGATTCCCAACTATGACAAGGTATGGAATCACCTTCCGATCAGTGTACTCTAGGAACGATACACTGGAGTTCAACAAGAACATCTTGCAACTCAGCCACACATGACCGACCACTCATTTCGCTTGAGTGTATCGAATGTATATCACCAACGGTTGGGATCAGCAACCGTTCCCGTATATATATATGGGACAGCATTGATAGATTTAAAAAAAAATGAATATTCACTAGATAGGTGATTATACACCCTACTTCGGTGCGACCGACTTAGCCATGTTGCCTTCCCGATTTCTGTCATTACCGGATGATGAGGCTAGAAGCTACGCTTTATCATCACATCAGATTCACTTCGAATGCTACATTGTCAAATCCATCGAAATCACTAATTGACGTCTACAACCATACATTACGTGTCAGCTAAAAAAAAATTCCTTCTCTACTTCCACTCTTGGTATAGTTGAAGAAATCAATGTACGTGGCCGTCTGGAAATACTTAGTCAGACATCCATCTTCATTCACTTAGAAATGTCACATTGTCATACTGCCAAATCACAAATTGACTTATCCAAAAATAACATGGGTATACAGCTAAGAGAAACGAATTCCTCCGCCACCAAACGTGAATACGTTTGAACAGATCAACTTACGCGATCCATTGGATATACTCTGTCAGACCTTCGTCCATACAAGTTGTCCTGGGACTGGACAAACCGAAGGCACTATTCTGTAAACAGGATAGCCCTTGCATTTTACTCCGTCTTCAATTATCTTTGGCATATATGATTTGCGATGCTTATGCCAATACAGAGTGGTTCTATGGATAATAATCCAACCGGTCTCTCCATATTAACAACGTTAAAATGGTCAAAACTTCGATAGTCTGTGATTTAACCATCAAAGAAAAACAAGTGTGCAAACAACGATATTATTCCCAGATGGAAATTATATCGAACAAACATCTTTTAACATTAATCTCTTTAGTTCCTTTATTTACTTATCTATTGTTTCCCTATATTCTAAATTCTTATTTTTCTTTTATCAGAAAACATTTCTGATTCTCGTTTGGAAAACATTTCCAAAACTCCTTTACGATCAAATCTTACCATTTCTTAGTTAAGAAGGAAGTCACTCAAGTTGGGGTATAATTACCTCTCAGACCTTAACTGAACAACGTTATAACTTCGAAATGGTCAAAGTTTATCTTTTAATCTTTAACAACTTCTTTATGCCTTTCTCGGATTAAATTTTACTAATCCACTTCTATATTTAAAACATTGGTTATAACGATAACGTTATAATCCCTACTTTCGAATTATCTAACTTTAATTATAACTTCTATTCTTATTAGTGAATAATTAACCTAACACTTATTTATTTATAAATAAATAAATCTCTATTTTAGACACTGGAAAGTATAAGTACTTTCCCGCATTCGATATAATCGAATTTGCCGATTAACTCTCTTCGAGAAATCTCTATCTGATTAACTCTTCTTCGAGTAACCTATATTCGATTTACTTCTTCTCGAATAAACGATATTCGATAATCTCTCTTCGAATAACTAATATTCGATAACTCTTCCTTTTCAAATATCTCATATTTTAAAATCTCACTTCGATTAAACTATAATCGATAACTCCCTTCGATGAAACTAACATCGATAACTCCTTTCGATGAAACTAACATCGATAACTCCTTTCGATGAAACTAACATCGATTAATTTAACTCGACGAACTTAACTCGACTAACTTAACTTGACTCGACTAACTCGACTTACTTGGTTCGACCAATTCGATTCGATTAACTAGGCTCGACTAACTTGACTAACTTAACTCGACTTACTTGGTTCGACCAATTCGATTCGATTAACTAGGCTCGACTAACTTGACTAACTCTATCTCAAATAACTATATTTGATTAACTCTAGTTCGTTTTAACTCTAATCGATTAACTCTTACTAATTACTCCAACTGGTTAACTCTAACTGATTAACTCTAACTGGTTAACTCTATTTGACTAACTCGACTTGACTAACCCTTTTCGAATAACATATTCGATTAACTAACTTTCGAATACCATATTCGATTAACTAACTTCGAATACCATATTCGATTTCTAACTTCGAATACCATATTCGTTTTCTCCTTTTCGAATGTCTGTATTCGATTAACTAACTTCGAATGTCTATATTCGATTTACTAACTTCGAATGTCTATATTCGATTAACTAACTTCGAATGTCTATATTCGATTAACTAACTTCGAATGTCTATATTCGATTTACTAACTTCGAATGTCTATATTCGATTTACTTTATTCACTTTATAAAGACTTCCTTTTTAACAACGTTTTATTCATTTACTTTTAAATAACGGTTCTACACTTTAAAAATGATTTCCCTTTTTTAACGTTTCCTTTTCAATCCTATTTGTAAATGGTTTACAAATATTTCTTTTTCAAATTTATTCCTGAAATATTCTAACTCCTTAAATTTTCGGAAAAATTCGCCATAACCTCCTTTGTATCGGGAGCATCGGGAAAATCCCCAAACTCGCCACACAGGCCTTTCCATTCAAAAAGAAATGTTTTGAATTTATTTTCCTTTTTAAAATATCTCCTATTTATAAATATTCCTATTTATAAATATTTCTTATTTATAAATATTTCAATTTATAAATATCTCTGTTTTCAATATCACTTTGAAAATCCTTATCAACATTCCGATATGTTATGGTATTCAATTATATCAAATCACGATGTTCAATATCGTCCAAACACATATAATCGCCAACAGATTATATATCACAATATATAAATCACAGTAAAATAACTGTTGAGGAATCCAGTTGGATTCCTCCAACCTGTTTCCCTGCATCACAGATGTTAGACAATATAGGTAACATCATTTTCAGTTCCATATGATATGTTCTGTTAAACAGAATCAATATAGAAATTTAACTAACTGACTAGCAGTTCAATCAACCAATCAATACACAATCAAACAGACAATTTTAACAGTTCTAACAATACAACATGAAATTATAAACTGTTCAGAGTTAGTGAGGTTTACTCACATTTGGACAATCATCGTCAATGACGATAACCATCGCTTGATTCAGACAATTTATTTTGCTATAAATTGTGATGGACTCCGATTGACTCGCGGTCAGTTCCATTGTGGAGTGCTCGTCCATACGATTCCAACGCAACTTACGGTTCTCGATTCTGACCTCGTATGACCAAGTTATACCTTATTAAAGTTGATACATTTTAAATTTGAATTTTAAATAAAACTTAAACTAAAATCATTGGGACTCACCCCATTTTAAATACCATGGCCCAAACAAACCAGGCCCGTTCTTTCATCCTTCTTCCCCCCCGACGTGGTGCTCCAGTTCTTCACACAGCCATTGCCGATCATTTCATCCTCCTAACTCCTCCTTCTCCCAATGATTCTCAAAACAAATCACACCATCACCTTCTCCATCCGCTTCTCTTTCACCTCACATACTTATCTCCCCACTCGAATCCTCCTACCAGATCGCGTCGACGAGCCCCAAGGTACAAACATCGACGGAAATGGAAACCGAATACTCCCATACTTTGCAAACTCAAACGGTTTTCCCTTGTGAACTCAAATCCGAACTTAGATTCCCGGATTGATGCACACATATCGCGATTTCCTGAACCCTAGGCTCACGCCTAAACTGAAACCGCGAATCCAGGACGTTGAACAACCCAAAATACATCTCAGTTGAAGAGAGAAATCATATGAAGCTATTGAAACTTGTTTGAGGATTAAATCAATTTTATTTCATTTGATTTGAATTTACAAAGAGATGGTTTTCACTGTAAATGAAAACGGGGGCGCAGAAAACTCTCGCTGACTTTGGGAATGAGAAATTTAGGGTTTTTAAGGGTGAGGTAGGTATTTATAGGATACTTAGATATTTTATTTATATTTTATTTTATTCATACGCTGTGTATTTTTATCCTTAAAAATTCCTGTTGTCATATACGATATCCAAAAATCACCAAACTTGGAATCTAACAATAATTTAATATTGCGGATCCAACAAAACTGGTTTCGTCGAATTCTGACTTCATATGCAAAAGTGGCTATTTTTAACGCTCTAAATAGCCTATTTAAATATATAAATATATTTAAATATAATTAAATTAAATATTTAAAATTAAATATTATCGTATATCTTCACATATGATATCATACAGCTTCAGAATATCATATCAGAATTTACAGCTTGATTATTTCAGAATTTCAGATTTATCGATATTCAATTTATATCGAAAATCCTTTTATAACGTATATAAAGCGTTGCAAATTATAAAGGGATTCTACAGCGACTTTTCTGAAATTTGATTTGGACATATCTCAAAATCTACACGACAAAATCCCGATCTTTCTCTTCCACTAGAAAGATATACTCCACCAGCTCCACACGTTTCTTGTTTCACAGAAATCCGGCTTAAAGCGAATCTTGTACATTCCGTTGAAGTCTAAATCGCCAAATAGCGAACTGCCGCGTCGTTACGCACTCTATTTTAATTATATTATAATTATACGTTCAAACTGTCGTCGATTGAATATATTTGTCAATATAATCCAACTCTAAGTTGAATTATATCTTTGGTATGACCCCATACACAGAATATTTGTATTTCCAATATTTTTTTGATTATTTCGACATTATAATATATTTTATTATATTATAAATATTATTTAAATATTCAATATTATTTAATTCACGTTCTCGATATCGATAAATCAATATTTAATAATTAAATAAATAAATTGTTCAACAGCTAAAATGCGGGTTACTACACCCTTTTTGTCATGTTTGCCAAGTTCCCTCTTTTGATCTATGTTATGTTATGCGAAACGTACATGCGAGGGGAATGCGTTGGGTTTGGGTAATATTAATGACATGGAACATGATTTTTAAATATGACATGAACATTGACCTGTGATTATGTTTGTAAACATGAATTTGGACATGACTTCTAGAAAACATGAGAGTGGCCAACTCGAGGTTGGGTTGAGTTTGTAGCATAAATCTACCCGAAACCGACCGGCTTAACTAGTGGCTACAAACAATAGGACCCAATGTGAGTAGTTGGTCATGTCGCACTTGAAACCCGAGGTTAGACTAAGTTGTGGTGTAAAGCTACCCGGACCCGCCCGGCTTAACTAGTAACCGCAACAAGGTCTAATGTGAGAGGTTGAGTGCATTAAATTAATTAATGCCACATGATAGAGTTAAGTCATGGACTACTTGAATACTTAACCAATTAAACACGATGGATTGGCAGGGTTAAGTCATTAACTACTTGAATATACTTAACCAATTAAACTCGATGTATTGATAGGGTTAAGTCATGAACTGCTTGAATACACTTAACCAACTCAATACATGGTTAGGATAGGGTTAACCACACTTAACCCACTTGAAACCCTAGTTACGTGGTCCTTTTCAGCAGTAACCTACTTGGAAGTATCATGGGTACCCTGGACTAGGCTAGGGTGGGGCACGATTACTGGACTGATTGTAAGAGACCAAAAGAGACGGCTGAAGGGTGTACCGGTTGTTCAGGCGGACCATGGTCGTGCACATTAAGTCCGGAGTTGAACATGGGCACCAGTAGGTTTAGACTGTGCGTGCTTGAATTGTGTCTGTGGTTTACACCTTAGGGCTGGATACACCCTGGGGTGGACCTAGCATAGTTAACTACAATCCACGATTAAGCCGTATGACACCGATACACGACGAGTTAGGCTTATAGGGAGCCGATCGACTAGACCGAGTAGTTGGACCTCGATTTAGGTCATCTCATGATGTGGGCCAGCTTTGGGTCAAGGGATCATTTCTTGATTATACTTGACATGGATTGGAATACTAGTACACACCTGGTGCAACTTAACCTTGTATATGCGATGCCACACTTGATCTATCTTGTTAACTTTTCACCATGCCAGTTATCACCCTACATCTCATCTTTGTTTTACATGTTCAGTTAACTTTATTAGTTTTTATACTAATAGTAGATAGGACTTACCAGTCTTTTTGACTGACCCGTTTTCTTTTGCCTCTTTTCTTCCGTTCCCCCCCCCCTTCCCTCAGGTTTACAGGGTGGGAACACTTGTACCTAGCTTGGATCTTTAGCTGCTTTTCTGGATAGCTCATGTACGGTTTGGACTTGAGCTCGCTATGGCTTTCTTCTACCTTGGGGATAGTTACTTTATGATTTTCTTTCCAGTTTTCAGTTGATGTTTCTAGACTATGTTTTGTGGAAAATAATGACCGAGTACTTTGATGTAACTTGACTATGGTTTTGAAATGTTAGTTTTATCCGCTGCTTTACTACTCTGTTTTACTTATATGTTCTGTCTTGTGATATCTGCATGCAAGTTTACCCCGTTTAACGCCCCTCCAAAGCTAGTGTCCTTGCAAGAGTGGCATTGGCAGAGGTGGGGTGTTACAGAAATTGACAAAACACAATTTCTTTTGCCATGCTCACATATTAATTCCAAAAATTATGAAAATCGGAATCTTGCAATAATTTAACATTTCGGATCCAACCAGGGTAGTTTCATCGAAAACGGAGGTCGTTTGCAAAATGGCTATTTATACGGGATATATATTATATTAAATTTCATAGCGACTATTCTGAATATTCAAATGGCCATAACTTTTGATTCCCCTTATGAAATTTCAATTTTTCGGATTCATTGGAGATATATTCTTAAATAGATTTTAATATTTTTGGTTTCACCAAAATCCGATTTATTTTGCATCCTGTACAGTCAGGAAAAGTTCAAATTCAAATTTTCAAACTGCCGGGGTATTTCTAACTCCTTTTAAAATTAGAATAAATATATTCATTCTAACTTTGATTTTAATAAATTTTTAACAATTATTATTTAAAATAAATTATTTTAACTATTCAAAATTCAATAAAATAGCCAAATTAAAATTTAAATTGTCTCTAATTTTTCGGGTTGTTATAGGTTTCGAGTCCTAACAACAGATTCAATATCTCCTAAGATATTTCTACCGAGTGATCTCTTAACAATCTAATTCTTTCGTTTGGTCGATCATTTTCATTATTTGATTCATTAATCTCATTTTCATGTTCGTCTTCGTTGTGTTGTGTTAAATTTTTATAGTTTTGTCAAAGGATACATTTAAAGTTTCTTCTACAGTATTAGTTCTTATATTAAAAACTCTATATGCTTTACTTCTTTCTGAATATCCAATAAATATTCCTTTATCAGATTTAGAATTAAATTTGTCTAAATTTTCTTTAGTATTAACAAAAAAACATTTACTTCCAAATATTTTAAAATATGATACATTTGGTCTCTTATTACAAAAACATTCATATAGTGTTTTATGTGTCAAGGGTCTTATTAGTATTCTATTTAATATATAACAAGCTGTTGCAACTGCCTCAGCCCAAAAATGCCTCGGTAAGTTACTATCTGATAACATGGTTCTCGCACGCTCTTGTATTGACCTATTTTTACGTTCAACTACTCTATTTTGTTGCAGGGTTCTTAAGAAAGGAAAATTATGGGTTATGCCCTTTTTATTACAAAATCCTTCAAAATTTTCATTTCTGAACTCTCCACGGTGGTCACTACATATCGTTTTGATTTTTAAAGATAAAAAATTTTGAATTCTTAAAAGCATCACTTTTATTTTTGGGAAACAAGGTCCAAGTAAATCTAGAAAAATCATCAACTATTACATAAACATATCTATTGTGATTTGTTGATTGAGTTTGGGATGTACCGAATAAATCCATGTGAATTAACTCTAACGGCTTTGAGGTTGTAATTTCCTCTTTTGATTTAAATGAACTTCTTTTCAGTTTTCCGAATTGACAAGCATCTCATAAATTATTTACTTTAATTTTCATTTTGGGTAATCCCCTAATTGAATCTAACTTTGAAATCCCAGAAATATGTTTTATATTTATTTGACCAAATCTCTTATTGCAAATCCAAGGATCACTTGTATTAGCCTTAAGACATAGGTTATCATCAGAAATTTTCATACTTAATATATAGATATTTTTCTTTCTATCTCCTTCAAATATTATTTTTGAATTCCTATCAACTACAAAGCATTTATCTTTTTCAAAGTTTATTTTATAGCCTTTATCACAAAGTTAACTTATTCTCAATAAGTTATATTTTAGATTCCTAACTAATAAAACATTAGAAATAGTAGGAGTTTCAAGATTACCGACATCGCCGATGCCAACTATGTATCCTATTGAGTTATCACCAAAGTTGACCATTCTTCCATCTTCATATACTAGATTATTCAGTAATTCTGGATTTCCCGTCATAAGTCTTGAACAACCACTATCCAATATCGATTTGTCCTTTTTAATATCCACTGTTTGACCGTCAGAATTTGAATTCTCAACATCTATGCAACATACCTTTTCAGAATTTGAATTATCAATAGCCATGTAACGCCTTTTCCTGTTTTGGACAATAGTTCAGTAGATCACTTGAATTTTCAACATAATTAAATGCAGACACTTTAAACATTAATGCAGTGCATTATTAAGACAAGTGTTATAAACCATTTCAAAATTTTCCATATAATATTTTCAAAAATCAGATTATAAACTTTTTGAAAACCTATGCTCTGATACCAATTGTTAAGTAATGTGAAATGCGGATCTTAAGGCAAAACAAACACTAGAGGCGGTGAATAGTGTTCATAAGGAATTTATGAAAATCTTAAACTTAATTGATCTACTATACGAATCACATAATGATTATCACACCAGAGATAATCACAAACACAAAAGCAATTACAAACACAGAAATAGATAAATATAAAATGTAGAAAAGGAAAGAACACACTCGATTTTATACTGGTTCAGATTACTTCTACGTCCAGTCCCACGCAACGTTGGATTGCGCAGATTTTTATGATTATCAATATCCAACCACAACCCCTTGTTTTCATGGCTACAAGGTTAACTCCGCTCCAAACACCCTTGATTTCACGATTACAAGGTTAACACCGCTCATGTTCCTTGATTTCAGGGCTACAAGGAACACACTGTTTCCCAAACAATTCCCATATGATTACAACAGCCCTATAACTCTTCAATAGCACTTCCAAATTGATAGTAGTAGATAGGAATTGATAATAGAAGAAGTTTGATATAATTCGAGTAGAAATCGGCAATGTATAAGTGTAGAAATCAAGAGAATAATGTATATTAATGGTAGTAAGTAAAGGAGTGAAGATGGAGAAGAAAGAATGATTAAAAATTCGAAATCAACCCCTTTTTATAGTGTGCCAAAGGTTGCAATATTTCATAAATGTTTCAAATAGTGAAAAGACACATCCTTTGACAATTGAAAATCTGACAGTTATATGTGACACGTCTAATTATGTATGTTGATATATGTATAATATTTTGATTTTTAAAACTATTTTTCAAGTGTTTAAACATATATATAATTCTGGAAATTCTTGATCAAAACTTAGTAATATAAATGAATATCTAAAGTGTAAAATCATAGGGAAATATAGTGATATATTATATAAACATATTTATAAATTTATAAGATTTAAAACTATAAAACTATATATATATTATAAACTTATATATATATATTAAAACTTTATAAACATATATATTTGACATCATAAGTAAGATAATAGTTTGAACTCATTTAGAAAATAATTTGAAATCAGGATTTGAAATTTAAATGCATAATTTGAAATTTGAAAATCAGAATTTGAACCTGGAGTGCTATTCAGAGTCTTACATATAAACTAGACTCAATTACCACATTTTCTTAAGATTTTGGAATCTTTATATTTTGATAACTCATGAATCTTGAATCTCTTTTGAATCATAAATCTCTTGGTACTCTAAAATTGTACAGTCTTCAATATATAAGTTGTGACGGTCCGCCCCGCACCAGTCTGCATTTCCTCCGAAAGTGCGCTGTACACATGCCCAACTAGCACGGGACGGTCGTCAGGAGAAAGGAAAGAAGAGAATAAACTAATCAAGGAACCTGTAGAATGTCTCACAGCGCATGGGATAAAATATAATAATAACATACTTGACATAAAACAGGCGAGACAGTGCATAAGCTGATAACTAAAATCAACATCAATCATCAGAGCAGCGGAAATCCATATACAGCTTATTACAACTTTTCAAAATCTACTGTCTCTAAGCAAAAGAAAGCTAAAGTAGAAGATACACCAACAATGCCCAAGCGGTGATCTTCAACAACACAGGGAGAATACTATATATATTACGTGGAAGCCTCCTGCTCGTCTCCGGATCATCTACCCGTGCATCACCAGCCAACCTGTCTCTAGTCTGCTCGTGTGAGCACCCAGAGTAATAAGAAGAGACATAAAACTCTGGGTCAGACATAAAGCCTGGTGTGAGCGATAAGCATCTAAACAAAGTAATAACAGGTATACTAAACCATACCTGAACCTGGACCTGCAACCAAAGAGTTAGTACCACATACCGTACAATACTCCAAGGTGCCATAAATAGTGTAAGAATACGGGGGTGGGGTGTGCATGTCACAATGATAGCAAACAAATCATCCATAGCAACCATCCTCACATCTCTCACTCAGTGCGTAAAGCGTACGACATCTACCACTTTGGAACACTAGACAAACTGAGGTAACAACGAATCCCGACTTGTAGAAACCCCGCTGTGACCAAGCCAAACACTTGGAGTCATGACCAAACATTTCAATGACCCACTTCATTGGTCGTAGCCCTTGGTTCTACCGATGCCATAATGGCCCTGAATCCGCCTTCGCACCTCCTACCATAGTGGTCCAAAGCTATAGACGTCGATAGCTCCTTAACACGCGTCCCGCAGCAGAGCCCAACCATGAAGCGAACTCGTTGATTCCCTTCTGAATCTTGAGCTCTAACTTCTCATTTGGACTTCCTTTGCATCTCGGGTTTGGTCGAATTGGAGTGGGTCTTCAGAAGAGTTGTCGCGCATTAACAGTCCTAGAGTTCTGTTCGGTTCGGTAGTCATCACCATCATCGGGTCGGGTCGGTAGTCCACTTCGGGTCGGGTCGGTGTCTCCCTCCGGGTCGGGTCGGTTCAGTGATTCTCCCCCTTCAGATATCGGTTCGGTTCGGGTGCCTCTGCTTGAGTTCAGTTCGGAGGTAGTTCATCCGATCTGATTCTTCCTGTTTGACTTGTTTGCCTGCTCCGATCCGTCCTGTTCTCTTCCTCTGATCCGGTCTGCTCCCTTACTCCGATCCAATCTGCTCCATCACTCCGATCCGATCTTCTGTCCAACTCCAACTCTAAGCAATGGCCTTCCTTCCTGCCAAACTTCTTCCAGTGGCGAGTCCCCATCCAGTTCGGATTCCCTTGGTCAGTTCCCTAGTCCGATCCGACCCCTTTCTCCGATCCGAACCGGTTCGGAACCTGCACACTTCTGCAACTTTCCAGCGATCTTTCTACGCCATTCGACGACGTTTTCGAGGAATTTAACTATTCTAATCAATCATGAAACATACCATAGAGTCATAGCAACATGTAATAGCAACCACAAACAGCAAACAACAATTTAAATGAATCAAAATGAATCACAAGTGGCTAAAACCTCACATTTGCCTATAATCCCTCTTAATCATGTTTAAGCATACGATTAGCAAAACACATCGAAATTAACCCAAATTTCTAACAGAGCCTTAAAACATTATTTTAGAATTTTAAGAATTTTTCCAGAATTTATTTACGTATAAATTCGCTAATCTTCACTAATTACCCCTAATCACCGTAATTAGTGCAAAAACTATGCAAATCACTCACCTTGGCCACAAACAAAATTCTCAGAACTGAAACTCCTCTGATTTGGGCAAATACTGATATCCAACCGCAGCTCTAACCTTGCTTTGGTGCTTTTCTCCTTAATTTGATGCCTCTAAGCCTTAATCCTTGATTAGTGAGTGATTTTTGGGTGTTTTAGAGAGATTTAGAGAGTGGAGGCCATGGCTATGTCAAGAGAAATGAAAGTGGCGGCTGGGAAATGTCTAAAGAAATGTTTTCTAACCCTAATCAGCACCTATATCTCCCTAAACCCGAAATTCCCCTTGGGCCAAGCTGCTAATCACCCGTTTAAGCCCAATTAAGCTGTTTTTCGCCACCTGAAACTTGTTTCAGCCATATCTCCCAAACGGTAAGTCCGTTTGGCTAATGTAACCACTCTACGGAAAGAGAAACCATCATCCGGAGCCAATGGAAGTGGTTTCAGATCAAAATTCCTTTCCAGTCAAAAGTTATGGCCAAAACAGTGCCAACTAGGGGTAAAATGGTCATTTAAAAATCGAGAAAAATCATGAACATGGGAAATGACCCCAATAGTCGTCGCCCAAAGTTGCATGATCATACGACTTCGTATGTGACAGAAATAAATATTCTATGATTCTATGATGCGTAGAACGCGGGTCGTTACACTCTCCCCCCCTTAAGAAATTTCGTCCCCGAAATTCCTTAACCCAAAACTTACAAAGGATCCCGCATGCCTAACAACCACATACAATAATCAATCATGCAAAACAAGCGAACAAGCCTATCCTAGCATGCGGAAAACTAAATCGAAGTCAAAATCTTACCAGTCAAAGAGTTCTGGGTGTGACTTCCTAATGTTATCCTCTGTCTCCCAAGTACAATCATTCTCGTTCTCGCTCCACTGTACCTTGACTAGCTTCACCGCCTTCCTTCGAAGTTGCTTCATGTCGTGCTCGACAATACGGACCGGCTTGCGGTTCCCAACCGCCTCAGGTTCTACTTCGAAGTCCTCTAACTGATCAGGTGAAATAGTCATATCTGAGTCGTGAACGAACTTCCTTAGTTGGGAAACATGAAATACGTTATGAACTCCCGCCATCTTCTCCGGTAAGTCAATTCTATATGCCAAATTCCCGACTAGTTCAAGAACAGGGAATGGGCCAACAAATCTTGGTGTCAACTTGCCTCTCCTGCCAAATCGTATTACGCTCTTCAACGGAGAAATCTTAACAAACACCAAGTCGCCAACGGAGAATTTTAAGTCTCTTCTCCTCTTATCAGCATAACTCTTCTGCCTATCCTGGGCAGCCTTCATTCGTTGTTGAATGATCTTAATCTTATCTGAAGTTTCCCTTACCACATCTGGTCCAAGCATAAACTTCTCGCCAGTCTCTATCCAACATGATGGTGAGTTGCATGGTCTTCCGTACAGAGCTTCAAACGGAGCCATACCGATACTGGATTGGTAGCTATTATTATATGCAAACTCTACTAGATGCAAATGGTCATCCCATGATCCACCAAAATCCAATATACATGCTCTCAAGAGATCTTCCAAAATACGGTTCACCCTCTCCGTCTGACCGTCGGTCTGAGGATGATATGCGGTACTGAGATGTAATTCTGACCCTAGCGCCTCTTGCAAGCTCTTCCAAAACCCACTAGTGAACAACGGGTCTCGGTCGCTCACAATGCTTTTAGGTACTCCATGAAATCTCACTATCCACTTCATATACAATTCTGCTAACTTAGCTGCCGTTCTAGTCGATTTGACTGGTATAAACCTTGCACTTTTAGTCAGTCGATCTACAATTATCCAAATGCTGTCATATCCCGATCTAGTCCTTGGTAAACCATCGATGAAATCCATCGAGACTTGCTCCCATTTCCATTCGGGAATTTCTAATGGCTGTAACAACCCACTAGGCTTCTTTTGCTCGGCTTTAACTAGCTGGCAATTCATGCATTTCGATATAAACTTCCCAACGTCTCTTTTCATCCCTTCCCAGTAGTAAGTCTGCTTCATATCTCGATACATCTTGTTACCACCGGGGTGTATGGTCAACCTTGAGTGATGACATTCTCTAAGCACTTCATCCCTCAATCCATTGACATTGGGTACAACAAGCTTTCCATTCTTTCTAAGCCATCCTTCTCGATCAAGCCCATACTTGTTCATCTCCTCATCGATATCCATCTTTAACTTGGAGATGATTTCCAATAGGTTAGGATCGTCCCTCTGACTAGAGCCGATCCGCTCAATCAAAGTGGGTCTGATCGTCAAACTTGCTAACATTTCTGGATCCAATTCGCACTTTGGTCTGAAATCAAACCCCGCGATAAACTCCAGTTGCTTCCATTCAAGGAACATAGCCCCTAAGCTGGCATGTCTTCTACTCAATGCATCAGCCACCGCATTGCCCTTTCCTGGTGTGTATGCGATGTCAAAATCATAGGAAGCCAAGAACTCTAACCATCTCTGCTGACGGAGATTTAAATCCTTCTGGGAGAATAGATACTTCAACGACTTATGATCTGTAAACAGCTCAAATCTTTCTCCCAAGAGATAGTGTCTCCACATCTTTAACGCGAACACGATCGCTGCCAATTCTAAATCATGGGTAGGGTATCTTCTCTCGTGCGGTTTCAACTGCCGACTTGCGTAAGCTACAACCCTACCGCCTTGCATCAATACAGCACCCAGTCCGGTACCACAGGCATCCGTGTATACCGTCATCTCTTCATCCCCCTTAGGGATGACTAACACCGGTGCGCTTGTCAACTTGTCCTTTAGACTCTTGAATGCATTCTCGCACCTTTCATCCCAGACAAAAGCTTGATTCTTCTTGGTCAACTGGGTCAATGGTGCTGCTATCTTGGAGAAACTTTGGATAAACTTACGATAATACCCCGCTAACCCCAAGAAACTTCTTACATCTGTTGCATTCTTGGGCGTAGGCCAATCCTGTACCGTAGCCACCTTCGCCGGGTCCACGGCAATCCCATTTTCTGATACAACATGGCCCAAGAACCTCACTTCCCTCTTCCAGAAGTGGCACTTAGAAAACTTTGCTTTCAATTGGTGTTTTCTCAACACTTCCATCACTATTCTTAAATGTCCCTTGTGTTCTTCCTCTGTCCTCGAGTAGACCAAAATATCATCAACGAACACAAGGACAAACTTATTCAACTGATCTCTGAATACCCTATTCATAAGATCCACAAAATATGCTGGGGCATTGGTCAGCCCGAATGGCATGACCAACCACTCATAAAACCCAGACGGCGTCCGAAATGCCGTTCTAGCTATACTCTCAGCTTCCACTCTAAGCTGATGAAAACCTGTCGCGAGATCCAACTGAGAAAATACTCTCGCGCCACTCAACTGATCGAACAAATCATCTATCCGCGGTAGAGGATACTTGTTCTTCCTCGTCACTTTATTCAACTCGCGGTAGTCTACACACAAACGAAGGGAACCATCCGTCTTGGTAGCAAACACAACTGGTGCTCCCCATTCAGAAACACTCCTTCTGATAAATCCCTTCTTCAAAAGATCGCTGACTTGCACCTCGAGCTCTCGCTGCTCTCTTGGTGCCATACGACGAAGTGGCATCACTATAGGCCTGGCATCTTTTACCAAATCAATGCGGAACTCAATCTCTCGGTGTGGTGGAAGTCCGGTCACTTCTTCGAAAACATCCGGATACTGGCCAACCACGGGCAAACCTGACAACTCACTATGCGGAATGTCGAGGGAGTTTAGAAAACTAGCCAATACCCCCTTACTGGGTAGACCACCAAACACTATCCTCCGCCCATCATCCGCTCTAGCTGTCACCAACAAGCCCTCACAGTCTACCACCACCCCATATCTTTGGAGCCAATCTACTCCCAAAATAATGCCAAACCCAGTAAAGCCCAAAACAAAGCAATCACAAACAAACATGCATCCATGACTCGATAAGACCACATTGCGACAAATCATGCTAAGGCTAGTCGAACCACCAATCGGGTTCGTCACTACTAAAGGTCTATCGACAATCTCGGGCTCCAATCCCAACCTATCTACCAGGTCACTAGATATGAAAGAACTGGAAGCTCCGGTATCAAACAAAACTCTAACAGGAACATCATAAACAGAAAGCATACCTTGAATGACGACATTCTTTCCCTTCTCCGCCGCAGTTGGGGCATTCGACGAAGAAGGAATAGCATTAAGGGCATATTCTTTCACCATTTGCTTTTCCTTAGGGGGTTGTGGACACTTGTCCTTGTGATGTCCCATCTGGCCACAGTTGAAGCACTTCCTATCCGCTGGCTTGGCCCGACAATTACTAGCATAATGGCCCTTCTTACCACAGCTGAAGCACTCAACATCTTGCTTATTCTTTTTCTTCTGGCCATCCTTAGCTTGGTTCTGCTTTCTCTTATTCTGAGAACCACCTTTGCCTCCACCACTTGCTTGTGGTTTTGGCTCTTCTGCAGATGCAACCTCAGTCTTCGGCTTAGGGTAGAGACTCTCTGATCTTAATGCTTTCCCCACAATCGACTCAAACGTCTCATCGATGTGGTTAATAAGCCTTTCCCCTAAGTACTGATCTAACCCAGTTATGAATTTCTCATTCTTCTTCTCGGCAGTATCAATAAGAGATAACCCATACTTTGACAAAGTGTCAAATTCAGCAATATACTCCGAGACAGCTCTGCCATTCTGCTTGAGCTCCAAGAATTTCTTAAACAACATTGACTTCTGAGCAGCTGGGATGAACTTCTCACTAAAGCGAGCCTTAAACTGCTCCCAAGTAATCTGATCTTCGGGAGTAGCTGCCTTTATAGCATTCCACCAATTCATTGCCCGCCCTTGCAGCTGACGGGACGCTAGCTTCCTCTTCATTGCATCCTCGATACCCAAATCCTCGAAGATACGTTCGCAACTATCCACCCAATCTTGAACATCCGTGGCCAACTCCGTTCCGTGGAACGGCTTCCCACCAAGACTAGTATAATCCTTATTCAGCTTGGTGAAGTCGACTCTTGGCGCCTGCACTATTGGACCACCACCATTTCCACCATTGGGAGCTGCCCTATGAACATCCCTAAGCATCTCTCTCATGAGGTCTGTAAACATCGTCCTCATGTCAGCAGCATTCCCATTATTGGCTCCCCTACCAGCACCTCTAGTATCTCGGCTCATCGTCAATCTGAAAAAGGAAACGATTAACGATTCCATAGTGGTGCTAGTGCAGTACGACTTCATCCTTATACTACTAATAGTATATATATATATATATATAGCTTTTAAAAACCAAAGTAATCACAAATACGCTCTCTCGTGTACGTATAATATCTCTCCCTGATAACTTCCCTAGGTTAACTACGCAACCTAGAGCTCTGATACCAAGTGTGACGGTCCGCCCCGCACCAGTCTGCATTTCCTCCGAAAGTGCGCTGTACACATGCCCAACTAGCACGGGACGGTCGTCAGGAGAAAGGAAAGAAGACAATAAACTAATCAAGGAACCTGTAGAATGTCTCACAGCGCATGGGATAAAATATAATAATAACATACTTGACATAAAACAGGCGAGACAGTGCATAAGCTGATAACTAAAATCAACATCAATCATCAGAGCAGCGGAAATCCATATACAGCTTATTACAACTTTTCAAAATCTACTGTCTCTAAGCAAAAGAAAGCTAAAGTAGAAGATACACCAACAATGCCCAAGCGGTGATCTTCAACAACACAGGGAGAATACTATATATATTACGTGGAAGCCTCCTGCTCGTCTCCGGATCATCTACCCGTGCATCACCAGCCAACCTGTCTCTAGTCTGCTCGTGTGAGCACCCAGAGTAATAAGAAGAGACATAAAACTCTGGGTCAGACATAAAGCCTGGTGTGAGCGATAAGCATCTAAACAAAATAATAACAGGTATACTAAACCATACCTGAACCTGGACCTGCAACCAAAGAGTTAGTACCACATACCGTACAATACTCCAAGGTGCCATAAATAGTGTAAGAATACGGGGGTGGGGTGTGCATGTCACAATGATAGCAAACAAATCATCCATAGCAACCATCCTCACATCTCTCACTCAGTGCGTAAAGCGTACGACATCTACCACTTTGGAACACTAGACAAACTGAGGTAACAACGAATCCCGACTTGTAGAAACCCCGCTGTGACCAAGCCAAACAC
Organism: Allium sativum; assembly: GCA_030737875.1. Classification (NCBI taxonomy): domain Eukaryota; kingdom Viridiplantae; phylum Streptophyta; class Magnoliopsida; order Asparagales; family Amaryllidaceae; genus Allium; species Allium sativum. The sequence continues at coordinate 689,500,825 of CM060922.1, forward strand.
TTGGAGTCATGACCAAACATTTCAATGACCCACTTCATTGGTCGTAGCCCTTGGTTCTACCGATGCCATAATGGCCCTGAATCCGCCTTCGCACCTCCTACCATAGTGGTCCAAAGCTATAGACGTCGATAGCTCCTTAACACGCGTCCCGCAGCAGAGCCCAACCATGAAGCGAACTCGTTGATTCCCTTCTGAATCTTGAGCTCTAACTTCTCATTTGGACTTCCTTTGCATCTCGGGTTTGGTCGAATTGGAGTGGGTCTTCAGAAGAGTTATCGCGCATTAACAGTCCTAGAGTTCTGTTCGGTTCGGTAGTCATCACCATCATCGGGTCGGGTCGGTAGTCCACTTCGGGTCGGGTCGGTGTCTCCCTCCGGGTCGGGTCGGTTCAGTGATTCTCCCCCTTCAGATATCGGTTCGGTTCGGGTGCCTCTGCTTGAGTTCAGTTCGGAGGTAGTTCATCCGATCTGATTCTTCCTGTTTGACTTGTTTGCCTGCTCCGATCCGTCCTGTTCTCTTCCTCTGATCCGGTCTGCTCCCTTACTCCGATCCAATCTGCTCCATCACTCCGATCCGATCTTCTGTCCAACTCCAACTCTAAGCAATGGCCTTCCTTCCTGCCAAACTTCTTCCAGTGGCGAGTCCCCATCCAGTTCGGATTCCCTTGGTCAGTTCCCTAGTCCGATCCGACCCCTTTCTCCGATCCGAACCGGTTCGGAACCTGCACACTTCTGCAACTTTCCAGCGAGCTTTCTACGCCATTCGACGACGTTTTCGAGGAATTTAACTATTCTAATCAATCATGAAACATACCATAGAGTCATAGCAACATGTAATAGCAACCACAAACAGCAAACAACAATTTAAATGAATCAAAATGAATCACAAGTGGCTAAAACCTCACATTTGCCTATAATCCCTCTTAATCATGTTTAAGCATACGATTAGCAAAACACATCGAAATTAACCCAAATTTCTAACAGACCCTTAAAACATTATTTTAGAATTTTAAGAATTTTTCCAGAATTTATTTACGTATAAATTCGCTAATCTTCACTAATTACCCCTAATCACCGTAATTAGTGCAAAAACTATGCAAATCACTCACCTTGGCCACAAACAAAATTCTCAGAACTGAAACTCCTCTGATTTGGGCAAATACTGATGTCCAACCGCAGCTCTAACCTTGCTTTGGTGCTTTTCTCCTTAATTTGATGCCTCTAAGCCTTAATCCTTGATTAGTGAGTGATTTTTGGGTGTTTTAGAGAGATTTAGAGAGTGGAGGCCATGGCTATGTCAAGAGAAATGAAAGTGGCGGCTGGGAAATGTCTAAAGAAATGTTTTCTAACCCTAATCAGCACCTATATCTCCCTAAACCCGAAATTCCCCTTGGGCCAAGCTGCTAATCACCCGTTTAAGCCCAATTAAGCTGTTTTTCGCCACCTGAAACTTGTTTCAGCCATATCTCCCAAACGGTAAGTCCGTTTGGCTAATGTAACCACTCTACGGAAAGAGAAACCATCATCCGGAGCCAATGGAAGTGGTTTCAGATCAGAATTCCTTTTCAGTCAAAAGTTATGGCCAAAACAGTGCCAACTAGGGGTAAAATGGTCATTTAAAAATCGAGAAAAATCATGAACATGGGAAATGACCCCAATAGTCGTCGCCCAAAGTTGCATGATCATACGACTTCGTATGTGACAGAAATAAATATTCTATGATTCTATGATGCGTAGAACGCGGGTCGTTACATAAGTCATGTATACAAACCTTACACACACACACACACACACACACACATACACATATATATATATATATATATATATATATTATAGGTAGAGATGTTAGTATATATTTTATAATCAATTAATAATGATAATTTAAATAAGATTGTTGTCATCAAAACTCCATTCTCTAGCAAACTACTCATAATTCATAAGGAGGTTAATTATTTCTATATAGCCACTTAAGACCTCACTATCAATGATAGGTAACAGTAGATCCTTTCCATCACTTAAGACCCAAAGCATTCCCGTCAGTCACTTAATACATTTCTCAATGATTTACTTTACACTAATTTGAGGATGCTAGCTACAAGGCCTACTAATTTAAGGCTTCCGTCATTCACGCATATACCCATGCCCTATAAGGCGAGAGATAGTAAGCAAGCACTTAAGATCAATCAATTAGGTAGACGTTGCATGCCAGTCAAGTACTTCCTATGGTGAAACTCTCGTTACTTCCTAGCTGACCTTATTGGATAATCACCTAGCCACTTAATACTTCCTGTAGGATAGGTAGACCTATGGCAATATCATATCGGTCATTTTAAAACCCATTCCCAGGTGTACCCCTCGACCGAAGTCATTTAAGACCCAAGCAAGAGAACTAATCATGGAGATTATCAAACTTGTACCTAACTTTCCTTTAATGCTTCACTTATGGGAGGCAGGCTACGCGATCACTTAATACGTTTTCAAAGGTGGATCGAATCACTTCAGACCTTAATCCTAAAGTAGGCAACGTTATTAAATTATTTCTTTTTTGGTTTGTTCTTTCGAACGCGATGAGGGCCCTACAGACACTTAAGACCTCACTCATGAAGAAAAGCTTAAGTTTGGAAATAATCCATGTACGCAAACTAACTATCGTCACGAGTTTATATGGTCAGTGATGTCTCACATCAGTTGGACACATATTCGACTGCTGGAAAGTGCAGACTTCTATCAAATAAGGAAACTGACCTCGCATCATTAACCTACTAAATCCAATTCTAATATCTAATTATATTAATTCTAGACTTACTAGAATAGAATAAGGAAAACCCATACTTTTCCTGTCCTAGGATGTTTAATTAATTGTTTTCCTTTTGGACTTAGTATTTAACAAAAACCAATACCATTATGTAACATCCTAGATTTTTAGCGATTAAATAATTTAATTATTTAAATAGTGGTTTGGTAATTTAAATAACTTGAATTAAATAATTTTGATTATTTAATTAATATAAATAGTGGAATAATGAATTTATTAAGAAATAATCGGAAATTAATTGAATTTGCAATATTGTGCGAACTGGATAATGTTAGAAATTGAATTGAGTTTAGATTTGAGTTACAATCACAAATTTATTTATAAACAAAGTTTGAACGTATTAGTTATAATATAATTTAAAACGAGCTCGTAACATTGTGGTTGTTCACAGTTTTATGTTTTGAACTTTAAATGAATATACAAGATTCGTTATAAGTCGAAATTCTTTGAAACAAGAAATGTTCGAATCTACCGAACTATGTTTTTGTAATGAAATTGAAATTTTATATTTCGTCTGATAGATTGTGAGTTATGTCCAAATTAAATTTTTAAAAAGTCATTATGGAATCGTTTATAAATTATAACGATTTATTTAGTAATATCAATGGGTTTTATATAAAATGAATATCGTTTTAACCTGAAGTTTGAAATATTAAGTTATGAATCCAAATATGTTTATTTTGAAGCCACATGTTATTTGGACGTATACGATACTATTGATTTATTAATATTAAATTGAATTGTTTTTGAATTTATTAATATTTTATTGGTTTTATTTAAGCTTAAAAATAGTCATTTTGTAAACGACCTCTGTTTTCGACGAAACGAATTCTATAAAATCTATAATGAATAATTATTGCTAGATTTCAAATTTTGAACCAATCGCGGTTTTTTTGTGACCATGTGAAATTAAAATGTGAATCGATTAATAATTTGAAATTAAAATAGCACTGTTAGTGCAAATGGAGTTGGATTCCGATGGAACAAGTTTCGTTGGATCTATAATGTTGGATATTAGCAAACAGGCAAGTTTCGCCGCATTCTGAGTTGTTGTATTATCGCAGAGTCGTAAAATGTCAAATGGGATTTGCGCGCGTATTTTATATAAATATACATATATTATAAATCAAATGAAAATATATATTTTTCATTGCTTGGCAACTAAGTTTCATACACCCTTCCCCTTTCAATACATTGGAACCCAAAACCTGCCTACCCAATATTTTCACATTCACGCAAACCTATGATTTAATAACATGCCAACCCTAAAACTAAAAAGAACATGTTTTAGTACACACCTACCTTTTGTTCAACAACTACCCTATATGGTTGTTACGTGAGTGCCAAGCTTTGCAATTCTATAAATACGGCTTCCCTATTTATAGCGGTTCATTTTTGGCTTCACAAAGAAATTTCATGGCTGTGAGTTCTGATGGAAAATAAAAATCAAAATATCATAATTTGTTTTCCGCTGAAAGTCGGATAATGTATCTTCGGCAATTTTAAAGATCAAGAACTGTATTTTAATCAATTTCTTCTCGCAATCTATTTTTACTTCTCTGGAAAAATAGTAGAGCATTCTAGTGTTCGAAATTATGTGTGAGGCCCCACTCTGAGACCCACCCTAATAAAGGATATTAACGAGTAATGTCATCTATTAGAGTGGAGAATAGGGCTTGTTAGGAGCAACCACTCGTAGATTTGCATTAGCAAGTCTTGAGCACGTCGATAAAGTGATCTCTATATTTTTTCAAATGGTTGACATACTTAATTCTTTACGTAATACAATTCCACGGGGCTACAGAATCAGCTTAGAACATAATGCATCCAAATACACATTCATAGTACACAGAATAATTACGTAATACTGCAATAATAGAGTATAAAGAATACATGCACTACAACATAAATGGTTACATAACCAATAATAATACAACACAATACAAGTAAATAAAAGGAAGACTAGGCTACTCATAACTCGACTGGGAGCTGATACAGAAAAGATAGTCCAAAAGTTACCTGACCAAATCTCAAGCACATCAGCTACCCCTGAAACAACTCGGTATGACCCAAGAAATGCACGTACGGTCAATCTAGCTTACAAATCAGCATTGTAAAGGTGAAATAAAAATATCCGTCAAATACTATTTTCTTTCTTTAAGAAAGAAGTCTCAAGACATGGGTTTATACGAAAACTCCGGTACAATGATTTCCTTTCCATAAGAAAGGAATGTCACACACACAGGTCAATAAAACACGTACTCATAAGTCCATAAGGTTATAATAAGGTAATAAGAGTGAGAACATAAAACGCTGAAACACATATTATGGATCCATCACAGAATGGCAAGCTGAAGCTATGCCAGCACGTGTTATCACACAGGATGGCTTAAAGCCAGGCAAGTACTATGTCACACAGAAAGGGTACCCGAATGACCTGTAGGTCCACTGAGCCACAAAAGATTAACCCGTAGGGCTACATAGAGTCCATACAGAGTTGATCCAAAGGTCTTGTACTGACAATCGCATAGAAATGTGTCACACGCTCTTAGATAGTAACTCGAAAAGTTGTATTCGTGCGTCCCACATCACACGTTCTCACTTAACGGTTTACACATTGCAAATCAGCTCCACAAGGAAAACACAAAAATTCACAAGAAACCACAGAAACCCCTAAATATCTCATAGGATCATAGAAGATTACTGAAACACAGAGAATTATTGAGATTCATTAAATCACAGAAATCATTGAAACACTAAGAATCACCGAGATTCATTGCTTCGATTCGACGGATCTAGGAATAAATAATATCATATACCGCCATGTCCCATACCACGGAGGATCCAATACTATTTGATGGCCAACACATCTTCTCAAAGAGTGAAAATGTGTGTAGTTTTTAATAAAAACATACTTTACGGAAATAGTTGAAAAAAAATAGTTTATCAGAAAAATCTTTGAGAAATGAATAGTTTGAAAATCCTTACTTAAGAAATATTTCTAATAAATTCACTTATTTAAAATAGTATGTATTTTAATAAACCATGTTTTCTTTTCAAAACATTTCGAGAATAGCTTATAAAAGTCATGCACATGTCACCGATTCATTAAATTTCAACACGAAAACGTCATCCGCAATGACATAAATATGCAAATTTGAAGTATGAATTTGCATACAATATTGGCTTGTCCAAATAGAATCAAAGCTTATAAAAATCCACTTTTAAATCATCGAAATAACAAGGAAACTCATTCAGATTCGAATATGTTGCGTCTGTTTTTTAACGACAGGAAACGAAGAACAATTAGAATTTTTGATAGATAAACCTCAAAATTACACAAAACTCAAAACATGAAAGTTGTAGAATAAATCATAAGCTTTTCGTAACATCAAGAATTATCAAATTCCAATCGTTAACGAAAAATTTATGATTGAATTAGTTTTCAAATTTACATATTTTGTCTCTTTCTTTCAATGATAGGACCGGGAAGAACAACTGGAATTTTTACTAGATAAACCTCAAAATTAACAAAACTCAAAACTTGAAAGTTGTAGAATAAATCATAAGCTTTTCGAGACATCAGAATTTATCAAATTCCGATCAATAATCAAAAAATTACGACCGAATTAGTTTTCAGATTTACATATGTTGTCTCTGTCTTTCAACGACAGAACAATGAAGAACAAACAAAATTTCACTAGATAAACTTCAAAATGACACAAAACTCAAAACATGAAAGCTGTAGAATAAATCATAAGCTTTTCGGAACATAAAAAATTATCAAATTCCGATCATTGACGAAAAAGTTATGATAAAATTCATTTTTAGATTTACATATGTTGCCTCTGTCTTTCAACGTTAGGACAGTGAAACAACTAGAATTTTCACTAGATAAACCTCAAAATTACACAAAACTTAAAACATGAAAACTGTGGAATAAATCATAAGCATTCAGGAACAACCAAAATTATCAAATTTCGATCATCAACGAAAAAGTTATGATCGAATTAGTATTCAGATTTACATATGTTGTCTCTATCTTTCAACAACAGGACACCAAAGAACAACTAGAATTTTCACTGTTAACCTCAAAATTACACAAAACTCAAAACATGAAAGCTGTAGAATAAATCATAAGATTTCTAGAACATCAAGAATTATCAAATTCTGATCATTAAAGAAAATTTAATGATCAAATTAGTCTTCATATTTACCAATGTTGTCTCTGTCTTTCAACAACAGGACAATGGGGAAAAAAAATCAATTTTTCTCCATGAAAAATTTGAAATAACACAAAACTCAAAACTCAAAACAACAAAGTTGTAACTTAAATGATGGGGTTTCAAGAACCTCAAAAAAATTTGGATTCCGATAAGAAAGTGAAAGTTATGGTCGAAATACTAAGTAAGATCTAAAGCAAAGCACTCAAAAAATTTCAGTGATAGGGCAAATAGCTTGCAACAAGAGTTTCAACCCTTTAATCACATAATTTTAGAAAGTGATCAACATGAAAGTTGTCAGAATCTTTTTGTAGTTTTCAAAACATAAAAAATATTGAATTCGGATGAAAAAACGTAAAAGTTATGGTCAAGATACTAATTCATATTTACAACAAGGCACTAATAATGTTTTAATGACAGGGCAGCAGGGTTGCAATTGAGTTTTTCGGTCCATTACCTCAAGAATTTGCATGGTTGTTTAACATGAGAGTTATTACACTCTTACCAGGCTTTCTAGAACTTCAAAAAAGATCCTAATTTTGATTTAAAACGAAAACGATATGCTTAATTTACTAACAGCAAATTATAAATGAGCAAGCAACTAACAAAATTGAGATTTATAACCATAAAATCTCAATCTTAATTAGAAATCCCTAAATTCTACCAATGTAAACTGATATTAGGGTAAATTAGAAAGTGTGAGTTACACAACTCACATGAGGTCGGATTAGAGGCAATTCCCTAGATTTCAACTTGCAAATTGGTGGTTTAAAGCTCTCAAAACGCAAGGAAGAAGAAGCAACAACATGCAAAGCTCTGAGAAAAACACAGTAATCTTTCCCTTGTCTGATTTGAGAAATAGCAACCTAGATTTGAGCACCAGCTTGATAGAGAAGTAGATCCAATCTTCTTGTAACGACCCGGAAAATCTGAACCAATTTAAAAAAATTAAATTGGCTAAAATAGTGGATATTTTAAATAATAATGATGAAAAGTAAGTTTGAATCGAAGTTGAAAATAAATATAATTACTTTGAATAATAAACAAGGCCTGAAATGGCGCTGCAGTTTCAAAAATTGAATTCAAACTTTGTCTGACTGTACCGGGTGCAAAACAAAACGGATTTGAGTGAAACTAAAAATATTTAAATCTGTTAGTGAATACCTTTCTAACGAATCTGAAAAATCGAAGTTTCATAGCGAAAAGCAAAAGTTATGGCCAAATGAATTTTCAGAAAGGTCGCTATGGAATTTATATAGCCCGTGAAATTGGCCGTTTTGCAAACGACCTCAGAATTCGACGAAACCACTTTTCTTGGATCCGGGATTTGAAGTTATTGCTAGGATTCAAATTTCATAATTTTTGAAGCTAGTTTGTGAGCGTGGCAAAGGAAAACGTGTTTTGGTCAATTACAGTTAAATTGGATCGACCTAAAATGGGCCTTTTTGAAAACGGTCTCAGAATTCAACGAAACGAGTTTTGTTGCGACCGTATCATCAAAACATAGCTAGATTCATTTTTCTGGAATTTTTCGAATCAGTTTGTGGCCCTGGCAAATTGAAATGTACGTTCAAATCAAATATTGAATGTTCTATATTTTAATTTGAAGGAAAACTGACTGAAACAGTCGAATGGGCCTACGAAACATATCCCATTGTGTTCGGAATGGGGGTAAAACGCTGGGGATGACAGTCGCTGGGTTTGGATTGGAGGTCGTGTCAGAAAACCTCTTTTAAAAGCTCCCAGCCAATCAGAATTTTATATAAAAAAAATTCTCTCCCCCCCCCCCCCTCGATATACGGCGGAAGCCTCCTCAGATCTTCCCGATCATTTTTCCGCCACCTCGCTCCATGATAGGCCGCGCCACCACACGAAAATGAAGCGCCTCTCCTCCCTCTTCAAATCAAGACCAACCCCAACCTCCCTCGTCGCCTGTATCGAGAGTAGCACCTCGGGGAAGTTCAGAACTTCCCAGCGCCGCCGCGAGTTCCTCCGACCACCGAACAGGCTGCTACCACCACCCCTTGGAGCACCTCTCGAAGCTCTTTCGTGTGGCGTAGCCCGATCGCCACCTCGCTTTAAGGATTCGCCGAAAACCTTAAACCTTGTTTTGAACAGGTATACGGCCAATTTATTTTGAACTGATTTTTACACTTTTAAGTGTTGCAAACTTGTAAAAATCATATCTTTTTCGTTTTTCGACGAAATTCACTGAAACAAGAGACAGTGGACTCGTGTGGACGTTTTCTGCCTTCTTGAAGAGACCGCATATTTTTCTGAGCCTTCTGCTATTTTTGGTGGAGTGGAACCCAATGTGAGATTTCTAATTTATAAATGATATGGAAAATGATGATGTATAAATTATATAGTCGGTGTATGAGTTATATAAGCATTGTACACCTCATGTATAAGTGTTGTATAAGTTTTACGTTCGATGTATAAGTTATATATGCGTTGTAAAAATTATATATGTGTTGAAATAAAAGTGAATTGCTATATATAAATATATATATATATATATATATATATATATATATATATATATATATATATATATACGCCCCTCGTCCACAAACCATGGACAATATTTATTGATTGTGATTGGTGTGAAAATTGATTGATAGCGAATGGTTGATTGAAATTGTTTGTGGTTGGAATATATTGATTGCGGTTGAAAAATACCCGTTTGTGGTTATGAAATATTTGGTTGAAACCACATAGGATTAGTTTGTGAAAATGAAAAAAATATACATGCCGCCTGCTTGCCAACTAGATGCATGATTCCCCATTGTCAAAAGCTGTGAGGATTTAAGGTAGAGCGAGGAGCCGTACTAGGGACGGTCCTGGTTTTAACTACCATGCCGTTATGCTGCCGAAATTTTGAATAATATTCATGTGTCAGAATTATTTTCATTTGTTGAAACTATATTTATTCGTTGAATAGAAAATCTTCATGTGTTGAATTGAAATTCATTCGTTGAATATAATTCATGTGTTGAATGGTATTCGTATTTTTAAATATAAAATTCACCTTTTTATCTATATATACAAACTATAGAAAACTTTCATGTGTTGAATCGAAATTCATTCGTTGAATAGAAATTCATGTGTTGAGTGGTATTCGTGTTTTAAATATAAAATTCACCTTTTTTTCTATATATACAAACTATAGAAAACCTTCATGTACTGAATCGAAATTCATTCGTTGAATTGAAATTCATGTGTTGAATGGTATTCGTGTTTTAAATATAAAGTTCACCTTTTTATCTATATATATAAACTATAGAAAACCTTCATGTGTTGAATCGATATTCATTCGTTGAATTGAAATTCATGTGTTGAATGGTATTCATATTTGAAAGAAATTGTTTTATAATAAAAATCCCATTTTTAACATCGATATGAAATATATAAAATAATCTTGTTTTGAAATAAATTGTTTTATAATAAAAATCTTATTTCTATCACCTATATTAACTATATAAAATAGTCGAGTTTTGAAATAAATTGTTTTACATTAAAAATCAAATTTTTATTATATACATGAGTTGTTAAAAATAGTGAAGTGTTGAAATAGAAGACAGTTAGATGAAAATATAATTTTTATCAAATGTATGAAAAGAATATAGCTTTGAAATCGAAGAATCTATATATATATATATATATATATATATATAGAATTAAAATATATCGAATAACGAATCTGTAGTTCGTATTTTGAAACCGTGATTTCAAACTATTAGTGCGGGAGATCCGACCATCGGATTTTCCCAAAATTGCAACCGTTGGGTTCGCTTTGGAAATATCTTTCCAACGGCACCAACTTTGTAAAAATCCAACGGTTGGATTGTCTGGAATGTTTAATTCAAATCTGAAGAAAAACAACGCCAGAATCGATTATATATATATATATATATATATATATATATATATATATATATAATTATATTTAATCGAATAACGACGCTGTTGTTCGTATTTTGAAATCGAAACGTCAAACGATTATACCGGGAGATCCGACCGTCTGATTTTCCCGAATCTGGAACTGTTGGATTCATTTTGAAAAGATCTTTCTAATGATGTAAATTTTGTGAAGATCCAACGGTTAGATTTTCAGATATGTGTAAATCAAATCTGAAGAAAAACAGCGCCACGGCCGCGTTATGGCCCGAAGCATCGTTTTGAATAAATTAGCTATTGTAAAATAAATAAAAATAGCGATAAATCGTTATAAAATATTATAAACAATATGGATGTGAAATTTAGAAACTAACTGAAGGTTGGCTAAGTCGAATGGTTTCTTGGGTATTGATCTGATGTTGGTTTCGGCCTTCGGGGTTAATATTTGGGAAATCGTTCTCTTACTAACTGACGGTTAGTGACTAATGAATTTAAATGATGCGTAGTAGTGTTTGTGTAGCACTTGTTTATTATATACGCGAGTTGCTCAGAAAGACCGGGTTTATCCCATTCTGAATAACTGAATCGACGATAAGAAATCGAAGATGAAGACGGTGGTCGAAGAACGGAGATCTTCACCTCGTTTGGATGGTAACTGAGGTCCTGATTGGGAGGCATCCCAAAATATGGATAATGAGTGGTGATCGTCCAAACGTACATGGTGATCGATGGGTTTGCGAGGTATATAGTGCCTCCGGTTTCGTTTAGACCCAGAACGGACTTGCAGATGGACAGTGTGTCTGACATTGGAATTTATTGTGTGTGATTGATAGCCATCAGTTGCACGGAGTGAATTGCCTGTGTAGCATGCTAAGATGCAGTGATCAGGGCTTCTGTTGAAAAGCAAAGTCTTGTGGTAATGATCAAAGCACCTCCTGTGTGGCGTAGCCTTGAGTATAACGTGAATTCGTGAGCCTCACACCCCGGTATGAACCCGAAACGGGAGAAGGACCTCAGGGAGGGCATGCGTTTCTTTCTAGCTAGGAGTTGTGTCGGTGTTTTTACACGGCCTGACATTTTACTTACTTGGATGATGGATAGCGAGGCGCCTCAGATATATCGGTCGATCCGGGATTGATGGAGTCATTCGTTGGCTCATTTACACCCCATAGGGCGGGGAAACGCAGTGTTCAGGAATTTTAATCCACAACGGTGGACCGGCCCTGACGATCCAAGGGTCGATGCGCTCTGACCCTGAGACATGGGCTAGATTGTCTCGAAGTCGGTAAGGACTATCTTTTGCCTTGGTTCATGATGGAAATCCAATTTCCAAATACGTGACTGTGCGGTTTTGATTGTATACCTATATATGGCGACATAGTGGTATGGGGCATTAATGCCGTCTATGATTAATACTTATGATTTGAAATTGTTTTTGAAACATATAAACACTAGTAATAATATCAAATGGTTTTGTTTTATTCATATCAATCATATCTTGGCTATTATAAGGTAAAAACTCTATCCTCCGATTTGCGTTGCATTATGTGATGGGAACCGAGTCTTATAATGGCTTCATTTTTATAAAAAGCATTGCGTTGTTTAAAAGAATTATTTGTTTTAAAGCACTGGCGATCCGATGGAGTAAACCCGTTCCACGAAAGTGGCATGGTCCTGTGATTAGCCATATTTTAAATGTGTTAAGTAGATTTCTCATACCAGTCCCATGACTGACTCGTAGTTTGTTTCACTTTCAAACTCGGGTGCCCCTTTTTCTACACGGGCAGCCTTGTATTCAGGTTTAGCTGGCTTTCTATGGATAGCTGGAGCTGAAGATGGATTCTATCATTTATCTCTTTTTATGCTGTTCAGCTCCTATTGTACATTATGTTTGTTTTCCGCTGTAGACATTTATGTATAGCTGAACTGTATTTGTACTAAGTATGATCCTGTATACTGTGTAACTCTGATGATTATGTTTATCCAGTATATTCTGTGCATTATCTGGTGTATTTATTTAATTCTGTTCTGCTATTATCTATTTCTGTGTTATATTCCAAGGATTACCCTTTCCGCTGTCAGTACAGGGTTTGGGGTCGTCTCATTTGGTATCAGAGCTTTGGTTAAGCTTAGTTCTGGAATATAACATATTAACGAACTCGTCATAAATAGAACCAGTAGTGTTCTAGGACGGGTAGCTCATTACAGATAGGATCAGTAATATCCTAGTAAGAGTAGCAGAATGAAATAACACCTTGATAGACACATTTACATTCAAGTATTTGTCTCTATATTTTGAAATATCTTTTCTGTGACCTGACACTTGATCTGCTATTTGCAGAAGTACTAGAAAATGAGTGTCAGAAACAGAAGGAATGCAGAACAGGATATTGAGGCCCTATTAATCGAGTATCGAAATATGTGTGGAATACTGTTCTCTGGTGAAGAATCTATTATGAAGACACAGGCTTGGATTCGTTCTGCTGAAAAGATCTTTGAGGGTTTAAAGCTAAGAGATGACCAGAAAAGATTACTGGCATCCTGGGCACTCAAAGATGAAGCTTTGTTCTTGTGGGATTCAGTTATTGAGAATAATCCAGAAGGTGATTTCACCTGGGACAGATTCAAAGTGATTTTCCTGGAAAGGTTTACTCCTCCCGAAGCAACTGAGCGACTATGTGATGAATTTTCTTATCTGATACAAGGAGATATGACCATTCCAGAATATCATAAGAAATTCAACGAACTTTCTCACTTTGCTCCCCATCTAATTCAAAATACGAGGAGAAAGAATCTGAGATTTATTAACGGGCTTCAAAGGAAATACCAGAATAAAGTAATGGGGCATGTAAAGCTTCCTTTTTCACAAATGATTTATATGGCTTATCAGTATGAAGATCTCCATAAGAAAGGCATGTTGCGCGACGAAGAGGAAGTCAGTTCTAGCAATAAGGTTGAATCAGAAACTGATCGTCCTTAGGCCAGTACAATGTCTGAGATCGGTAAGAAGCCCAGTGCTAAGAGAAAAAGGGCTAAATCTGAGAAGGAACCAGTAACGACCGCCGTATGCAATAACTGCCATAAGCAAGGGCATTTGCAAGAGAATTGTAGAATTTAAAGAAACAAAGAAAGGATGGATATAGAGCCAATCGAAAGCAAAAGAAGAGGGGATTTAGAACTGATGGAGAGTTTCAAGAGGATAGGGAGTGCAAACAATGCTATAAGGCCGATCATCTTGCAAAGGATTGCCCGCTCTTAAACAAGCCCGAAGTAGTTCAAGTGAATGAAGTGGCAGAAACTCCATCACCATCAGCTAGTCAGGAAAGGCCAGATGTTTTAGAAGGCACGCTTACTGTCAAAGATATTCCAGTTAAAGTACTGTTTGACACCGGCACGTCGCGAAGCTTTGTTGCAAAGAATGCGGCTAAGAAGCTGGATTTGAATTTGAAGAAGCTCAAGGAACCAATGACTGTCCAGAATCCGGTTGGGGGTTCCATTGATCTTAGTTGGATTTGTGGAGTGCCGGTTTCTTTTTCTCGTTATCAGTTTCCTACCATCGCGGTCGTCATGAATTTTACAGAGTTTGATCTTATCTTGGGGTTAGACTGGTTGACCAAGTATGAAGCCGAGGTTAAATGCACCGACAGAGTCGTTAAGGCGAAGATTAAATCAGGTGATTATATAACCATTCCCTGTGAAGGCCAGAATTCAAATAGAAAGGACTTCTGGGCAGCTTTGGATGTTTCTCCTGTTCAAATAGAAAATATCCCTGAAGTCACAGAGAATATTACTGACCTCATCAAAGACATTCCTGTCGTCAAGAACTATGCGGATGTGTTTGAGGAAGTTGTTCGTTTACCTCCACAGAGGGAAATAGATTTCAAGATCGCTTTGATTCTGAATGCAAGGCCAGTAGTTCATGCTATTCGAAGAATGTCCTTGAAAGAGAAAGAGGAATTAGACAATCAAACACGACAGCTCGTTTGGAAGGGTCTAATCAGGCCTAATTTCTCTGATTGGGGAGCAGTAGTGGTGTTTGTCCCAAAATCTGACGGTACTCTACGGCTTTGTGTGGATTATCGTGATTTAAACAAGCAGACAATAAAGAACAAATATCCATTGCCGCGAATAGATGATTTATTGGATCGTCTGAATAGGGCACAAGTATTTTCAAGTATGGACCTAGCTACAGGCTTCCATCAGCTTCGAATTGCCGAAGAGTGTGTTCCAATGACAGCATTCAGAGGACCAGACTTATTCTACGAGTGGTTAGTAATGTCGTTCGACTTATGTAACGCTCCAGCTTACTTCGTCGATCTGATGAATAGAGGGTTCAGAGGGGTTTTGAATAAATTTGTTCTGGTTTTTATTGACGATATTCTAATCTTCTCTAAATCAAAGGCCGAACATGAAAATCATTTGGAACAGGTTATGGAAATCCTCAGAAGGAATGTATTAAAAGCCAAACTATCCAAATGTATATTCTGGCAAGATGAAGTGAAATTTCTAGGTCACGTCGTATCGAAAGAAGGAATTGCTGAGGATCCAAGTAAAATCACAGCTATTCAAAACTGGAAACAGCCTAGTACTCCTACAGTGGTTCGCAGTTTTCTTGGATTGGCTAGTTATTACCGGAAGTTCATTAAAAACTTTTTGAAGATATCTGGTCACTTAACGAAGCATACAAAGAAGCACTCTCTAAATTCAAATGGACTCCAGAAAGTGAAGAGGTTTTTGAAGAGCTAAAGTTAAGATTAACGACAGCTCCAGTGTTAACCATCATCGATGGCAATCAGGATTTGAAAGTCTAGACAGATGCTTCTAGAAAAGGCCTTGGCGCAGTGTTAATGCAAAGAGGTCAAGTGATCGCTTATGCTAGCCGTTAGCTGAAGCCGCACGAGAAAAACTACGTCACTCATGATCTTGAGTTGTTGGGTATCGTATTCTCTTTGAAAATCTGGAGACACTATCTTCTGGGTGAGAAATTCGAACTGTATACAGACCATCAGTCGTTAAAGTATCTATTCACCCAGAAAGACCTGAATCTGAGGCAGCAACGTTGGCTAAAGTTCATTACAGCATATGATTTTGAGATTCTATACACTCCAGAGAAAGCCAATGTCGTGGCCGATGCGCTGAGTCGAAAGAATGTAATGATCACCAGCTTTGTTATTACGACTTCCCTGATTGACAAAATATCTCTTCTTTAGAAGGATGATAACTTTATTAAGGATATGATCAAAAGGATTCAGAAAGGCGAACCCTCGTATTTCCAAGTAGATAACGATGGGACCCTGAGATTGAAAGGAAGGATTTGTTTTCCCGACATCCCAGAGTTATAAAGGGAAGTGTTAGACGAGTGTCATAGATCCAAGCTGAGTATCCATCCTGGTGTGGCCAAAATGTATAACGACCTCAAGCGAACATTCTGGTGGAAGACTATGAAAAGAGACGTTTCAATATACGTTAGCCGATGCCCTGCTTGCCAGCTAGTCAAAAGCGACCAACAGAAACTTGCTGGACTGTTGCAACCGCTGGACGTTCCAGGTTGGAAGTGGGAGCATATTTCCATGGACTTCATTGATGGTTTGCTCAGAACCAGGAAAGGAAATGACAGTATTTGGGTGATCATAGATCGCTTCACGAAGACCGCCCATTTCATACCTGTCAGATCAAACAGAACTGCTCAGAGTCTGGCGTAGATTTACTTCAAGGAAAGAGTTAGACTACACGGAGTGCCGATCAGTATAGTTAGTGATAGAGATACAATATTTACTAGCAAATTCTGAGAGGCATTTCAAGTAGAACTGGGAACAAAGCTGAACTTGAGCACCGCCTATCATCCTCAGACAGATGGTCAGACTGAGAAGGTGAATTGTATTTTAGAAGATTTATTGCGGACGTGTGTTCTTGACTTTGGTGGATCATGGGAAGACCATCTGCATTTGGCTGAATTCTCTTATAACAACAGCTACCAGGCGAGCTTGACAATGTCGCCATTCGAAGCATTATATGGTAGACCATGCCGATCTCCTGCTTGTTGGGTCGAACCCGGTAATAGACTGGTATTGGGACCTGATATGATGCGAGAAGCTGCCGACAAAGTGGATTTTATCAAGAAACGATTACTGGCCGCCCAAAGCCGATAGAAGAGCTATGCCGACAAGAGAAGAAGAGATATATCATTTGTTGTTGGCGACTATGTATATCTGAAAGTATCACCGATGAGAGGAGTTATCCGATTCGGTAAAACAGGGAAGTTGGCGCCCAAATTCATTGGTCTGTTTCCTATTCTGGAACGGATCGGAACTCTCGCTTATAGGGTTAAATTGCCTGATTGGTTGCCTGGAGTGCATGATGTATTTCACATATCTCAACTTCGAAAGCACGTTCATGATCCAGACTTGATCGTGGAAAGAAGCAGCTCAACAAGATATTGAAATTACTCCAGAATTAGCTGTGAGAAGAGAGCCGCTAAAGATCATCGGCAAAGAAACCAAAGAGCTGAGGAACAAGAAGGTTCACTTAGTCAAAGTGCAATGGAGTGGAGATCCGCGAGACTGTACTTGGGAAACTGAGGAGACCATTCAGAAAGCCTATCCTAAGTGTCGAGTAGATATCTCTGATTGACTCCGGAGCAAGGTACATTTACCATACTTTGCATTACCATTTAGTTCTCTACTCTGTTGTTATTTTCTTTCCATGGATGTGCACTTTTAATTCTATAGTCTGAATGATTTTAAAAGAGTATAGAAATTGATTAGTATATTTTTGAAAAGTTAAAAACAAATTGCTTTTTGTTTGTGTTATGTGATAGTAGATTTGATTAATTAAATTATTGAAACGATAGTTAATTTAATCAACAATAGAATGAATGGTAGAATTAATTCGATTAAACCACACATTGAACTGATTTAAAAATAGATAGAAATATATATATGTGCATTATATATGTTTAAACAGGTAATTGGATAGCTGTTGAGTAAAGATTTTATTTGCGTGCCCGACAAATAGATAAACCTTAATGAGTTGGATGCGAAATATTATTATATCAACTCCTGTGAATGCCATTGGATGTGGAGTGCTGGTTGTTCTGTGTGAAATAATAAACATCGCCATAGGATAGTAACAAATAATTTTGAACTACATTACATGGCATACTTCTGAAGATAGGCATACTTCATCATATACCACATAAGCATTTGGAGCTTGTGTGACGAGGTGGAAGATTTACCATACGAGCGAGAGGCTTTTATGACGATGACTATTTACAGGTTGAACTGATGACTGATATGGACTATTTAAATTGTAACGATAAAATTGCCAGATTAATAAAAACCCCAAACGGGTCTGGAGTTGACAATAATCACGTCTCTCTAGTTATTAGATAGGACACATGGACTATTTATTTCCCACACGGGACGAGGTGACGAGGATTTATCCTCTGGAGCAATTAAAATACACACTCCCTCAGGCTTTGACAGGGTGACGAGAATTTATTCTCTGGAGTTATTATCAATACACGCTCCCCTGTAAACACCAGAATATATCACTGTAAATATGTGTATGCTTATTAGGATTTATTGGGTAACTAATACGGCATAATAAATTTCCAAACCTCTCCCCGTACAAAGGAGGTTATGGAGAAATTTTTCGAAAATTCCAGGTGTTAGCCAAATTTTTGAAGAATTTGAAAATTCTCAAAAACTAAAAAGTTGGAGAATGGAAGCTAGATTGAATGTAGAGTTGATTAATCAAACCACTTTCGACTTTATTCCTTTTCGGGGATGAAAAGTTTTAAGTGGGTGAGATTGTAACGACCCGGAAAATCAGAACCAATTTAAAAATTTTAAATTGGCTAAAATAGTGGATTTTAAATATTTAAAATAAATATTTTAAATAATAATGATGAAAAGTAAGTTTGAATCGAAGTTGAAAATAAATATAATTACTTTGAATTATAAACAAGGCCTGAAATGGCGCTGCAGTTTCAAAATTTGAATTCAAACTTTGTCTGACTGTATCGGGTGCAAAACAAAACGGATTTGAGTGAAACCAAAAATATTTAAATCTATTAGTGAATAAATTTCTAACGAATCTGAAAAATCGAAGTTTCATAGCGGAAAGCAAAAGTTATGGCCAAATGAAATTGGCCGTTTTGCAAACGACCTCGGAATTCGACGAAACCACTTTTGTTGGATCCGGGATGTGAAGTTATTGCTAGGTTTCAAATTTCATAATTTTTGAAGCTAGTATGTGAGCGTGGCAAAGGAAAACGTGTTTTGGTCAATTACAGTTAAATTGGATCGACCAGAAATGGGCTTTTTGCAAACAGTCTTAGAATTCGACAAAACTAGTTTTGTCGCGACCGTATCGTCAAAACATAGCTAGATTCATTTTTCTGGAATTTTTCGAATCAGTTTGTGGCCCTGGCAAATTGAAATGTACGTTCAAATCAAATATTGAATGTTTTATATTTTAATTTGAAGGAAAACTGACTGAAACAGTCGAATGGGCCTACGATACATATCCCATTGTGTTCGGGATGGAGGTAAAATGCTAGGGATGACAGTCGTTGGGTTTGGATTGGAGGTCGTGTCAGAAAACCTCTTTTAAAAGCTCCCGGCCAATCAGAATTTTATATAAAAAAAAAATCTCCCCCCCCCCCCATATACGGCGGAAACCTCCTCAGATCTTCCCGATCATTTTTCCGCCGCCTCGCTCCATGATAGGCTGCGCTACCACCCGAAAACGAAGTGCCTCTCCTCCCTCTTCAAATCAAGACCAACCCCAGCCTCCCTCGTATCCTGTATCGAGAGCAGCACCTCCGGGAAGTTCAGAACTTCCCAGCACCACCGCGAGTTCCTCCAACCACCGAACAGGCTGCGACCACCACCCTCTGGAGCGCCTCTTGAAGCTCTTTCACGTGG
The DNA here is from genome assembly GCA_030737875.1 of Allium sativum. Classification (NCBI taxonomy): domain Eukaryota; kingdom Viridiplantae; phylum Streptophyta; class Magnoliopsida; order Asparagales; family Amaryllidaceae; genus Allium; species Allium sativum. The sequence continues at coordinate 689,520,695 of CM060922.1, forward strand.
CGTAGCCCGATCGCTACCTAGCTTCAAGGATTCGCCGAAAACCTTAAACCTAGTTTTGAATAGGTATACGGCTAATTTATTTTGAACTGATTCTTACACTTTTAAGTGTTGCAAACTTGTAAAAATCATATCTTTTTCGTTTCTTGACGAAATTCAGTGAAACAAGAGACAGTGGACTCGTGTGGACGTCTTCTGCCTTCTAGAAGAGACCGCATATTTTTCTGAGCCTTCTGCTATTTTTGGTGGAGTGGAACCCAATGTGAGATTTCTAATTTATAAACGATATGGAAAACGACGATGTATAAATTATATCGTTGATGTATGAGTTATATAAGCGTTGTACACCTCATGTATAAGTGTTGTATAAGTTGTACGTTCGATGTATAAGTTATATATGCATTGTAAAAATTATATATGTGTTGAAATAAAAGTGAATTGCTATATATAACATATATATACGCCCCTCGTCCACAAACCATGGACAATATTTATTGGTTGTGACTGGTGTGAAAATTGATTGATAGCGAATGGTTGATTGAAATAGTTTGTGGTTGGAATTGATTGATTGTGGTTGAAAAATACTCGTTTGTGGTTGTGAAATATTTGGTTGAAACCACATAGGATTAGTTTGTTGAAATGAAAAAAATATACATGCCACCTGCGTGCGAACTAGATGCATGATTCCCCATTGTCAAAAGCTGCGAGGCTTTAAGGTAGAGCGAGGAGCCGTACTAGGGACGGTCCCGGTTTTAACTACCCTGCCGTTATGCTGCCGAAATTTTGAATAATATTCATGTGTTAGAATTATTTTCATTTGTTGAAACTATATTTATTCGTTGAATAGAAAACCTTCATGTGTTGAATTGAAATTCATTCGTCGAATAGAATTCATGTGTTGAATGGTATTCGAGTTTTTAAATATAAAATTCACCTTTTTATCTATATATACAAACCATAAAAAACCTTCATGTGTTGAATCGAAATTCATTCGTTGAATAGAAATTCATGTGTTGAGTGGTATTCGTGTTTTAAATATAAAATTCACCCTTTTTTCTATATATACAAACTATAGAAAACCTTCATGTGTTGAATCGAAATTCATTCGTTGAATTGAAATTCATGTGTTGAATGGTATTCGTGTTTTAAATATAAAATTCACCATTTTATCTATATATATAAACTATAGAAAACCTTCATGTGTTGAATCGATATTCATTCGTTGAATTGAAATTCATGTGTTGAATGGTATTCATATTTTGAAAGAAACTGTTTTATAATAAAAATCCCATTTTTAACATTGATATGAAATATATAAAATAATCTTGTTTTGAAATAAATTGTTTTATAATAAAAATCCTATTTCTATCACCTATATTAACTATATAAAATAGTCGAGTTTTGAAATAAATTGTTTTACATTAAAAATCACATTTTTATTATATACATGAGTTGTTAAAAATAGTGAAGTGTTGAAATAGAAGACAGTTAGATAAAAATATAATTTTCATCAAATGTATGAAAAGAATATAGCTTTGAAATCGAAGAATCGATATATATATATATATATATATATATATATATATATATAATTAAAATATATCGAATAACGAAGCTGCAGTTCGTATTTTGAAACCGTGATTTCAAACGATTAGTGCGGGAGATCCGACCATCGGATTTTCCCGAAATCACAACCGTTGGGTTCGCTTTGGAAATATCTTTCCAACGGCACCAGCTTTTTAAAAATCCAACGGTTGGATTGTCTGGAATGTTTAATTCAAATCTGAAGAAAAACAGCGCTAGAATCGATTATATATATATATATATATATATATAATTATATTTAATCGAATAACGACGCTGCGGTTCATATTTTGAAATCGAAACTTCAAACGATTATACTCGGAGATCCGACCGTCGGATTTTCCCGAAACTAGAACCATTGGATTCGTTTTGAAAAGATCTTTCTAATGATGTAAATTTTGTGAAGATCCAACGGTTAGATTTTCAGATATGTGTAAATCAAATCTGAAGAAAAACAGCGCCACGGCCGCGTTATGGCCCGAAGCATCGTATTGAATAAATTAGCTATTGTAAAATAATAAAAATAGCGATAAATCATTATAAGATATAAACGATATGAATGTGAAATTTAGAAACTAACTGAAGGTTGGCTAAGTCGAATGGTCTCTTGGGTATTGATCTGATGTTGGTTTCGGCCTTCGGGGTTAATATTTGGGAAATCGTTCTCTTACTGATTGACGGTTAGTGACTAATGAATTGAAATGATGTGTAGTAGTGTTTGTGTAGCTCTTGTTTATTATATGCGCGAGTTTCTCAGAAAGACCGGGTTTATCCCATTCTGAATAACTGAATCGACGATAAGAAATCGAAGATGAAGATGGTGGTCGAAGACCGGAGATCTTCACCTCGTTTGGATGGTAACTGAGGTCCTGATTGGGAGGCATCCCGAAATATGGATAATGAGTGGTGATCGTCCAGATGTACGTGGTGATCGTTGGGTTTGCGAGGTATATAGTGCCTCCGGTTTCGTTCAGACCCAGAATGGACTTGCAAATGGACAATGTGTCTGACATTGGAATTTATTGTGTGTGATTGATAGCCATCAGTTGCACGGTGTGAATTGCCTGTGTGGCATGCTAAGATGCAGTGATCAGGGCTTCTGTTGAAAAGCAAAGTCTTGTGGTGATGATCAAAGCTCCGCCTGTGTGGCGTAGCCTTGTGTGTGACGTGAATTCGCGAGCCTCACACCCTGGTATGAACCAGAAACGGGAGAAGGACCTCAGGGAGGGCATGCGTTTCTTTCTAGCTGGGAGTTGTGTTGGTGTTTCTACACGGCCTGACATTTTACTTATGTGGATGATGGATAGCGAGGCGCCTCGGATATATCGGTCGATCCGGGACCGATGGAGTCATTCGTTGGCTCATTTATGCCCCATAGGGCGGGGAAACGCAGTGTTCAGGAATTTTAATCCACATCGGTGGACCGGCCCTGACGATCCAAGGGTCGATGCGCTCTGACCCTGAGACATGGGCTAGATTGTCTCGAAGTCGGTAAGGACAATCTTTTGCCTTGGTTCATGATAGAATCCAAATACGTGACTATGCGGTTTTGATTGTATACCTATATATGGCGACATAGTGGTATGGGGGCATTAATGCCATCTATGATTGATACTTATGATTTGAAATTGTTTTTGAAACATATAAACACTAGTAATAATATCAAATGCTTTTGTTTTATTCGTATCAAGCATATCTTGGCCATTATAAGGTAAAAACTCTATCCTCCGGTTTGCGTTGCATTGTGTGATGGGAACTGAGTCTTATAATGGCTTCGTTTTTATGAAAAGCACTGCGATGTTTAAAAGAATTATTTGTTTCAAAGCACTGGCGATCTGATGGAGTAAACTCATTCCACGAAAGTGGCGTGGTCCTGTGATTAGCCATATTTTAAATGTGTTGAGTAGATTTCTCATACCAGTCCCATGACTGACTCGTAGTTTGTTTCACTTTCAAACTCGGGTGCCCCTTTTTCTACACGGGCAGCCTTGTATTCAGGTTTAGCTGGCTTTCTCTGGATAGCTTGAGCTGAAGATGGATTCTATCATTTATCTCTTTTTATGCTGTTCAGCTCCTATTGTACATTATGTTTGTTTTCCGCTGTAGACATTTATGTATAGCTGAACTGTATTTGCACTAAGTATGATCCTATATACTGTGTAACTCTGATGATTATATTTATCCAGTATATTCTATTGTGCATTATCTGGTGTATTTATTTAATTCTGTTCTGCTATTATATGTTTCTGTGTTATATTCCAAGGATTACCCTTGCCGCCGTCAGTACGGGGTTTGGGGTCGTCTCACTTCTCTTTTGTTTCCATATAAATTGGATGTGTATTGGAAGGAGGGATGAACCGAAGGCCATTGATTTCCCTTGGAAAAAGCTTCAGCTAGAGGAAGGAGAAAGATAAAATAGAAAGTGTCGCATTTTCCTTTTCTACCAGAAACATAAAGGAAGGAATGGGCTAGAACACCCAACTAAGCCAAATTAGCATAAGTAGGTTTATTAATTCAAATTCCACTATTTAAGGATTTAAACACAAATTAATAACCAAATTAAGCACCATAAACACAATTTAAAACCATAAAATACACACACAACACATTAACCAAGTTGTATTAAATTTAATTCACCATTAATTTAAGCACACAACCATATTTACACCATTTTAAATTAATTTCAACATAACACCAAATAATTATGTTTAACAAAAAATATCATTATTTATTTGTATAATCTCTTCAACCCAACAATTGAATTTTACCTATCACTAACATGTCAAAACACACTTTTTAAGATTTATTATTTAAATCCAACAATTGTTTTGATAAACAAATATTTATAATTATTGTCATCAAACCATAAATAAAATGGTTTTAACTCAATAATTATCACATAAAAAAATTTACTCTTTTATTCCAATACTAAAATACACCCATTTATTATATGTACAATTGGTATTCAGAAACAAAAGTTTCTCAATTTATTTATATAACGATGTTGATGTACATTTTAATAACTCGACAAATAAATTTAATATCAATGATAATAAAATACACTAATTCTATATATATATATATATATATATATATTCACATCAATATTTATGTTCTTATACAATCAACAAAAAACTTATTCATTGATTGATATTTCAAAGTCACACTAATAGAAACATTGCTTATTTCGACGGGCTAGGGAGACGGTTTGCGACGGTTTCCTATGGTCGTCGGAAATCATCGGAAATTATCGATTATACAGCAGCCACGAAAGCTTTCTTCCCCAAATAGGAATTATAGCAAGACTACTAGCAAAGGCTACACACAACAACTAGGATTTTACTTTGATGAAACATTATCTTCAATAGTTAAACTAACAACAATCAAAATTGTTGCCATCATATCATTGCACAAAAATTGAAAAATAAGACATGGATGTAAGCAATCCCTTTTAAATGGTGATTTAAATGAGAAAGTTTATATTAAGCAACCGTAATGCTATAAACAGGATAGAAGATTGGTCTTTAAACAAAACAAAGCCATATATAGACTAAAATAGGCTTCAACAGTTTAGTTTGACAAACTGAAATTTACACAAAAAAAATACAATTTCGGTCTACCAATGCTATAAATATAGAAGTATCTGAATTGGTAGACCAAAATTTTAATTTTGTTATGTAAGTTCCAATTTCTCAAACAGAAATAATAATATATATATGTATAAAATATGTTGATGATTTGATTATTGCAAGTAATAATGGATCAGTGATTTGATTCAGTTTCTGGAAAAACATTTCTCACTAAAGGATTCTGGAGCTATTGATTATTTCTTAGAAATTGAAGTTACCAGAAATTCAAATTCAGAAATGTTTCTATGCTAGAGAAATACATCACAGAAATATTAACCAAAGCAAAAATGAATGTAGCAAATTTTGTACCGACACCAATGGAAACATGGCTTGACTTATCAAAATACGGGGAATAACACATACTTAATGCCAAATAACCTAGAAGTACTGTTGATGCATTAAAATAGTGTAGTGCTAAGGGCACCCTAATATGTTCTTCCTAATACCGCAATTAATAAAATAAAATTCATTAAATTTTGTATGCTTCTTAATACCACATTACCTCTTCATTCTAATCTCTCACTCAATCATTATTTGTCGAACTAATCACGTACTAAGCTAATATAAATACCCTAACCTCTCGTAATCATTGTCTTCTTCGCATCTCTCGTGGGAAAATTCAAATTCGTACGGTAATCTCTCAATTGTTTGGTGATATCAAAACTCTAATCTCACTTCTTCTTCTAGTTTACTTAATTCAAACCTTATTTATGACTTTTGTATATTGCGGCATCGAATTCGTTGATCAGTTATAGATCTACCATTTAGCTCGTTGATCGGTTATACAAATGAGGACAAACGAATATCGAGCGAAATAGAAATAGGGTAAATAAGTGTGGTAGCCCCTATTTTTAAGTATGTGGTATTAAGAAGAGTGTAATACTAACTCTTGTGGTATTTTTTAGTCGCGGTATTAGGAAGAACATATTGGTGTGCCCTTAGCACCACACTTAAAATATGCAACCATTATAGACCAGAATCATTCAATGTTAACAACATATGTCAATTTATGTAGGATCCAGAATATGAAAGCTGGAAAGCTATAAAGAGGATACTAAGATATCTTAATGGAACAATTGATCATGGATTAAAGTTCTAAGCAAGAAAGCATTTAAACATAGTTAGATACGTTAATGCAAACTGGGTAACTATTCCTGATGATAGGAGATATATCATTGGTTATTTTACATATATTGGTAATAATACAACTTCGTGGAGTTTTAAAAATATATTCTATTGTATCTATACCAAGCACAAAAATAGAGTATAGAAGTATAACATATGCAACAACAAAAATAATGTGGATACAATCATTATTGAGTGAGCTAAAAGTTAATACAAACATCAAGCTAATTATATGATGTGACAATCTAAGTGCATTTTCATTAATAGCCAACACAATGCTACATTTCAAAACCAAACACATAAAAATAGTTCTATACTTTGTTCGTGAATAAGTAGTGAAAGGAAAATTGCAAATTAATCACATACTTACAACTTACAAATTGCAGGCATACTGACAAAACCGTTATCAACAAAGAACTTCACCATATATAAGATAGAGTTCCAAGTTGATGGAACTACCAAAAACTTACATGTCGAGCTAATGTTAGATCCACTAAATGGATAGAGAATCTAAAACCCAAGTCAATCTAAAGCCAGATCCACAAAAGCCAATCAAATTCATTACAAGAGCTTAATTTGTTACAGATCTATTTCAAAACGTGATATTTCCTCATAGTGCTCAAATTAAAAATGAAGATTTGAGGAGAATTAAGCAAATTGGTATAGATATTGTTGAGATTCTTAAATACGCAGATGAAAATCTTGCAAGGCTAAATCATCGTTGGATTTTCTCAATGCTCAAGTCAATAAGTATTTCTCTTGTTTGAAGATAAGATTATCAGACGAAATCAAAAATGGTCGACATAAGAGAAATTGTCGCCACTAAGGAAGAAACCCTAGACAGTTTTGAGATGAGGGTATTGTAAGAATAAATGAAATGTTACCTTTTATAACACTGTATTCATATCATCTATTCCGTAATGTAAATGGGCTTTAGTTGTCTATAAGCCCAACAAGAAAATGTACAAATAAAGTCTATACAATATACAATAATGTAACTATCGGTAATACAATTTTCGAATTCAATATATTTGCTTTAATCAAATAATCCTCTCAATCAAGGTACACAAACTATTTCTTTCAACGGAGAATAGCAAGGAGACAAAATGGAGATATTGTTTCATCTTTAAGATAAACATGATAATGTAAAGTCAAGAAGCCTAATATGTTTAATTATATTGATATTGTTAGGATTACCTCGTATGTTGTTAAGGTTGGAATGATGGTTTGAATAAATAGTCCCACATCATGGAATAAATTAAAGGAGTGGAGTACAAATATGAGTTGGTAGACACGTAATATCAGGGGTTCCTTTTGTTACAAGAATGTGTGTGCCAACTCGTATGTGTGTGCCCTATGCGAAAGGGAGGGGGGTTTGTTCAACTATCATTACATAGCAGTGGTATCAGAGACGAAGTTACGGACGGGGTCAAGTTGGCAAGGCAGTGCTCTCAAGTTACTTGTAGGATGTGAGTCAAGGGGGAGACTGTTAGGATTACCTCGCATGTTGTTAAGGTAGAAATGTCGGTTTTAATAAATAGTCCCACATCATGGAATAAATTAAAGGAGTGGAGTACAAATATGATTTGTAAACCGAATCATGGGCTAAGGTGGAAGGATTCCCTGAATTTCTAAAATATAATAATGATGCAGTGAAAGAAATTTTGAAACCAATGGGTAGTGTTCTTACAGTTGATGATTGTGATTGGTGTCACTTTGATCATAGGGAATTTCTAGTTAAAATACAGTTTTATGAAGAATAGGCTCAAAAAGTGTATATGCTGCACTTTTCAACAACCAAACTCATATTATTAAAGTGCAATGAAGCTAGCATGAACATCCTGGAACAAGTGGTGCCATGTATTCATAATTCTCAAGATATTAGCTCAGAAGATAGGTTTGATGCTATGATTGAAGAAGCATCGATGTTACCCCCACTGCCATCCATTTATCAGTAAGTGAATATGAATTTTAACCCTCCAATCATGGATAATCAAGAGATAGAACAACCAGACCAGGATGAAGTTAATCAGGAAATGCATGTAGATCTGAATCCTCCTTTCAATCAAATTATTCCTCGTCCTCATGATTTCTGCATGATCCCAATTCAGTCTATCCCATTTGATATTGCCTCAATTCCTCCACCGCAATCCTCTCATCATCAGCCATGGACAGATGATCAAGACTGGCCTCATTACCTCTCTCCTATCTTTGTTCGTCGAAGTGGTAGACGCAACAATCCTGAAGTCACTGGTAGTTTTCTGACCCCTGTTATTTTTTCTTCTGCTAATAAACGTTTGAACAAAAGGATCTCAGGTTGCATGGGTGTGAGTTTATGTGTTCACATTATAAAGCCATGCAGGCCTTAGAACAGGAGTGTATTAATAGACATCAATAAAAGTAGTCACATGGAAGTACAAGGTTTGGGGGACCATTCAAAATGTCATGTTATTAATCTCATTTTGTCCCCACTTAATTTAGATGTCCTTTTTCTTCAAGAAACAAAATTTTTTGATCCATCAAATTACCACTTTAGATTGATTGTTGGATCCTCTTTAACTGGGTGGGCTTATGTTAATGCAGTAGAAACTAGAGGTGATCTTCTCACTGCTTGGAATGAATCTGTGTGGTCATTGCATCAAACCTTTTCCAATCAATCTACTTTGCATGTTGCTCTTAATGGTATTTCCACTAACACCATCTATTTCTTTTCAAATATTTATGGTCCTCAAGATGTTCATGAAAGAATAAATCTCTAGTATCATTGTAAACATTTGGCTAATAACTTTTTTAGACTATGGGTTTTAGGGAGTGATTTCAATACCATAACAAATATTTATGAGAGAAAATCTGGTACTATTTCGGTAGACACTAATGCTTTTAATTCCTTCATCTTTGATTGCTGCCTCATTGACACCCCCCCCCCAATTTGTAATCGTTCATTCACTTGTTCAAGCCATAGATCTAATCCTTATTTAGCTAAGCTGGGTCGTTTTCTATTCAATTCATCCTGGGAGGAGCTTCACACTCTATCTTATGTTTCCGATCTTGCCTCAATTATCTCTGATCATTGCCCAATTATTCTTGATTCTGGTTCCCTTTCTAACTTTAAAAAGCCATTTAGATTTGAATGATTATGGTTGCTTGAACCATCCTTTAAGGAATTGATCAAAACAGTTTGGGTGCAACTTATACAATCTCAATCAGCTACCCATAGAATTGTTCTGAAACTAAGATCTTTAAGAAAATTGATTAAGCCTTGGGCTAAATCTGTTTGGGGATCAATTTGTTCCCGCTTTTCTAATATTCAGGATGTTATCTTGAATCTTAACGTTTAAGAGGAATCTCGTCCCTTAAATGATGAGGAGTGTAACACCTTAAAAAACTTCGAATCTGAGTTAGGTAAACTATTCAAACAAGAAGAAATATGCTGGAAACAAAGAGACAAATCTAAATGGATTGATGAGGAGGGACAAAAATACAGCTTACTTTCATAGAATTACAAATGGTGCAAGAAGAACAACTTCTATTCCAGAAATCTCTCATAATGGTCAATCGTATACAAATCAAGATGACATTCTTCAGCTCTTTTCTAATTTCTATCGTTCTATCCTTGGTTGTTTGCCCGCTGCCATTCCATCTATTGACTGGAATTTGCCTTATCCTTTTCCTGCCTCTATTTCCATTGACCATCCTTTTTCAGAAAATGAGATTTGGGCTGCTTTAAACGAAATGCATGATGATAAAGCTCCAGGCCCAGATGTTTTTAGGCCTTCATTCTTTAAATTTTTTGGGCTGTTGTGAAACATGACATTATGGCCATGTGCAAAGAATTTTATGATAACCCTAGCCTTAACTCCCGTCTAAACTATGCAAAAATCATCCTTCTTCCCAAATTTTATGGTGTAAATTCTCTCTCTTCTTTTCGTCCCATTAGTTTTCTCAATACCACTTTCAAAATTATTACCAACAACCTATATAATCATTACAATCCATGATTTCTCCTCTTATTGGCTTTGAGCAATCAGCTTTCATCCATGGATGTTGCATTCTCGATTGTATTGCAGCTACACAAGAGGTAATTTCTTATTGTCTTCATTCTGCTACACTAGGTGTTGTAACACCCCGCAAATTCTATAACTGTGAAATTCATGAATTAAAGTATAATCAAATTCGAATCAAAGAACTAAGGGAAACGGGATACGCCATTGCGTTCGTCTCGGAAAAATACGCGAAATAGAGTCCGAGTTTTCGAAAAACGGAGTCCGTATGAAGAAGATATGGCCTTCGGAAGTTTTGAATTAAATTTAAAATTCAAACAGAATAAAATAATTAAAAATCGGGCCCAATGGGCCAGGGCGGATAAACACCCGCCTAGGCCACCCAGGTCGACTGGGCTGTCGACCTGGGCTACCCATGTCGACAGGGCTGTCGACAGCCCTGTCGACAGGGGTGTCGACTTGGTCGAGCCCAGTCAACCTGGCTGGCCTGGTCGGTGTGTGGTCGAATTTCTGTGGTCTGCTTTGTCATTAGGGCTAGGTGGCGGGTTTTTATTGGTCTCTCTTCCTAATGAATGGCTACGATCTATCCAAGCAACATCAAGGGTCCTAATCAATTCCTAACCTCTATATAAACAACCCTAGACTAAACCCTAATCTATTCATTCAAATTAAGAACATAGCCGCCATGTTGCTGAGGAACGACTAAGAGTAGCCGCCAACTAGAGAGGGAATTAGGAAGAAAGTTCTAAGCCTAAAGCAATTCAAGCAACCTAAAGCCAATCAATTCAACAAAGGAATCATATCTCTTAATTTGAGAATTCGCCGCAACCATTGTAAGTAGAGTATTACTTTGGTATGAATAAACAATTGTATTGATTTGTATGCTTGAATTGGGATAATATAGTAGTTCATATTTGTGCAAATTTATGTTATTCATTATAAAGAACTACATGCGGTAGTTCTATGCAAATATACGTTTGGAATATTGCGCAAATTATGTAATCTATATTGAAGCTACATGTATGTAGTTGAGTGAAATTCATGCAAGTTTGGGGCTTTGTTATTATGCCATCATGATGTATATTTTTGTGCATTTTGCAAGTAATTGAAACAAGTTTGGTTGTTATAGTTCATATGAAACTATGTTGGAATTTTTGACACCATAATCCATGTATTAAGTCATGCTTTTGCAAAACTTATGAATATGGCTAGGCTATGAATGATATTTGGCACAATTGAAATCTATGATTAAGTCTATCTTGTTTAAAAGGATTATATGATGACATATGTAAGACATGGCTAGGTTAGAATCAAAAATCCCTTTTTGCAAGTTTTAAAGCAAACACCATGTTTAGGAATATTTATGCATAAGTATGTTTATACCATCGTTATGTGATTAGACTTAAACCATGATTAAGTTGAACTATGCTTTTGTGTTGGTAACAAAGTATCCCCTTTGTAAACATATAGAAACCTTATGAACATGACATGTTTATGTTTATGCCATGAACAAAATTTAACTTTACTTATGCCATGCTTATGTTTGATATTATGCCATGTTTATGCCAAAAGTATTTATGCCATGCTTATGTTTGACATTATGCTATGCTTATGCTAGAAATATTTACGACATGCTCATGTTTGACATTATGCCTAAATAAGAATATAGGTTCATGTTGTAGTTAAACCTATGCAAGTTCACATGCTTTGATTCATGTCACCTACGTTACCACTATGCAAGTACACCAACTTCTATTTTGTATTTCCAACGTCGTATTGCAAGTTCATGCGCTCACCTTCCCCTCTTTGTGTATACGCCATAAGCCTCCCCTTTTCGCATGGCTAAATTGGGCTTTAAAAGGCTAAGCCCAATATATATATGAACGGACGTGTAAGACGGGGGAAAATAACGTTGGGTTAAAATTAATTAATTAATGAAAATATAAAATAGAAGGGCCCAAGTTCAAGTATGGGTTGGGCCCGTGATTGGTGTAACCTTTACACCATTAATTTAATAATGGGCCGCAAATATTTACATATAAGAAATAAAGAAGAATGACAAAATATGTAAATGTAGAACATACGATGTGTTTAACCCGAGGTTGGATTGAGTTGTGATGTAAACCTGCCCGGAACCGCCCGGCTGTCCAGTAGTCACAACAACACCTATCTAATGTGGGAGGTTAAACATGGAGCCCAGCAAGGACCCGAGGTTAGATTGAGTTCTGGCGTAAGACTGCCCGGAACCAACCGGCAACAGGCAGCCACAACAATACCTGTCTAATGTGAGAGGTCAGGGCCTTAATAAGACAATTAAGGCTGAGTCAGGATTGTTAGGATTAAGTGGACTAAAGACTTAATCAAAATGGAACATGCTAAACTAAACAGACTGGTGGGGTTAGGTTAGGAAACACTTAACCAACTTAGCATGTTGGCTAGAGATAGAAAACCTAGTAACGGGGGACCCTTTTCAGCAGTAACCCTAAAAGGTGTATCAGGATACCCTGAAACTAGGCAGGGTGGGGCACGATTACTGGGCTGATTGTAAGAGGTCAAATCGACGGCGGTGGTGTAGCAGTGTAGGTTCTAACGGAGTGCGGGCGTGCACACACTCCGGCGCAGAAAAATAAGGCACTGGACACCAGTAGCATACCTGTGCACTCTAAGGTTGTGTCGGGTTGCCACTATGGGACTTGATACACCCCATGGTGGGACCAGCATAGGTAACTACAGACATCGGGGGCCGTAAGACACATGTAACTATGCAAGTAGGAGCCGATCATCATAGAATGGATCACATCACCCTGATTATGGGGTGCCAATTGGAAACTAGTTTATATGGGTTCAGAGATTTACATGGGGTACGATAGTATATTCGACCCTAGACAACTTAACCAAGTTTATAGTACCTTTCCACTTCTTGTTTATACTTATCATACCCAGTTCTTTATTCCTAGACAAAATAGTACTAGACTTACTCAGGCTTTATGTCTGACTCTACTTTTCTTTCGTCTTCTTTCTTCCGTTCCCCCCCCAGGTCCTCAGGGAGGGAACACAGCAGCTTGACCAACCTCAACATCCAGCTTGAAGAAGAGAAATGTATTGCTTGGACTTTCCTGTTTTGAACTATGGCTTTGGACAATCCACTATGGGGTTTTTGCAGTTTGTCTACGTTTTATTTATGCTTCTTTAAAAATAATGTACTCAAGACAGATTATGAAAGTGTTATGTTATGTTTTGGAAAGGATGTTGTTGTAACACGTATTTGACTTTATGAAATAAAGTTTGTTGTTCTTCCGTTGTTTTACAAATATGTGTTCTTATATCTGTCTTGTATATCTGTGACTTGTACTTATAAACCTCCACCAAAATTAGGGCATTCCCTTTGAGAGTGACCCTAACGGAGGTGGGGTGTTTCACTTGGTATCAGAGCATAGGTTTACCAGATAAGATAAAAAGTTTTGAAAAATTATTTTCAAAAAGGAAATTTAAAGAAGCATTTTTAAAAGAAAAATATTATTTTATTTTAAAAAGGCAAAGTCCACTCCCCAAAGCCATAGGAACTATCTCTTATCCTTCGTTTTGAATCTATCCTTTTTGTTTCAGCATGTCCCAAGATCTTAACTTGCCTGAAGGGGTGCCAATACCTGGTTGGTTTAGACGGTTCTTAGAAGCAAGGGCCACTCAGCCAGGTCCTACCATTCCTCCTCCCCCAGCGGAAGGAAATCATCCAGCTGCAGCAGCACCTTTTCCTCCACCTCCTCCTCGGGGAAACACTTTTGCTAAGATATGTAAAGATTTTAAAGCTATGGGAGGAAGGGATTTCCATGGAACTGAGTCCTTCGTAGCAGCTAGAAATTGGTTGAAAGAAACGGAGGACCTATTCATCATCTTTGAGGTAGAAGATAGACAAAAAGTACAATTGGCAGTGTGGCTATTAAAGGGCGAGGCTTCCTACTGGTGGGAAGTCACTAATGCTGAAAGACCAGTGGAGACATGGGAGGACTTTAGGGCAAGGTTTGAGACTAAATTTCTCTCAGATGCAGAAAGAAGTTTGCAGTTGGAAAAATTCTTATTTCTTAAGCAAGGGGACAAGACTGTCAGAGAATATGTGAATCAGTTCGATGAGCTGGCTAGGTTTGGGCTTGACCTAGTCAACACCCCGCACAAGAAGGCTCTCCGTTTCGTCAAAGGTTTAAATGAGCCATTACACAGTTTGGCCATGACCCATATACCCATGGGAGCCACGTATGAAAGATTGGTGCAAATGGCTTTGCTGAATGAAGAGGATAAGGGCAAGAAGAAAGAGGGTTTGCAGCCCAAGAAGACAGACTTTAAGAAGGGCGGGAAAGGCAACAAAGAGAAGAGGAAGTGTAATTTCTGTGGCAAAGTGGGGCACTTAGTAAAGGACTGCCGGAAAAAGAAGGCCAAGGAAAATGGTGGGTGCTTTTCATGCGGTCAGACAGGCCATAGGGCTAAGGACTGCCCAAAGAAACGAGGACAGGGGCAGGGCGCTGGATCCACCCCGGGGGCACAGGTTCATGTGCTAGAAGCGCCACCATTGCAACAGCGAGGTATAAATACTTCTGTTGAAAGCGTAATTTATCTTTATGATCACCCCGTTCGCACTTTATTTGATTCCGGCGCATCACACTCCTTTATCTCGTCTGCTTTAGTAGAATCTCTGCACCCAAAAACTATTATGGTAGAGGACCCCTTAATTGTTTCAAACCCAATTGGGGGCCCAGCTCATTTGTCTATGATCTGTTTGGATTTGAAAATTTCTATTCTAAGTGTTGAGTTTCAATGTAGTGCCTTTGTTTTGGGCTTTTCGGGGTATGGTTTGATTTTGGGTATGGATTGGCTATCCAGTAATGGGGCCATCCTTGATTGTGAGAAAAGGGTTGTTAGGCTCCTAACCCAGCTCGGTAATACTTTGGAAATTTCTTGTAATCCCTCGTATGCGGTTATGCTTAGTTATCTTGAATCGCTAGATGCCTCTGTTGAAAACTTGCAATCAGTTAAAGTGGTCCGGGAATATCCGGATGTCTTCGAAGAGGTGAAGGGCTTGCCTCCGAAGCGGGAAATAGACTTCCGCATATATCTTGTAGATAATGCAAAGCCCGTTGCGTTGCCCGTTAGACATATGGCTCCACGAGAAAGGAAAGAGCTCAGTAAACAGATTAAAGAGCTTCTAGAAAAGGGGTTCATTAGGAGGAGCATTTCAGAATGGGGCGCTCCAGTGGTGTTCGCTACAAAGGCGGATGGTTCACTCCGTCTATGTGTTGACTATAGGGAGCTCAACAAGCTAACGAAGAAGAATAGGCACCCTCTCCCTAGAATTGACGATTTATTTGACCAGCTTGTAGGAGCGTCTGTTTTCTCCCAACTCGATTTAGCAACCGGTTTTCATCAGCTAAGGGTGGCTGAAGATAGCATCGATAAAACGGCGTTCAGAACCCCAGACGGTTTCTTTGAATGGCTTGTCATGCCTTTCGGCTTGACAAATGCACCTGCTTACTTCGTGGACCTGATGAGTAGGGTATTTAGAGATTTCCTCAACAAATTCGTAGTGGTCTTCGTAGACGATATCCTTATCTTCTCAAAGAGTGAAGAGGAACATGCTCAACACTTAAGGGCAATCATGGAAACTTTGCGAGTCCATCAACTAAAAGCCAAATTCTCCAAATGCCACTTTTGGAGAGAAGAGGTGAGGTTCCTTGGGCACATACTATCCAAACAAGGGTTAGCGGTGGACCCTGCTAAGGTAGTGGCGGTACAAGATTGGAAGACACCAAGGAATGCAACTGAGGTTCGAAGCTTTCTAGGACTAGCAGGTTTCTATCGAAAATTTATAAGGGATTTTGCGAAAATCTCAGCTCCGCTCACGAAATTGACTAAGAAGAATCTAGTGTTCAATTGGAACTTGGATTGCGAGTTTGCTTTCCAACGACTAAAAAGGGCTCTCACAACAGCCCCAGTCTTGACGCTGCCAGATGGGAGCAAGATGTTCACTGTTTATACGGATGCATGTGGGATAGGGCTAGGCGCCGTCTTAATGCAAGAAGGAAGGGTAGTAGCTTATGGCGGGAGGCAGTTGAAGGTGCACGAAAAGAACTACCCAACCCATGATCTCGAGTTAGCCGCCATCGTCTTTGCACTCAAGTCTTGGCGACACTATCTCCTAGGTGAGAAGTTCGAACTTTACACTGACCATAAATCGTTGAAATATCTTTTCTCGCAGAAGGATCTTAACTTGAGGCAACAAAGATGGATGGAGTTTCTTGCCTCGTACGATTTCAAAATCTCCTATACTCCGGGCAAAGGCAACGTAGTGGCAGACGCGTTGAGCCGAAAGAAATTGACCCTAAGCCCGTTGTTTGTTGAAAGACAAAGCCTAGAGTTTATAGCCAGTTTCGACTTTAGGCCTTCCTCCAATTTCGTACCAGGCTTGCTAGCATCTCTCGAAGTGCGCCCAACTTTGGTGGATTCGGTAGGGGCAGCACAACGCGAAGACCCTCAGCTTGTGGAAATAATTGATAGGCTAATTAGGGGTGAGACTTCAAGTCACCTCAACAGATACTCCATTGA
Organism: Allium sativum; assembly: GCA_030737875.1. Taxonomy (NCBI): domain Eukaryota; kingdom Viridiplantae; phylum Streptophyta; class Magnoliopsida; order Asparagales; family Amaryllidaceae; genus Allium; species Allium sativum. The sequence goes on from CM060922.1 coordinate 689,537,622, forward strand.
CGATAAAGGTTTACTAAGGCGAGACGGAAGACTATGCGTCCCACAAGCAAAAGATTTAGTGAAAAGGGTTCTCGAGGAGGCACATCACTCCAAGATGACGATACACCCAGGCGGAGATAAAATGTACAAAGATATAAAAAGGACTTTCTTTTGGAATGGCATGAAAAAGGACGTGGCAGAATTCGTTTCTAAATGTATGGTGTGCCAACAGGTTAAGGCGGAACAGAAAAAGCCTGGCGGACTACTACATCCTCTGGAGGTCCCGCAGTGGAAGTGGGATAGCATCTCAATGGACTTCATCGATGGGCTGCCTAGGTCTAGGAGGGGCAACACTAGCATTTGGGTAATAGTGGATAGGCTTACTAAAAGCGCCCACTTTTTACTAGTCAAAAGTAAAAGGACTGCCTCATCCCTAGCATCACTTTACCTCAAGGAAATCGTTCGACTCCATGGAATACCAACTAGCATTGTTGGTGACCGAGACCCCATCTTCACCAGCGAGTTTTGGCGGAGTCTCCAAGAAGCAGTAGGAACGCAGTTATGCTTGAGCACAGCCTATCATCCCCAAACCGATGGCCAAACAGAGAGAGTGAACAGAGTTTTGGAAGACCTTTTAAGGCTATGCGTCCTTGACTTCGGAGGGACATGGGAAGACCACCTTCCTTTGGTGGAATTTGCCTACAACAACAGCTATCAAGCAACCATCGGAATGGCGCCCTTCGAAGCTTTATATGGAAGACCGTGCCGATCGCCCACTTGTTGGTGGGAGTCCACGGATAAGCTCATACTTGGACCAGACATGATCCGAGAGACTTCAGAGAAAGTGGACTTAATACGAAGAAGGATGAAGACGGCCCAAGACAGACAAAAGTCCTATGCCGACAAGAGGAGGACCGACCTTGAATTCGAAGTTGGAGACAGAGTTTTTCTCAAGGTATCACCGCTAAGAAACGTTGTTCGTTTTGGAACCACAGGAAAGCTAGCGCCAAGATTCGTAGGGCCATTCCCTATTATCGAGAAGATTGGGAAAATGGCCTATAGATTAGAGCTACCCGAGAAGTTGGCTGGAGTCCACAACGTTTTTCACGTTTCACATCTCCGAAAATGTCTACACGAGTCTGCTGAAGTAGTAGAGCCAAACGTCCTCGAAGAGGCCGAAGTGGAACGCGAAGCGACCATAAGAAAAGTTCCAATCCGCATCTTAGGAACAAAAGTGAAGAAGCTACGCAACCGCGAAGTCAAGCTCGTCAAAGTCCAGTGGAGCGACGCCGAGGAAGACGCGACTTGGGAAACTGAAGCTAGAATCCGCACTGCCTACCCTTTTCTGTTCGAGGGTACATCCTTGATCTTTCATTTTCCTTAAGTTGCGCTTTTATCTATCTTTTTAGGTATATTTCCTCGACCTTATCTTTTAGGTAGAATCTTTTTGGATGAAAACATGTAATTGAAACATGTTATGTATGAATGGTTGCAAGTGGTTGCAAGTGATTGCTAGTGGTTGCTCGTGGTTGCATATACACACACAATCTAGGTTTTAGATCGGCTCAGTCACTTCATATTGCATATGCATATATGTTTGCATTCGTATGTGATTGAACTTTAATGTGTTGTCATGTGGATGTTGCATTTGTATTGAATGATTGTGCACTCATGTAGAATCAAGAATAGGAAAATTTGCATACATAATGGATTCATGGCACTTACATAATTCGCATTAAGGAGGTCAACTGAATCAGTAGACCGCCTGATTTTGCATTAGATAAGTACATGTACACACACACTTTGCATATGATCATGAAGCATTAGAAGTCTTTTAAGGACAATGGATGCTCGTGTTTGATGGATGAGTAGATGGATGATTGGATGTTAGGATATACATTCCTCCTAGCTTAAAGATTTCGGGGACGAAATCCTTTTAAGTGGGGGAGAATGTAACACCCCGCAAATTCTATAACTGTGAAATTGATGAATTAAAGTATAATCAAATTCGAATCAAAGAACTAAGGGAAACGGGATACGCCATTGCGTTCGTCTCGGAAAAATACGCGAAATAGAGTCCGAGTTTTCGAAAAACGGAGTCCGTATGAAGAAGATATGGCCTTCGGAAGTTTTGAATTAAATTTAAAATTCAAACAGAATAAAATAATTAAAAATCGGGCCCAATGGGCCAGGGCGGATAAACACCCGCCTAGGCCACCCAGGTCGACTGGGCTGTCGACCTGGGCTACCCATGTCGACAGGGCTGTCGACAGCCCTGTCGACAGGGGTGTCGACCTGGTCGAGCCCAGTCAACCTGGCTGGCCAGGTCGGTGTGTGGTCGAATTTCTGTGGTCTGCTTTGTCATTAGGGCTAGGTGGCGGGTTTTTATTGGTCTCTCTTCCTAATGAATGGCTACGATCTATCCAAGCAACATCAAGGGTCCTAATCAATTCCTAACCTCTATATAAACAACCCTAGACTAAACCCTAATCTATTCATTCAAATTAAGAACATAGCCGCCATGTTGCTGAGGAACGACTAAGAGTAGCCGCCAACTAGAGAGGGAATTAGGAAGAAAGTTCTAAGCCTAAAGCAATTCAAGCAACCTAAAGCCAATCAATTCAACAAAGGAATCATATCTCTTAATTTGAGAATTCGCCGCAACCATTGTAAGTAGAGCATTACTTTGGTATGAATAAACAATTGTATTGATTTGTATGCTTGAATTGGGATAATAAAGTAGTTCATATTTGTGCAAATTTATGTTATTCATTATAAAGAACTACATGCGGTAGTTCTATGAAAATATACGTTTGGAATATTGAGCAAATTATGTAATCTATATTGAAGCTACATGTATGTAGTTGAGTGAAATTCATGCAAGTTTGGGGCTTTGTTATTATGCCATCATGATGTATATTTTTGTGCATTTTGCAAGTAATTGAAACAAGTTTGGTTGTTATAGTTCATATGAAACTATGTTGGAATTTTTGACACCATAATCCATGTATTAAGTCATGCTTTTGCAAAACTTATGAATATGGCTAGGCTATGAATGATATTTGGCACAATTGAAATCTATGATTAAGTCTATCTTGTTTAAAAGGATTATATGATGACATATGTAAGACATGGCTAGGTTAGAATCAAAAATCCCTTTTTGCAAGTTTTAAAGCAAACACCATGTTTAGGAATATTTATGCATAAGTATGTTTATACCATCGTTATGTGATTAGACTTAAACCATGATTAAGTTGAACTATGCTTTTGTGTTGGTAACAAAGTATCCCCTTTGTAAACATATAGAAACCTTATGAACATGACATGTTTATGTTTATGCCATGAACAAAATTTAACTTTACTTATGCCATTCTTATGTTTGATATTATGCCATGTTTATGCCAAAAGTATTTATGTCATGCTTATGTTTGACATTATGCTATGCTTATGCTAGAAATATTTACGACATGCTCATGTTTGACATTATGCCTAAATAAGAATATAGGTTCATGTTGTAGTTAAACCTATACAAGTTCACATGCTTTGATTCATGTCACCTACGTTACCACTATGCAAGTACACCAACTTCTATTTTGTATTTCCAACGTCGTATTGCAAGTTCATGCGCTCACCTTCCCCTCTTTGTGTATACGCCATAAGCCTCCCCTTTTCGCATGGCTAAATTGGGCTTTAAAAGGCTAAGCCCAATATATATATGAACGGACGTGTAAGACGGGGGAAAATAACGTTGGGTTAAAATTAATTAATTAATGAAAATATAAAATAGAAGGGCCCAAGTTCAAGTATGGGTTGGGCCCGTGATTGGTGTAACCTTTACACCATTAATTTAATAATGGGCCGCAAATATTTACATATAAGAAATAAAGAAGAATGACAAAATATGTAAATGTAGAACATACGATGTGTTTAACCCGAGGTTGGATTGAGTTGTGATGTAAACCTGCCCGGAACCGCCCGGCTGTCCAGTAGTCACAACAATACCTATCCAATGTTGGAGGTTAAACATGGAGCCCAGCAAGGACCCGAGGTTAGACTGAGTTGTGGCGTAAGACTGCCCGGAACCAACCGGCAACAGGCAGCCACAACAATACATGTCTAATGTGAGAGGTCAGGGCCTTAATAAGACAATTAAGGCTGAGTCGGGATTGTTAGGATTAAGTGGACTAAAGACTTAATCAAAATGGAACATGCTAAACTAAACGGACTGGTGGGGTTAGGTTAGGAAACACTTAACCAACTTAGCATGTTGGCTAGAGATAGAAAACCTAGTAACGGGGGACCCTTTTCAGCAGTAACCCTAAAAGGTGTATCAGGATACCCTGAAACTAGGCAGGGTGGGGCACGTTTACTGGGCTGATTGTAAGAGGTCAAATCGACGGCGGTGGTGTAGCAGTGTAGGTTCTAACGGAGTGCGGGCGTGCACACACTCCGGCGCAGAAAAATAAGGCACTGGACACCAGTAGCATACCTGTGCACTCTAAGGTTGTGTCGGGTTGCCACTATGGGACTTGATACACCCCATGGTGGGACCAGCATAGGTAACTACAGACATCGGGGGCCGTAAGACACATGTAACTATGCGAGTAGGAGCCGATCATCATAGAATGGATCACATCACCCTGATTATGGGGTGCCAATTGGAAACTAGTTTATATGGGTTCAGAGATTTACATGGGGTACGATAGTATATTCGACCCTAGACAACTTAACCAAGTTTATAGTACCTTTCCACTTCTTGTTTATACTTATCATACCCAGTTCTTTATTCCTAAACAAAATAGTACTAGACTTACTCAGGCTTTATGTCTGACTCTACTTTTCTTTCGTCTTCTTTCTTCCGTTTCCCCCCCCCCCCCCCCAGGTCCTCAGGGAGGGAACACAGCAGCTTGACCAACCTCAACATCCAGCTTGAAGAAGAGAAATGTATTGCTTGGACTTTCCTGTTTTGAACTATGGCTTTGGACAATCCACTATGGGGTTTTTGCAGTTTGTCTACGTTTTATTTATGCTTCTTTAAAAATAATGTACTCAAGACAGATTATGAAAGTGTTATGTTATGTTTTGGAAAGGATGTTGTTGTAACACGTATTTGACTTTATGAAATAAAGTTTGTTATTCTTCCGCTGTTTTACAAATATGTGTTCTTATATCTGTCTTGTATATCTGTGACTTGTACTTATAAACCTCCACCAAAATTAGGGCATTCCCTTTGAGAGTGACCCTAACGGAGGTGGGGTGTTTCAGGTGTTCTTCTCAAGTTAGAGTTTTCTAAAGCCTTTGATTCTGTCAACTGGGAATTCATTTTACATATGTTCAGACATAGGGGATTCTCTCAGCGTTGGTATAATTGGATTGATTGTATTCTAAAGACAAGTTACTCATCCATTTCCATTAATGGAAACATTGGTGGTTTAATTAAATCCAATAGAGGGCTTCGGCAGGGAGATCCACTATCTCCTCTTATTTTTGTGCTAATTGCAGACGTATTCAATCAAATGGTGAAGAGAGTAATTGCAAACAATTTTTTTGATGGTATTCATCTTCCAAATTCAACTCTTGCAATCTCAAATCTTTAATTTGCGGATGATACCATCATCTTTTCGTCTCCTGACCTTAACCATATTCATTGCCTTTAAGTTGTGTTATATGTCTTTGAACTCATTACTGGCCTTTCTATTAATTTTTTGAAGAGCTCCATAATTTGTTAAGTAAAGCTGATCATTTGGGACTGTCTATTTCTTCTCTTCTTAACTGTTCTATTCATAATTTTCCAATTCTTTATTTGGGAATTCCTCTTCGACCTACTAAACTTCACAAATCAAAATGGTTGCCACTTATCCATAAGATTGAAAAGAGATTATCCTCGTGGAAGGATAATTTCCTTTCTTCAGCTGGTCGTTTAGTGTTGGTTAAATCTATATTATCTGCTATACCAGCATATTGGATGTCTTTTCATAAACTCCCTAAATGGGTAATTTCGAAAATTGATTCAATTAGAAGTTCTTTCTTATGGAATGGGAAAAATGTCAAAAGACTGGTTAACTGGCACACTGTGCGTTTACATACTGATTAGGGAGGCTTGCGTATAGCTAATCTCTGGAGTTTCAATATGGCATTACTATGAAAATGGTTATGGCGTATTGTTTCTCTAGGCTCTTTCATTTGGAAATACTGGGTTCTTTACCTTTATTATTCTGGCAACTCTCATCTTGTTATGCACTTTCCACCTTCCGTTAAGCCTTCTCCATTCTGGTCTGGTATAATTTCAATTATTCCTCGTATTAAATTAATTTTTTCATGTTAGATTGGGTAATGGTGAATCTTGTTTATTCTGGTTTGATATTTGGCATGGCCAGCTTCCTCTTTCTCATGCATTTTCTTCTCTTTTCCCTTTGATCTCTAATATGAGCTCTTCTGTTGCAAATTTTCTTTATAATGGTCCTTTAAGTCTTTGTCCTCCTTCTTTATTTGAAGTTCAAGTTCTTGTCAATCTCCTAGATGTTTCCAGTTTGCTTATTCAAACTCAGATTTCACAAATCCCTGATAGCTATGTTTGGGCTTTATCACCAAGGAGTGGTTTTACTATCGCTTCAGTGTGTCATTATCTCAACTTATCTGGAAAATCATTGTCTTTTTCTATGATATGGAAAATTCGTCTGCCTCCTAAAGTTTTTTTCTTTCAATGATGCCTTATCCATGGAAAGGTTAATAGCAAAGCAAAACTGCATAAACTTAATCTGGTTGTTGATCCATACTGTGCTTTTTGCTCAAGTCATGAGGAAACAATTCAATATTTGTTTTTTAAATGCGATGTCCCATTCCCAATCCTGGTTGTCACTAGTATTCATTTACTTGGATTCATCCCTGTTGTACCATCTGTGTTTGACTACTGGCAATATTGTTTGGTTAATTTTGCGCTAGACTCCTTTTTACCTATTTACTGCTAGTGTATATGGAAGGAGAGAAATGAAGTTATATTTAGCAAACCATTGAAACATTTTGAAGGAGTATGCAAACTTATTCTATACTACTTTCAATCATGGACAGGTCAATCTTCCTCAGCTAGATTCAGGCTCGCACTACCCTTGAACAATAGCGCAGCTGAATCAGTGGGTTCAAACCAAGATGACTCGAGTCCAGATCTGCATTAAGCTTGGTCACGTTTGTATGGGTTGTTTCTGTATTATATGGTTTCTTATTTTGGCATGCATATGTTTATAGTTATTGCTTTATGGCTCTATGTTGCTGCGTTGTAGTATCTTTGAACTCTGGGTATGTTGGTTTTTGTGGGTTATTAACACTTTCTCGAACTATTAGCCACCAGTTGGGCTTGTCAACTGGCTTATATATATATTTATATATTGCTTAATCGGCTGTGTAGTATCACGCGACACACTCGTCCTACTCAAAAATATGAGTTGGTAGTCATGTAACATCAGAGATTCCTTTTGTTACAAGGATGTTTGTGTCAACACATATGTGTGCGCCCTATGCGGAAGGAAGGGGGCTTTGTTCTAACAATCATTACATAGCAGATACTACTATATTAGATTGATTGATTCATATATATATATATATATATATATATATATATATATATATATATGTATGTATGTATGTATGTATGTATGTATGTATGTATGTATATATGTATATATGTGTGTGTGTGTCTATTTTGAAATTTTCCCATTATGTACAGTTCTTTAAGCAATTGACATCCTACAAAGTAGCAAATAAATGGAATGATGTTATTTTTTATAACTGTTAATATTACTTAAAATTAGGATCTAATAGATTTTTTACAAGTTTAAATTCTTTTTTCAAGTTTATCTTTATTAACAATTGTATTGAAAGCGCAAACTTTTGGTCCGACTGTGAACTTTCAAGATTGTCCTTCATGTACAGTTCTTTAAACAATTGACATAATAAAGAGTAGCATCTAAATGAAAGACCATTAGTTTTTATAAATGTTAGCATTGCTTAAAATTAGGATCTAACGGATTTTTTACAAGTTCAAAATGTTTTTTCACATATGTTATTAGACTTGATATCATTTAAAAATATGATCCTACAAGCAAACTTTATTAACATTTAGCAAAAAAAATAAAAATTCACACTAAAAATTAGTTTTGCAACTTTGAAATTAAAATTCAAACTAATTACACATGATTCAAATGAAAAACATATCTAAATATTTATGAAAATCATTTTTTTTAATATGTATAATACATATATTTTTTTTTAAAAAATTGTCTACGAAACATGTGATACATCACACTTGAAGCATGTTTCGTAACCCTGATGTTACATAAACAATTTATATATTTTTAACTCACGTGCGAAGCGCAAGCCGTAACACTCGTATCTATATATATCGTATACATATAGACTTTGAAATTGGATCCTAGCTTTCTTTCGCTTATTGTCTTTAACTTGGAAGACAATCAAGCCTTATGTTAGAAAAATTCTTTGGATCTCTACACAACTAGATTTCAGAAAAGATAAGAAGTGAAAAAAGGACAAACGGATTCCTCCAAACAAAACCTTTGTTAACTCATCAAATGATTACGAGAGAAAGCCTAAAAAATTGAGAAGATATCTCAATCCAAAAAAAAAATCTCTTACATCATACGAACCTCATATACAACTATTTATAATAGACTTGACAATATATCTTCTTTAAGAAACTATTGAATACTTGCATAAATCTTTCCCATGTAGATTATTTGTTGCCTTTCCTAATGCGATAAAAAAGGCAACTAATCACTCCATTAGATCCACAAAATCTTTGAAAAGAGAAATTAATCACTTCCCATAATCCATCATCATGACTATGAAATAAGAAATGAGTTATATTTATAATTCCGTGAAGACTAAAATATCTACTTAATTATGAAATATAGTATCACCAAAATCCAACAATCTCCACCTTGATACGATATTCCATAAACGTCATCCTAGCTCCTTTTAGAACCTCAACCTCCAAACAATCTCCAATATTACCAAAAAAAAATGTTGCCATTCCAAATATGATTAATGTACAAACCACCTAATTATGCATACTCCCAATTGAACATGCATATCATCAATAAATCAGAATCTTTGGTAATACCACCCATGTGGTTTTTGTGGCTTTATGTTGCTGAATCCACCTTGATTCAGATAAAATTCTCCCTTCAACCACAAATGGAGAACTTTCTTCATTATGCACCATCTTTCGAAGTATTTTGTAAATATTGTTACTTTCTCTTTTAGTACGCAATACCTTCCTATTATCTCTCCTAACCCTTGTGACTCCATCTCAATTTGAAAAGTCGTTGCTGTCTTTTACCTCCAATTATCTTGTAGTAACAAGATTCTTTGAAATTTCCAGAACATACCTAACATCCGTGAGTTTCATCACCCTTCCATCATGCATCTTCAATCCAACAGAACATATCCCTTTAACATACAACTATTCATCATTGGCGAATCCACCTTTAGCATCTTGCTCTTCATATTCAATGAATGCCGTCTTTTGATTGCATATGTGGAAGCACGCACCAGAGTCAACGACCTAACTTTTTCTTTTTCCTTTATTAACACATAAAACATTGCACTCAAGATCCTCACCAAAATTCACCTCATCATCGTTATTACTATTTTGTTCATTCGGCTCTTCTTCCAATGCCTTCATTCACTCCTTGTCCCTTTTAAGCTTATGATAAAATCTCAACTAATGACTAGGTTCCTCACAATAATAGAAAATGAATTCCTTTTTCATATTTGGTCTGTTTGATTATCTTTTCATATTTTGATGATTAACTTTCCTTGCAAGATAAGCCTCTTCTATTGAGGTTCTAATTTTTGTAGCATCCTTATCCTTTTCTCATTTATTAATCTACTAACCACTGAGCCCATTGAAACGAATCCATTCAAATTTGAGTTGTTCAATGCAACCACAAGTGTTCCTCAACTCTTCGGTAATGAACTCATCAATATCAAAGCTTCTGTCTCATCATCCACCTTGAAATTCACGGCAGACATGTGACGACTGCCCATAACCCTGCACTAAACAAGAGGAATAATGTGCTGAAAGGTGTGCCAGGCTGTTCTGGACGATCATCAAGGTACGATAATACAACTGGTACCTTTCATAGAACTCACAGCGCATGGATAAAATGTAGTAGAACATATACAATAGGTAATAATAGTGAAGCCTCATATAACAAAATTTTGAAGCCTTTACAACATCCTGAAATATTTTCCATAAATCATTGGAAATATCAAAGTCTGTACATGAAGCACTACACTAAAAATGCCAATTAGGCACTTCTAGTGGCCATATCTAAATCGATTTGGCAGTGCTTTGAACCATATCAAAAAACAGCGTCTTTGTTACTTAGATACCGGCTTAACCCGTATCAAATTCATAAATTGATACGGCTTAAACCCGTATCAAATTCATAGATAGATACAGTTTTAAGCCGTATCAATTTATGAATTTGATATGGGTTAAGCCCATATCAAATTTCAATATTGATATGGGTTATGCCCATATCAATTTTCTAAATTGATACGGCTTAAAACCATATCAAAATTCTATATTGATACGGCTTAAAACCATATTAAATTAGTATGCCGGCACTGTCAACTTCATAGATCGATAAAGTTTTGAGCCATATCAAAATTGTAGATTGATACGGGTTAAAACCGCATCAAACTGCTATATTGATACAGTTTAAAACCGTATTAAACTGCTATACTGATACGGCTTAAAACCGTGTTTAATGCCTCATTCCTACAATTTTATCAACGAATTAGATACGGCTTTTAACCATATCAAAATTGGCATATCTTATATCCAATATACAGAAACACTATGCCCATTGATATATATATATATATATATATATATATATATATATATATATATATATATATATATGCGCATATGCATAATAAATAAGATACATTGCACCCATATAACAGTATATAAAGAAGATACACTAAGCATAATTCGATTAATACATAAACCATAACTTCCGTTAATACAAACCACATAACACAATATATACAAAGCATAATGTTCACAGTTCTTGCTCTAAAAAAGAGGAGAAAACAAAACTGCAGTTGTTGAGCCCATGCAACTCATGCTTGTTCCAAAGCCTGAAAAGAAATTAAAATAACAAGCATTATTTTAGTTTCGTCTCCATAACAACAAGTCATGTAATGTATATAAAATGAGAAATTAGATAAGAAGCATAATAATATGCATAAAAGGCTCCCGTAACGATACATCAAACATAAGATTTATGCCCTCATTTTTGAAAAGAGTGTTTTTATTTAATCAAAATTGGAGAGGTGGTTTTGTTAAATGTAAATTTCACCTTTTTTTCTTCTTTTTTTGAACTATATATCAAAACTTTCCCCGCACCAAAACAACCCCGAATGTGCGAAACACACACTAACTGATCTATAAAGAACAATTAATTGACAGAAGAATATAAGAAGCTGCAATACCACAAAGGGACCTTATCCCCAAACTAGTCTAGAAGACACAACTTAGCCATCAGCCAAATTAGATGGATGATCATAAAAGTCCCAAAAAGCGGCCACTTCTGCAAAAGTAATCGAAGAATATGACTTGCAAACCGAGACTCGGTTGCAAACTGAGTCGAGTTTGCAACTAAAGTTGCAAATTGATCCAGTTTGCAACTGGAGTCGCAAACTGGACTCAGTTTTGCAATTGAGTTGCAAAAAAATCTAAAAACTTAACAAACAAAATATACGAAATCACCTAAGTAGGCAACACCGCAAGCTATGAAGCCAAAAGTACCCAAACTCCTGTGATTGGGTCTACCTATTAAACAAAATTGTATTATAAAGAAGAAGAAAATTTGATAATGATAACTTTAAAATACAAAGGTCTGATAATAATGAAACTATATGGTTCACAATAAAGTAACATAATGTGCGAACTTAAAGAATATAAGTTTAACATAGACATCTATAACAAAATATTCTAAAATTTTAATAAATAAAGTATGCAAAATCACAGAAGTAGGCAACACTGCAATTGTGAAGCCAAAAGTACCCAAACTCCTGTGATTGGGTCTAACTACTAAACAAAACTATATTATTAAAAAGAAAAAAATTGATAATGATAATACTAGCAGGTGTGCATGTGCCTCAGTGCAATGCCTCAGTTGTAAATTATTAACGATCCAATTCTATACCCAATTGTAAATTATATTATGAATTATAGTACCCAATTTTAATACCTAGTTGATAATTAATGATCCAATTCTAATACCCAGTTGATAATTCTAGTACCTTAACTCTTCAGACCCAGTTGTAAATTATATTATAAAGAAGAAATTATTGCGGTATGATGTCTAATTCTAATACCCACGTGCAATGCCGCAGTTGTAAATTATTAACGATCCAACTATAAGTCGGATAAGAGCACATAAGCTTAAAATTCTCCTTGCTGAATACGTAAGACTGCAACTAAATTTTATAAGAGCGAAACCATACCTAAAATAGCTCTGAAGGAAGAATTGCTTTGGTAAAGCCAATGGACTAAGCGATGCAATACCTGAAATAAGCAATGCAAGCAATGTATAATTGAATCAAGATAAACCAAAAGAAGGTTGTGTTGGACTATTCTTGAATTATAGTTGGTTATGCAAGAGAAAATAGTTAAAGTCAAAGGGAATGATGTACTAAAATTAGTTTGAAGATCAAAGAGTCAACTTGTAATAGCAATGAAGTGGGTTTACAAGAACAACTAAATCCGTTAAAGGAATATACTCATATGTAGTACTCATGACTTCAGATTATTATAGATGTATATTAAAAGTGCATTTTTAAATGAAGTAAAAATGTGCATGTAGAGACTCCATTTATTCGAATCTTATTTGATCAAGGCAGGATTTAAAACTGGAAAAATGGATAAAATATAAAAGCAGTTAAACAATGATACAATATGTCAATAGTACTTTTGGTTATGGGTTCTTTTATTCTTATGTGAACTCATTTGACTTGATAGCATATAGTGATAAACATTATCTTGATAGCATATAGTGTAAATTTATATATACCAGCTCCGAACGTCTAAAGATATCGAATTAGGCTCTTCGGATGACACACAAACCCACCTTCTCCGACTTCATCAAAGGTCTCTGCAAACTAATGATTTATTTTGGTAGTTTTCTCAGCAGACAGCAGTATATTGTCCAAAACCATTTTTTCATCTGCAGATGGTACATATTTCCCATGAATTCTGGACGATGTAGAATCTTTACATAGAATACATGTTGCAATAAAGTTGTCTAGATCTATCCAACAAAATAACTGCATAGAAATCAACTAATAATAAAAAGTTGGTAATAAATACCTGTTGCTACTATGTATAGATCAGAGTTGAGAATTTCACATTTTTGATTGTTCGAAATATTGGTTGTATCCTGAGAAGCAACGACTTTAGAAGAACCGTGTTGTCTGTTGCGTTCTCCATCAGGAGGATCTAACGGTACGTGGATTCCTTGTTCGATGTTTCCCTCCGTTTGAATTAGAAGCTCCATTCGCCCCGCTATATTACCCACTGTACCCTCTAGATATCCCACCCTCATTTTCAAGTCATCATTGTCTGGACTAACATATTTGAATCATTTATGTGCAATAGCACAAACCTTAACATTAGTCATTGGTATGATGGTCCCAACACTGCGGCTTCTACCCTTCATATCCTTACCAAACACTTGTGATAAGATATCTTCATCCACTATCGATTTTTCTTCATTACTATCGGTGATCTTTTCCTTCATTTTCGCAGTTTTATCCTAAGATATGATCATTCTTAAATGAATAATGAAATTTCAAATAATACGCAAGTTAATATTTGTTTAACTTACGAAGTACACAGAAGCGGCTACCATATTTTTTCGTGTGTGTCCTCTCCCATACTTGATGTAGATGGATCTGCAACGGTCTGCAATATATTCCATTTTGTGTATATTTTCTATCATAATTGGGTTTTTTTCTTTTTTTTTAAAGAAAATGAATATAAATTACCAATTCGTGTTCTATTCTAGCATGACTTTTACATCCTGCATGGTGAACATAATTGAGCAATAATCTATTTCTTTTGCCCGACTTCCTTCTTTCGCTCGCATAAGGCGTTGCTTCATTTTTTTATGAACTCATTCCAATCTTCTTGAGCAACTGTAGGTGGACAATTTTTCAACTTTTCTTCGAAAATGTCATAAAAACTTGCTCTTAGGTTTTTCTTGTGTCTCCTAAAAGCCTTGGCCATTCTTTTTATAAAGATTTCCTTTGAAAACGGCTCAAGCTCATACATTTTCTGCAAAAATATAGAGTCAGACTGTAAAAATAGACTATAGACATTTAAGTGATATATTACCAAATTGCTTAGGTAAAAACTTACCCCCAACTTGTTCCAAACGTCGTCCTTATATGTTTTTGGTATTTTATCCCAACTTATGTGTGATATCGGCACATGATCTCTTACTAGTTTACGAAGCATAGTAGGGATTTGATCAGCTTTCTCTGAAATTGGAATACCAAGTAGGTTTTGATCATCTTTCTGCTCTTTTGAACATGATGCATGTGATGATATTGGATTTTGTGACATAATTTCCTGCAAAATACAATATAACTAATACATGTGCTCATCACTACCATGTTCATTAGGTTATCCACAATTCACAAGTTAACACATAGTTTTGGTTAAAAAACATTCAACAATTCATGACATTCCAAATACATGTGATTTCCTTGAGGAAAAAAAGCATTAAATAATTCATGACATTCCAAATACAGGTTATTCCCTTGAGAAAAAAGGCATTCAACAATTCATAAGTTAACATAGGTTTTGGTAAAAAAGCAGTCAACAATTCATGACTTTCCAAATACATTTTCTAATTTTTCATTATCTTCAAAAGCTGATTGGTAGATGGTAGGAAACTCAATGTCATCCACATTTGTAGTCAACCGTTTTGGTGTTTGCAAAACCATAGACCATCCGTTATTTTTGAAATCTTTTGAGTAGAACACTTGACTTGCTTCTGATGCAAAATAAATGGCTCATCATTCATGCTGTATTGGTTCTTTAATTTCCCTAAATTGACCATGATCAAGTTTGAAACGGGATCTATTTTGCAACCATTGATCTTATCCTCGACCTTTACCCAATCACAATAAAAAATTGTTTGTTCAAAGTCAGTGTAATCCAACTCAAGTATCTGCTGAATGACTCTGTAATACGTTGTTTCTGCTTCCTTATAACTTTTATCTTTACCACTCGCTCTAAATTTTGTAATTGCTTTCTTGCATACACCGCTATCCTGTGTGACCATAAGGTCCTCGTACATTTTTTTGGAAAATAAAAACTCATTCACTTGGTACTTCGTGTAACTTAACGCCATGAACTTCGGCCCGTGTGCTTACCGCCAAAAATTTGGATCAACATCGCTGCAATTCACCAACTACATAAAACACAATAAATAAATAAAAGCATGGTCTGTATTGCCAACTTATAAACACGTGAAATACTTATGATGATGTAATACCTCATTACGTAAACATAGAGTAAAATTTTGAATGACTTCGACAGCTGTTTCTCTTCCTCGTGGTTGTAATTTAGTGCTTTTCGCATAGGAGTTATACCTTATATGGAAAACACATATCAAATATATAAATTGAATTAAAAATTGAAAATTTGAAACAAATTCATGAACATACTTCTTCCATTCATCCAAACCATCATACTTATTAAGGACCCATCTATGCACTTGTTCAAACTACACTTGGGTTGACGTTATATTTTTACCATTATCTAAAGGTATCTCGCCAGCAAACTCATCATCCTCATCTAAAAATACTTCGCAGGTATGTTTATAATTGCCATAACCTCTGTTTGACATATATTCCACCCAGTAAAGGCTAGCTTCTTATACGATATATCCTTCTGGAATACACCTTTCAATGTATCTTTTGTTGTGTGCATGTCTTTTATATGTTTTCATAAATCTGTGAATGTGATCAATTATATATTGTACAATAGCTATTTACACCGAATAACAATGTACATAACTGAAATTAGTTATTTATCGTTCAAATGGATACGTCCATCTATATCTGACAGGGCCACCAATCAATGTATGATCGGCTAAATGAACCATAAGATGAATACTAATATCAAAAAATGTAGGTGGAAAATGTTTTACAAAAACACACATTACTTCTACCAAACTACCCTTTGCTTTTATAAGGTATTCCCTATTGATCACCTTTGGGCATAAAATGTTATAGAGTAAACTAATAAGATGAACAACATTTTCGCAAGTCCTTATGTTGTGCATAAGAATGTTGAAGCAATACCGGAAGAAAATGTTGCATTATGACGTGGTAATCATGTGACTTCATATTTCTTAGTTCAAGAGGATTGATGCTTACGTTATTGCGGAAGTTAGAAGAGAATTTATTAGGTACTTTCGGGTTTTTCAATACACTGAAAAACCATATATTTCTTTTTTGCTCAAAGTAAAAGCTGCCTTCCGTATGATTATTTTATTTGTTTCAGGATCTTCCATCACCCACAACTTTTTTTTATATAGCCATGGTTTTCAAATCCTTGCATGCATCGATGCCATCTTTTGACTTATCTTTATGGTCTATAATGGTGCTTATGAGATGCTCTATGGAAATCTTCTCCATATGCATAACATCAATATTAAGTCGAATCATATTTGCTTTCTAATATGGTAAAACAAAAAAGATAGACCTACTATACCACCCATAAACATTGTCAACTTCTTCATTAGCTGGCTTTTTTCATTTTCGACCAATTTCTTCTTTCTGTTTATCGATTTTCATTTTAATATTCGCTACTTTCTTCTCAACTTCAAAACCAGTTAATGGCCGTTTAGGATGACGAAGTTCTTGTTCGTTATTGAAATTTGTCTTGTCGTATTGAAACTTGTGTCCGTTAAGAAGAAACATTCAGTGTGCCATAAAACACATCTTTTTACTTTTAGGGAGATGATAAGAACAAGTATTTTCCCCACAAACGGGACATGCAAAGTAACTGTGAGTTACACATCTTGATAAATTCCCATGAGCAGGGTGATCATGGATTGCCCACAGCACCCTAGCTCTAATTGTAAACTCAGATTTATTTAATGAATCATATGTAACCACTCCTTCCCACAACTGTTTTAACTCGTCTATTAAAGGCTGTAAATAAATATCAATTTCCTTCCCCAATTGTTTTGGCCTAGAAATCAATAGTGTTAATATTGAAAACTCCTTCTTTATGCACATAGAAGGGGAAAGATTATATGGTACTACAATTACTAGCCAACAACTGTAAGGTCTAAATAGAGAAGCATATGGACAGAAACCATCTGTTGTTATTCTAAGGGTGACATTTCGGGGCTCGACGGGAAACATTGATCAAAAGAATCTATGGATTTCCATTGACAAGTGTCACGTGGATGACGCATTACTTGTGGATTAGACTTGGCAAAACCATGCCAGGTCATTGCTTTTGCTATCCATGGTACAGTATATAATCTCTTCAATCTAGAAATTAAAGGAAAATGTCTTAATGTCTTTCGAGGTATTTTGGTGCCTTTTCTCGCTTCGTTAAATGATGTTGTATATCTTGGTTAATTGCAATTTGTACAAGAAACTTTGTTCGTATCATCTTTCAGTACAATGTGCAATCATTGATGCATGCATTATAAGTGTAACACCCCACGTCCATTAATGTCACTCACAAAGGGAGTGTATTAACTTCTATGGAGCGTTTTAAGTGAGTATAGAACAAAAACTTAACAACAAGACAAATATAAACAGTACTTGAAAAATTAAAACTTTATTGCAATGCAGCGGAAAATACATAAGTTTGATTACATCATCAAAACCAGAGTCAAAGTACATAATATCCATTTTGACCAACTCAAAGTACATAAATTGAAAGACATAATCCCCAATACAAAATAGCCATAAATAAAAGAGAGGCTGAACTTTATTTCAGCGATCCAAGCAATCTTCTAAAAGCAAGTGATACGGCTATCCAAAATCAAGATCCATTGGTGCTAGTTCCAACCTGAGCACCTTGGGGGGGAAGGAAGAAAAGAGGAGGAAACAAAGGGGGTCAGACATAAAGTCTGGCGAGTGCGATAACTTTAAAAATATAATCACCAAAGTTACTAGGTTAAGTCATAAGTTGGAAAATCAGGAAATGGCCATGAACCAGTTAGTATGGAAGAGTAAACAAGGAAACAAGATGAACAACGATATCGTTAAAGCGCACCTAAACCCCTATAAGATAATTACTAAACTACACCAACACTATAAGATAATTGCTATACTGCACCACCACTAGTCACCCTAAGGTTGATCCCGCCTACAGACTTAATAATGATATTGGTAGTTTCGTGCACCCCTAGCTGCCTTCATAGGTGCCGCCTGCCCTATCTCCATTAGGTGTACCCACTATCCCCAAGCGATCGGCTCCCTAACTCGTAGATACCCGTGCTGGCCCCACAGTGGGGTGTATCACTCCCCAAAGTGGTAACCCGAGACCACAAAAAATGCACGGCTTATACCTACACGATGCAACAACGTCTTACCTACCAGCCCGGGTCCACACACGCATATGAACCCGTTGGACTTGCATTGCCACCGCTAACCCGTTTTGGCCTCTTACAGTCAATCCCAGTATGCGTGTCCCGTCCTCGACTTGGGTTGAGCCCATAAAGATACGTATGGGTTACTGGTTGAAACGGACCCCCATTACTTGACACAAGCTATCCACCTAAGCTTGGTCCCCTCTAGTACATCCCACTTAACCCACTTCTTATTCATGTTTACTTACATGTTTCAATTTTGGTAAAGTATTTCTAATCGTATTTCAAATGTCACCCAAGGCACCCACTAGATTCCACATGCCACCCAAGGCACCCACGTAACCCCCTCGTGTCCCACTACATGTTTATCTGGTTAAGTGTTTCTTAATTCATTAAGACCGTAACCTCATAAAGACCTCTCACATTAGACTGGCATTTGTGGCAGCTGGATTTGCCGGGCGGGTCCGGGCAGTCTTACACCACAAAAGAGCCTAACCTCGTGTCTTTACAATTGTTACGTGTTTAATTTGTGTCTAAGACCTCCCACATTAGACAAGCATTTGTGGCAGCTGGATTTGTCGGGTAGGTCCGGGCAGTCTTACACCACAAAAGAGCCTATGTAACGACACGGATTTTGCCCGCTCTTAATCGATCGCAAAATCGACCAAGACCGTTCAAAACTCGTATAAGTTAACTCTGGGAATACAGTACATCAGAACAGATAACAAAAGACTTTTATTACATCATGATAATATAACATCAGAGTACATTGAATTTAAAAACAGCGGAAGATTTATTATAATAAGTTACAATATACAGCGGAAGACTATCAACTCTGGACACAGCTTTAGGCTTTGATCCAGAATCCTACTTAAAAGAAATATCTGCAAAACAAGCTACTCGACTGCCCGTGTGGAAAAGAGGGCACCCGAGTTTGCAAGTGAAACAAACTACAGGTCAGTCGTGGGACTGGTATGAGAATTCTGAACTAATATAATTAATAGGGATAAGGCAGATCCATGGACCACGCTGCTAACGCGGAACGGGTTTACTCCAATGGATTGTCGTGCATAACTTAAAATAAATCGTTAAACAACGCAATACTTTTTATAAAAATGAAATCACCATAAGACTCAGGTCCCATCATACAATGCAACGCACACCAGAGGATAGAGTTTTACCTTATGGTGATTAAAAGATGATAAATACGTAAAAACGATATTATTATTAGTGTGTATATGTTTTAATAAAACATTTCAATCATAATGTATCAATCCTAGGAAGCATAGGTACCCATATATTATGCCTCCGTACTAGTTATACAATCAAAACCGCATGGGTCGTATTGGAAAGTTGGATTTCCATCATGATGGCTCCTGATTCGAAATATCTATCATGTAGTGCAATACTTCACGGCTTACCGTGATACACCTATGCACTTTTGGGATATCAAGTAACCCGCGGCTTACGTCCCAGCGAGAGAAAACACCGCTTACTCTATCCCTCTAGGAATCGAGGGTATATACCCACTTCCCAGCTCATCCCGGTCGACCGAATCCATCCTAATATCGAAAGTATACTAATATAACCATCAGTTCACCATCATACCGGGGTGTGAGGCTCGCGAAGTCACGTCATAACCACAAGGCCTGCTTTTCAACAAAGCCTTGATCATCTTCATCTTCATTGTCAATCCATACCGTACCATTGATCATCCATCAACATATAAATGGGTGTTAAGTAAAGAATAAATTCTTCACCACCAACATTTATATATAGACAGAAAATCAATAACATGATATTAACAGACTACCACGTCAGACACACAATCCATTTATAACTTATGCTCTGGGTCCGAGCGTGTAATGACCCGTATTCTACACATCGTAGGATTGTAGAATATTTATTTCTTTCCCGTATGATGTCGTATGGTCGTGTAACTTTGGGAAACACCCATTAGAATCATTTCCCATGTTCATGATTTTTGTTGATTTTTAAATGACCATTTTACCCCTAGTTGGTACTGTTTTGGCCGTAACTTTTGATTGGAAAGGAATTCTGACTTGAAACCACTTCCATTTGATTCGTTTGATGGTTTACCTTTCCGTAGAGTGGTCAAATAGCCAAACGGACTTACCGTTTGAGAGATATGGCTGAAACAAGGTTTGGAGAGTGAAAAACTGCTTAACCGGGCCAAATCGGGTGATTAGTGAGTAGGCCCATAACCCATTTCGAATTAGGGTTATGGGAGGGCTAAAATGAGATGGAGAATCATTCCATTTCAGTTCTCTAGCCTCCACTTATCACCAAGGATCCCTAAAAATGGCCTCTAACCTCTAAATCACCTCCAAACCATCTTTTGGTCAAGGATTTGGCTTAGCAACCCCTAATCAAGGAAGATCTTCACCAAATCAACATAGGAGCTGCTGTTGGCATTGAGATTCACGTCAAATCAGAGAATTATTTCAGATCTTAGTTTATTTTGTGGCTAAGGTGAGTGATTTGCATAGTTTTGCACTAATTATGGCTAATTAGGGTTGATTAGTGTTAATTAGCGAAATTAATCATGATAAAATTCGGGAAAAATGTTCATAAATTCCTAAATGATGTTTTAGACCTCTGATATGAATTTGGGTTAATTTGGTTAAGTTTTGCTAATCCTATCATTAGTTTCACCTAAACATGCTTAAGGGGAAATATGGGATTTTGGGTATGTTTGATCCATTTTAACCTATGATATTGATGTGAACGATGTTTGTGGTTGATTATGTATGTTGCTATGACTGTATTAAATGCTTTGTGATTAATTCCAATAGTTAGAATGGTCGAAAACGTCGTCGAATGGCGTAAACACTTGCTGGAACAGTTTCAGAAACAGTGCAGGGTTCGGATCGGATCGGATAAGGGGGCTCGGATCGGATATGTTGAACTGAGCAAAGAATCTAATCGGATCGGAACCCAACACTTGGGAAAAGTGGCAAAAAGGAAGGCTACTCTAACTGAACTGGGATCGGATCGGATAGAGGAAGACGGATCGGATCGAAGAGGACGGATCGGATCGGAAACACAAAGGCGAATCAGAGCAGGAGCACGAAAGCGGATCGGATAGGAGCATATGAAGGGAGCATGAAGATGGATCGAAAGCACGAACCAAGAAGGACCCGACCCGACCCGAAAGAAAGCACCGACCCGACCCGAAGAAGAAGCATTTGACTCGAACGCAGAGGAATACCCGACCCGAACCGCACCAGAAGGAGACCTGACCCGAACAGACGAAGAACACCGACCCGAACCGATTACTTGATGAGGAATCCGACCCGACCCAGTATTGACCAATAACCCAAGATGCAAAGGTAGTCCAATAGGGGAAGTTAGAGCTCAGGATCCCGGAACCAGTTGGGAACCAAGGAGTTCACTTCATGGTTGGACTTTGCTGCAGGACGTGTGCTAAGGAGTTGACGACGTTCATAACTTCGATTCACCACTAAAAAGGAATGATGGGCTACTTACCAGTGCAGTAGGGTCATTATGACCTGAGGGGCAAAGTGATGGTAGCAAGACTACGTTATCAGTGCAGTAGGGTCATTATGACCCGAGGGGCAAGGTGATGCGTAGTAAGACTATGAGCCAGTGCAGTGGGGTTCTTGTGACTCCATGGGGCAAAGTGGACATAGTAAGGATTGGTAAGGCTATGAGCCAGTGCAGTGGGGTTCTTATGACTCCATGGGGCAAAGTGGACATAGCAAAGGATTAGTGGCTACGTTATCAGTGCAGTGAAGCCATTTATGACTTCATGGGGAAAAGTGATCGTAGTAAGGAATGTGGGGTGATCGAAGTGGTGAATATCGTATGCTTTAAGCACTGAGTGAGAGATGTGAGGATGGATGCTATGCTTGATTGTTTGCCATCATTATGACATGCACACCTCCCCCACCTCCGTATCTTTACACTGTTTGATATGATACCTTAGAGTGTTGTACAGTATGTAGTGCTAACTCTTTGGTTGCAGGCCTAGGTTCAGGTATGTTTTTAGTCTACCTGTTATTGTTCACCTTAGATGCTTATCGCTCATACCAGGCTTTATGTCTGACCCAGAGTTTTATGTCTCCTCTTATTACTCTGGGTGCTCACACGAGCAGACTAGAGACAGGTTAGCTGGTGATGCGCGAGTAGCTGATTCGGAGGCAGGTAGGAGGCTTCCACGTATGATATATATACACACACATTCTCCCTGTGTCATTGGTGGTCGCTACTTGGGCATTAGTAGTGTACCTCATTTATCTTACTTTTGCTTTGAGACAGTTTGAAAGTTGTAATAAGCTGTATTCTGAATCTCCGCTGCTATGATGTTTAGTTCTGATTTTCAGCTTATGCACTGTCTCTCCTGTTTTATGTCAAGTATGTTATTATTATATTTTGTTCGATGTGCTGTGAGACATTCTACAGGTTCTTTTTATGTTCATTTCCTTCTTCCTTTTCCTTCTGACGACCCGTTCCGTGCTAACTGGACATGTGTACAGCGCACTTTTGGAGTATGTGTCGGTTGGTGCGGGGCGGGCCGTCACACTTGGTATCAGAGCTCTAGGTTGCGTAGTTAACCTAGGGAAAGACACCAGGGAGAGATAGTACGTATATGAGAGCGCGTATTTGTGATTACTTTGGTTTTCAAAAACTATGTATGTATATACTATTAGCAGTATAAAGATGAAGTCGCACTGCACTAGCACCACTATGGGGTCGTTAATCGTTTCCTTTTTACAGATTAACGATGAGCCGAGACACGAGGGGTGCTGGTAGAGGGACCAACCAAGGGAATGCCGCTGACATGAGGGCTATGTTTACTAACCTCATGAGAGATATGCTTAGAGAAGTGCAAGGGGCAGTTCCCAATCCCGGAGTTGGTGTTGGCCTAGTAGTGCAGGCGCCTAGGGTCGATTTCGCCAAGTTGTGCAAAGATTACACTAATCTTGGTGGGAAGCTGTTCCATGGGACGGAGTCGGCTACGGATGTTCAGGACTGGATGGATAGCTGTGACCGTATCTTTGATGACTTGGGTCTTGAGGATGCGATGAAGAGAAGGCTAGCGTCTCGTCAGCTGCAAGGACGAGTGATGAATTGGTGGAATGCTATCAGAACAGCTACTCCAGAGGATCAAGTTACTTGGGATCAGTTTAAGGCTCGCTTTAGCGAGAAGTTTATCCCAGCTGCCCAGAAGTCAGTGTTGTTCAAGAGGTTCTTGGAACTTAAGCAGAATGGAAGGGCAGTTTCTGATTATATTGCTGAGTTTGACACTTTGTCGAAGGATGGACTGTCTCTTATTGATACTCCTGAGAAGAAGAATGAGAAGTTCATTACTGGTTTGGATGGATACTTGGGGGAAAGGCTTATCAACCACATCGATGAGACTTTTGAATCGATCGTGGGGAAGGCTTTGAGATCAGAGAGTCTTTACCCTAAGTCAAAGACTGAGGCTGCATCTGCAGAAGGGCCAAAGCCGCAAGAAGGCAGTGGAGGCAAGAATAATTCTCAGAATAAGAGGAAGCAGGACCAATCTAAGGGTGGCCAGAAAGAAGGATGTTAAGTGCTTCAGCTGTGGAAAGAAGGGCCATTATGCTAAGGAATGTCGGGCCAAGCCAGCGGAAAGGAAGTGCTACAACTGTGGTCAAGTGGGACATCAGAAGGATAAGTGTCCGCAACCTCTTAAGGAGAAGCAGATTGTGAAAGCATATGCTATTGATGTTGTTCCTTCTTCGTCGAATGCCCCAACTGCGACGGAGAAAGGAAAGAATGTTGTTATTCAAGGTATGCTTTCTATTTATGATATACCAGTTCGAGTTTTGTTTGATACTGGGGCTTCCCGTTCCTTCATATCTAGTGACCTGGTAGATAGGTTGGGACTGGAACCCGAGATAGTCGATAGACCGTTGATTGTGACGAACCCGATTGGTGGTTCGACTAGCCTTAGTATGATTTGCAGGAATTTGGTCTTATCGAGTCATGGATGTATGTTTGTATGTGATTGCTTTGTTTTGGGCTTTACGGGGTATGGCATTATATTGGGAGTCGATTGGCTCTAAAGATACGGGGTGGTGGTAGACTGTGAGGGCTTTTTGGTGATAGTGAGGGCGGATGATGGGCGGAGGGTAGTGTTTGGTAGCCTACCTAGTGATGGGGTTATGGCTAGTTTTGTAAATTCCCTCGACATCCCGCAGGATGAGTTGTCAGATGTGCCCGTGGTTGGCCAGTATCCGGACGTCTTCGAGGAGGTGACCGGGCTTCCACCACACCGAGAGATTGAGTTCCGTATTGATTTAGTGAAAGATGCCAGACCTATAGTGATGCCACTTCGTCGTATGGCACCAAGGGAGCAGCGAGAGCTCGGGGTGCAAGTCAGCAATCTTTTGAAGAAGGGATTTATTAGAAGGAGTGTCTCCGAGTGGGGAGCACCAGTTGTGTTTGCCACTAAGGCAGATGGTTCCCTTCGTTTGTGTGTGGACTATCGCGAGTTGAATAAGGTGACGAGGAAGAATAAGTATCCTCTACCGTGGATAGATGATTTGTTTGATCAGCTGGAAGGAGCTAGAGTGTTCTCCCAGTTGGACCTCGCGACAGGATTTCATCAGCTTCGAGTAGCAGATGAGAGTGTTCCGAAAACGGCGTTTAGGACGCCGTCTGGATTTTATGAGTGGTTGGTCATGCCATTTGGGTTGACCAATGCACCAGTCTATTTTGTGGATCTTATGAATCGAGTATTCGGAGATCAGTTGAATAAGTTTGTTCTTGTGTTCGTGGATGTTATCCTTGTTTACTCAAGGACAGAGGAGGAACACAAGGGACACTTGAGGATAGTGATGGAGGTGTTGAGGAAACACCAATTGAAAGCGAAATTCTTTAAGTGTCATTTTTGGAGAAGGGAAGTGATATTCTTGGGTCATGTTGTTTCCAAGAGTGGTATTGCCGTGGACCCGGCGAAGGTGGCTACGGTACAGGATTGGCCTACGCCCAAGAATGCAACAGATGTAAGAAGTTTCTTGGGATTAGCTGGATATTATCGTAAGTTTATCCAAGACTTCACCAAGATAGCAGCACCGTTGACTCGGTTGACTAAGAAGAATCAGTCCTTCGTCTGGGACGGAGTGTGTGAGGATGCCTTCAAAAGTCTAAAAGAGAGGTTGACGCGTGCACCAGTGTTAGTCATTCCTAAAGGGAATGAAGAGATGACGGTATACACGGATGCTTGTGGTACCGGACTGGGTGCTGTATTGATGCGAGGAGGTAGGGTTGTAGCTTATGCTAGTCGACAGTTAAAGCCGCATGAGAAGAAGTATCCTACCCATGATTTGGAATTAGCAGCGATCGTGTTTGCGCTGAAGATGTGGAGACACTATCTCTTGGGAGAAAGATTTGAGTTGTTCACCGATCATAAATCGTTAAAGTATCTCTTCTCCCAGAAAGATCTGAATCTCCGTCAGCAGAGATGGTTAGAGTTCTTGGCTTCGTATGATTTTGATATCGCATATACACCTGGGAAAGGAAATGCGGTAGCCGATGCCTTGAGTATGAGATATGCCAGCTTAGGGGCAATGTTTCTTGAATGGAAGCAACTGGAGTATATCGCGGGGTTTGATTTCAGACCAAAGTGCGAGTTGGATCCAGTTATGCTAGCTAGTTTGACGATCAGACCCACTTTGATAGAGCGGATTGGTTCTAGCCAGAGGGACGATCCTAACCTATTAGAAATCATCTCCAAGTTAGAGATGGGTATCGATGAGGAGATGAATGTGTATCGGCTTGATCGAGATGGATGGCTTCGGAAGAATGGAAGACTAGTTGTGCCCAACGTGAATGGTTTGAGAGATGAAGTGCTTAGAGAATGTCATCACTCAAAACTGACTATACATCCCGGTGGTAATAAGATGTATCGAGACATGAGACAGACCTACTACTGGGAAGGGATGAAAAGAGACGTTGGGAAGTTTATATCCAAGTGCATGAATTGCCAGCTAGTTAAAGCCGAGCAAAAGAAGCCTAGTGGGTTGTTGCAACCATTAGAAATTCCCGAATGGAAATGGGAGCAAGTCTCGATGGATTTCATCGATGGCCTGCCAAGGACTAGATCGGGATATGATAGCATTTGGGTAATTGTGGATCGATTGACTAAGAGCGCAAGATTTATACCAGTCAAATCGACCAGAACGGCAGCCAAGTTGGCAGAATTGTATATGAAGTGGGTAGTGAGATTTCATGGAGTACCCAAAAGCATTGTGAGTGACCGAGACCCGTTGTTCACTAGTGGGTTTTGGAAGAGCTTACAAGAGACTCTAGGGTCAAGATTACATCTCAGTACCGCATATCATCCTCAGACCGACGGTCAGATGGAGAGGGTGAATCGTATATTGGAAGATCTCTTGAGAGCTTGTATATTGGATTTTGGTGGATCATGGGATGACCATTTGCATCTAGTAGAGTTTGCATATAATAATAGCTACCAATCCAGTATCGGTATGGCTCCATATGAAGCTTTGGACGGAAGACCGTGCAACTCACCATCATGTTGGATAGAGACTGGCGAGAAGTTTGTGCTTGGACTAGATGTGGTGAGGGAAACTTCCGATAAGATTAAGACCATTCAGCAAAGAATGAAAGCTGCTCAAGATAGGCAGAAGAGTTATGCTGATAAAAGAAGAAGAGACTTGAAATTCTCCGTTGGTGACTTGGTGTTTGTCAAGATCTCTCCGTTGAAGAGCGTGATACGATTTGGCAGGAGAGGCAAGTTGGCACCAAGATTTGTTGGCCCATTCCCTGTTCTTGAACTTGTCGGGAATTTGGCATATAGAGTTGGCTTATCAGAGAAAATGGCGGGAGTTCACAATGTATTTCATGTTTCCCAGCTAAGGAAGTTCGTTCACGACTCAGATGTGACTATTTCACCTGATCAGTTAGAGGACTTCGAAGTAGAACCCGAGGCGGTTGGGAACCGCAAGCCGACTCGTATTGTGGGGCATGATACGAAGCAATTTCGAAGGAAGGCGGTGAAGCTAGTCAAGGTTCAGTGGAGCGAGAACGAGAATGATTGTACTTGGGAGACAGAGGAGAGCATTAGGAAAATGCATCCAGAACTCTTTACCTGGTAAGATTTACTTTGCAATTTAGTTTTCCGCATGCTAGGATAGACTTGTTTAGCTCGTTTTGCATGTTTGATTGTTGCTTTATGATTGATAGGCATGCGGGAACCTTTGTGTATGTTTGGATTACGGAATTTCGGGGGCGAAATTTCTTAAGGGGGGGGGGGGGGGGGAGTGTAATGACCCGTATTCTACACATCGTAGGATTGTAGAATATTTATTTCTTTCCCGTATGATGTCGTATGGTCATGTAACTTTGGGAAACACCCATTAGAGTCATTTCCCATGTTCAGAATTTTTGTTGATTTTTAAATGACCATTTTGCCCCTAGTTGGTACTGTTTTGGCCGTAACTTTTGATTGGAAAGGAATTCTGACTTGAAACCACTTCCATTTGATTCGTTTGATGGTTTACCTTTCCGTAGAGTGGTCATAATAGCCAAACGGACTTACCGTTTGGGAGATATGGCTGAAACAAGGTTAGGAGGGTGAAAAACTGCTTAACCGGGCCAAATCGGGTGATTAGTGAGTAGGCCCATAACCCATTTCGGGATTAGGGTTATGGGAGGGCTGAAATGAGATGGAGAATCATTCCATTTCAGTTTTCTAGCCTCCACTTATCACCAAGGATCCCTAAAAATGGCCTCTAACCTCTAAATCACCTCCAAACCATCTTTTGGTCAAGGATTTGGCTTAGCAACCCCTAATCAAGGAAGATCTTCACCAAATCAACATAGGAGCTGCTGTTGGCATTGAGATTCACGTCAAATCAGAGAATTATTTCAGATCTTAGTTTATTTTGTGGCTAAGGTGAGTGGTTTGCATAGTTTTGCACTAATTATGGCTAATTAGGGTTGATTAGTGTTAATTAGCGAAATTAATCATGATAAAATTTGGGAAAAATGTTCATAAATTCCTAAATGATGTTTTAGACCTCTGATATGAATTTGGGTTAATTTGATTAAGTTTTGCTAATCCTATCATTAGTTTCACCTAAACATGCTTAAGGGGAAATATGGGATTTTGGGTATGTTTGATCCATTTTAACCTATGATATTGATGTGAATGATGTTTGTGGTTGATTATGTATGTTGCTATGACTGTATGAAATGCTTTGTGATTGATTACAATAGTTAGAATGGTCGAAAACGTCGTAGAATGGCGTGAACACTTGCTGGAACAGTTTCAGAAACAGTGAAGGGTTCAGATCGGATCGGATAAGGGGGCTCGGATCGGATATGTTGAACTGAGCCAAGAATCTGATCGGATCGGAACCCAACACTTGGGAAAAGTGGCAAAAAGGAAGGCCACGCTAGCTGACTTGGGATCGGATCGGATAGAGGAAGACGGATCGGATCGAAGAGGACGGATCGGATCGGAAACACAAAGGCGAATCAGAGAAGGAGCACGAAAGCGGATCGGATAGGAGCATATGAAGGGAGCATGAAGATGGATCGAAAGAACGAACCAAGAAGGACCCGACCCGACCCGAAAGGAAGCACCGACCCGACCCGAAGAAGAAGCATTTGACTCGAACGCAGAGGAATACCCGACCCGAACCGCACCAGAAGGAGACCTGACCCGAACGGACGAAGAACACCGACCCGAACCGATAACTTGATGAGGAATCCGACCCGACCCAGTATTGACCAATAACCCGAGATGCAAAGGTAGTCCAATAGGGGAAGTTAGAGCTCAGGATCCCGGAACCAGTTGGGAACCAAGGAGTTCACTTCATGGTTGGACTTTGCTGCAGGACGTGTGCTAAGGAGTTGACGACGTTCATAACTTCGATTCACCACTAAAAAGGAATGATGGGCTACTTATCAGTGCAGTAGGGTCATTATGACCTGAGGGGCAAAGTGATGGTAGCAAGACTACGTTATCAGTGCAGTAGGGTCATTATGACCCGAGGGGCAAGGTGATGCGTAGTAAGACTATGAGCCAGTGCAGTGGGGTTCTTGTGACTCCATGGGGCAAAGTGGACATGGTAAGGATTGGTAAGGCTATGAGCCAGTGCAGTGGGGTTCTTGTGACTCCATGGGGCAAAGTGGACATAGCAAAGGATTAGTGGCTACGTTATCAGTGCAGTGAAGCCATTTATGACTTCATGGGGCAAAGTGATCGTAGTAAGGAATGTGGGGTGATCGAAGTGGTGAATATCGTATGCTTTAAGCACTGAGTGAGAGATGTGAGGATGGATGCTATGCTTGATTGTTTGCCATCATTATGACATGCACACCTCCCCCACCTCCGTATCTTTACACTGTTTGATATGATACCTTAGAGTGTTGTACAGTATGTAGTGCTAACTCTTTAGTTGCAGGCCCAGGTTCAGGTATGTTTTTAGTCTACCTGTTATTGTTCACCTTAGATGCTTATCGCTCATACCAGGCTTTATGTCTGACCCAGAGTTTTATGTCTCCTCTTATTACTCTGGGTGCTCACACGAGCAGACTAGAGACAGGTTAGCTGGTGATGCGCGAGTAGCTGATTCGGAGGCGGGTAGGAGGCTTCCTCGTATGATATATATATACACATTCTCCCTGTGTCGTTGGTGGTCGCTACTTGGGCATTAGTAGTGTACCTCATTTATCTTACTTTTGCTTTGAGACAGTTTGAAAGTTGTAATAAGTTGTATTCTGAATTTCCGCTGCTATGATGTTTAGTTCTGATTTTCAGCTTATGCACTGTCTCTCCTGTTTTATGTCAAGTATGTTATTATTATATTTTGTTTGATGTGCTGTGAGACATTCTACAGGTTCTTTGTATGTTCATTTCCTTCTTCCTTCTCCTTCTGACGACCCGTTCCGTGCTAACTAGACATGTGTACAGCGCACTTTTGGAGTATGTGTCGGTTGGTGCGGGGCAGGCCGTCACAGAGCGAAAGTCAAATCCATGCAAATCCACGCTACGTCCGGACGGCCACCACTGTAGCCCCTTCAAGGTAGCTACTCCAGTCACGGGCATCAGCAGTCGTCGTCCATTCGATGTGAAGATCGTCGGTCTTCTATCGTCATCTTCAAATCTTGAATTTTAAATGTCGTTTAAATTATTTGGAATGAGATAGACTTGGACTTTCCAAATAATCCTCGCATATATATAAGTTGGAAATCATTTCATGTCTTTATATTATTTAATAACGATTTATTCTTGCCTTAATTATTTAAAATTATTCAATCTTTTATTTAACGACGCTCCAGGTCAAAGGACGACCCGGCGCTGTTTTCATCCAATTTTGATTTACACATTTCTCAAATTCTAACCGTTGGATTTTAACATAACCATAACGTTAGGAAGATTTTCCCAAGACGGTCCTAACGGTTTCAGTTTTGGGAAAATTCGACAGCCGGATCTTTCGGTATGTTTGTTTAAAGGTACGTTTTCCAACCGCGAACTACCGCACTCGATTCGTTAAATTTTAATTATATTTATATATAAATATATAAATATACATCGCTTAACTTTTTATTTATATAAAAAGTAAATTCTATTACAAATATCTAATTTCATCCTTTTATTCTTTTCTTTCTTTATTTACATGAAAATGTACTTTATAATTAAATGATGAATTATTTCTTATATTTCTTATACTTCTATAATTTTCATCAAAAATGTAAATTTTAATTCATCGCTCAATTCATTTCTTTTCATCTTTCAGTTATATTAAAATTCTATTCACATATAAAATGTTCATTCCTCTTTAATGTGCATTCTTAATTTTAATTACATCTAAAATGTCCTTTTATTTTACGATGTAAATTTCATTCTAATTACATATAGGAATGTAATTTTTATTTTACATGTAAATCATCATTTTAATTACGATGTAAATAATATAATTTTCCTACAGCGTAAATTCCTACTTTATTTACACTAATAACAATGTAAACTACATACGGTGATATTTCTTACTTATTTACATCAATGAAAATGTAAATTTTACCTATGGTGTACATTCTTATTTACATTAAATAAAATGTAAACTTTCACTGCGTGTCTCATTCTTATTTTGTTTACATTGTATAATTCATTCTTTAATTACGATGTAAAATTCATTTATTTATTACGTAAAAAATAATGTAAATCCTCCTACGGTGAATATTTCTATTTAATTTACATTAACAAAAATGTAAACTTTACCTACGGTGAAATTCATAAATATTTACATTAAAAATGTTATCTTTTAATTACATTAAAAGTCTTATCTTTTAATTACATTAAAAATGTAATTAACATTCTATATTAAATTTCTTATTCTTTTATCACATACAAAAATGCCATTTTATTTTCAATGTAAATTCTTCTTCTTAATTTACATATAAAAATGTACTTTTATCTTTCAATGTAAATTCCCTCCTTTAATTAAAATATAATTTTAATTCACAATGTAAAATCTACTCTCAAGTTACATAATAAAAGTAATTTTAATTTATAGTGTAAATTCATGTCCTTTGTTACATAATAAAAATGTAATTATAATTTACAGTGTAAATCATATTTTAAATTCTATTACACTGTAAAATCTTATATGAAAATATAATTCTTATTTTATTCCAACCTACATTTTCTATATTACTTACTTTGATTTACACTTAAAAATAAATTTTCTTTTTAATTCTTTATCGATGCAACGACCTCTCACATTAGATTTATTGTTGCGGTTGCTGGATGTGCCGGGCGGTTCCGGGCAGACTTATACAGCAACTCATTCTAACCTCGGGTTTATGCATGTCATCTTTTAGCCAATTTACCTATTTTCATGTTAACAAATTTATTTCATTTCTAGTGACATATAAAAAGTGAATTTATATGTTAACACATTCATTTCAATACAAATGACATATAAAAAGTGAATTTATATGTTAACGCATTCATTTCAATATTAATGACATATAAAAAGTGAATTTATATGTTAACGCATTCATTTCAATACTAATGACATATAAAAAGTGAATTTATATGTTAACACATTCATTTCAATAGTAATGACATATAAAAAGTGAATTTATATGTTAACGCATTCATTTCAATACAAATGACATATAAAAAGTGAATTTATATGTTAACACATTCATTTAAATATTAATGACATATAAAAAGTGAATTTATATGTTAACACATTCATTTCAATACTAATGACATATAAAAAGTGAATTTATATGTTAACGCATTCATTTCAATACTAATGACATATAAAAGGTGAATTTATACGTAAACAAATTTATTTCATTCACTGTTGACGCTACTAACATGTCATAGTTTAAGATGATTCATTTTTAATGTAAACTAATTTTACATCAAAAATGATAAATTCAATGATTAACAAATACGCTACTAACATGTCATAGTTTAAGATGTCAATAAAAATGCAATGTCAAAATCTATTCTTTTTTTCTTTCAAACAAAAAGACATTAAAAATGTGTTCTTTTACTTTGGAACTAAAATGACAAAAATGTCATTAAAAAAAAAAAAAAAAAAAAAAAACCAGTCTTTTTATTTCAACCATAATGACAATACAAATGGTATTCCTAAATCCAATCTTTACAACTATAATGACAATAGAAATGTCATTTTTAAATCCAGTTTTTTAATTTGATCCATATGACAATAAAAACATTCCTTTTTATTTTGAAGAAAATTGTCACCTTTAATACTATTATCTTTATTGTAACTAATTTAACAATAAAAATATTTCTTTTAAATCTAATCTTTTTGTTCGATTCTTTTTATTATAAAAAGAAAATGACACAAAAACTATTCTTTTTAACTAAAAAAATGACATAAAAACTTTTATTTTTAACTTAAAAAGAAACTTGTTCTTTTTGTAAAACCCACATTTTTATGTTATCTATGAGGTATTATTTTATTATCGACCAAAGTCCTTATTTATAAGTCAAAACAAAAACACAATCTTTAATCTAAATCCAAATCTCAAGAGAATGAATCAAATCAAAATTTATGGATTAAAATAAAAGTTAAGATCTTTATTTCCATCCAAACGGTATACATGGATGTCAAAATAAAAAAAGCGCAGATCTGAATGATAGAAAGTTAGATCTTGAGGATAGAAGCATGATTCTATATTTGGATAAAATGATTTTAGTTAACGTCTACGCATCTAAATCAAAATATGATTTTTGATCTAAATCTAACCGCAACGAGAAATGTAACACAACAAAATTTCCTCGTAGATCTCATTAACCATGAACATCCAATATACTACCAAACAACAGATCAACAATTTCCCAATATCATAACATAGCAAACCTAAATGAATAACATTCATACAATAAATTTTAAGCGATAAAAATATTTAATTTATAATTAAACATTTGGATCAGAATTCACACATGAATGCTCCACCACCGAACGCACCCACAGACAACCGGACCTATATCAAACCACCTCACATCGAAGCCTGTGCCAGCCTCCACCTTCGCCTGCCGTATGGGGAAACTCGCCGTCCCCTATAGCCCCCAATTCGACCACGAACCCGCCACCTTTGAACCCAAAAATCTTCCCATCCATGGTGTTTTAAATGATCACTACCGTTCATCCTCATGAGCTAGAAGAGGCGAATGTTTTTCGTTCATAAAATTTTCAAATTTATTGTTTGGATTAGAAGAAAAAGGAGGAGGAACGAGAGAACATTTTGGCCATTGGACATGTTTGGCGGCGGCTAGTCATGTTAGTGGATTAGGGATTTGAGAAAAAGGACAAAGCATTTTTATAATACTTTATCTCTAATTTTACAATTAAATTCGTACATTTTTATTCCTTAATATATTTGGAATATTTTTGAATCGTCAAAATTTAACATTTACATCTTTCCTGTTAAATAGTGTGTATATTTGCTTTTAATAGTTGTTAAATATTATGTAACAACTTATATACTCAAGAATGTATTCCATATTTAAATAAATTTTATCTATAGTAGATTAAGACCATTTTTAAACGTACCACAACTCATATATACATATATATATATATTTTTTTATATTAAAAGTTATGAAACTAAAATAGGAAAACATATCAATTTTAATTATCTATCTTTCTATAACACATTTTTATTATTATTATGCAAAGAAATTCAGCAAGCCTATTATTTGGCGAGGATGTCTATCAACCATTTTCAGCATGTAACGAACAAGGCAATTACAAATTTGACAGTGTAGCAAAGTTTTTGTTTTTATTCCAGAAACCATGCATGTGCATTACGAATAAATACGTTTTTATGT
Source organism: Allium sativum (assembly GCA_030737875.1). Lineage (NCBI taxonomy): Eukaryota > Viridiplantae > Streptophyta > Magnoliopsida > Asparagales > Amaryllidaceae > Allium > Allium sativum. The sequence continues at coordinate 689,572,629 of CM060922.1, forward strand.
TTTAATTGGGTTTTATAAATGTTTCCTTAAATCCCCTTTTTGATTACACGCTATAATGACACATTTATTTTATTATTCAAATTTCAAAAGTAGATGACAATGAAAGAGGGAGAGAGAGGATAAAGTGGAAAGAATTAATGCTAGATTAATGCTATTTGTTTATAAGCATATGGTCCACATTTTGAATTTCTAAATGTTAAATATGAATTGATAGGGGAAATATTTAAGAGGACAGCCAAAGATATGTACATATACATATAATGTTAGAATTTATTTCATTTATAACCTACACATTATTTTCAACCAATAAATTATAAATGTCACTAAAGTTCCTAAGACCTTTTTAATGTTAACATATTGTCAATTAAGCATCCCTTTTTAATGAATCATATTACATATTGCATATTTAGAATAAAAATATAATCCTTTATTATAAGCTTCTTTACATTAAACGAATGTTGCATAAGAATATAATCTTTTTACATTGCATAGAAATGTAATCTTTTCATATTTCCCTTTTTACAATAAAAATGTAGACTTTTTATTGTTTAACCTTTTTATTAATAATTATATTTTATTTTTATTTTTATAAAATTTCTAAATTCTTACGCATTTTCTATTTAAAATTTCTAAAGTAAAAAAATTTAAACTGGCCCCAAAATTCAGGGTTGTTACATTCTCCCCCACTTAAGAACTTTTCGTCCTCGAAAAGGAACGAACTTAAAAGTGTTTAATTATCCTACTCAATTTCCCTATAGTTTTATTAGTCGATTAACTTTTTAAATATATATTTGTTTTATATATTCAAAACTTATATTTTCTAAAATAGATTATAATTACAAATACATATATTATAAACTTTTCACTCTGAACTCATTCTAGGTTATTACTAACCCCATCTCTAATGAGTTTTCTCATTCTAGGATACTGCTGATCCTATCTCTAATGAGTATTCTTGTTGGACATTACTAATCCAATCTCTGATGAGTCTTTTGTTCCATTCAAATGAGTTGTACCCCAAAGATTGGAGCTAACCAGAGCTCCGATACCAACTATAACGACACGGATTTTGCCCGCTCTTAATCGATCGCAAAATCGACCAAGACCGTTCAAAACTCGTATACGTTAACTCTGGGAATACAATACATCAGAACAGATAACAAAAGACTTTTATTACATCATGATAATATAACATCAGAGTACATTGAATTTAAAAACAGCGGAAGATTTATTACAATAAATTACAATATACAGCGGAAGACTATCAACTCTGGACACAGCTTTAGGCTTTGATCCAGAATCCTGCTTAAAAGAAATATCTACAAAACAAGCTACTCGATTGACCATGTGGAAAAGAGGGCACCCGAGTTTGCAAGTGAAACAAACTACAGGTCAATCGTGGGACTGGTATGAGAATTCTGAACTAATATAATTAATAGGGATAAGGCAGATCCAAGGACCACGCCGCTAACGCGGAACGGGTTTACTTCAATGGATTGTCGTGCATAACTTAAAATAAATCGTTAAACAACGCAATGCTTTTTAGAAAAATGAAATCACCATAATGCTCAGGTCCCATCACACAATGCAACGCACACCAAAGGATAGAGTTTTACCTTATGGTGATTAAAAGATGATAAATACGTAAAAACGATATTATTATTAGTGTGTATATGTTTTAATAAAACATTTCAATCATAATGTATTAATCCTAGGAAGCATAGGTACCCATATATTATGCCTCCGTACTAGTTATACAATCAAAACCGCATGGGTTGTATTGGAAAGTTGGATTTCCATCATGATGGCTCCTAATTCGAAATATCTATCACGTAGTGCAATACTTCACGGCTTACCGTGATACACCTACGCACTTTTGGGATATCAAGTAACACGCAGCTTACGTCCCAGCGAGAGAAAACACCGCTTACTCTATCCATCTGGGAATCGAGGGTATATACCCACTTCCCAGCTCATCCCAGTCGACCGAATCCATCCTAATATCGAAAGTATACTAATATAACCATCAGTTCACCATCATACCGGGGTGTGAGGCTCGCGAAGTCACGTCATAACCACAAGGCCTGCTTTTTGTGAAAACCCGTAACTTCCCCGTAAAGGAAAGAGCGGATAGTTCGAGAACAAACCACAACAGAACGCATACAGAAGAACATTTCATTGTATATTACAACAATGCATCAGATTACAAGAATATACAGAGTATAAATGAATATTACACAGAAATATCAGAGATTTAAATTACATTTAAATACATAGCAGCGGAAAATAATACAATACACAACTAGAAGAGATATACGGATACAAAGCTTTCCGGATATCATTCCAGCTGTAAAACCAGGATCCTGTGAATATAAATCTGCAAAACCAAAACTACTAGCTGCCCGTGTCAAAATAAGGGCACCCAGAGTTTAGGTTAAAACAATAAACTCCAGGTCAGTCATGTGACTGGTGTGAGAACTAAAATAGTTAATCTTTATTTTTAAAGTTTGGTAAATCAAGGGACCACGCCGTATAACACGGAATGGGTTTCCTCCCAAGAATACCAGTGCATAAAACAGACAGCGCAATGCTAAATAAAGAAAAATGAAGCTGTTATAAGACCCAGGTCCTATCACACAATGTAACGCAAGCCGGGGGATAGGGTTTTCCCTTATAACAGCCAAAGAATGCTTGATACGTTTAAAACAAATCATTTGATACTATTATAAGTGCATAGTGTATAAAACAACTTCAAATCATAAGTATCAATCATAGGCGGCATGGGTACCATATATCATGTCGCCATATATAGGTTTACAAATAAAACCGCAAATGTCACGTATTTGGAAATTGGATTTCCATCTATGAACCGAGGCAAAAGATAGTCCTCAACCGATTCGAGACTGCCTAGCCCGATTCTCAGGTCAGAGCTCGAGTGACCTTGGATCGTCAGGGCCGGTCCACCGATGTGGATTAAACTTAAACCCTGAACATGCGTTTCGCCGCCCTTTGGGGCGTAAGTGAGCCAACTAAATGACTCCATCGGTTCGAGAACGAACGATCAATCCGAGGCGCCTCGCAACAGCAACAACCACATAAGTCAAACTCGTCAGGGCGTGTAAAACCACTGACGCCACTTTTTAGCTAGAAGGAAACGCATGCCCTCCCTGAGGTCCTCTCCCGTTTTTGGTTCATACCGAGTGTGAAACACGCGAGGTAAACGTTACACAAAGCTACGCCACAAAGGCCGTGCTTTGATCATCACCACAAGACTTTGCTTTTCAACAGAAGCCTCGATCAATTGCCACTTAGGCATGCCACACAGGCAATTCACTCCATGCGTTTGATATCCATCAATATATAACCCCTGAGCTCGTACGTCTCAGAGAAGGGCGTTAAGCAAGAGAATAAATTCTCCGCCGCCAAACAGATATATATTTAATAGAGATCAATCACACGGACTAAAATCCAATGTCAGACACACAGTCCATTTACAAGTCCGTTCTGGGGCTGAACGAAACCGGAGGCACCTAGTACCCCGCATATCCATCGATCTCCAAGTACGTCTGGACGATCACTAACTGTTTCCATCTTCTTGGGTGTACAGCCCAATCAAGATCATCAGTAATTACCCAAACGACGTGAAGACCTCCGGTCTTCGACCATCGTCTTCATCTTCGACTTAACGTCGTATCAGTTATTCAGAATGGGATAAACCCGGTCTTTCCGAATAACTCGCGTATATTTTAAATAAGTGTTACACAAACACAACATACGCCTCATTCCAATTCATCAGTCACTAACCGTAAATTAATCAAGAGAATAATTTCCCAAATATTAACCCCGAAGGCCGAAACCAACATCAGATCAATATCCAGAAAACCATTCTGCTTGGCTAACCGACAGTTAGTTTCTAAATTTTACATTCATAGGGAAAGGTTCCCATAAATTTTATCCAAGATAAATTCCTTGAATTTATTCTTTATTCTTCCTTTGAATTTCGATTCAAACCAGTCGGGATTAGCGAACCTTACCGAAGTAATCATTTATTTTAATTTCCCAACCTATTCATCCCATGAAGTAAAACTGGTAATACTTCATATCTAACACCACAGTGTTATCGGTAAATTCAATTACCATTTCACGTTCAAATCTAATTAAAGATTTAACTATCGCCTGGAGCAAAACTGGTGATACTCCATTTTCGATCATTTCAATCTAATTAAAAATTCATTAAAACTCCACTTAGTTTTAATCTTCGACTGGGTTAAAGAATCAGTGTCATTTAAAACACGGTTCACGATAAACCCAAAATCACATTCCATTAATTATCGGGTTAAAGAACAAGGGTTATTTAAAACACTGTTCACGATAAACCCAAAAATCAATACCAATTCAATTCCAATTAAATATTATTTAATTGGTACACTTCATTAAATCTAAATAAAAAGATTTAATCTTTTCTCAACTGGGTTCAAGAACAGTGTTAGTGAAGACACCATTCACGACTAACCCAAATCACATTTGATATTAAATACAAGGCTCTGAATAGAAAATATACCGGCTTATATTCAATGTCAAATTCTACGATTAACAAATATCGTATTGGAAATAACGATATAGATATATATCTTTCAAATTTCCATAACAACATCTGCATAATCACGAATTCCAACATCGAAATATTCCGAAGACAATTTCGATTCAAATCCACTCCAATGCAATTATTGGACTTTCTGGTTATTTTTAAAACCCTTTTTAAATTCAATTTATTTATTTAAAAATAAATAGAATTATAATTCTAGTTCAAAACCAGTTCATTTCGATAAAAATCTATTTTTATCTTTTCAAATATGGAGTTTTTCACCCCAATTCTTTCTAAATCGTTTCTTATGATTTTACACCAATTATTACTATTTTTAATAATTTTATCAAGGCCCGTACAGTCGATTTCCATCAATGGTCATCGAACTGCACTTACAGCGACCTTTTTCGAATTTGATTTGGACGTATCTCCAAATCCAACCGTTAGATTTTGAATTTCTAATATTCATGAGAAAGCTCTTTTCGATACGAACCCAACGGTTCCGGTTTTAGGAGAATCCGACGGTCGGATCTCCCGTAATGTCCATTTGAAATAAATGGTCGAAATTCACGAACTGCCGCGGCGTGGCGCGTTCTATTCAGGCCATTATATTATATATAATATATATAATATATATTTCGTCGATTTCTATTTAAAACGAATTATATAAATAGTTTTAAAATCGTTTCAAAAGCAATTTCAACTTCCATTTCAATTCAAAGCAAAATTGAATTCTTCTTTATAAATTCGTTTCAAAATTCATTTCTATTCAATTCAAATTTCAATTCAATTTGAATTCATTTCAATTCGCTTTCAATTCAATTTGAATTCGTTTTCAATTCAATGCATTTCGAAATTGTTTTCAATTCAATTCATTTCGAAATCGTTTTCAATTCAATTCATTTCGAAATCGTTTTCAATTCAATTCATTTCGAAATCGTTTTCAATTCACTTCATTTCGAAATCAATAGAATCGATATAAATCGTTTACGTCAAAATGGCGTCAATCTAATCAACACGGCTTCATAAATTTCTATTTTCAAATATTCTATTTCAAATATTTCTTTTTCAAAATAGTTGTTATTATCAAAATATTTCGTTCAACACATGACCAATCTCAATGGATGAGTACTGTCAACACATGAACCTTTATTTTATATTATTCTTTATTTTTCAAATTGGAATGAGGCCCAATCAATTACCATATAAAGTTAATTATATGTATTTTCATACTTTACACACATATAATAGCATTGAAAAATAATCAACCATCAACCAAAGTGCACTACACTGTATAAGCATCAAATATAGATATCTAACGCTTATAACAGCCTATCAATCAATCGATCGACATATTTAATCAATCAGGATGAGTGAACTTCAAATTTCATCCCAACACCCGTGTAGGGTTTCAAACAATCAAACACAGATTTTATTTGTGCAGTTGGGCGATGTGTAAAATTTATCGTCCCAATCAATGTCATTCAAATAGGTGTACATAAACAAACCGTCCGGTTTGTAAATGAATATTTTATTTTATTCACTTCACGTTAAAAATTATATTTTTAACGATAAAACATTTTATTTCAACATATGAATTTCTATTCAGTTCATTCTTTAAATAAAATGATATTTTTATTTTTCTAACATATTTTAGAAAATTTCGGCGGCATAACGGCACGATACTAGAAACGGGACAAGGCCTAGCCTTATCCCCGGTCTAGTGAAGGCCCACGCCATTCACACATCAATCAAATCCATTCATTTCACCAAACAATTCAATTTCAATCAAATAATCTAACTAATTTTATGCAACCAAACAAACAAGTCCATGGTCTGTGGACGATTGTGTCGGGTGCTACTAAGCACCGTCTGCATCCTAGTATATATATAACTAGAAAAAGAAATTGAAAGGTGAGAAATTCTCACCGAAAGCTATCCAATCATCTCGACACTCCATTTAGAGAAATCATCGTCATTCTCGCCTTTTTATCAACTTCGTTGCTGTAGCCACTACATATGTAAAAGTCGAATTTTTACTTCGCTATTCAATATATAAAAATCGAATTTTTATTTCGAAGTTCAACATATAAAAATCATATTTTTATTTCCGAAGATCAATATTTTCCTCCAAACCTCGCTACTTCTTATATAATAAAAATCACATTTTTATTATACTGCCTATATAAAATTTCAGTTTTTTTTTATTATTATTATCATACATATGTAAATAAAAACACATTTTAATTCCAGCGTAATGCATATGAAAATTCAGCTTTTTATATTTATATAAATGAAATAAAAATAAATACAGAAGCTTACAGTGGGTGATGGGCTACTGGGGAGGTCGCGACATCGGAGGAGAGGCCAAAAGTGGAGGTGCGTGGTGCTGTGGTCGGCGGCGCTCCAGATAGGCAGTTAGGGTTTGGATCGAATTCGATTTGGGGGAGGGAGCTGGCTTCTGGGGGGCGTCGATGTCGGCGGCAGGAGGAGGAGCAGGCGTCAGCGGTTTTCACGAGGGGGGGTTCGAACAGCAATCGCGAGCGAGTGGGGGGGGACTTCGGTCGGCGGTGGGGTGAACGGAGGTGGAGCGCCTCCGGCGGCGTCATCGACGGCCCTCCGTCGCCCGCTTTCTCCCTTCCCCCCCTTTTTTTTTATATACGATTGAATTTTCGAAAATAAGGGGGGGCCAGAAGTATAAAGGAGGAAGGGGAGGAAAATATTTTTTTTATTTATTATTATTATTTAATTATTAGAAAGTTGACTTTCACATACGACCTCTAAACGAGGTCCACCGCCTGTCGCCCATAGCGTTTCACCCCCATTCCGAACACAATGGGATATGTACCGCAAGCTGAATCGACCGTTTCGATCAGTTTCCATTGCATTTACATTTAAATCATTATATTGAATTTTAAACGTGCATTTCAATTTACCGGGGCCACATACTAACTAGAAAAATTCCCAAAAAATATTTCCTAGCTTCGTATTGACGATACGGTCCTAACAAAACTAGTTTCGTCGAATTCTGAGACCGTTTGAAAAATGGCCAATTTCCAGTCGATTAAAATCAACTAAAACTGGTCAAACGCGTTTTCCTTTGCCACGCTCACATATTGATTCGAAAAATTATGAAATTTGAAACCTAGCAATAATTTAACATCACGGACCCAACAAAACTGGTTTCGTCGAAATCCGAGGTCATTTGCAAAATTCCCATTTTTAAGGGCCTGAATTCCATAGCGACTATTCAGAATTTTCAACTGGACATATCTTTTGATTCCCGCTATGAAATCTTGATTCTTCGGATTCGTTGGAAAGATACTATCCAATAGGTCCTATGATTTCTGGTTTCACTAAAATCCGGATTGTTTTGCACCCGGTACATTCAATTGAAGTTTGAAATCGAATTATCGAACTACCGCGCCATTTTCAATTCTATTTATAATTATATATAAATATTTATATTCTAACGACGACGTATATAATATATACGTTCTAATTATATTCAAAATAAATTTCTCGTCGATATTATTTAAAATAATTCATTTTAAATAATCAAAATTCGCTAAAATTATCAAAATAAAAATTTTAAACTGGCCCAGATTTTCCGGGTTATTACACTTTTCAACAAAGCCTTGATCATCTTCATCTTAGCGTGCCACATTGTCAATCCATACCATACCATTGATCATCCATCAACATATAAATGGGTGTTAAGTAAAGAATAAATTCTTCACCACCAACATTTATATATAGACAGAAAATCAATAACATGATATTAATGAACTACCAAGTCAGACACACAATCCATTTATAACTTATGCTCCGGGTCCGAGCGAAAGTCAAATCCGTGCAAATCAACGCTACGTCTGGACGGCCACCACTGTAGCCCCTTCAAGGTAGCTACTCCAATCACGGGCATCAGCAGTCGTCGTCCATTCGATGTGAAGATCGTCGGTCTTCTATCGTCGTCTTCAAATCTTGAATTTTAAATGTCGTTTAAATTATTTGGAATGAGATAGACTTGGACTTTCCAAATAATCCTCGCATATATATAAGTTGGAAATCATTTCATTTCGTTATATTATTTTATAACGATTTATTCTTGCCTTAATTATTTAAAATTATTCAATCTTTTATTTAACGACGCTCCAGGTCAAAGGGCGACCCGGCGTTGTTTTCATCCAATTTTGATTTACACATTTCTCAAATTCTAACCGTTGGATTTTAACGTAACCATAACGTTACAAAGATTTTCCCTAGACGGTCCTAACGGTTTCAGTTTTGGGAAAATTCGACAGCCGGATCTTTCGGTATGTTTGTTTAAAGGTACGTTTTCCAACCGCGAACTACCGCACTCGATTCGTTAAATTTTAATTATATTTATATATAAATATATAAATATACATCGCTTAACATTTTATTTATATAAAAAGAAAATTCTATTACAAATATCTAATTTCATCCTTTTATTCTTTTCTTTCTTTATTTACATGAAAATGTACTTTATAATTAAATGATGAATTATTTCTTATATTTCTTATACTTCTATAATTTTCATCAAAAATGTAAATTTTAATTCATCGCTCAATTCATTTCTTTTCATCTTTCACTTATATTAAAATTCTATTCACATATAAAATGTTCATTCCTCTTTAATGTGCATTCTTAATTTTAATTACATCTAAAATGTCCTTTTATTTTACGATGTAAATTTCATTCTAATTACATATAGGAATGTAATTTTTATTTTACATGTAAATCATCATTTTAATTACGATGTAAATAATATAATTTTCCTACAGCGTAAATTCCTACTTTATTTACACTAATAACAATGTAAACTACATACGGTGATATTTCTTACTTATTTACATCAATGAAAATGTAAATTTTACCTATGGTGTACATTCTTATTTACATTAAATAAAATGTAAACTTTCACTACGTGTCTCATTCTTATTTTGTTTACATTGTAAAATTCATTCTTTAATTACGATGTAAAATTCATTTATTTATTACGTTAAAAATAATGTAAATCCTCCTACGGTGAATATTTCTATTTAATTTACATTAACAAAAATGTAAACTTTACCTACGGTGAAATTCATAAATATTTACATTAAAAATGTTATCTTTTAATTACATTAAAAGTCTTATCTTTTAATTACATTAAAAATGTAATTAACATTCTATATTAAATTTCTTATTCTTTTATCACATACAAAAATGCCATTTTATTTTCATTGTAAATTCTTCTTCTTAATTTACATATAAAAATGTACTTTTATCTTTCAATGTAAATTCCCTCCTTTAATTAAAATATAATTTTAATTCACAATGTAAATCCTACTCTCAAGTTACATAATAAAAGTAATTTTAATTTATAGTGTAAATTCATGTCCTTTGTTACATAATAAAAATGTAATTATAATTTACAATGTAAATCATATTTTAAATTCTATTACACTGTAAAATCTTATATGAAAATATAATTCTTATTTTATTCCAACCAACATTTTATATATTACTTACTTTGATTTACACTTAAAAATAAATTTTCTTTTTAATTCTTTATCGATGCAACGACCTCTTACATTAGATTTATTGTTGCGGTTGCTGGATGTGCCGGGCGGTTCCGGGCAGACTTATACCGCAACTCATTCTAACCTCGGGTTTATGCATGTCATCTTTTAGCCAATTTACCTATTTTCATGTTAACAAATTTATTTCATTTCTAGTGACATATAAAAAGTGAATTTATATGTTAACACATTCATTTCAATACTAATGACATATAAAAAGTGAATTTATATGTTAACGCATTCATTTCAATATTAATGACATATAAAAAGTGAATTTATATGTTAACGCATTCATTTCAATACTAATGACATATAAAAAGTGAATTTATATGTTAACGCATTCATTTCAATACAAATGACATATAAAAAGTGAATTTATATGTTAACACATTCATTTAAATACTAATGACATATAAAAAGTGAATTTATATGTTAACACATTCATTTCAATACTAATGACATATAAAAAGTGAATTTATATGTTAACGCATTCATTTCAATACTAATGACATATAAAAAGTGAATTTATACGTAAACAAATTTATTTCATTCACTATTGACGCTACTAACATGTCATAGTTTAAGATGATTCATTTTTAATGTAAACTAATTTTACATCAAAAATGATAAATTCAATGATTAACAAATACGCTACTAACATGTCATAGTTTAAGATGTCAATAAAAATGCAATGTCAAAATCTATTCTTTTTTCTTTTAAACAAAAAGACATTAAAAATGTGTTCTTTTACTTTGCAACTAAAATGACAAAAATGTCATTAAAAAAAAAAAAAAAAAAAAAAAAATCGGTCTTTTTCTTTCAACCATAACGACAATACAAATGGTATACCTAAATCCAATCTTTACAACTATAATGACAATAGAAATGTCATTTTTAAATCCAGTCTTTTTAATTTGATCCATATGACAATAAAAACATTCCTTTTTATTTTGAAGAGAAATGTCACCTTTAATACTATTATCTTTATTGTAACTAATTTAACAATAAAAATATTTCTTTTAAATCTAATCTTTTTGTTCGATTCTTTTTATTATAAAAAGAAAATGACTCAAAAACTGTTCTTTTTAACTAAAAAAAATGACATAAAAACTTTTCTTTTTAACTTAAAAAGAAACTTGTTCTTTTTGTAAAACCCACATTTTTATGTTATCCATGAGGTATTATTTTATTATCGACCAAAGTCCTTATTTATAAGTCAAAACAAAAACACAATCTTTAATCTAAATCCAAATCTCAAGAGAATGAATCAAATCAAAATTTATGGATTAAAATAAAAGTTAAGATCTTTATTTCCATCCAAACGGTATACATGGATCTCAAAATAAAAAAAGCGCAGATCTGAATGATAGAAAGTTAGATCTTGAGGATAGAAGCATGATTCTATATTTGAATAAAATGATTTTAGTTAACGTCTACGCATCTAAATCAAAATATGATTTTTGATCTAAATCTAACCGCAACGAGAAATGTAACACAACAAAATTTCCTCGTAGATCTCATTAACCATGAACATCCAATATACTACCAAACAACAGATCAACAATTTCCCAATATCATAACATAGCAAACCTAAATGAATAACATTCATACAATAAATTTTAAGCGATAAAAATATTTAATTTATAATTAAACATTTGGATCAGAATTCACACATGAATGCTCCACCACCGAACGCACCCACAGACAACCGGACCTATATCAAACCACCTCACATCGAAGCCTGTGCCAGCCTCCACCTTCGCCTGCCGTATGGGGAAACTCGCCGTCCCCTATAGCCCCCAATTCGACCACGAACCCGCCACCTTTGAACCCAAAAATCTTCCCATCCATGGTGTTTTAAATGATCACTACCGTTCATCCTCATGAGCTAGAAGAGGCGAATGTTTTTCGTTCATAAAATTTTCAAATTTATTGTTTGGATTAGAAGAAAAAGGAGGAGGAACGAGAGAACATTTTGGCCATTGGACATGTTTGGCGGCGGCTAGTCATGTTAGTGGATTAGGGATTTGGGAAAAAGGACAAAGCATTTTTATAATACTTTATCCCTAATTTTACAATTAAATCCGTACATTTTTATTCCTTAATATATTTGGAATATTTTTGAATCGTCAAAATTTAACATTTACATATTTCCTGTTAAATAGTGTGTATATTTGCTTTTAATACAAAGCTATTATGTAACAACTTATATACTCAAGAATGTATTCCATATTTAAATAAATTTTATCTATAGTAGATTAAGACCATTTTTAAACGTATCACAACTCATATATATATATATTTTATATTAAAAGTTATGAAACTAAAATAGGAAAACATATCAATTTTAATTATCTATCTTTCGATAACACATTTTTATTATTATTATGCAAAGAAATTCAGCAAGCCTATTATTTGGCGAGGATGTCTATCAACCATTTTCAGCATGTAACGAACAAGGCAATTACAAATTTGACCGTGGAGCAAAGTTTTTGTTTTTATTCCAGAAACCATGCATGTGCATTACGAATAAATATGTTTTTATGTTTTAATTGGGTTTTATAAATGTTTCCTTAAATCCCCTTTTTGATTACACGCTATAATGACACATTTATTTTATTATTCAAATTTCAAAAGTAGATGAAAGTGAAAGAGGGAGAGAGAGGATAAAGTGGAAAGAATTAATGCTAGATTAATGCTATTTGTTTATAAGCATATGGTCCACATTTTGAATTTCTAAATGTTAAATATGAATTGATAGGGGAAATATTTAAGAGGACAGCCAAAGATATGTACATATATATATATATATATATATATATATATAATGTCAGAATTTATTTCATTTATAACCTACACATTATTTTCAACCAATAAATTATAAATGTCACTAAAGTTCCTTAGACCTTTTTAATGTTAACATATTGTCAATTAAGCATCCCTTTTTAATGAATCATATTACATATTGCATGTTTAGAATAAAAATATAATCCTTTATTATAAGCTTCTTTACATTAAACGAATGTTGCATAAGAATATAATCTTTTTACATTGCATAGAAATGTAATCTTTTCATATTTCCCTTTTTACAATAAAAATGTAGACTTTTTATTGTTTAACCTTTTTATTAATAATTATTTTTATTTTTATAAAATTTCTAAACTCTTACGCATTTTCTATTTAAAATTTCTAAAGTAAAAAAATTTAAACTGGCCCCAAAATTCAGGGTTGTTACAGCCTAACCTCGTGTCTTAGACGATTAATTACTCCTAATTAATCATCCCCCAATTTGAATTACTTTCCCTATTCATATTATCAATTAATTCCAAATTTAACTATGGCCATAATTGACTCAATTATGTCCATCTATTTATGGTATGTAAAATCATACCAATTTCATCACAAATTTATTTTATGCCTTTTTAAGGCATTTATGCCAATTAAATCTTTTAATATTATCCCTTTTTAGCCCACGTTGTACGTTTGTTCGTTTAACGTAAAATATATGTTAGACTCGAATAGTCTAACTCATGGAATAAAGAGAAAACATCACAACATACATATAATTAAAACTAGATCTAAACATAAGGGGTGAACTTGCATGTGTGGATGATGTCCTACATCTAAAACTTGCATTGGCCAAATTTATAACTTGCATAAAATTACATATGTCATAAATCCAAATCTAAAGGTGTAAACTTGTCTGGGTGATAGTCACAAACTAGCATAAATCATGTATGTCATAGATCTACATCTAAAGGTGTAAACTTGCATAGGCAGTAACCCCAAACTTGCATAACATGATTCATATTCAAACACATGTATTCATATAAACTTGCATATGTGATTTATGCAACATAACAATGGTATGAACTTACATATAAACATGTAAACTAGCATGTAGAATTTGGCATATAACTCACACATGTCATAGCTTAACTTTAGATCTAAAATAGATGTCATGAAGCATATAAGGTTATACATACAATTTTCCCCAACTTGCATATGATTCATTTCTTAATAAAAATCTACACTTGCATACATACTTATGATTTATCATATGAATCAACATACCCAACTAGCATATGAACAACATGGTGATTCGATTATACATAAGCCAATCATGAAATTACAACATAGATGATCACAACTTTACAAGATAACATCATAGAATTTTACAACATAAACATCACAATTTTATTACATGAATAATAACATGTGGTCAACAATTCACATCATATCCAAATAGTCCACATCATAACTCAATCCAATTAATTTGCTAATTATTTTATTAAAATTATCGAACTCACAATTTAGAGAAAGTCTTGAATTCTGAATTCTGAGTTCTGTAGTTGTAATAGCTTTCCCTTGAAGAAGATTCGTTGTTAAAGTTGAAAAGAATTGATTTATGCTAGCTTTCTTCCTCTCTAATTGGTGGCGACTATGCTGAGTTGCTAGGTGACGGCATGGAGGCCATGAATCTAATTTTGCTTTGATTTTAAGGTTTGAGTCTACATGTCTTTTTATAGAGTTTAGGATTAGTTTATGCCGTCCGATCAACCAGAATTAATCCCAGCCAACCAGAGCATATCAGAAACCCTAAGGAGTCGGCATCTAATCATCAGCAAGTCACAAAACAAATTTGCCCGGGGGGCAGGTAGACCCCCAGGTCGACCCTATGGTCGACCTGGTCAGGGTAGGTCGACCTCCAGGTCGACCTGGCCCTGACGGGAAATTTCCCGCCTGACCCATTCTGACTCTGAATTTTCAAATTTTGAAATCTGTTTTGAGTTTTCTGAAACTTTCGATGGCCATAACTTCATCATACGAAGTCCAATTCACACAAACTCAGACTCTATCTCAACCAGAATTCCGAGACGAACACAATTGCGCAACCCGTTTCCCTTAATTCTCCCGCCTGAGATTAGTTATTCTTTAATTTGTGAACTTTAGTGTTAATAGAAATACGGGGTGTTACATTCTCCCCTCCTTAAAGGATTTCTCCCCTGAAATCCCCAAGTTAAAGAGAATGCATATCCTACCATCCAAACAACCATCTACTCAACCATCAAACACAGGCATCCATTGTCCTTAAAAATTTCTAATGCTATATGAACATATGCAAGAAGTGTGTGTATATGTTCCTTATCTAATGCAAAATCAGGCGGTCTACTGATTCAGTTGACCTCCTTAATGCAAACCATGATAGTGCCATGCGTCCATTATGTATGCAAAGAACCCTATCGATACATATTACTTCTACATGCGTGCACAACCATTCACCAAAATGCCGCATCCATATGATAGCGCAACCATTATACTTCCATTAGCTTAAATATGCACACACATTTATATGAAATATGCAATATGAAGTGACTGAGTCGATCTAGTGCCTAAAGTGTGTGTATATGCATCCACAAGCAAACACTTGCATCCACATGCATCCATCATACATAACATGTTTCAAACACATGTTTCAACCATAGGACTACCCTAACTAAAGGTCAAAGATACTAGTGAGAGGACATACTAAAGATAAGATAAGTACAAGCTAAGCGATAAAGGAGAAATTAAAAGACTTACCCTTGAAAAGAAAAGGGTACAATGAACGCATCTTCTCTTCCGTATCCTAAGTTGCGTTGCTCTCATCATCTCCCCATTGCACTTTGACTAGCTTGACCTCTCGATTCCTCAACTTCTTAACCTCCGACCCAAGAATGCACGTAGGAGCTCGTTGAATCGTCGCATCACGCTCTATCTCCACCTCTCTAAGCAAGCTTGGCTCTACCACTTCCGCAGTCTTGTGCAAGCATTTCCTCAAATGTGATACATGGAATACATCGTGTACACCAATAAGTCTCTCGGGCAACTCCACTCTATACGCCATCTACCCAATCCTCTCCTTAATAGGAAACGACCCTACGAACCTTGGTGCTAACTTCCCAACGGACCCAAAATGAATGACGTTCCATAATGGAGACACCTTGACAAAGACCATGTCCCAAATATCAAACTCAAGATCTGTCCTCCACTTATCCGCATAAGATTTCTGCCTATCTTGCGCCGTCTTCATCCTTCTTCGAATCAAATTGATCTTTTCCAAAGTCTCTCTAATCATATCGGGCCCAAGTAAAATCTTATCTACAGACTCCCACCAACATGTAGGCGATCGACACGGCCGTCCATAAAGAGCCTCGAACGGTGTCATGCCAATGCTAGACTGAAAGCTGTTATTATATGCGAACTCCACCAATGGAAGATGTACCTCCCATGTACCTCCGAAATCTAAGACACACAACCTCAATAGGTCCTCTAGAATACGATTCACCCCCTCGGTCTGGCCGTCCGTCTGAGGATGATATGCAGTGCTCAAACATAAATGAGTCCCTACCGCCTCTTGCAAGCTCTTCCAAAATTCGCTAGTAAAGATAGGATCACGGTCGCTCACTATGCTAGAAGGAACACCGTGCAAACGAACTATCTCTCAAATGTATACGGAGGCTAACCATGGAGTCCTCTTACTCTTTACGGGAATGAAATGGGCGCTCTTGGTAAGTCTGTCTACCACGACCTAAATCCCCGTATTACCCTTCCTCGATCTCGGTAACCCATCAACAAAATCCATCGAGACGCTTTCCCACTTCCATTGTGGGACCTCCAATGGGTGAAGAAATCCACCGGGCTTCTTTTGCTCTGCTTTTACTTGTTGTCACACCAAGCATCTAGCGACAAACTCAGCCATGTCCTTCTTCATACCGGCCCAAAAGTAAACTCGTCTCATGTCCATGTACATCTTGACCCCGCCGGGATGGATGGTCATCTTCGAACGATGTGCATCATCAAGAATGGTCGTCCTTAGGTCCTCGTCTTTTGGTACACAAAGTCTACCGTCCCTACGTAACCAACCCTTACCATCTAGAGTATACCTACGGAGATGGCTCGATGACTCCCCTCCTTTGAGCTTTTCTGCTAACTCAACCAACTATGGGTCATCTTGTTGTGCCTCACCAATCCGTCCCAAAAGCGTAGGTCTGACCTCCAAGGATGCTAGAAAACCGAGTACAAAGTCAACGGAAGGTTTAAAGTCAAACGTAGAGATGAACTCTAAGCTTCGCTGCTCAACAAACAACGGACTCAAGGATAACCTCTTCCTACTTAAGGCATATGCCACCACATTACCCTTGCCAGGGGTATATGCTATCTCAAAATCGTAGGATGCTAAGAATTCCATCCACCTTTGCTGCCTTAAGTTCAAGTCCTTCTGAGAGAATAAGTATTTTAGCAACTTGTGGTCAGTGAACAATTCGAATTTCTCGCCAAGAAGATAATGACGCCAAGACTTAAGTGCAAAGACAGTAGCGGCCAACTCTAGGTCATGTGTAGGGTAATTTCTCTCATGTACTCTCAACTGCCTTCCACCATAGGCTATTACCCTTCCCTCTTGCATTAAGACAACGCCTACTCCTGTCCCACAAGCAATGGTATAAACGGTAAATGGCTTACTCCCATCTGGCAACACTAAGAATGAGGCTATGGTCAAAGCTCTCTTTAGACGTTGGAACGCATCATCACAATCTATGTCACATGTAAAAACCAGGTTCTTCTTCGTCAAGCGTGTTAATGGGGCTGATATTTTTGCGAAGTCTTTGATAAACATCCTATAGTAGCCAAACAACCCTAAGAAACTCCTCACCTCGGTAGCATTTTTAGGAACCTTCCAATCTTGGATGGCTACTACCTTTGCAGGATCCACGGCAATCCCTTCTTTGGAAACCACGTGCCCTAAGAATCGCACTTCCTTCCTCCAAAAGTGACATTTAGAAAATTTAGCTTTAAGGCTATGCGCTCGAAGAGTCTCCAACACTTCCCTAAGATGTAGGGCATGCTCTTCCACGTTCTTAGAAAAGATCAAGATGTCGTCCACAAAGACTACCACGAATTTATTAAGGTACTCCCTAAATACCCTACTCATCAAGTCAACAAAGTATGCGGGGGCCTTTGTCAAACCGAAGGGCATCACAAGCCACTCGAAGAAACCGTCCGGAGTCCTAAAGGCAGTATTGTCTATGCTATCCTCAGCCTCTCAACTGATGGAAACCCGTGGCTAAGTCCAACTGCGAAAACACTGAGGCGCCAACCAACTGATCGAAGATATCGTCAATCCTCGGCAGAGGGTGTCTATTCTTCTTAGTAAGCTTATTAAGTTCTCTATAGTCCACACAAAGTCTAAGAGTCCCATCTGCCTTCGTGGAAAATACTATTGGAGCACTCCACTCTGATATACTACGTCTGATGAACCCCTTCTCAAGCAATTCCTTCACTTGCTTACTGAGCTCTCTTCTCTCTCTTGGAGCCATGTGGCACACTGGAAATGCAACTGGCTTTGCATTATCTACTAGATATATTCGAAAGTCTATCTCACGTTTTGGGGGTAAACCCCTCACCTCATCGAAGACATCAACATATTCACGGACTACGGGAACAGAATGTAAATCATCATCGGATGCGTCAAGGGATTCTAGGTAGCTAAGAATTACCGGACCTCTAGGGTCACAAGAAATATCAAGGGTCTCCCCAAAACGAGTCAACAATCTAACTACTCTTCTTTCACAATCTAGGATGGCCCCATATCTAGTTAGCCAATCCATGCCTAGAATTAAACCGTAGCCCATGAAGCCAAGAACAAAGGAATTGCATTTGAACTCAAAGCCCAAGATAAACACTCTCAAATCCCGACAAATCATAGAAAGTTGAGCCGAACCACCAATAGGATTTGAGACTACTAAGGGATCCGTAACTAGACTAGTATCTAGGTGCAGTGTTTCAACTAATGATGTAGAGATAAACGAATGTGATGCGCCAGAATCGAATAAAGTACGGATAGTATGATCAAACAGAAAAACTAAACTTTCAAAGGAAATTGCTCTACCTCGTTCTTGCAGCAGTGGGACCACAAGAGCCTGAATTTGTCCCCTTGCTTGCCCTGGTGCCATGAGAGCCTGCACCTGTCCTCCCGAGGTAGACCCTATCCTCTGCCCTTTCTTTAGGCAGTCCTTCATCAGATGTCCTGCTTTGCCACAGTGGAAACAACCGGTCTTCTTTTTCTTCCTACAATCTTTGCTTAGATGGCCGGGTGTCCCACAGTTAAAGCATCTCTTCTTTCCCTTACCATTGTTGCCTTTGCCACCTTTCTTGTTCTGTTGTTGCTGTTGCGGCTTCTTTTGATCCCCTTTCTTCTCGGGTGCCTTATTAGCATTGGCGCCCTTCTCTTCTTCATGCATAAGCACCATGTCAACTAGCCTTTCAAAGGTAGCTCCCATGGGGATGTGGGTCATAGCTAACCCATGAAGCGGCTCGTTCAAACCCTTAACAAATCTCAAGGCTTTCTTTTCTGGTGTATTCACCAAGTCCAAGCCAAATCTTTCCAATTGATTGAATTTGTTGACGTACTCTTTCACCGATAGATTCCCTTTCTTCAATGCTAAAACCTTTCCATGTATAGATTCTTTTCAGCCCGTGAGAGAAACTTCGCCTCAAACCTCTTCCTAAAATCTGACCATGTATCGACTGGACGTCCTCCATTAGTGACCTCCCACCAAAACGAGGCCTCATCCTTCATTAGCCAGGCAGCTATCTGGACCTTTCTTCCATCATCCACTTCAAAGGTTCCAAATAATTCTTCCACCTCCTTTAGCCAGTTTCGAGCTTCAACAAATGTCTCCGTCCCGTGAAAAGGTCTTCCACCCATTGCCCTAAAGTCCTTACACATCTTTGCGAAAGTATTGATGCGAGGAGGAGGAGGAGGAGCATTTGCTGGACCTACGGTGGCGGGCCTAGCCTCGAGATATTGATGAAACCAATCGGGTACATGAACACCCTCTTGTATCTCAGATGCTTCAGACATGCTGAAACGAAAAAGGAAAGATTCAATACAAAAGAACCGAAGGAAAGATATATGGCCATTGGGGTTATGCTTTCAAAAATAAGCTTTTCTCTTGAAAATACTTTCCTTAAAAAATACTTTTGAAGGTACTTCTTAGTAAAAGTGGTTTTGAAAAACAATTTTTAAAAATTCATATCTGTTCTAGTAACCTTCAGCTCTGATACCACGTGTAACACCCCATGTCCATTAGTGTCACTCACAAAGGGAGTGCATTAACTTCTATGGAGTGTTTTAAGTGAGTATAGAACAGAAACTTAACAACAAGACAGATATAAACAGTACTTGAAAAATTAAAACTTTATTTCAATGCAGCGGAAAATACATAAGTTTGATTACATCATCGAAACCAGAGTCAAAGTACATAATATCCATCTTGACCAACTCAAAGTACATAAATTGAAAGACATAATCCCCAATACAAAATAGCCATAAATAAAAGAGAGGCTGAACTTTATTTCAGCGATCCAAGCAATCTTCTAAAAGAAAGTGATACAGCTATCCAAATTCAAGCTCCACTGGTGCTAGTTCCAACCTGAGCACCTTGGGGGGGGAGGAAGAAAAGAGGAGGAAACAAAGGGGGTTAGACATAAATTATGGCGAGTGCGATAACTTTAACAATATAATCACCAAAGTAACTAGGTTAAGGCATAAATTGGAAAATCAGGAAATGGCCATGAACCATTGAGTATGGCAGAGTAAACAAGGAAACAAGATGAACAGCGATTTCGTTAAAGCGCACCTAAACCCCTATAAGATAATTACTAAACTACACCAACACTATAAGATAATTGCTATATTGCACCACCACTAGTCACCCTAAGGTTGATCCCACCTACAGACTTAGTAATGATATTGGTAGTTTCGTGCATCCCTAGCTGCCTTCATAGGTGCCGCCTGCCCCTATCTCCACAAGGTGTACCCACTACCCCCAAGCGACCGACTCCCTAACTCGTAGATACCCGTGCTGGCCCCATAGTGGGGTGTATCACTGCCCAAAGTGGTAACCCGATACCATAAATAATGCACGGCTTATACCTACACAATGCAACAACGTCTTACCTACCAACCCGGGTCCACACACGCATATGAACCCGTTGGACTTGCGTTGCCACCGCTAACCCGTTTTGGCCTCTTACAGTCAAGCCCAGTATGCGTGTCCCGTCCTCGAATTGGGTCTAGCCCACAAAGATACGTATGGGTTATTGGTTGAAACGGGGCCCCATTACTTGACACAAGCTATCCACCTAAGCTTGGTCCCCTCTAGTACATCCCACTTAACCCACTTCTTATTCATGTTTACTTACATGTTTCAATTTTGGTACAGTATTTCTAATTGTATTTCAAATGCCACCCAAGGCACCCACTAGATTCCACATGCCACCCAAGGCACCCACTTAACCCCCTCATGTCCCACTACATGTTTATCTGGTTAAGTGTTTCTTAATTCATTAAGACCGTAACCTCATAAAGACCTCTCACATTAGACTGGCATTTGTGGCAGCTGGATTTGCCAGGAGGGTCCGGGCAGTCTTACACCACAAAAGAGCCTAACCTCGTGTCTTTACAATTGTTACGTATTTAATTTATGTCTAAGACCTCCCACATTAGAATGGCATTTGTGGCAGCTGGATTTGCCGGGCGGGTCCGGGCAGTCTTACACCACAAAAGAGCCTAACTTCGTGTCTTAGACGATTAATTACTCCTAATTAATCATCCCCCAATTTGAATTACTTTCCCTATTCAAATTATCAATTAATTCCAAATTTAACTATGGCCATAATTGACTCAATTATGTCCATCTATTTATGGTATGTAAAATCATACCAATTTCATCACAAATTTATTTTATGCCTTTTTAAGGCATTTATGTCAATTAAATCTTTTAATATTATCCCCTTTTACCCCCACGTTGTGCGCTCGTTCGTTTAACGTAAAATATATGTTAGACTCGAATAGTCTAACTCATAGAATAAAGAGAAAACATCACAACATACATATAATTAAAACTAGATTTGAACATAAGGGGTGAACTTGCATGTGTGGATGATGTTCTACATCTAAAATTTTCATAGGCCAAAGTTACAACTTGCATAAAATTACATATGTCATAAATCCAAATCTAAAGGTGTAAACTTGTTTGGGTGATAGTCACAAACTTGCATAAATCATGTATGTCATAGATCTACATCTAAAGGTGTAAACTTGCATAGGCGGTAACCCCAAAATTGCATAACATGATTCATATTCAAACACTTGTATTCATATAAACTTGCATATGTGATTTATGCAACATAACAATGGTATGAACTTACATCTAAACATGTAAACTAGCATGTAGAATTTGGCATATAACCCACACATGTCATAGCCTAACTTTAGATCTAAAATAGATGTCATGAAGCATATAAGGTTATACATATAATTTTCCCCAACTTGCATATGATTCATTTCTTAATAAAAATCTAAACTTGCATACATACTTATGATTTATCATATGAATCAACATACCCAACTAGCATATAAACAACATGGTGATTCGATTATACATAAGCCAATCATAAAATTACAACATAGATGATCACAACTTTACAAGATAGCATCATAGAATTTTTACAACATAAACATCACAATTTTACTCCATGAATAATAACATGCGGTCAACAATTTACATCATATCCAAATAATCCACATCATAACTCAATTCAATTAATTTGCTAATTATTTTATTAAAATTATCGAACTCACAATTCAGAGAAAGTCTTGAATTCCGAATTCTGAGTTCTGAAGTTGTAATAGCTTTCCCTTGAAGAAGATTTGTTGTTAAAATTGAAAAGAATTGATTTAGGCTAGCTTTCTTCCTCTTTAATTGGTGGCGGCTATGCTGAGTTGCCAGGTGATGGCGTGGAGGCCATGAATCTAATTTTGTTTTTATTTTAGGGTTTGAGTCTATATGCCTTTTTATAGAGTTTAGGATTAGTTTAAGCCGTCTGATCAACCCAGAACTAATCCCAGCCAACCAGAGCATATCAGAAACCCTAATGAGTCAGCATCTAGTCTTCAGCAGGTCACAAAACAAATCTGCCCGGGGGGGCGGGGTTGGTCGACCCTATGGTCGACCTGGCCCTGGCGGGAAATTTCCTGCCTGACCCATTCTGACTCTGAATTTTCAAATTTTGAAATTTGTTTTGAATTTTCTGAAACTTCCGATGTCCATAATTTCTTCATACAAAGTCCAATTCATGCAAACTCGGACTCTATCTCAACTAGAATTCCGAGACGAAAACAATGGCGCAACCCACTTCCCTTAATTCTCCCATCTGAGATTAGTTATTCTTTAATTTGTGAACATTAGTGTTAACAGAAATACGGGGTGTTACAATAAGTTTTGTTGTAACGATGAGGAATTCCGCTGGAACCGAATCAGTCGATAACCGACCCAGACCATTCGAAACGCCTGATTGTTTTGAGAACACGACAAATTAGAATGCAGACAGAAGAACATTTCATTGTTAATTACAACAATTCATCAGAATACAAGTATATACATAGTATAACCAAATAATATACATCAGAAAAATATCAGAGATTACAATACATTACATAGCAGCGGAAAAATAATACAATACAAAACTGAAAGTAATACACGGATACAGTGCTTTCCGGGTATCGTTCCAGCTATAAATCAGGATCCTGTGAATATAAATCTGCAAAACCAAAACTACTAGCTGCCCGTGTCAAAATAAGGGCACCCAGAGTTTAGGTTAAAACAATAAACTCCAGGTCAGTCGTGGGACTGATGTGAGAACTAAAACAGTTATTAATCTTTATTTTAAAGTTCGGTAAATCAAGGGACCATGCCATATAACACGGAACGGCTTTCCTCCCAAGAATACCAGTGCATAAAACAACATCGCAATGCTAAATAAAGAACAATGAAGCTATTATAAGACCCAGGTCCCATCACACAATGCAACACAAGCCGGAGGATAGGGTTTTTACCTTATAATAGCCAAGAATGCTTGATACGTTTAAAACAAATCATTTATTATTACTATAAGTGTATAGTGTATAAAACAACTTCAAATCATAAGTATCAATCATAGACGACATAAGCGCCCCATCCCACTATGTCGCCATATATAGGATTACAGCTAAAATCGAAATGTCACGTATTGGAAATTGGATTTCCATCTATGAACCGAGGCCAGGGATCGTCCTCTACTGATTCGAGACAATCTAGCCCATTTCTCAGGCAAGTGCGCAGACAAGCCTTGGAGCGACAGGGCCAGTCCACCGATGTGGATTAAAATTCCTGAACATTGCATTTCCCCGCCCTTTGGGGCGTAAGTCTGGTCCATTTGCCAACCAGAATGCATCGACCGAAACCGATATAACTGAGGCGCCTCGCAACAACAACAACCACATAAGTCAAACTCGTTAGGGCGTGTAAAACCACTGACGCCACTTCTAACTAGAAGGAAACGCATGCCCTCCCTGAGGTCCTCTCCCGTTTCTGGTTCACAACCGGTGCGTGAGGCTCGCGAATTCACGTTACACAAAGCTATGCCACACAGGCGGTGCTTTGATCATCAACCACAAGACTTTTCTTTTCAATAGAAGCCTCGATCAATTGCCAC
The DNA here is from genome assembly GCA_030737875.1 of Allium sativum. Lineage (NCBI taxonomy): Eukaryota > Viridiplantae > Streptophyta > Magnoliopsida > Asparagales > Amaryllidaceae > Allium > Allium sativum. The sequence continues at coordinate 689,597,382 of CM060922.1, forward strand.
TTAGGCATGCCACACAGGCAATTCACTCCATGCGTTTGATATCCATCAATATATAACCTCTGAGCTCATACGTCTCAGAGAAGGGCGTTAAGCAAGAGAATAAATTCTCCGCCGCCAAACAGATATATATATAATAGAAATCAATCACACAGACTAAAATCCAATGTCAGACACACAGTCCATTTACAAGTTCGTTCTGGGTCTGAACGAAACCGGAGGCACCTAGCACCCCGCATATCCATCGATCTCCAAGTACGTCTGGACGACCACCAACTGATTCCCTCCTCTTGGGTGTACGGCCCAATCAAGATCATCAGTAATTATCCAAGCGACGTGAAGACCTGTGGTCTTCTACCACCGTCTTCATCCTCGACACCACGTCGAATCAGTTATTCAGAACGGGATAGACCCGGTCTTTCTGAATAACTCGCGTATATAATAAACAAGTGTTACACAAACACAACATACGCCTCATTCCAATTCAAAATATTCTTTTATTCAAATATTCTTATACTTTGGGAAAGGTTCCCATTAATTTTATCAAAGATAAATTCTTTAAATTTATTCTTTAACCTTCTTTGAATATCAATTCAAACTAGACGGGATTAGCGAACCACACTGAAGTAATCATTTATTTCCCAATCCCAACCTATTCATCCTATGAAGTAAATCTGGTAATACTTCATATCTAACACCACGGTGTTATCGGTAAATTCAATTGCCATTTCACGTTCAAATCTAATTAAAGATTTAACTATCGCCTGGAGTAAAACTGGTGATACTCCATTCTAGATCTTTTCAATCTAATTAAAGATTCATTAAAACTCCACTTAGTTTTAATCTTTAACTGTGTTAAAGAATCAGTGTCATTTAAAACACTGTTCACGATAAACACCAAAATCACATCACATTTCAATCAGTCCCTAACCGTAAATTAGCAAGTGAGCAATTCCCTAAGTATTAACCCCGAAGGCCGAAACCAACATCAAATCAATACCCCAGAAACCATTCAACTTAACTAATCTCCAGTTAGTTTCTGATTTTCTTAACTCCTTTGGGTCTAAGAATAGTAATATTGAAGATACCGTTCACGACAACCCAAAATCACATTCCATTAATTATCGGGTTAAAGAACAAGTGTTATTTAAAACACTGTTCACGATAAACCCAAAAATCAATACCATTTCAATTCCAATTAAATATTATTTAATTGGTACACTCCATTAAATCTAAATAAAAAGATTTAATCTTTTTCTAAACTAGGCTTAAGAACAGTGTTAATGAAGACACCATTCACGACAAACCCAAATCACATTTGATATTAAATACAAGGCTATGAATAGAAAATATATCGGCTTATATTCAATATCAAATTCTACGACCAACAAATATCGTATTGGAAATAACGATATACATATCTTTCAAATTTCCATAACCATATCTGTATCATCACGAAATCCAACATCGAAATATTCGAAAGACAATTTCGATTCAAATCCATTCCAATTCAATTATTGGAAATTCTGGTTACCTTTAAAACCCTTTTCAAATTCAACTCATTTATTTAAAAATAAATAGAATTATAATTCTAGTTCAAAACTAGTTCATTACGATAAAAATATATTTTTATCTTTTTAAATATGGAGTTTTTCATCCCAATTCTTCCCAAATCATTTCTTATGATTTTACACAAATTATTACAATTTTTAATAATTTCATCAAGGCACGTACAGTCGATTTCCATCAACAACCATCGAACTGCACTTACAGCGACCTTTTCCAAATTTGATTTGGACATAATTCCAAATCCAATCGTTAGATTTTAAATCTCTGATATTTGTTAGAAAGCTCTTTTCGATACGAACCCAACGATTCCGGTTTTAGGAAAATCTGACGGTCGGATCTCCCGTAATATCCATTCGAAGTCAATGGTCGAAATTCGCGAACTACCGCGGCGTGGCTTGTTCTATTCAGGACATTATATTATATATATAATATATATAATATATACTTCGTCGATTCCCTTTTTAAAACATAATTTATAAATCGTTTTGAATTCGTTTTCGAAACGATTTCAACTTCATTTCAAATTCAAATCAAAATTGAATTTTTCCTTATAAATTCGTTTATAATTCATTTCAAATTGGTTTCAATTCAAATCGATTTTTAATTCAATTTCAGTTCGTTTTCAATTCAATTCAATTCAATTTAAATTCGAATTCATTTTTATTCAATTTCAATTCGAATTCATTTCTATTTTATTCTATTCAATTTCAATTTGAATTCATTTCTATTCAATTTCAATTCGAATTCCAATTCTTTTCAAAATATCAGATTTTGAAATCACTTTCGATATTCAATATAAAATGAATAAAATCGATATATTATTCACGTCAAAATGGCGTCAATCTAATCAACACAACTTCATATATTTCTATTTTTAAATATTCTATTTCAAAAATTTCTTTTTCAAATATTTCTATTCAAATATTTTATTCAAATAGTTCTCTTCAAATATTCTATTTCAAAACTGGAATGAGGCCCAATCAATTACCATAGATTTTATTTCTATGGACTTCCATACAACACATGTATATATCAACAACGACAAATAATCAACCATCATCCAAAGTGCATTCTACACTGTATAAGCATCAAATATAAATATTCAACGCTTATAACAGTCTGTCAATCAATCGATCGACATACAACTAATTATTGGGATTAGTGTACGTCATATATCATCCCAATACCCGTGTGAGGTTTCAAATAATCAAACACAGATTTTATTTGTGCAGTTGGGCGATGTGTAAAATTTATCGTCCCAATCAATATCAGTCAAATGGGTGTATATAAACAAATCGATTTGTTTATATTTATTTCATTTTAAATACATGTTAAATATTCTATTTTCAACTATAAAATATTTTACACTATAAAATATTTTATTTCATTCCACATCACATCACACAATCAACTACACATCAAAATCAAACAAACAAGCATACAAGCCGTCCATGGTCTGTGGACGACGGGTGTCGGGTGCTACTAAACACCGTCTGCATCCTAGTATATATATCAACTAGAAATAAAATTAAAAGTGAGAGGTTCTCACAGACTAGCTAATCCAAACGCCACGACTCTTCCTATGTAGAAAATCGTCACCGATCTCGCCTTTCGTCAATTTCATCATCCGTAGCCACTACATTTATAAAAATCACATTTTTATATTTTTGCTATGTATATAAAAATCACGTTTTTATACTGCTACTACATAGATAAAAATTATATTTTTACACCGCTACTATATAGATAAAAATTATATTTTTACCACACTATTCTCTATATAAAATTATATTTTTATATATCTACTTCTAATATGCAAATCGAATTTTTATATCATCGCTATAAAAAATCACCTTTCTATTTCAACATGTATATAATAAAAATCAGATTTTTATTTCGCCACATATATAAAGATCAAATGTTTATCATCATACCTATATAAAAATTATATTTTTAACTTTTCTATATTATAAAAATTATATTTTGAACCTTTCTATAATATAAAAATATCGTCTTTTCTATGGTAAAAATCTGATTTTTATATTCGCTGATATCCTACATAAAAATTATATTTTTATATTCCTTTCAATAAATAAATAAAATAAATATAAAAAGGTATAAAGAAAAATATTACAGCGAAAAAAATGGGGGGGCGATGCGCTCACGCGAGGCTGGAGGAGGTCTTCGGAGCAGGGGGGCTTGTGCGTGGTTCTTCACGTCGAGGGGGCCATCGGAGGGGGGAAAGAGGAAGCGGAGCGTAGGGGTTCGCCTAAGGTGAAGGAGGAGGCCGCGCGAGGTGCAGGAGGGGCGGGTCGAGGTGGTGCAGGCGGCGTCAGTGGTTAGGAGGCTGAGGGCGCGAATTTGGTTCGGGTTTAGGGCTTGGGGTTTGCTGCGTCGCTCGAGGAGAGAGGAGAGGGGAGGATGGAGATCGGAGGTGGAGGAAGAAGATGCGGCAATGGCGGAGGGTGGAGGGCGACAGCTAGGGTAGATCGACGAGAGAGTTTTTTTATTTTATTTCGTTTTTCTGAAATGGAGAGAGAAAGAAGAGGGTTAAGGAGGGAGGGACTAAATATTATTATATTTAATATCCTTTCAAAAAGTAACTTTTTCGTTCGGACCCCAATCCGAACCCAAAGACTATCGTCCCTAGCTAATTACCCCCATTCCAAACACAATGGGATATGTATCGCAGGCCAATTCGACCGTTACGATCATTTTTTATTGAAATTAAAATATAAATCTATATAATCAATTTTGAACGTACATTTCAATTTACAGGGGCCACATACGAACTCGAAAAATCCCAGAAAAATATTTTCTAGCTTCGTATCGACGATACGGTCCTAACAAAACTAGTTTCGTTAGATTGTGAGACCGTTTGAAAAATGGCCATTTTCCAGTCGATTAAAATCAACTGAAACTGGTCAAACGCGTTTTCCTTTTCCACGCTCACATATTGATTCGAAAAATTACGAATTTTGGAATCTAGCAATATCTTGACATCACTGTCCAACAAAAGAGGTTGCATCGAAATCCGAGGCCGTTTGCAAAATTTCCATTTTTAAGGGCCAGAATTCCATAGCGACTATTCTGAATTTTCAACTGGACATATCTTTTGATTCCCGCTATGAAATTTCAATTTTTCGAATTCGTTGGAAAGATATTCTCGATTAGATTCTAATATTTTCAGTTTCGTTAAAATCCGGTTTATTTTGCACCCGGTACATTCATTTGAATTTTGAAATCGAATTATCGAACTACCACGCCATTTTCAATTCCTTTTATAATTAAAAATAAATAATTATTTTCTAACGTCGATTCATATAAATATATATGTTCGAATTCTATTCAAAATAAATTCCTCAGCGTTTTTATTTAAAATAATTCATTTTAAATAATCAAAATTCGCTAAAATTGCCAAAATAAAAATTTTAAATTGGCTCGGATTTCCGGGTTATTACATTTGTAATTCATTCCAACTTGCTTAATGAACTTCTTCACGTCAGAATATTTTGTCGATAGTGTGTTACCTTCGGGGAGTAACTCCTTTATTAGTTCGAGAAATGTGGTCACACCAATATCTGAAAAGCCATATTGGGTCTTGAAACTATTTAATTTCACAATGGCATACAACTTCATTATCCCTTTTGAACATGAAGGATACAATGGCTCTTTTGCACTATTAAAAATGGTTTATACTTATTACTTTCATTGGCCTGCCAATTGCCATCATCCATAGACAGCTGTCCAACATTAGCATGATCATACAATGGGTTTTCAGGTTGAAAATCATGAAATCTATTCGCATCATTGACTAGACTGTAACAACCCGGAAAATACGAGCTAATTTAAAATTTTTAATTTGGTTATTTTGCTGAATTTAGAGTAATTGAAATAATTTATTTCAATAAAATAACGAGTTAGAAATAGTGCGGCAGTTTAAAATTTTGAATTCGAAATTTGAATGAATGTACAGGATGCAAAATAAAACAGATTTTAGCGAAACCGAAAATATTTAAATCTATTTAAGAATATCTTTCTAATGAATCTGAAAAATCGAAATTTCATAGCGGGAATCAAAAGTTATGGCCGGTTGAATATTCAGGATGGTCGCTATAGAATAAATATATCCCTTAAAAACTGACATTTTGCAAACGACCTCCGTTTTCAACGAAACCACTTTTATTCGATCCGGGATGTCAATTTATTTCTAGGTTTCAAATTCCATAATTTTTTAAATTAATATGTCGGTGTGGCAATGAAAAATGTGTTTGGTTGATTTTAGTCAAAATGGATCGATCAGAAAATGGCCATTTTTCAAACGGTCTCAGAATTTAGCAAAATCAGCTTTTTTGGGACCGTACCATCCCAACATAGCTAGATTTATTTTTCAAGAAATTAAATTAGTATGTGGCCCCGGCAAATTAAAATATACATTCAAACCAGAATTTGAATGTTTTATATTTTAATTTGAAGAATAACTAACTGTTACATTCGAATTGGCTTACAAAACATATCACATTGTGTTTGGAATGGGGGTATTTAGTTAGGGACGACAGTTGTTGGGTTTGAATTGGAGTTCGTATGGGAAAAACCCTAATTTTTGAATAAATATATATCAGCCAATAGGAATTATTCATTCATTATTTTAAATTACAAAAAATTCAGAAAAACTCTCACCACCCTCAACATCAAAGACGGAAACGTGCTCCTCCATTCCCAATTATTTTCCGGCCAAACCGCTTCGAATTTGACCCTTCTCCTTTGCAACTTTTTGAAGCTCTCCTCCTCCAATTCTAATCAATGCCTGGTACGCCCCCTACCGACGCTCCTACTTCGAGAACCACCTCTCCAAGCTTCCGGTCTTCAAATCTCTGCCATGCGCTCCAGCCGCCACCGAGTGGGACCCCTCCTCCATGCGCAGGTGTGCCACCCCAGCCACCTCGACGTCGTATAACCTAATCTTGTCCATGTGCTACAGATTTAGCAAAAAACTAAACCTAGATTTAAAGGAACAGCTAAGGTATACGACCTTGATTTTTAATTAAAGGTTATAATGTTTTTAAACGTTGCTAATGATGATTTTAGTATAAAAACGTATCTTTAGCATATTTTATCGAACTTCGATGAAACAGGAAACATCGGACTCGTAGCGACATCATCTACATTCTAGAAGAAGCTAGAACGTGTTCTGGGCTCGCTACAAATTTCAGAAGGATTAAAATCAATTTGAGACATCTAAATTCAATATGGAAAGGAAATGAGTAGTATAAATTAAATGAGCGAAATATAAATTATATATGCATATTACACCATATGTATGAGCGTTGTATAAGTTATATGAACGATGTATAAATTATACATGCATTGTAAAAATCATATATGTGTTGAAATGGAAATGAAATATATTTATATATGTGTGTGTGTGTATATATATATATACTCCCCTCGTCCACTGACCATGGACGATATGAATTGATTGTGATTGGCGTGAAATTGATTGATAATGCGAATGGTTGAAAATTAGTGAAATGCGAATGGTTGGAAATAATTGTTTGTGGTTGAAAGAAATTGTTTGTGATTGAAACAATGGGAATTATTGTGGAAAATTCATATGATATGAAATTGATCTTAGATCATTTAGATAAGCCCCTTATGGAATGCCGTTAGGCCTAAGGTAGTGCGAGGAGCCGTACTCGGGACGGTGCCGGTTTTTAACCCCCTACCGTTATGCTGCCGAAATTTTCAGTAATATCTATGTGTTTGAATTATTTTCATGTATTGAATTATATTCATGTGTTGAGTAAATTGTTTAGATAATAAAAATCACATTTTTATTATGCGTGTGAAGTATATGAAGTATGCATATATGAGATTTTCATATGTTGAGATATTCATGCGTTTGAATGACATTCATGTGTTGAATAAATTGTTGGAAAGTAAAAATCACATTTTTGTCATATACAGGGACTATATAAAATACTAGTGTTTTAAATAGATAATTTTGACTTCAAAAATATCATTTTTATCTTACGTATGAAGTATATAAAATATTCGTGTTTCAAATAAATTGTTTTAATCATAAAAATATAATTTCTATTATATGTGTGAACTAATTAAAATATTTATATGTTGAAAAGGATTCATGTGTTGAATAAAAGGATTGAACAATAAAATTAACATTTTATTGTGAATATGAAGTGCTAAAAACATTCATGCGTGGAATAAATATTTTGATTGATAAAAATATCCTTTTTATCATGTATACGACTCGCTAAAAATACACATGTGTTGAAACATATTTTTGTTCACCGAAATTTTTTTTATCCTGTGTATGAAGTGTTAAAAATAACCGCGTGTTGAAATAAACTTTTATTCGCTAAAAATATTATTTTATTTTAGTTCTGCATATATATCTATGGGTTGAACAGGAATATGGATTAGCTGTTGAGTAAAGAATATATTTGCGTGTCCGACAAATAGGTAAGCCTTAATGAGTTGGTCGCGCGATTTTATTATTATATAAACTCCTGTGAATGTCATTGGATGCGGAGTGCTGGTTGTTCTGTGTGAAATAATAAACACCGCCATAGGATAGTAACAATTAATTTTGAACTACACTACATGGCATACTTCTTGAGGATAGCATACCCTATCATATACCACATAAGCATTTGGAGCTTATGTGACGAGGTGGAAGATTTACCATACAAGCGAGAAGCTTGTATGGTGATGACTATATTTCAGGTTGAACTGAAGACTGATATGGACTATATAAAATATAACGATAAACTACCAGATTAATAGAAAAAACCCACATGGGTCTGGAGATGACAATAAACACGTCTCTCTAGTCATTAAGGCACAAAAACCATTTATAGGGTGACGAGAATTTATTCTCTAGAGTTATGATCTATACACACTCCCGTGTGGACACCGGAATATATCACTATAAATATGTGCATGCCTTTTAGGATTTATTGGGTGCCTAATACAGCCCAATAAATTCCCAAACCCCTCCCCGTACAAAGGAGGTTATGGCGAAATTTTCTGAAATTTAAAGGCGTTAGTGAAATATTTGAAGTGAAAAACGATATGGAAAACGTCGAATGAATTATATTTATATATATATATATATATTAAATAAAACAAATAACGACGCTGCAGTTCGTATTTTGAAATCATAACTTTAAACGATTATATCGAGAGATCTGACCGTCGGATTCTCCCGAAACCGGAACCGTTGGGTTCGCTTTGAAGAGATCTTTCCAACGTACTTAACTTCGATAAGATCCAACGGTTACATTTTGAGAAATGTGTAAATTAAAATTAGAGAAAAACAGCGCCAGGGCCACGTTATGGCCTGAAAGATCGTTTAATTAAATGGCGCAATTTTTAAATAAATAAAAATAGCGATATATCATTATTAAATATTATATGCGATATGGAATAGAAATAAACTGATTCTACTTGGTTTGCTTGATATTTTATGGTTGAATGTGTTTGACATTAAAATTATATAAAGAACGTAAATGTGGAAGTCGAATAATTTAACCATGGACAGAATTGATTTGAATTCTAATACATGTGAATTATTTGAAAAGGCCAAGTAATTCTCATTTCAAATAATTGATCGACGAATAAATGTCGAAGATATGAAGATGGTGCAAGACCGTTGATCTTCACATCGTGTAGATTACTACTGATGCCTTTAAGATGGGTAGCTCCCTTGACGAGGTTACAGTGGTAGTAGTCTGAACGTACTTGTTGATCGTCCGGATATGCGAGGGCCTCTCTCCTGTATTGGACATACTGGAGAGGAATAAGGTGCCTCCGGTTTCGTTCAAACCTAGAACACACTTGTAAATGGACATGTGTCTGACGTGTATTCTGTGCTGTATTCGTTGATCTCTACTAAATATACATCTGTTTGGCGGCGGAGAATTTATTCTCTTGCTTAATTCCCTTCTCTGATACGTACGATCACAGAGGTTGTATATCGGTAGACATCAGTGGTGTGGTGTGGATTGACAGCGTGGCATGCAAAGATGTAAATGATCAAAGATTTTGTTGAAAAGCAGAGTCTTGTGGTTGATGATCATAGCACGACTTTGATATAGCGTAGCTTTGTGTATGGCGTTAATTCGCGAGCCTCACACCTCAGTATGAGTTAAAAGCGGGATAAGGGAATCCAAAGAGGACATGAGGTTTCTTTCTAGCTATGGGTGGTGTCAGCGTTTTACTCGCCCTGACATTGTTTATTATTATACCTTTGTGGATGTTGGAATGTGAGTCGCCTCGATTATATCGGTCTCTACGGAGCCGATGGATAGGTCTGATGGGAAGGGAAACGTGTGTTCAGGAATTGCCAATCCACTAACGTAAGTATGGACTGGCTTTGGAGGATCCAAGGGCTACCCAGAGTGTGTAGTCCTGGGGAATTTGCTAGAGTGTCTCGAAGCCAGCGAGCAGTACATCGCTTGCCTCGACTCAAGACGGAATCCAAATTTCCAATACGAAATGTAAGGACCCGTAACTTCCCTGGTAAGGAAAGAGCGGATACTTTGAGGACAAGCCACATCGGAACGCAAACAAAAGAGCATTTCATTGTTAATGACAACAATTCATTAGAATACAAGAATATACAGAGTATAAACAAATAATATACATCAGAAAAATATCAGAGATTACAATACATTACATAGTAGCGGAAAAATAATACAATACACAACTAGAAGTAATACACGGATACAGAGCTTTCCGAGTATCGTTCCAGCTGCAAATCAGGTTCCTATCAAAATAAATCTGCAAAACCAAAACTGCTAGCTGCCCGTGCAGAAATAGGGGCACCCAGAGTTTAGGTTAAAACAATAAACTCCAAGTTAGTCATGTGACTGGCGTGAGAACTAAAACAGTTATTTATCTTTATTTTAAAATTAGGTAACTCAAGGGACCACGCCGTATAACATGGAATGGGTTTCCTCCCAAGAACACCAGTGCATAAAACAACAGCGCAATGCTAAATAAAGAACAATGAACCTATTATAAGACCCAGGTCCCATCACACAATGCAACACAAGCCGGAGGATAGGGTTTTACCTTATAATAGCCAAAGAATGCTTGATACGCTAAATTTCATCTTTTATTATTACTATAAGTGTATAGTGTCAAAACAGTTTCAATTATAACTATTAATCATAGACGGCATGGGTACCATATATCATGTCGCCAATACTAGGCTTTACAATCAAAACCGCACATGTCATGTATTGGAAGTTGGATTTCCATCTGTGAATCGAGGCAAAAGATAGTCCTCCCCGAATTCGAGAACCTCTAGTCCGCCCCTCAGGCAAGTACTCAGTCAAGCCTTTGGATCGTCAGGGCCGGTCCACCGATGTGGATTAAAATGCCTGAACATTGCGTTTCCCCGCCCTTTGGGGCGTAAATGAGCCAATAAATGACTACATCGGCTCCACATAGTCATCGATATATCCGAGGCGCCTCGCAACAGCAACAACCACATAAGTCAAACTCGTCAGGGCGTGTAAAACCACTGATGCCACTTCTAACTAGAAGGAAACGCATGCCCTCCCTGATGTCCTCTCTCGTTTCTGGTTCACAACCGGGGTGTGAGGCTCGCGAATCAACGCAACACAAAGCAATGCCACACAGGCCGTTCTTTGATCATCAACCAAAAGACTTTGCTTTTCAACAAAAGCCTTGATCATTTTCCACTTAGGCATGCCACACAGGCAATTCACTCCATGCGATTGATATCCACCAATATATAACCTCTATGCTCGTACGTCTCAGAGAAGGGCGTTAAGCAAGTGAATAAATTCTCCATCGCCAAACAGATATATATTTAATAGAAATCAATCACACAGAATAAAATCCAATGTCGGACACACAGTCCATTTACAAGTCCGTTCTGGGTCTGAACGAAACCGGAGGCACCTTGTACCTCGCATATCCATCGATCTCCAAGTACGTCTGGACGACCACTAACTGATTCCCTCCTCTTGGGTGTACGGCCCAATCAAGATCATCAGTAATCACCCAAACGACGTGAAGACCTCCGGTCTTCGACCACCGTCTTCATCCTCGACACCACGTCGAACCAGTTATTCAGAATGAGATAAACCCGGTCTTTCTGAATAATTCGCGTATATAATAAACAAGTGTTACACAAACACAACATACGCCTCATTCCAATTCATCAGTCACTAACCGTACATTAGTAAGGGAACAATTCCCCAAATATTAACCCTGAAGGCCGAAACCAACATCAGATCAATACCCAGGAAACCATTCATCTTAACTAATCTTCAGTTAGTCGCTAAATTTCACATTCTTAGGGATAGGTTCCCATTAATTTTATCAAAGATAAATTCCTCAAATTTATTCTTTAATCGTCTTTTGAATATCGATTCAAACCAAATTATGGTTTATCCAAACTAGCCGGGATTAACGAACCTTACCGAAGTAATCATTTGTTTTAGTTTCCCAATCCCAACCTATTCATCCCATGAAGTAAAACTGGTAATACTTCATATCTAACACCACAGTGTTATCGGTAAATTCAATTACCATTTCATGTTCAAATCTAATTAAAGATTTAACTATCGCCTGGTGCAAAACTGGTGATACTCCATTCTCGATCTTTTCAATCTAATTAAAGATTCATTAAAACTCCAATTAGTTTTAATCTTTAACTGGGATAAAGAACCGATGTCGTTTAAAACATGGTTCACGATAAACCCCAAAATCACATCACATTTCAATCAGTCCCTAACCGTAAATTAGTAAGAGTACAGTTCCCTAAATATTAACCAAGAAGGTCGAAACCAACATCAGATCAATATCCAAGAAACCATCCAACTTAACTGATCCCCAGTTAGTTCTTAATTTTCTTAACTCCATTTGGGTTTTAAGAACAGTATTATTAAAGATACCGTTCGCGACAACCCAAAATCCCATTTGATATTAAACACAAGGCTCTGAATAGAAAATATATCGGCTTATATTCAATATCAAATTCTGAAACCAACAAATATCATATTGGAAATAACGATATAAATATATTTTCCAAATTTCCATAACAACATCTGTATAATCACGAAATCCAACATCGAACTATTCCGAAGATGATTTCAATTCAAATCCATTCCAACTCAATTATTGAAAATCTTGGTTATTTTCAAAACCATTTCAAATCCAATTTATTTATTTTAAAAATAAATTATTATTCTAGTTCAAAACTAGTTCATTTCGATAAAAAATCTACTTTTATCTTTTCAAATATGGAATTTTTCATCCCAATTCTTCACAAATCATTTCTTATTATTTAACACTAATTATTAATATTTTAATAATTTTGTCAAGGCCCGTACAGTCAATTTCCATCAACGGCCATCGAACTGCACTTATAGCGACCTTTTCCAAATTTTATTTGGACATAATTCCAAATCCATCCGTTAGAGTTCAAATCTCTAATACTCGTTAGAAAGCTCTTTTCGATATGAACCCAATGGTTCTGGTTTTAGGAGAATCCGACGGTCGGATCTCCCGTAATATCCATTCGAAGTCAATGGTCGAAATTCACGAACTGCCGCGGCCCGACGCGTTCTATTCAGGCCATTATATATATAATATATATATATTATATATATTTCGTCAATTTCCTTTTAAAACGTATTATATAAATCGTTTTAAATTCGTTTTCAAAACGATTTCAACTTCATATTCAATTTCTAATCAAAATTGAATATTCCATATCATTAATCTATAAATGATAATATTTTCAAAACATTATATTTTGAAATCACTTTCTTTTCTATATTCATTATAAAAATGAATAAAATCGATATAAATATCATTCACGTCAAAATGGCATCAAACTAATCAACACGGCTTTTATTCAACACATGAATTTATTCTATTCAACACATGAATTTATTCTATTCAACACATGAATTTATTCTATAATATTCCTTATTTTCCAAATTGGAATGAAGCCCAATCAATTACCATATAATGTTAATTATATGGATTCCCTACAACACATGTATATAACAGCAATGATAAATCATCAACCATCATCCAGAGTGCACCACACAACTGTATAAGCATTAAATATAAATAACTAATGCTTACACAGTCTGTCAACCCATCGATTGACATACAACTAAACAATCGGGATTAGTGTACGTCAAATCTCATCCCAATACCCGTGTAGGGTTTCAAATCAACAAACACAAATTTTATTTGTGTTGTTGGGCGATGTGTAAAATTTATCGTCCCAATCAATATCAGTCAAATCAGTGTAAATAAACAAATCGTCCGATTTGTTTATAAATATTTATTTTATATACATGTTAAAAATCATATTTTTAACTATAAAATATTTTCCACTATAAAATATTTTATTTCATTCCACATCACACAATCAAATTTCATAACACATCGATCAAACAAACAAGTAATCCATGGTTTGTGGACGACGGGTGTCGGGTGCTGCTAAGCACCGTCTGCATCCTAGTATATATTTCAACTAGAAAATAAATTAAAAGTGAGGAGTTCTCACCTTGGGGATCCACTCTGCCATTCCTTATTTCTGAATGGTTCAGATTTGTTCGAAATTCCAACTCTCTTTCCACGCTGTTCATAAATAAAAATCACATTTTTATTTCAACATATATATAATAAAATCATATTTTTATTTCGCTACATCTATAAAAACCATATTTTTATATCTCCTATTATATAAAAAATCTATTTTTAATCTGCTACTCATATAAAAATCGAATTTTATTTCGTTTCATATATAATAAAGTTCATATTTTTATACCTCTACTACATATATAAAAATCGTATTTTTATTTCGTTGCAACATATATAAAAATCAAGATCCTATTTTTAACAATTCAGTTTGCTATATAAAAAAAAACATATTTTCACTTTTAAAAACAACACCGTATTTATTTATAAAAATCTGAAATTCAAAAATGATGTATATTCTTATGAAAACTGATTTTAACAATGCTAATTATATTTTAAAATCAGTTTTTTATTACGGCTTATTTCCTAAATTAAATAGACTAACTATATATGTATATATATAATTAGCTTACTGAATTTTTTTCCATCTTCCTCTTCGAAAACCCGTCACCCCCCTTTTAAACCCATCGTCGAAACCCAACTCCCCTCCATTTTGACTCCTCAGCACACCATAAATCCATCAGAGGGGCCCACGTCGACGGCCTACGTGTCGGCCACCATCTCCAGGAGGGACAGCGAAATCGAGCTCCCCAATAGCGTGGAAAACGCCTCCAAACATCGTGGCTTTGAGCAGTGAGACGACCCGATTTTCCGTTCTCACGGAAACAAGGTTATCTTTGGAATATAACACAGAAACAGATAATAGCAGAACAGAATTAAATAAATACACCAGAATGAACAACAAAATATACTGGATAAAAGTAATCATCAGAGTTACACAGTATACAGGATCTTACTTAGTACAAATACAGTTCAGCTATACATAAATGTCTACAGCGGAAATAAACAAAATATGTACAATAGGAGCTGAACAGCATAAAAAGAAATAAATGATAGAATCCATCTTCAGCTCCAGCTATCTAGAAAGAACCAGCTAAACCTGAATACAAGGCTGCCCGTGTAGAAAAAGGGGCACCCTAGTTTGAGAGTGAAACAAACTACGAGTCAGTCATGGGACTGGTATGAGAAATCTACTCAACACATATATATAATATGGCAAATCACAGGACCACGCCACTTTCGTGGAACGGGTTTACTCCATTGGATTGCCAGTGCTTTAAAACAAATCTTTCTTTTAAACATCGCTATGCTTTTTATAAAAATGAAGCCGTTATAAGACTCAGTTCCCATCACACAATGCAACGCAAACCGGAGGATAGAGTTTTTACCTTATAACGGCCAAGATATGCTTGATACGAATAAAACAAAGGCATTTGATATTATTGCTAGTGTTTATATGTTTTGAAAGCAATTTCAAATCATAACTATCAATCATAGACGGCATTAATGCCCCATACCACTATGTCGCCATATATAGGTATACAATCAAAACCGCATAGTCACGTATTTGGAAATTGGTTTTCCGTCATGAACCAAGGCAAAAGATAGTCCTTACCGAATTTGAGACGCTCTAGCCCGTGTCCCAGGACCTAGACACAGGTGGGCCCTTGGATCGTCAGGGCCGGTCCACCGATGTGGATTAAAATTCCTGAACACTGCGTTTCTCTGCCCTTTGGGGCGTAAATGAGCCAACGAATGACTCCATCGGACCCGGATCGTCCGATCAAACCGAGGCGCCTCGCAACAGCAACAACCACATAGGTGAAAAGTATATAAATGTCAGGGCTGGTAGGTCACTGACACTACCCTAGCTAGAAAGAAACGCAGGCCCTCCCTGATGTCCTCTCCCGTTTTAGGTTCATACCGAGGTGTGAGGCTCGCGAATTCATGTTATACACAAAGCTACGCCACACAGGCGGTGCTTTGATCATCACCACAAGACTTTGCTTTTCAACAGAAGTCCTGATCACTGCATCTTAGCATGCCACACAGGCAATTCACACCGTGCAACTGATGGCTATCAATCACACAGAACAAATTCCAATGTCGGACACAAAGTCCATTTACAAGTCCGTTCTGGGTCTGAACGAAACCGGAGGCACTAAATACCTCGCAAACCCATCGATCACCACATACGTCTGGACGATCACCACTCATTATCCATATTTCGGGATGCCTCCCAATCAGGACCTCGGTTACCATCCAAACGAGGTGAAGATCTCCGGTCTTCGACCACCGTCATTATCTTCGACTTTCAATCGTCGGTCAATTATTTGAAATGAGAATTAACTCGGCCTTCTCAAATAATTCACGTATATTTAGAATTTCAATTTAATTTATTTCAATGGTTAAATTATTCGACAACACCAATTTTGTCCTTTAATGTAATTTTCACACCAAACACATTCAACCATCCAACATCACATAAATCAAGCAAATTCAGTTTATTTCCATTCCATATCGCTTATGATATTTTATAACTATTTATCACTATTTTTATTTATTTTAAAATAGCCATTTTATTCAAAACGACGCTTCGGGCCATAAGGCGGCCGTGGCGCTGTTTTTCTTCAGATTTGATTTACACATATCTGAAAATCTAACCGTTGGATCTTTACAAAATTTACATCATTAGAAAGGTCTTTTCAAAACGAATCCAACGGTTTCAGTTTCGGGAAAATCCGACGGTCGGATCTCCCGGTACAATCGTTTGAAATTTCGGTTTCAAAATACGAACTGCAGCGTCGTTATTCGATTAAATATAATTATATTTATATATATATATATATAATATATATATATATATAATCGTTTCTGGCGCTGTTTTTCTTCAGATTTGAATTAAACATTCCAGACAATCCAACCGTTGGATTTTTACAAGGTTGGTGCCGTTGGAAAGATTATTCCAAGGCGAACCCGACGGTTGAGGTTTCGGGAAAATCCAATGGTCGGATTTCCCGCACTAGTCGTTTGAAATCACGATTTCAAAATATGAACTGCACGGCTTCGTTTCGTTTTAATTTTATTCATATTTATATATTTATATAAATATAGTTCATTCAACAATTTCAATATCGTTTTCACTTCAAATATTTTTCTAACACCTTAAATTTTGGAAAAATTTCGCCATAACCTCCCCTGCACCGGGAGCATCGAGAAATCGCAAATAGCGTTCCCGGTCCTTCTAATCTCAAAAAGAAAAAGAAAAAGCCAAGCGGCTAGCCAACAGGCTCAAAATCATCACCCAAACAAATCAGTAAATGTGTACCTATTTGTCGGGCACAAAATTTTATTCCTCTTCTCTAGCCCCTTTGCTATAACCTGTTCAATGAATATTGCATGTACATATATATATACAGTTCTTATCATTTATCAATTTCTATTCGACTTCATATTTGATTTCTATTTGGTTTAAAAACTCCATTCATTCTAATGTTACATAAATAGGTGCAAATCATTTCATTAGCTAATTAATGAATATTTCAACTCATATATGTTTATTTTGAACAAGTGGCTATTTTTAACACTTCACATTTCAACGATTTATGCATACAATAAAAATGTGATTTTTATTGTAAAACAATTCATTTCAAAACACTATTTTTCTATATAGTTCATATAGGTGACAAAATAGGATTTTTATCATAAAACAATTTATTTTTAAACCGAGATTATTTTACACAGTTCATATAGTCGATAAAAGGCGATTTTTATTATCAAACAATTTATTTCAAAATATGAATACCATTCAACACATGAATTTCTAAACAACGAATGAATATCAATTCAACACATGAATGTTTTCTATGGTTTCTATATATAGATAAAAATGTGATTTTTATTATCGAACAATTTATTTCAAAATATGAATACCATTCAACACATGAATTTCTAAACAACGAATGAATATCAATTCAACACATGAATGTTTTCTATGGTTTCTATATATAGATAAAAATGTGATTTTTATTATCGAACAATTTATTTCAAAATATGAATACCATTCAACACATGAATTTCTAAACAACGAATGAATATCAATTCAACACATGAATGTTTTCTATGGTTTTTATATATAGATAAAAATGTGATTTTTATTATCGAACAATTTATTTCAAAATATGAGTACCATTCAACACATGAATTTCTAAACAACGAATGAATATCAATTCAACACATGAATGTTTTCTATACAATGAATAAATATAGTTTAAGCATATGAAAATAATTCAAACACAAGAATATTATTCAAAATTTCGGCAGCATAACGGCAGGGTAGTTACACCGGGACCGTCCCTAGTACGGCTCCTCGCTCTACCTTAAAACCTCGCGGTTTTTGACAATGGTGATCATGCATCTAGTTCGCACGCAGGCGGCATGTATATATTTATTTCATTCCCACAAACTAATCCTATGTGGTTTCAACCAAATATTTCTCAACCACAAACGGGTATTTTTCAACCAATATCAATCACAAACAATCCCAAACAATCAATCGCTATCAATCAATTTTCACAACAATTTCAACCAATAAATATCGTCCATGGTTTGTGGACGAGGGGCGCATATATATATATATATATATATATATATATATATATATATATATATATATATATATATATATATATAGCTATTCACTTTCATTTCACACATATATAATATTTTTAAATCAGAAATCTCACCAATAGCTATCCAGCTTCACGACACTTCCTTGCATAAAATCTTCGCCTTTTGTTGCTTCGTCGCCCGTATTCTCTACATATGTAAAAATCGAATTTTTACTATGTTATTCAATATATAAAAATCGAATTTTGACTTCGCTATTCAATATATAAAAAATATGATTTTTACTTCGACTTTCAATATATAAAAATATGATTTTTACTTCGACTTTCAATATATAAAAATATGATTTTTACTTCGACTTTCAACATATAAAAATATGATTTTTCTTTCGACTTTCAACATATAAAAATATGATTTTTCTTTCGACTTTCAACATATAAAAATATGATTTTTCTTTCGACTTTCAACATATAAAAATCTGATTTTTCTTTCGACTTTCAATATATAAAAATCTGATTTTTACTTCTTTTTAAATTTCTAATCTCCTTCTATTTTAAATCTTAAAATAAATTAGTTTATAAATCATTTTAAAAATCAGTTTTTAATACTTTTTAAAATCAGTTTTAATGCTCTCTAAAATCAGCTTTAAATTCTTAAAAAAAACAGGTTTAAATTCTTATAAAAAAATCAGTTTTGAATTCTTAAAAAAAACAGTTTTAACTTCTATAAAAAATATCAGTTTTATTCTTTTCAAAAATATCAGTTTTATTCTTTTAAAAATTATCAGTTTTATTCTTTTAAAAATTATCAGTTTTAAACACTTAAAAAAATCGGAATTAAAATAAAAATAAAATAAATAATAAAAAAACTTACAGAGAAAAAGGGGGGGTTTTCGCAGATCGACGGAGGTGGCTCGTCTTCGTCGGCGGCAGAAGGAGGAGTAGGCGGCGGCTAGGTCTTGGCTGGGGCTCGAGAATTGGGGGTCGCGATGTGATTCGATGGGGGCGATGGCTTCGAGGGGTCGCGATTTGATTGGACGGGGGGCGATAGCTTCGAAGGGGACTGCGGTGGTGGCGTCGATGCTTCGAGGGGGGGGCGTCGATCGATAGTCTTAGGGTTTTTTTTTTCTTTTTTCTTTTTTTCCTCTGCCGATTACAATGAACGGGGGGGCCAGGAAGAAAGATAAAGGAGGGAAAATATTTTTTTTATTATTTAATTATGCAAAAAGTTGACTTTTACATACGACCTCGAAATGAGGCCCACCGCCTGTCGTCCATAGCATTTTACCCCCATTCCGAACACAATGGGATATGTATCGTAAGCTGATTTGATCGTTACAATCAGTTTCCTTTTGAATTTTCATTTAAATCACTATATTGAATTTTAAACGCACATTTCAAATTACCGGGGTCACATACTAACTAGAAAAATTCCAGAAAAATATTTTCTAGCTTCGTATTGACGATACGGTCCTAACAAAACTAGTTTCGTCAAATTCTGAGACCGTTTGAAAAATGGCCAATTTCCAGTCGATTAAAATCAACAGAAACTGGTCAAGCGCGTTTTCCTTTGCCACGCTCACATATAGATTCGAAAAATTATGAAATTTGAAACCTAACAATAACTTGACCCTGTGGATCCAACAAAAGTGGTTTCGTCGAAATCCGAGGTCATCTGCAAAATGTCCATTTTTAAGGGCCTGAATTCCATAGCGACTATTCAGAATTTTCAACTGGACATATCTTTTGATTCCCGCTATCAAATTTCGATTGGTCGAATTCGTTAGAAAGATATTCACTAACAGATTTAAATATTTTTGGTTTCACTAAGATCCAGATTGTTTTGCACCCGGTATATTCAATTGAAGTTTGAAATCGAATTATCGAACTACCGCGCCATTTTCAATTCTATATATAATTATAATTAATTATGTTCGTTTTCAAATGTTGATTCAAACTTAGTTTTCATCGCCATTATCTAAAATATTTATTTTAAATATTTAAAATCCATTATTTTAGCCAATTTAAAAATTTTAAATTGGTTCAGATTTTCTGGGTCGTTACAATCTCCCCCACTTAAAACTTTTCGTCCCCGAAAAGGAATAAAGTCGAAAGTGGTTGGATAGATCTACAATCATACAACACAACAACCAATTTGTTTTTAACCTTTTTAAAATATTCTGATCAACTTCTATATTCTTTTATAAATCATTCAGACTATATACTAAATAGTGCACATCCATAGGAAGAAAATTGCAATAGAATTGAGAATTAAATGGTAATGCAAAGTAGGGTAAATGTACCTTGCACCAGAGTCAATCAGAGATATCTACTCGGCATCTAGGATAAGCTTTCTGAATGCTCTCCTCAGTTTCCCAAGTACAATCTCGCGGATCTCCACTCCATTGCACTTTGACTAAGCGAACCTTCTTGTTCCTCAGCTCTTTGGTTTCTTTGCCGATAATCTTTAGCGGCTCTCTTCTCACAGCTAATTCTGGGGTTATTTCAATATCCTGCTGAGCTGCTTCTTCCACGATCAAGTCTGGATCATGAACGTGCTTTCGAAGTTGAGATATGTGAAATACATCATGAACTCCAGGCAGCCAGTCAGGCAGTTTGACCCTATAAGCGAGAGTCCCAATCCGTTCCAGAATAGGAAACGGACCAATGAATTTGGGTGCCAACTTTCCAGTTTTACCGAACCGGATAACTCCTCTCATCGGCGATACCTTCAAATATACATAGTCGCCAACTTCAAAGGATATATCTCTTCTTCTTCTATCGGCATAGCTCTTTTGTCGGCTTTGAGCGGCGAGTAATCGCTTTTTGATAAAATCGACTTTGTCGGCAGCTTCTCGAATCATATCAGGACCCAACACAAGTCTATTACCAGGCTCGACCCAACAAGCAGGAGATCGGCACGGTCTACCATATAATGCTTCGAATGGCGACATTGTCAGGCTCGCCTGGTAGCTGTTATTATAAGAGAATTCAGCCAAATGCAGATGGTCTTCCCATGATCCACCGAAATCTATAACACAAGCCCGCAACAGATCTTCTAAAATGCGATTCACCCTCTCAGTCTGACCGTCTGTCTGAGGATGATAAGCGGTGCTTAAGTTTAACTTCGTTCCTAGCTCGACTTGAAATGCTTCCCAGAATTTGCTAGTGAATATTGTATCTCTATCACTTACTATACTGAGCGGCACTCCATGCAGTCTAACTATTTCCCTGAGGTATATCTGTGCCAGGCTCTGAGCGGTTCTGTTTGATCTGACAGGTATAAAATGGGCGGTCTTCGTGAAGCGATCTACGATCACCCAAATACTGTCATTTCCTTTCCTTGTTCTGGGCAAACCATCAATGAAATCCATAGAAATATGCTCCCACTTCCAACCAGGAACTTCCAGCGGTTGTAATAATCCAGCCAATTTCTGTTGGTCGCTTTTAACTAGCTGGCAAGTAGGGCATCGGCTAACGTATATTGAAACGTCTCTCTTCATAGCCTTCCACCAGAATGTTCTTTTGAGATCGTTATACATTTTGGCCACGCCAGGATGGATACTCAGCTTGGACTTGTGACACTCGTCTAACACTTCCCTTTTTAGCTCAGGAACGTCAGGAACACAAATCCTTCCTTTTAACCTCAAGGTCTCGTCGTTATCTATTTGAAAACACGAGGGTTCGCCTTTCTGAATCCTTTTAATCATATCCTTAATAAAGTTATCCTCCTTCTGAAGAATAGATATTTTGTCCATCAAGGAAGTCGTGATAATAAAGCTGGCGATCATTACATTCTTTCGGCTTAACGCATCAGCCACGACATTGGCTTTTCCTGGAGTGTATATAATTTCAAAGTCATATGCTGCAAGAAACTCTAGCCAACGTTGTTGTCTCAAATTCAAGTCTTTCTGAGTGAACGGATATTTTAACGACTGGTGATCTGTAAACAGTTCAAACCTCTCGCCCAGAAGATAGTGTCTCCAGATTTTCAAAGAGAATATGATAGCCAATAACTCAAGATCATGAGTTACGTAGTTTTTCTCGTGTGGCTTAAGTTGACGGCTAGCATAAGCAATAACTTGACCTCTTTGCATTAACACTGCTCCAAGGCCTTCTCTAGAAGCATCAGTCCAGACTTTCAAATCCTGGTTGCCATCGATGATGGTTAACACTGGAGCTGTCGTTAATCTTAACTTTAGCTCTTCGAAAGCTTCCTCACTTTCTTGAGTCCATTTGAACTTAGAATGCTTCTTTGTAAGCTTCGTTAAGTGACCAGATATCTTCGAAAAGTCTTTAACGAACTTTCGGTAATAGCTAGCCAATCCGAGAAAACTGCGGACTTCAGTGGGAGTACTGGGCTGTTTCCAATTCTGAATAGCTGTGATTTTGCTTGGATCCACAGCGATTCCATCTTTCGATACGACATGGCCCAGAAATTTCACTTCATCTTGCCAGAATATACATTTGGAAAACTTGGCTTTCAATACATTCCTTCTGAGGATTTCTAGAACCTGTTCCAGATGCTTTTCATGTTCGGCCTTTGATTTAGAGAAGATTAGAATATCGTCAATAAAAACCAGAACAAATTTATTCAAAACCCCTCTGAATACTCTGTTCATCAGATCGACGAAGTAAGCTGGAGCGTTACATAAGCCGAACGGCATTACTAACCACTCGTAGAATAAGTCGGGGCCTTTGAACGCTGTCATTGGAACACACTCTTCGGCAATTCGAAGTTGATGGAAACCTGTAGCTAGGTCCATTCGTGAGAATACTTGTGCTCCATTTAATCGATCTAACAAATCATCTATTCGCGGCAATGGATATTTATTCTTTATGGTTTGCTTGTTCAGATCACGATAATCCACACATAGACGTAGAGTACCGTCAGATTTTGGGACAAATACCACTACTGCACCCCAATCAGAGAAACTAGGCCTGATCAGACCTTTCCATACTAGCTGTCGTGTTTGATTGTCTAATTCCTCCTTCTCTTTCAAGGACATTCTTCGAATAGCGTGAACTACCGGCCTTGCATTGGGAATCAAAGCAATCTTGAAATCTATTTCTCTTTGCGGAGGTAAGCGAACAACTTCCTCGAACACATCCGCATAGTTTTTGACGACTGGAATATCTTTGATGAGGTCAGGAATATTCTCTGTGACTTCAGGAACATTTTCAATTTGGGCTGGAGAAACATCGAGAGCTGACCAGAAATCTTTTCTATTAGAATTCTGACCTTCACAGGGAATGGTTATATAACTCCCGGATTTAATCTTAGCTCTAACAACTCTCTCGGCGCATCTAACCTCTGCTTCATATTTGGTTAACCAATCCAATCCCAAAATAAGATCGAATTCATCAAAGTTCATGACGACAGAGATAATAGGGAATTTATAGCAAGAAAAAGAGACGGGTACTGCACAAACCCAACTGAGATTGATGGACCCTCCAACTGGATTTCGGACAGTCATTGGCTCTTTGAGCTTCTTCAAATTCAAATCCAACTTCTTGACTGCACTCTTTGCAATAAAGCTTCGTGACGCGCCTGTGTCAAACAGTACTTTAATTGGAATGTTTCTGACATTGAGCGTGCCTTCTAAAACATCCGCCCTTTCTTGACTAGCTGAGGGCTCGGAAGTTTCTGCTACTTCATTTACCTGTACCGTTTCAGATTTCTGAGGCAGCGGGCAGTTTTTCTTAATATGACCAGCTTGATGGCACTTCCGGCATTTCCTACTCTCTCGAGCCTTCCCACCGGATTTGAATCCACCCTTGTTTCGTTTCTTTAAGGGCCCACAATTTATCGACAAATGCCCCTTTTGATGGCAGTTATTGCATACGGCAGTTGTGACAGGTTCTTTTTCAGATCTAGCCCTTTTTCGATCTACCTTAAGCTCTTTACTGTCCTCAAACCTCATACTGGCTTCAGGAATATCAGTTTCCGACTTTGCTACGACACTAGAACTAACTTCTTCTTCGTCGCATAACATTCCTTTCTTATGGACATCTTCATACTGATAGGCCATATATATCATTTCTGAAAAAGGAAGCTTCACATGCCCCAATACTTTATTCTGGTATTTCCTTTGAAGCCCGTGAATAAATCTCAAATTCTTTCTCCTTGTATTCTGTATCAGATGGGAAGCAAAGTGAGCAAGTTCATTGAATTTCTTGTGATATTCTGGGATGGTCATTTTGCCTTGAATTAGATAGGAAAATTCATCACATAATCTCTCGGTTGCTTCGGGGGGAGTAAATCTTTCCAGGAAAATCACTTTGAATCTGTCCCAGGTGATATCACCTTCTGGATTATCTTTAATAATTGAATCGCACCAAAACAAAGCTTCTTCTTTGAGTGCCCAGGAGGCCAGTAATCTTTTCTGATCGTCTCTCAGCTTTAAACCCTCAAAGATTTTCTCTGCAGAACGAATCCAAGCTTGTGTTTCCATAATGGACTCCTTGCCTAAGAATGGCGATCCACCAAGATTTCGAAATCTCTTGAATAGAACTTCTATATTGGATTCTGGCTGCGGAAGCACAACTGGCTCATTAGCTGGTCGAGCCATACGATTACTTCTTCTGTTCCTGTCACTCATTTTCTAGTACTTCTGCAAATGGCAGATCAAGTGTCAGGTCACAGAAAAGGTATTTGAAAATATAGAGACAAATACTTGAAATGTAAATGTGTCTATCGAGGTGTAATTTCATTCTGCTTTACTCATACTAGGATATTACTGATCCTATCTGTATAGAGTTACCCGTCCTAGAACACTACTGGTTCTATTTCTGACGAGTTCGTTCAAATGTTACATTCCAGAACTAAGCTTAACCAAAGCTCTGATACCACGTTGAGACGACCCGATTTTCCGTTCTCACGGAAACAAGGTTATCTTTGGAATATAACACAGAAACAGATAATAGCAAATACACCAGAATGAACAACAAAATATACTGGATAAAAGTAATCATCAGAGTTACACAGTATACAGGATCTTACTTAGTACAAATACAGTTCAGCTATACATAAATGTCTACAGCGGAAATAAACAAAATATGTACAATAGGAGCTGAACAGCATAAAAAGAAATAAATGATAGAATCCATCTTCAGCTCCAGCTATCCAGAAAGAACCAGCTAAACCTGAATACAAGGCTGCCCGTGTAGAAAAAGGGGCACCCGAGTTTGAGAGTGAAACAAACTACGAGTCAGTCATGGGACTGGTATGAGAAATCTACTCAACACATATATATAATATGGCAAATCACAGGACCACGCCACTTTCGTGGAACGGGTTTACTCCATTGGATTGCCAGTGCTTTAAAACAAATCTTTCTTTTAAACATCGCTATGCTTTTTATAAAAATGAAGCCGTTATAAGACTCAGTTCCCATCACACAATGCAACGCAAACCGGAGGATAGAGTTTTTACCTTATAACGGCCAAGATATGCTTGATACGAATAAAACAAAGGCATTTGATATTATTGCTAGTGTTTATATGTTTTGAAAGCAATTTCAAATCATAACTATCAATCATAGACGGCATTAATGCCCCATACCACTATGTCGCCATATATAGGTATACAATCAAAACCGCACAGTCACGTATTTGGAAATTGGTTTTCCATCATGAACCAAGGCAAAAGATAGTCCTTACCGAATTTGAGACGCTCTAGCCCGTGTCCCAGGACCTAGACACAGGTGGGCCCTTGGATCGTCAGGGCCGGTCCACCGATGTGGATTAAAATTCCTGAACACTGCGTTTCTCCGCCCTTTGGGGCGTAAACGAGCCAACGAATGACTCCATCGGACCCGGATCGTCCGATCAAACTGAGGCGCCTCGCAACAGCAACAACCACCATAGGTGAAAAGTATATAAATGTCAGGGCTGGTAGGTCACTGACACCACCCTAGCTAGAAAGAAACGCAGGCCCTCCCTGATGTCCTCTCCCGTTTTAGGTTCATACCGAGGTGTGAGGCTCGCGAATTCATGTTATACACAAAGCTACGCCACACAGGCTGTGCTTTGATCATCACCACAAGACTTTGCTTTTCAACAGAAGTCCTGATCACTGCATCTTAGCATGCCACACAGGCAATTCACACCGTGCAACTGATGGCTATCAATCACACAGAACAAATTCCAATGTCGGACACACAGTCCATTTACAAGTCCGTTCTGGGTCTGAACGAAACCGGAGGCACTAAATACCTCGCAAACCCATCGATCACCACGTACGTCTAGACGATCACCACTCATTATCCATATTTCGGGATGCCTCCCAATCAGGACCTCGGTTACCATCCAAACGAGGTGAAGATATCCGGTCTTCGACCACCGTCATTATCTTCGACTTTCAATCGTCGGTCAATTATTTGAAATGAGAATTAACTCGGCCTTCTCAAATAATTCACATATATTTAGAATTTCAATTTAATTTATTTCAATGGTTAAATTATTCGACAACACCAATTTTGTCCTTTAATGTAATTTTCACACCAAACACATTCAACCATCCAACATCACATAAATCAAGCAAATTCAGTTGATTTCCATTCCATATCGCTTATGATATTTTATAACTATTTATCGCTATTTTTATTTATTTTAAAATAGCCATTTTATTCAAAACGACGCTTCGGGCCATAAGGCGGCCGTGGCGCTGTTTTTCTTCAGATTTGATTTACACATATCTGAAAATCTAACCGTTGAATCTTTACAAAATTTACATCATTAGAAAGGTCTTTTCAAAACGAATCCAACGGTTCCAGTTTCGGGAAAATCCGACGGTCAGATCTCCCGGTACAATCGTTTGAAATTTCGGTTTCAAAATACGAACTGCAGCGTCGTTATTCGATTAAATATAATTATATTTATATATATATATAAATATAATCGTTTCTGGCGCTGTTTTTCTTCAGATTTGAATTAAACATTCCAGACAATCCAACCGTTGGATTTTTACAAGGTTGGTGCCGTTGGAAAGATTATTCCAAGGCGAACCCGACGGTTGAGGTTTCGGGAAAATCCAATGGTCGGATTTCCCGCACTAGTCGTTTGAAATCACGATTTCAAAATATGAACTGCACGGCTTCGTTTCGTTTTAATTTTATTTATATTTATATATTTATATAAATATAGTTCATTCAACAATTTCAATATCGTTTTCACTTCAAATATTTTTCTAACACCTTAAATTTTGGAAAAATTTCGCCATAACCTCCCCTGCACCGGGAGCATCGGGAAATCGCAAATAGCGTTCCCGGTCCTTCTAATCTCAAAAAGAAAAAGAAAAAGCCAAGCGGCTAGCCAACAGGCTCAAAATCATCACCCAAACAAATCAGTAAATGTGTACCTATTTGTCGGGCACAAAATTTTATTCCTCTTCTCTAGCCCCTTTGCTATAACCTGTTCAATGAATATTGCATGTACATATATATACAGTTCTTATCATTTATCAATTTCTATTCGACTTCATATTTGATTTCTATTTGGTTTAAAAACTCCATTCATTCTAATGTTACATAAATAGGTGCAAATCATTTCATTAGCTAATTAATGAATATTTCAACTCATATATGTTTATTTTGAACAAGTGGCTATTTTTAACACTTCACATTTCAACGATTTATGCATACAATAAAAATGTGATTTTTATTGTAAAACAATTCATTTCAAAACACTATTTTTCTATATAGTTCATATAGGTGACCAAATAGGATTTTTATCATAAAACAATTTCTTTTTAAATTGAGATTATTTTACACAGTTCATATAGTCGATAAAAGGAGATTTTTATTATCAAACAATTTATTTCAAAATATGAATACCATTCAACACATGAATTTCTAAACAACGAATGAATATCAATTCAACACATGAATGTTTTCTATGGTTTCTATATATAGATAAAAATGTGATTTTTATTATCGAACAATTTATTTCAAAATATGAATACCATTAAGCACATGAATTTCTAAACAATGAATGAATATCAATTCAACACATGAATGTTTTCTATGGTTTCTATATATAGATAAAAATGTGATTTTTATTATCGAACAATTTATTTCAAAATATGAATACCATTCAACACATGAATTTCTAAACAACGAATGAATATCAATTCAACACATGAATGTTTTCTATGGTTTTTATATATAGATAAAAATGTGATTTTTATTATCGAACAATTTATTTCAAAAAATGAATACCATTCAACACATGAATTTCTAAACAACGAATGAATATCAATTCAACACATGAATGTTTTCTATACAATGAATAAATATAGTTTAAGCATATGAAAATAATTCAAACACAAGAATATTATTCAAAATTTCGGCAGCATAACGGCAGGGTAGTTACACCGGGACCGTCCCTAGTACGGCTCCTCGCTCTACCTTAAAACCTCGCGGTTTTTGACAATGGTGATCATGCATCTAGTTCGCACGCAGGCGGCATGTATATATTTATTTCATTCCCACAAACTAATCCTATGTGGTTTCAACCAAATATTTCTCAACCACAAACGGGTATTTTTCAACCAATATCAATCACAAACAATCCCAAACAATCAATCGCTATCAATCAATTTTCACAATAATTTCAACCAATAAATATCGTCCATGGTTTGTGGACGAGGGGCGTGTATATATATATATATATATATATATATATATATATATATATATATATATATAGATATAGATATTTATATATAGCTATTCACTTTCATTTCACACATATATAATATTTTTAAATCAGAAATCTCACCAATAGCTATCCAGCTTCACGACACTTCCTTGCATAAAATCTTCGCCTTTTGTTGCTTCGTCGCCCGTATTCTCTACATATGTAAAAATCGAATTTTTACTATGTTATTCAATATATAAAAATCGAATTTTGACTTCGCTATTCAATATATAAAAAATATGATTTTTACTTCGACTTTCAATATATAAAAATATGATTTTTACTTCGACTTTCAATATATAAAAATATGATTTTTACTTCGACTTTCAACATATAAAAATATGATTTTTCTTTCGACTTTCAACATATAAAAATATGATTTTTCTTTCGACTTTCAACATATAAAAATATGATTTTTCTTTCGACTTTCAACATATAAAAATCTGATTTTTCTTTCGACTTTCAATATATAAAAATCTGATTTTTACTTCTTTTTAAATTTCTAATCTCCTTCTATTTTAAATCTTAAAATAAATTAGTTTATAAATCATTTTAAAAATCAGTTTTTAATACTTTTTAAAATCAGTTTTAATGCTCTCTAAAATCAGTTTTAAATTCTTAAAAAAAACAGGTTTAAATTCTTATAAAAAAATCAGTTTTGAATTCTTAAAAAAAACAGTTTTAACTTCTATAAAAAAAACAGTTTTAACTTCTATAAAAAATATCAGTTTTATTCTTTTCAAAAATATCAGTTTTATTCTTTTAAAAATTATCAGTTTTAAACACTTACAAAAATCGGAATTAAAATAAAAATAAAATAAATAATAAAAAAAACTTACAGAGAAAAAGGGGTGGTTTTCGCAGATCGACAGAGGTGGCTCGTCTTCGTCGGCGGCAGAAGGAGGAGTAGGCGGCGGCTAGGTCTCGGCTGGGGCTCGAGAATTGGGGGTCGCGATGTGATTCGACGGGGGCGATGGCTTCGAGGGGTCGCGATTTGATTGGATGGGGGGCGATAGCTTCGAAGGGGATTGCGGTGGTGGCGTCGATGCTTCGGGGGGGGGGGGGGCGTCGATCGATAGTCTTAGGGTTTTTTTTTTCCCTCTGCCGATTACAATGAACGGGGGGGGCAGGAAGAAAGATAAAGGAGGGAAAATATTTTTTTTTTATTATTTAATTATGCAAAAAGTTGACTTTTACATACGACCTCGAAACGAGGCCCACCGCCTGTCGTCCATAGCATTTTACCCCCATTCCGAACACAATGGGATATGTATCGTAAGCTGATTTGATCGTTACAATCAGTTTCCTTTTGAATTTTCATTTAAATCACTATATTGAATTTTAAACGCACATTTCAAATTACCGGGGTCACATACTAACTAGAAAAATTCCAGAAAAATATTTTCTAGCTTCGTATTGACGATACGGTCCTAACAAAACTAGTTTCGTCAAATTCTGAGACCGTTTGAAAAATGGCCAATTTCCAGTCGATTAAAATCAACAGAAACTGGTCAAACGCGTTTTCCTTTGCCACGCTCACATATTGATTCGAAAAATTATGAAATTTGAAACCTAACAATAACTTGACCCTGCGGATCCAACAAAAGTGGTTTCGTCGAAATCCGAGGTCATCTGCAAAATGTCCATTTTTAAGGGCCTGAATTCCATAGCGACTATTCAGAATTTTCAACTGGACATATCTTTTGATTCCCGCTATCAAATTTCGATTGGTCGAATTCGTTAGAAAGATATTCACTAACAGATTTAAATATTTTTGGTTTCACTAAGATCCGGATTGTTTTGCACCCGGTATATTCAATTGAAGTTTGAAATCGAATTATCGAACTACCGCGCCATTTTCAATTCTATATACAATTATAATTAATTATATTCGTTTTCAAATGTCGATTCAAACTCAGTTTTCATCGCCATTATCTAAAATATTTATTTTAAATATTTAAAATCCATTATTTTAGCCAATTTAAAAATTTTAAATTGGTTCAGATTTTCGGGGTCGTTACAAGCAGTGATTCCACGAAATCCTCCTCACCATTCTAGATCACAACCGTTCAGATTAAGGAGCTCACGGAGCTCGAGAATATTGTAACACCCCGTGTATTCTATAACAGTGAAATTAACAAATTAAAGTATAATTAATTTCAAAACAAAGAATTAAGGGAAACGGGATACGCCATTGCGTTCGTCTCGGAATTCTACTTGAGATAGAGTCCGAATTTGCGTAAAACGGACTCCGTATGAGGGAGATATGACCTCCGGAAGTTTCATAATTCAGTTTAAAATTCAAACAGACAGAAACAGTTCAGAAAACAGTTCAAAATTCAAAAATCGGACCCATATTGGGCTGGGCGGGAATTTTCCCGCCCAAGGCACCCAGTTCGACTGGGTAGTCGACCTGGGTCACCCAGGTCGACTGGGTAGTCGACCTGGGGGTCGACTGGGTAGTCGACCTGGCCCCTAAGCCAGGTCGAACCCAGCCCCTCCTGGCTGGCCTGGTCTGTGCTTGGCCGAATTTCTGAGCTTTGTCTTGTCACTAGGGCTAGGTGTCAGATCCTGATTGGTTTCTCTTTGAAACGAACAGCTAATATTAATCTAAGCTCCATCGACGGCTCTAATCAATTCACAAACTCTATAAAAAGGACCTAAGACTCCATCTAATTCACACAAATAAGAATGAGAATGAGACCGTCATGCTGCTGAAGAAAGACTAGGAATAGCCGTCGAGTCAGGAGTTGATTCAAAAGCTTAAAGCAACGACAATTAAATCAAAACAACGCCTACAACAAAGGATAGCATCTCCAAATTCAGAATTCAGAATCATGAATTGAAGATTCGTCATACGTTGTAAGTAGAGTGCTATTCCGATGTGAATGAATAATTGAGTTTTGATTTGTGTAAAATGAGAAATGGAATTGTACTTAATTTGTGGTGATGATAATTCATAATCGTATGTTGCTATGATTCTAATTATGAATAGATTTGGGATGTTGAGACCTATTGGATATTTGCAAGTATATGATTCATGTTGAAAGTTAGCAACTATATGTTTGTGGTAGTTTATTACAACCAAGTTGAGACTCATGCAAGTATATGATTCATTATTATGCCAACATGATTTTAGATCCTTCTATGTATATTTTTATGATCATTTTTAGCGTAGTTGGATCCATTTGGGTGTTATGATTCATATGAATTTATGTTGAAATAGGCGTTATGATTCATATGAATTTATGTTGAAATGGGCGTTATGATTCAAGTGAAAACCATACTTTTGTATTAGTGACAAAAGCAAGCATCTTTGTGAACTTGTGTTAATTCTATGGACATGACTAGATTACGTTTGGTGTTATGCCTAATTGAAAATATGTTTTAGGCCTATGTTGTTATCAAAATCATGTGATACATAATTAAGTTAGGTTCACATTTTAAATGCAAGATTACATGACTAGATTAGAACCATGATTCATGTTTAGGTATGTTTCATGTCAAGATTATATGCTATTACAATGCAAGTTCACAAGTGCCTGATTTATGATAATTAGATCGATATTTTGCAAGTTCATGCGTTCACACACCCCTTTTGATGTTACTTAGAATATATAAACACCATGTTCTAAGCCTCCCCTTTTTCATGTGGCTAAGTTGGGCTTAAAAGTTAAGCCCATCATATGTTATATTATAGCGAATGTATAAAACGGGGGTAATGACGTTGGGTTAAAAATATAAAACATATCTGTTGGCATGTTTGACGCATGCCAACGACCTTGAAAACATTTAAGTGGTATAAATTAATTTTACCCAATAAAGATGAATTTGAATGGTGGGCTGCAAATATTTACATATAAAAAGAAAAGAGACAAAATATGTAAACTTAGAAAATACGATGTGTTTAACCCGAGGTTGGATTGTGTTATGACATAAACCTGCCCGGACCCGCCCGGTTGTCCAGTAGTCACAACAATACCAATCCAATGTGGGTGTTTAAACACAGAGCCTAATAAAGACCCGATGTTAGACTGAGTTGTGACGTAAGACTGCCCGGAACCAACCGGCAACAGGCAGTCACAACAATACATGTCTAATGTGAGAGGTCGAGGCTTTAATAAGACAATTAAGGCTGAGTCAGGATTGATAGGATTAAGTAAATTGAATTAATACTTAATCAAATTGAACATGCTAAACTATACAGACTGATTGGGGGTTAGGTTTACAGAACACTTAACCAACTTAGCATGTTGGCTAGAAATAGAAAACCTAGTAGCGGGGGACCCTTTTCAGCAGTAACCCTACAAGGTGTATCAGGATACCCTGAACTAGGTAGGGTGGGGCACGATTACTGGGCTGACTGTAAGAGGTCAAATCGACGGCGGTGGTGCAGCAGTGTAGGTTCTAACGGGGTGCGGGCGTGCACACACTCCGGCGCAGAAAAATTAGGCACTGGGCACCAGTAGTATACCTGTGCATTCTAGAATTGTGTCGGGCCGCCACCATGGGACTTGATACACCCCATGGTGGGACCAGCATAGGTAGCTACAACATCGGGGGCCGTAAGACACATGTAACTATGCGAGTAGGAGCCGATCATTAGAAATGGATCACTTCACCTTGATTTTGGGGTGCCTGTTGGGAACTAGTTTATAGGGGTGCAGAGATTAATATGGGGTACGATAGTATATTCGACTCTAGACAACTTAACTTAGTTTATGATGCTTAACCATTTCAAGTTTGTACGTATCATGCTCATTTACTTATTCATAGACTGAATAGTCCTAGACTTACTCAGGCTTTATGTCTGACTGTACTTTTCTTTCGTCTTCTTTTCTTTTGTCCCCCCCCCCCCCAGGTCCACAGGGAGAGAATACAGCAGCTTGACCAGTTTTCACATCCAGCTTGAAGAGAAAGAATGTATTGCTTGGATCTCTTTCGTTTTAGACTATGGCTTTGGATAGCAATTATGGGGACTAATGCAGTTTACTCATGTTTTTATGCATCTTTAAGTTATGAAATCAAGACAGTTATGGAAATGTAATGTTTTTGGAATAATTGTAAGACAATTATGGTATAGTTTGTGTAACACGTATTTTGAT
This sequence comes from Allium sativum, assembly GCA_030737875.1. Taxonomy (NCBI): domain Eukaryota; kingdom Viridiplantae; phylum Streptophyta; class Magnoliopsida; order Asparagales; family Amaryllidaceae; genus Allium; species Allium sativum. Next base: position 689,631,943 of record CM060922.1, read on the forward strand.
GAAATAAAAGAAAATTTAAAGAAGCATTTTTAAAAGATAAAATGTTATTTTATTTTAAAAAGGCATAGTCCCCTAAAGCCATAGGTACTATCTTATATCCTTCGTTTTGAATCTATCCTTTTTGTTTCAGCATGTCCGAAGAACTTAACTTGCCAGAGGGTGTACCAATACATGGTTGGTTTAGACGATTCTTAGAAGCAAGGGCCAATCAGCCAGGTCCCACTGTTCCTTCTCCCCCAGCTGCAGGAAATCATCCAGCTGCAGCAGCACCTCTTCCTCCACCTCCTCTGCGGGGTAATGCTTTTGCTAAGATATGTAAAGATTTCAAAGCTATGAGAGGGAAGGACTTTCATGGAACCGAGACCTTCGTGGCAGCTAGGAACTGGCAGAAGGAAACCGAGGACTTATTCGTCATCTTTGAGGTAGAAGATAGGCAGAAGGTACAACTGGCAGTATGGCTACTTAAAGGCGAGGCTTCCTACTGGTGGGAAGTTACCAATGCAGAAAGACCAGTGGAAACATGGGAGGACTTTAGGGCGAGGTTTGAAGCTAAATTTCTCTCAGAAGCTGAAAGGAGCCTCCAATTGGAAAAATTCTTATTTCTTAAGCAAGAGAATATGACAGTCAAAGAGTACGTTAATCAGTTCGATCAACTGGCTAGGTTCGGACTGGACCTAGTCAACACTCCGCACAAGAAGGCTCTCCGCTTTGTCAAAGGATTGAATGAGCCATTACACAACTTAGCGATGACCCATATACCTATGGGAGCTACATATGAAAGGTTGGTGCAGATGGCATTGCTGAACGAAGAGGATAAGGGCAAGAAGGAGACAAAGGCAGAAAGCTCTCAAGGGAAGAAAGAGGGTTTACAGCCTAAGAAGACAGACTTTAAGAAGGGCGGGAAAGACAACAAGTCCCAAGAGAAGAGGAAGTGTAATTTATATGGCAAAGTGGGGCACTTAGTGAAGGACTGTCAGAAGAAGAAGGCCAAGTTGAATGGTGGGTGCTTTTCTTGCGGTGAGACAGGCCACATGGCTAAGGATTGCCCAAAGAAGCGAGGGCAGGGGCAGAGGGCTGGATCCACTTCAGGGGCACAGGTTCATGTGCTAGAAGCGCCACCTCTGCAACAGCGGGGTATAAATACTTCTGTAGAAAGTGTAGTTTATCTTTTTGATCACCCAGTTCGCACTTTATTTGATTCTGGCGCATCACACTCCTTTATTTCATCTGATTTAGTAGAATCTCTGCACCTAGAAACTAGTATGGTAGAGGACCCCTTAATTGTTTCAAATCCAATCGGGGGCCCAGCTCATTTGTCTATGATCTGTGTGGGATTGAAAATTTCTATTCTAAGCGTAGAATTTAGATGTAGTGCCTTTGTTTTGGGCTTCTCGGGATATGGTTTGATTTTGGGCATGGATTGGCTATCCAGTAATGGTGCCATCCTTGATTGTGAGAAAAGGGTGGTTAGGCTTCTGACCCAACTCAGTAACACTCTGGAAATTACTTGTAATCCCTCGTATGCGATTATGCTTAGTTATCTTGAATCGCTAGATGCTTCTGTTGAGAATTTGCAGTCGGTTAGAGTGGTCCGCGAATATTCGAATGTCTTCGAAGAGGTGAAGGGCTTACCTCCGAAGCGAGAGATAGACTTCCGCATATATCTTGTAGATAATGCAAAGCCCGTTGCGTTGCCCGTTAGACACATGGCTCCATGGGAAAGGAAAGAGCTCAGTAAACAGGTTAAAGAGCTTCTAGAGAAGGGGTTCATTAGAAGGAGCATTTCAGAATGGGGCGCTCCAGTGGTGTTCGCCACAAAGGCGGATGGTTCACTCCGTCTATGTGTTGACTATAGGGACCTCAACAAGCTAACGAAAAAGAATAGGCACCCTCTCCCCAGAATTGACGATCTGTTTGATCAGCTTGTAGGAGCGTCTGTTTTCTTCCAACTCGATTTGGCGACCGGTTTTCATCAGCTAAGGGTGGCTGAAGATAGCATCAATAAGACAACATTCAGAACCCCAGATGGCTTCTTTGAATGGCTTGTCATGCCTTTCGGCTTGACAAACGCACCCGCATACTTCGTGGACTTAATGAGTAGGGTGTTCAGAGAATTCCTCAACAAGTTCATAGTGGTCTTCGTAGACGATATCTTGATCTTCTCAAAGAGTGAAGAAGAACATGCTCAGCACCTAAGGGCAATCATGGAAACTCTACGAGTCCATCAACTAAAAGCCAAATTCTCCAAATGCCACTTTTGGAGAGAGGAAGTAAGGTTTCTTGGGCATATAGTATCCAAGGAAGGGTTAGCTGTGGACCCTGCTAAGGTAGTAGCGGTACAGGATTGGAGGACACCTAGGAATGCAACTGAGGTCCGAAGTTTTCTAGGACTAGCAGGTTTCTACCGAAAATTCATAAGGGATTTTGCGAAAATCTCAGCTCCACTCACAAGGCTGACAAAGAAGAATCTAGTGTTCAATTGGGACTTGGATTGCGAGTTTGCTTTCCAACGACTAAAAAGGGCTCTTACAACAGCCCCAGCTCTGACGTTGCCAGATGGAAGCACGATGTTCACAGTTTATACAGATGCATGTAGGACAGGACTAGGCGCTGTCTTAATGCAAGAAGGAAGGGTAGTAGCTTATGGCGGGAGACAGTTGAAAGTGCACGAAAAGAATTACCCAACCCATGATCTCGAGTTGGCCGCCATCGTCTTTGCGCTTAAGTCTTGGCGCCACTATCTCCTAGGTGAGAAGTTCGAACTTTACACTGACTATAAATCGTTGAAATATCTTTTCTCGCAGAAAGATCTTAATTTGAGGCAACAAAGGTGGATGGAGTTTCTTGCCTCGTACGATTTCGAGATCTCCTACACTCCAGGCAAAGGCAACGTAGTGGCAGACGCGTTGAGCCGAAAGAAACTGACCCTAAGCCCGCTCTTTATAGAAAGGCAAGGCTTGGAGTATATAGCCAGTTTTAACTTTAGGCCCTCCTCCGATTTTGTACCGGGCTTGCTAGCATCTCTCGAAGTACGCCCGACTTTAGTGGACTCAATAGGGACAGCACAACGCGAAGACCCTCAGCTTGTGGAGACGATTGATAGGCTAATTAGGGGTGAGAATTCAAGTCACCTCAACAGATACTCCATCGACAATAAGGGTTGGCTAAGGCGAGACGGAAGACTATGCGTCCCACAGACAAGGGATTTAGTAAAGACGGTTCTCGAGGAAGCACATCACTCCAAGATGATGATTCATCCAGGCGGAGATAAAATGTACAAGGACATAAAGAGAACTTTCTTTTGGAGCGGCATGAAGAAGGACGTGGCAGATTTCGTTTCTAAGTGTATGATTTGCCAACAAGTCAAAGCGGAACAAAAGAAACCCGGCGGTCTGCTCCATCCTCTAGAGGTTCCACAGTGGAAGTGGGATAGCATTTCAATGGACTTCATTGATGGGCTACCTAGGTCTAGAAGAGGCAACACTAGCATTTGGGTAATAGCGGATAGGCTTACTAAAAGCGCCCACTTTTTACCTGTCAAGAGTAAAAGGACTGCCTCATCCCTAGCATCTCTTTATCTCAAGGAAATTGTTCGACTCCATGGAATACCCTCCACCATTGTTAGTGACCGAGACCCTATCTTCACAAGTGAGTTTCGACGGAGTCTGCACACAGTTATGCTTGAGTACAGCCTATCACCCCCAAACCGACGGCCAGACAGAAAGAGTGAACAGAGTTTTGGAGGACCTTTTAAGACTGTGCGTCCTTGACTTCGGGGGGACGTGGGAAGACCATCTTCCTTTGGTGGAATTTTCCTACAACAACAGCTACCAAGCCACCATCGGAATGGCGCCCTTCGAGGCTTTATATGGAAGACTGTGTCGATCGCCCACTTGTTGGTGGGAGTCTACTGACAAGCTCATACTTGGACCAGATATGATCCGAGAGACTTCGGAGAAAGTAGACTTAATACGGAGAAGAATGAAGACAGCCCAAGACAGACAAAAATCCTACGCAGACAAGAGGAGGACCGACCTTGAATTTGAGGTTGGAGACAGGGTTTTTCTTAAGGTATCTCCTCTAAGGAACGTTGTTCATTTTGGAACCACAGGGAAGCTAGCACCAAGGTTCGTAGGGCCATTTCCTATCATCGAGAAGGTTAGGAAGATGGCCTATAGATTAGAGCTACCTGAAAAGCTGGCCGGAGTTCACAACGTCTTTCATGTTTCTCACCTCCGGAAGTGTTTGCACGAGTCTGCTGAAATAGTAGAGCCTAGCATTCTAGAATAAGCCGAAGTGGAACGTGAAGCAACTGTGAGAAGAGTTCCAACACGCATATTAGGAACTGGAGTGAAAAAGCTACGCAACCGCGAAGTCAAGCTCGTCAAAGTTCAGTGGAGCGACGCCGAGGAAGACGCGACTTGGGAAACTGAGGCTAGAATACGCGCAGCCTACCCTTTTCTTTTTTAGGGTACATCTTTGATCTTTCTTTTTCCTTAAGTTGCGCTTTTATCTATCTTTTTAGGATATATCTCCTCGACCTTATCTTTTAGGTAGAAACCCTTTGGATGAAAACATGTAATTGAAACATGTTATGGATGATGGTTGCAAGTGGTTGCAAGTGATTGCTAGTGGTTGCTCGTGGTTGCATATACACACACAATCTAGGTTTTAGATCGGCTCAGTCACTTCATATTGCATATGCATATATGTATTTATATTCGTATATGGTTGAAGTTTAATGTGTTGTCATATGGATGTTTCATTTATATATGAATGATTGTGCACTCATGTAGAATCATAAATAAGAAAATTTGCATACAAAATGGATTCATGACACTTACATAATTTGCATTAAGGAGGTCAACTGAATCAGTAGACCGCCAGATTTTGCATTAGATAAGTACATGTACACACACTTCGCATATGATCATGAAGCATTAGAAGTCTTTTAAGGACAATGGATGCTCGTGTTTGATGAATGAGCAGATGGACGATTGGATGTTAGGATATACATTCTTCCTAAACTTGAAGATTTCGGGGACGAAATCCTTTTAAGTGGGGGAGAATGTAACACCCCGTGTATTCTATAACAGTGAAATTCACAAATTAAATTATAATTAACTTCAAATCAAAGAATTAAGGGAAACGGGATACGCCATTGCATTCGTCTCGGAATTCTGCTTGAGATAGAGTCCGAGTTTGCGTAAAACGGACTCCGTATGAGGGAGATATGACCTCCGAAAGTTTCAGAATTCAGTTTAAAATTCAAACAGACAGAAACAGTTCAAAATACAAAAATCGGACCCAGATTGGGATGGGTGGGAATTTTCCCGCCCAAGGCACCCAGGTCGACTGGGTAGTCGACCTGGGTCACCCAGGTCGACTAGGTAGTCGACTTGGGGGTCGACTGGGTAGTCGACCTGGCCCTTGAGCCAGGTCGAACCTAGCCCCTCTTGGCTGGCCTGGTCTGTGCTTGGCCGAATTTCTGAGCTTTGTCTTGTCACTAGGGCTAGGTGTCAGCTGCTGATTGGTTTCTCTTGGTAACGAATGGCTAATATTAATCTAAGCTCCATTGACGGCTCTAATCAATTCACAAACTCTATAAAAAGGACCTAAGACTCCACCTAATTCACACAAATAAAAATGAGAATGAGACCGTAATGCTGCTGAAGAAAGACTAGGAATAGTCGTCGAGTCAGGAGTTGATTCAAAAGCTTAAAGCAACGACAATTAAATCAAAACAACGCCTACAACAAAGGATAACATCTCCAAATTCGGAATTCAGAATCCTGAATTGAAGATTCGTCATACGTTGTAAGTAGAGTGTTATTCCGATGTGAATGAATAATTGAGTTTTGATTTGTGTAAAATGAGAAATGGAATTGTACTTAATTTGTGGTGATGATAATTCATAATTGTATGTTGCTATGGTTCTAATTATGAATAGATTTGGGATGTTGAGACCTATTGGATATTTGCATGTATATGATTCATGTTGAAAGTTAGCAACTATATGTTTGTGGTAGTTTATTACAACCAAGTTGAGACTCATGCAAGTATATGATTCATTATTATGCCAACATGATTTTAGATCCTTCTATGTATATTTTTATGATCATTTTTAGCGTAGTTGGATCCATTTGGGTGTTATGATTCATATGAATTTATGTTGAAATAGGCGTTATGATTCATATGAATTTATGTTGAAATAGGCGTTATGATTCAAGTAAAAACCATACTTTTGTATTAGTGACAAAAGCAAGCATCTTTTTGAACTTGTGTAAATTCTATAGACATGACTAGATTACGTTTGGTGTTATGCCTAAATGAAAATATGTTTTAGGCCTATGTTGTTATCAAAATCATGTGATACATAATTAAGTTAGGTTCACATTTTAAATGCAAGATTACATGACTAGATTAGAACCATGATTCATGTTTAGGTATGTTTCATGTCAAGATTATATGCTATTACAATGCAAGTTCACAAGTGCCTGATTTATGATAATTAGATCGTTATGTTGCAAGTTCATGCGTTCACACACCCCTTTTGATGTTACTTAGAATATATAAACACCATGTTCTAAGCCTCCCCTTTATCATGTGGCTAAGTTGGGCTTAAAAGTTAAGCCCATCATATGTTATATTATAGCGAACGTATAAAACGGGGGTAATGACGTTGGGTTAAAAATATAAAACATATGTGTTGGCATGTTTGACGCATGACAACGACCTTGAAAACATTTAAGTGGTATAAATTAATTTTACGCAATAAAGATGAATTTGAATGGTGGGCTGCAAATATTTACATATAAAAAGAAAAGAGACAAAATATGTAAACTTAGAAAATACGATGTGTTTAACCCGAGGTTGGATTGCATTGTGACATAAACCTGCCCGGACCCGCCCGGCTGTCCCTTAGTCACAACAATACCTATCCAATGTGGGTGGTTAAACACTGAGCCCAATAAAGACCCGAGGTTAGACTGAGTTGTGACGTAAGACTGCCCGGAACCAACCGGCAACAGGCAGTCACAACAATACCTGTCTAATGTGGGAGGTCGAGGCTTTAATAAGACAATTAAGGCTGAGTCATGATTGATAGGATTAAGTAAATTGAATTAATACTTAATCAAATTGAACATGCTAAACTATACAGACTGATTGGGGGTTAGGTTTACAGAACACTTAACCAACTTAGCATGTTGGCTAGAAATAGAAAACCTAGTAGCGGGGGACCCTTTTCAGCAGTAACCCTACAAGGTGTATCAGGATACCCTGAACTAGGCAGGGTGGGGCACGATTACTGGGCTGACTGTAAGAGGTCAAATCGACGGCGGTGGTGCAGCAGTGTAGGTTCTAACGGGGTGCGGGCGTGCACACACTCCGAAGCAGAAAAATTAGGCACTGGGCACCAGTAGTATACCTGTGCATTCTAGAATTGTGTCGGGCCGCCACCATGGGACTTGATACACCCCATGGTGGGACCAGCATAGGTAGCTACAACATCGGGGGCCATAAGACACATGTAACTATGCGAGTAGGAGCCGATCATTAGAAATGGATCACTTCACCCTAATTTTGGGGTGCCTGTTGGGAACTAGTTTATAGGGGTGTAGAGATTAATATGGGGTACGATAGTATATTCGACTCTAGACAACTTAACTTAGTTTATGGTGCTTACCCATTTCCAGTTTGTACGTATCATGCTCATTTACTTATTCATAGACTGAATAGTCCTAGACTTACTCAGGCTTTATGTCTGACTCTACTTTTCTTTCGTCTTCTTTTCTTTCGTCCCCCCCCCCCAGGTCCACAGGGAGGCAATACCGCAGCTTGACCAGTTTTCACATCCAGCTTGAAGAGAAAGAATGTATTGCTTGGATCTCTTTCGTTTTGGACTATGGCTTTGGATAGCAATTATGGGGACTTATGCCGTTTACTCATGTTTTTATGCTTCTTTAAGTTATGAAATCAAGACAGTTATGGAAATGTAATGTTTTTGGAATAATTGTAAGACAATTATAGTATGGTTTGTGAAACACGTATTTTGATGAAATAAAAGTTGCTGTTGTTTTCCACTGTTCAAAAATATGTGTATTTATATCTGTCTTGTGTATCTGTGACTTATACTTATAAACCTCCACCAAAATTAGGGCATTCCCTTTGAGAGTGACCCTAACGGAGGTGGGGTGTTTCAAATATGTTGGAGGAAGATTCGAAATCAATTTAGTAGATTTGGAGAAATCGGAGGAAGATTAAGGGAGCAATTCGTCCGTAGGTTTTAAAGTAGCAGCGGCTACTGCGTCTAGGGATTAGGGTTTTAAATGGGGGTAATATTTAATATTATTTTATTCTTTTAATTGTTTGAAGTGAAGTTTTTCCCCCGAACACCAAATCAAACCCAACGACTGACGTCCCTGGCTAATTACCCATATTCCGAACACAATGGATCATGTTTCGTAACCCAATTCGCTTATTACGATCAGTTTTCGTTCAAATTAAAATATAAATCAATATATATTCAATTTGAACGTACATTTCAATTTACTGGGGTTACATGCTGACTCTAAAAATTCCAGAAAAGTTATTTCTAGCTTCGTATTGACGATACGGTCCTAACAAAACTAATTTTGTCAAATTCTGAGACCGTTCGAAAAATTGCCATTTTCCAGTCGATTAAAATCAACTGAAAATGGCCAAACGCGTTTTCTTTTACCACGCTCACATATTGATTCGAAAAATTACGAATTTTGGAATCTAGTAATAATTCTACATCCCGGATCCAACAAAAGAGGATTCGTCGAAAACCGAGATCGTTTGCAAAATTTCCATTGTTAAGGGCCAGAATTCCATAGCGACTATTCTGAATTTTCAACTGGGCATAAATTTTTATTTCGGCTATGAAATTTCAATTTTTTGGATTCGTTAGAAAGATATTCTCAAATAGATTCAAATATTTTTGGTTTCGCTAAAATCCGGTTTATTTTGAATCCTGCACATTCATTTGAACTTTGAAATCGAATTTTCGAACTGTCGCGCAATTTTCAATTCCTTTTATAATTATAAATATTAATATTCTAACGACGATCTATATAAATATATATACGTTCTAATTCTATTCAAAATAAATTTCTCGTCATTATTATTTAAAATAATTCAGTTTAAATATTCAAAATTCCTCGAAATTGCCAAATAAAATTTTTAAATTGGCTCGGATTTCCGGATTATTACACGAAATCATGGATTTGATTGTAACTTATTTATGGCGACATAGTGTCATGGGACGCTCATGTCGTCTATGATTGATATTTATGATTGAATTGGCTTTTGAAACAAATATGCACTAGTATTAATATCAGATGATTTTGCTTTACACGTATTAAGCATATTTTGGCTATTATAAGGTAAAACTCTATCCTCCGGTTTGTGTTGCATTGTATGATGGGACTTGGGTCTTGTAATGGTTGCATTTTTATAAAAAGCATTGCATTATTTAAATAATTTACCTTATTTAATGCACTAGCAATCACTGGAGTAAACCCATTCCATGAAAGTGGCGTGGTCCTATGATTTGCCTTGTTATTGTTGTTTAAATAGTTATGTAAATTTCTCATACCAGTCCTATGATTGACTCGTAGTTTGTTTCACTTTGCAAACTAGGATGCCCTTATTTTCACACGGGCAGCCTAGTGACAGGTGATAGGTTATATTTTGGTTTTTGCACTACAGCATGGAGTGCACCTTTTGGCTTGTATGGCGAGGACTTGACTTCTCAGTATTTTGGCTATTGGATATTCCGCCATTAGTACCTTATGTATATTATTCCACTTATCGCGATGTTGACAGATTTACTTCTATTATGTATTTATGATGTATATGTACCAGTGATCTTGATGTAGACTGATCATTTCCTTTCATGCACTAAGTTGTATCCTACACTGTGCTACTCTGATGTTTATTACTTTTATGATTCCACTATCATATTGGTGTAAATTATTCTATTTTCTGTTTATGTTATTATCTGTTCTCTGCTATTGATAATTAATGTGTTATATTCCAATGATAATCCTTAATTCCATCGTACGGGGTTTTGAGATCGTCACGTAGACCTTACATCCTAATATGTTCAACCTCATCAGTACTTGGAGCGTAACTAACTCGTTGTTTTTCCGTCTCCACCATTTTTTCTCCATGTAAATACTACACACTATATGATTGGATAAAACCCCATCTAAGCAAATTAAAATGAATGACCTCTAATTTTATCGTCTTCAGATTTTGGCACTTAATGCAAGGGCATAAACACACTCCTTTCTTACCACTGTTTTCTTCAACAAAACTAATTAACTTCTTCACCCCGTCTATATAGTATGTAGTTCTTTGATCAGATTCATATACCCACTTTTTGTCTATACTGTGGGACATGTTGCCCTCCTATATCGTATATAATATAACATGAGACATAAATATAATAAATTTGCAATGTAATCAACTTAAAGAAGTTTATTGCAAAATAACATTCATGAGCTAAAGTTGTACATACTTCTTAAAATTACTATAATTTATTTAATGCTGATACAATTCAAAAATTGCTACTATTTATATAATAAAATTATTATCTATATAATCACATCAAACAAATGGACCCACCGCCCCGGACAATATGCTCTTTGAGCTCCTTCAATGCAATATTCTTGTTTTCTTCCAATTAATGATCCTTAAAGAATAGGTATCGCCGGTACTTCATGTTATTATCAGAATGAAATTTTCTCACTTTTTAAGTATAAAATAAGAATTGGTTGCTAATAATTTATTTAACATAGTATTATCTAAATTGGGATTTTTTTTTATAAATGCAAGTGGACTACTGGGCAAGCTATGTTTTAGTGCCTAAATAATAAATAAAATTGTGAGCATGCATTTAGTTCCTAAATAATAAACTAATACATTATATTTTAGCTTCAAATGAATTATATCTATCATCCTATATTTTTTTTATAGTAAACTTATATCTCCAACGAGGTTTTAAATATAAAGAAAGAAAAAATTAATATTAATATGATTCACATAGTAATCTTGACATTTTTATAGTTAAAACGAATATATTGTTGATTTGTTATATTAGTCATAATTTTTTATGTAGTTGTTCTGAAATACAATAATAACACCACCCGTACTATCAACTTCTTTCTTTTGTTAATATGTTATTTATGTAATATATTTTGTTAGTAAACACATGAATTGAACGGCAACAAAGAAAGGAAAAAAGAAAGAAAATCATCTAGCATAGAAGATTTGATCTACTGACATTTTGAACAATACATATATTACAAGCCCCTTCACCAACACAAACAGGCTTATACGTTTCATTATTTTATAACTATAGAGCCAATTCTTAAGGGTACTCCATCCTCTGCTGATTTTATCAGGAAATTTGTTGCCTTTCGCTCATTTCATCCAGACGTCATATAATCATAGTTGAATTTCTTGAAAATTGACAATTTGACTTCAAGGTTCACATTGGGGTGTTTGAAACTTTTTAAAAGATAAATGATGAGCTACAATATTAACACATGCCCACTAAACAACTAGCGAAATATTAATGCATGGATGTTACATAAATTTTTTATTGAATTTACATAATTAAGCTGTAACAACCCGGAAAATCCGAGCCAATTTAAAATTTTTATTTTGGCAATTTTAGTGAATTTTGAATATTTAAAATTAATTATTTTAAATAATAACGACGAGAAATTTATTTTGAATAGAATTAGAAAGGAAATATATGTTTGAATATCGTTAGAATATAAATATTTATTTTAAAATATAAAAGGAATTGAAAATGGCGCGGTAGTTCGAAAATTCGGTTCCAAATTTCAAATGAATGTACAGGATTCAAAATAAACCGGATTTTAGCGAAACCAAAAATATTTGAATCTAACAGGGAATATCTTTCCAACGAATCCAAAAAATTGAAATTTCACAGCGGGGATAAAAAGTTATGCGTAGATGAAAATTCATAATAGTCACGGTGGAATTTTAGCCCTTAAAAATGGAAATTTTCAAACAACCTTTGTTTTCGATAAAACCTTTTTTGCTGGATCTGTGATGTCAAGTTATTGCTAGATTCCAAAACTCATAATTTTCTGAATCAATATGTGAGCATGGCGGAGGAAAACGTGTTTTGACGGTTTAAGTCAATTTCGATTGACCAGAAAATGTCCATTTTTCAAACGGTCTCAGAATTTGACGAAAATAGTTTTGTTAGGACTGTATCGTTAATATGAAGCTAGAAAATATTTTTTGGGAATTTTTAAAGTCCGTACGTGGCCCCGGTAAATTGAAATGCGCGTTCAAATTCAATATATAAATTTATATTTTGATCTTGATGAAAACTAATTGTAATGATCGAATCAGCTTACGATACATATCCCATTATATTCAGAATGGGGGTAATTAGCTAGGGACGACAGTCGTTGGGCCTCGATTGGAGTTCGAAAGGGAAGATAACTTTTTGGTAGATTAAATTAATTAAATATATAATTAAATTAAAATAAATAAACCCTCATTGGTTAACTCTATCCTCCTAAGCCCTCGTTCAGATCTGGAAATGGAAAAAATGAAAAAGAAAAAAACCCGCTCTTTCAAATCAAGCCGCCACTGGAGGTGCGCCTCCCACCAGCTTTGCCGCTGGCCATCTCCATAGACCCCCCCCCTCCGCCATCGTTGGCGCCCCTATACTCCGGCCACCGCCTTTCCTTTTGAAACCCCAACGTAAAAATACCCCATACCGCACAACACTGCAAGCCCCTCTTCCCCGATCCCCGCACCCTCCTTCTCCAGCACCGCAGGCGCGAGGCCGCCGCCCACCGGAGAGACCGCAGGCCAGTCCTCTTTCCCCCGACGCGCCAGCCTGTTGCTTAGCCTTCAGCGAGCGAGTAGACAAAACTCCCTTCCACCAGTGAGTGTTTTCCCTCTTTATTATTTTAAATTACATTGTTTTAAAGCATTGATTTTCTTTAAATTACATTGTGAAAAAGGAACTGATTTTTTTATATATCATTGTGGAAGAAAAGTCGATTATTATTATATAAAAAGAATTGATTTTTATTTTATAAATAGCATTGATTTATAGAAATTCAATTTTTATTTTATAAAAGAAGTAATTAATTTTATTTATTTATTTAGAAAAAAAAATATGATTTTTATATTATAGGAATAACAAAAATATGATTTTTATATTATAAGGATAATAAAAATATGATTTTTATATTATAGAAGATATAAAAATATGATTTTTATATTATAGAAGAAATAGAAATATGATTTTTATAATATATAGATAATAAAATTTTGATCTTTATATATGTAGTAGAGATATAAAAGTACGACTTTTATATATGAAGTGACGATATAAAAATGTGATTTTTATCATATATGTAGCAAAGTAAAAATAGGATTTTTTATCATTTGAATGGCAATGTAAAACCATGATTTTTATATATTCATTAGCGATAGAAAGATTCGATTTTTATATATGTAGAATGGCGATAAAAATATAATTTTTATTTTGAAGGATGAATTATAAAAATGTGATTTTTATAATGTTTTCATTATGATAAAGATACAATCTTTATATAGATATCATTAAGATTAAAATTTGATTTTTATTATATATGAAGCGAAATATAAAGAAAAAAAATCGAACTTTATATAAGGGGTAGAAATATAAAAATATAATTTCTATATAGAAAGAAGCGTTGTAAAAATATATGAAGTAGAAATAAAAATGTGATTTTTATTTTTTGGAATGAAGCGATAAAAATGTGATTTTTATATATGAACAGCGAGAAAAGGTCGCATTGAAATTTTGGGCAAATCTGAACCGTTCATAATAAAATGGAGGAGCGGATCCCAAAGGTGAGAACTTCTCACTTTTAATTTATTTTCTAGTTGAAATATATACTAGGATGCAGACGATGATTAGTAGCACCCGACACCCGTTGTCCACAGACCATGGATGACTTATTTGTTTAATTGGTATGTTGTGAAAGTTGATTGTGTGATGTGGAATGGAATAAAATATTTTATAGTTAAAAATATAATTTTTAACGTGTATATAAAATAAATATTTATAAACAAATCGGACGATTTGTTCATATACACACATTTGACTGATATTGATTGGGACGATAAATTTTACACATCGCCCAACTGCATAAATAAACATGTGTTTGATCGTTTGAAACCCCGCACGGGTGTTGGGATGATATTTGGCGTACACTAATCCCAAATAATTAGTTGTATGTTGATCGATTGATTGACAGGCTGTTATAAGCGTTAAATATTTATATTTGATGCTTATGCAGTGTAGAATGCACTGTGGATGATGGTTGATTATTTATCATTGCTATTACATACATGTGTTGTAGGGAATCCATATAATTAACATTATATGGTTATTGATTGGGCCTCATTCCAAGTTGGAAAATATATATTCATGTGTTGAATAAAAGAAAATTCATGTGTTGAATAAAATATAAATTGATATGTTGAATAAAATATATATTCATGTGTTGAATAAAAGAAAATTCATGTGTTGAATAAAATATAAATTCATGTATTGAATAAAATATAAATTCATGTATTGAATAAAATATATATTCATGTGTTGAATAAAATATAAATTCATGTGTTGAATAAAATATATATTCATGTGTTGAATAAAAAAAATTCATGTATTGAAGAAAATATTCATTTGTTGAATAAAATAACGAAGTTATTGAAATATATAAAGCCGTGTTGATTAGATTTGCGTCATTTTGACATGAACGATATCTATATCGATTTTATTCATTTTTACAATGAATATCGAAAAGGAATTGATTTCAAAATATAATATTTTGAAAATACTATCATTTATATATCGATGATGTGGAATATTCAGTTTTGATTAGAAATTGAATATGAAGTTGAAATCGTTTTGAAAACGAATTTAAAACGATTTATAAAATATGTTTTGAAAGGAAATCGACGAAATATAATATATATATAATGGCCGGAATAGAACGCGTCGCGCTGCATCAGTTCGCGAATTTCGACCATTGACTTCGTATGGACGTTACGGGAGATCCGACCGTCGGATTCTCCTAAAACCGGAACCTATCGAAAAGAGATTTCTAACGAATATTAGAGATTTGAAATCTAATGCTTGGATTTGGAATTATGTCCAAATCAAATTTGGAAAAGGTCGTTGTAAGTGCAGTTCGATGGCCGTTGATGGAAATCGACTGTACGAGCCTTGATAAAATTATTAAAAAATGTAATAATTTGTGTAAAATCATAAGAAATGATTTGTGACGAATTGGGATGAAAAATTCCAAATTTGAAAAGATAAAAATAGATTTTTTATCGAAATGAACTAGTTTTGAACTAGAATTATAATCCCATTTATTTTCAAAATAAATAAAGTGGATTTGAAATGGTTTTGAAAATAACCAGAATTTCCAATATATAAAGTAGAAATGGATTTGAATCGAAATTGTCTTTGGAATATTTCGATGTTGGATTTCATGATTATGCAGATATTATTATGGAAATTTGAAAGATATATTTATATTGTTATTTCTAATACGATATTTGTTGGTCGTAGAATTTGATATTGAATATAAGCCGATATATTTTCTATTCAGAGCCTTGTATTTAATATCAAATGGGATTTGGGTTTGTTGTGAATGGTGTCTTCATTTACACTGTTCTTAAACCCAGTTGAGAAAAAGATTAAATCTTTTTATTTAGATTTAATGAAGTATACCAATTAAATGGTATTTAATTGGAATTGAATTTGAATTGATTTTTGGGCTTATCGTGAACGGTGTTTCAAATAACACTTGTTCTTTAACCTGATAATTAATGGAATGTGATTTTGGGTTGTCGTGAACGGTATCTTAAATAATATTGTTCTTAGACCCAACGGAGTTAAGAAAATCAGAAACTAACTAAAGATTAGTTAAGTTGAATGGTTTCTTGGGTACTGATCGGATGTTGGTTACGGCCTTCAGGGTTGTTACTTAGGGAATTGTTCATTTGCTAATTTACGGTTAAAGGCTGATGGAATAGAATGTGATTTTTGGGTTTATCGTGAACCGTGTTTTAAATGACATTGGTTCTTTAACCCAGTTAAAGACAGGATATGATTTCCAAGTTAAATAATCATTGATAGTGATTTTTTGGAAGATTAAAACCAAGTGGAGTTTTAATGAATCTTTAATTAGATTGAAATGATCGAGAATGGAGTATCACGAGTTTAGCTCCAGGCGATAGTTAATTCTTTAATTAGACTTGAACGTGAAATGGTAATTGAAATTACCGATAACACTGTGGTGTTAAATATGAAGCATGACCAGTTTTACTTCATGGAATGAATAGGTTGGGGTTGGGAAATTTAACAAGTGATTACTTCGGTAAGGTTCGCTAATCCCGACTAATTGGATAAACCATAATTTGGTTTGAATTGATATTCAAAAGAAGATTAAAGAATAAATTTAAAGAATTTATCTTTGATAAAATTAATGAGAACCTTTCCCAAAGTATAAGAATATTCGAATAAAAGAATATTATGAATTGGAATGAGGCGTATGTTGTGTTTGTGAAACACTTGTTTATTATATACACAAGTTATTCAGAAGGACCGGGTTTATCCCATTCTGAATAACTGATTCAACGATGTGTCGAGGATGAAGACGGTGGTCGAAGAACGGAGGTCTTCACATCGTTTGGATAATTACTGATGATCTTGATTGGGTTGTACACCCAAGAGGAGGGAATCAGTTGGTGATCGTCCAGACGTACTTGAAGATCGATGGATATGCGAGGTACAAGGTGCCTCCAGTTTCGTTCAGACCCAGAATGGACTTGTAAATGGACTATGTGTCTGACATTGGATATCATTCTGTGTGATTGATGGATATCGGTTGCATGGAATGGTCTGCCTGTGTGGCATGCTAAGATGCAAATGATAAGGGCTTCTGTTGAAAAGCAGAGTCTTGTGGTTGACGATCAAAGCACAGCCTGTGTGGCATAGCTTTGTGTAGTGTTAATTCACAAGCCTCACACCTAGGTTATGAACCAGAAACAGGAGAGGACATCAGGGAGGGCATGCGTTTCTTTTTAGCTAGGGTGGTGTCAGTGACCTACCAGCCCTGACATTTATATTATTTTCACTTGTGTGGTTGTTGGATTGCGAGGCGCCTCGGATATATCGGTGACTATGTGGAGCCGATGGAGTCATTTGGCTCATTTATGCCCCAAAGGGCGGGGAAACGCAGTGTTCAGGCATTATAATCCACATCGGTGGACTGGCCCTGATGATCCATGGGGCAGTTGCGGCTGTTCCTGAGGCTCGGGCTAGACAGTCTCAAATCTGTGAGGACGATCTCTTGCCTCGGTTCACAGATGGAAATCCAACTTCCAATACGTGACTTTGCGGTTTTGATTGTAGAACCTATATATGGTGACATAGTGGTATAAGGCGCTTATGCTGTCTATGATTAATACTTATGATTGAAATTGTTTTGACACTGTACACTTATAGTAATAATAAAAGATGAAATTTAGCGTATCAAGCATTCTTTGGCTACTATAAGGTGAAAACCCTATCCTCCGGCTTGTGTTGCATTGTGTGATGGGACCTGGGTCTTATAATAGCTTCATTGTTCTTTATTTAGCATTGCGCTGTTGTTTTATGCACTGGTATTCCTGGGAGGAAACCCGTTCCGTGTTATGCGGCGTGGTCAAGATTAATAACTGTTTTAGTTCTCACACCAGTCACATGACTGACCTGGAGTTTATTGTTTTAGCCTAAACTCTGGGTGCCCTTACTTTGACATGGGCAGCTAGTAGTTTTGGTTTTGCAGATTTATATTCACAGGATCCTGATTTACAGCTGGAATGATATCCGGAAAGCTCTGTATCTGTATATCTCGTTCAGTTGTGTTTTATATTCTTTTCCGCTGCTATGTAATGTATTGTAATCTTTGATATTTTTCTGATGTATAATATTTATTCGTACTCTGTATATTCTTGTATTCTAATGGAATTGTTGTAATAAGCAATGAAATTTTCTTCTGTTTGTGTTCTGATTCGTCTTGTCCTCAGTACAATCCGTGATTTCCCGTAAGGGGGATTTCGGGTCGTTTCATTTTGGTATCAGAGCTTTGGTTTACAGAGCTCGGAGAACAAGACACATTAGAACCAAACGAAAGAATTCATCAGAGATTGGATTAGTAATATCCAATGAGAATGGCTCGTTAGAGATGGGATCAGCAGTATCCTAGAATGAGTCGGAAGAGTATATTTTTAAATTGGAAACAAATTTTGTTTTGAAAAATTAAATTCAATTATTCATATTTGAATATTATTCTTATATTGATTTGGACAATCCAATATATAAATATTTTGCATATACATCTGATCCACGGGTATTCGAAGTTTTAATATACTGGATAGATATAGAATCACGCTCTAGTCGCTCGGGGATAATTCTGGTGATGTCGCGACATCATCAGTATTTGTGTTTGAGTTTCGAAGGTGTGATATTTATATATTTCCAATTGACTGGTGTGAGAACTAAAACTAGATAGGGCTTATTGTTGTGATTTGGCATCAAAAATCTGATTTTTGGACTATGTATTCAAAGTTATGAATTTGAAAAGCTAATCCACAAATTGATTGTTGATTGTGTTGTTTGATTATTGGTTAATTAATTAAAATTTGAACCATATAGCCAAATTGAACCAAATAGTGAATTGTATTGAAAATTTGTCGCATTTGCATACATATACATGTACTTACATTGAACAGGTCATAGCAAGGAGTCTAGAGCAGAAGAATAAAATTGTTTGCCCAAAAAATAGGTACATGTTTACAAATTTATTGAGTTTTTGATGATTTTATGAGCCGATTGGCTAGCCGCTTGGCTGTTTCTTTTTCTTTTTGGATTGGTGAGGGCTATGGGAGGCTATTTGAAATATCCCGAAGCTCCCGGTGCAGGGGAGGTTATGGCGAAATTTTTCGAAAATTTAGGGTGTTAGCCAAATTTTTGAAAAATATGAAAAGTTCTTGGAAACTGAAAAGTTGAAAAACTTAAGCTGTAATGAAAATAATGGAAGTTGAGTTGATTAGTTAAACAACTTTCAGCTTCGTCCCTTTTCGGGGACAAAAAGTTTTAAGTGGGGGAAATTGTAACAACCCGGAAAATCCGAGCCAATTTAAAATATTTATTTTGAAAATTTTAGTAAATTTTGAATATTTAAAATGAATTATTTTAAATAATAACGACGAGAAATTTATTTTGAATATAATTAGAAAGGAAATATATGTTTGAATCATCGATAGAATATAAATATTTATTTTAAAATATAAAAGGAATTGAAAATGGCGCGGTAGTTCGAAATTTCGATTTCAAATTTCAAATGAATGTACAGGATTCAAAATAAACAAGATTTTAGCAAAACCAAAAATATTTGAATCTAATAGGGAATATCTTTCCACCGAATCCGAAAAATTGAAATTTCATAGCGGGGATAAAAAGTTATGCCCAGATGAAAATTCAGAATAGTCGCTATGGAATTTTGGCCCTTAAAAATGGAAATTTTGCAAACGACCTTCATTTTCGACAAAACCACTTTTGTTGGATTTGCGATGTCAAGTTATTGCTAGATTCCAAAATTCGTAATTTTTTGAATCAATATGTGAGCACGGCGAAGGAAAACGTCTTTTGACGGTTTAAGTCAATTTCAATCGACCAGAAAATGTCCATTTTTCAAACGGTCTCAGAATTTGACGAAAATAGTCTTGTTAGGACCGTATCGTCAATACAAATTTAGAAAATATTTTTCGGTAATTTTTAGAGTCCGTACGTGGCCCCAGTAAATTGAAATGCGCGTTCAAATTCAATATATAAATTTATATTTTGATCTTTACGAAAACTGATTGTAATGATCGAATCAACTTACGATACATGTCCCATTGTGTTTAGAATGGGAGTAATTAGCTAGTGACGACAGTCTTTGGGCCTTGATTGGACTTCGTAAGGGCTTCGCCGCTGGCGATCTCCATAGCCCCCCCCCCCCCCCCCCCCATCGTCGGCGCCCCTATACTCTGACCACCGCCTTTCCTTTTGAAACCCCAACGTTAAAATACACCACACCGCGCAACACCGCAAGCCCCTCTTCCCCAATCCCCGCACCCCCTTCTCCAGCACCGCAGGCGCGAGGCCGCCGCCCACCAGAGAGACCGCAGGCCGGCCCTCTTTCCCCCGACGCGCCAGCCTTCAGCGAGCGAGCAGACAAAACCCCCTTCAAACAGTGAGCGTTTTTCCCTCTTTATTATTTTAAATTACATTGTTTTAAAGCATTGATTTTTCTTTAAATTACGTTGTGAAAAAGGAACCGATTTTTTTTATATATCATTGTGAAAGAAAAGTCGATTATTATTGTATAAAAAGAATTGATTTTTATTTTATAAATAGCATTGATTTATAGAAATTCAATTTTTAATTTATAAAAGAAGTAATTAATTATTATTTTATTTAGAAAAAAGTATGATTTTTATATTATAGGGATAATAAAAATATGATTTTTATATTATAGAAGATATAAAAATATGATTTTTATATTATAGAAGAAATAGAAATATGATTTTTATAATACATAGATAATAAAATTTTGACCTTTATATATATATTAGAGATATAAAAGTACGATTTTTATATATGAAGTTACGATATAAAAATGTGATTTTTATCATATATGTAGCAAAGTAAAAATAGGATTTTTATTGTTTGAATGGCAATATAAAAACATGATTTTTATATATTCATTAGCGATAGAAAGATTCAATTTTTATATATGTAGAATGGCGATAAAAATATAATTTTTATTTTGAAGGAAGAATTATAAAAATGTGATTTTTATAATGTTTTCTTTATGATAAAGATACAATCTTTATATAGATATCATTAAGATTAAATTTTGATTTTTATTATATATGAAGCAAAATATAAAAACAAAAATCGATCTTTATTAAGAGGTAGAAATATAAAAATATAATTTCTACATAGAAAGAAGTGTTGTAAAAATATATGAAGTAGAAATAAATATGTGATTTTTATTTATTGGAATGAAGCGATAAAAATGTGATTTTTATATATGAACAGCGAGAAAAGGTGGCATTGGAATTTTGGGCAAATCTGAACCATTCAGAATAAAATGGAGGATTGGATCCCAAAGGTGAGAACTTCTCACTTTTAATTTATTTTCTAGTTGAAATATATACTAGGATGCAGACGGTGCTTAGTAGCACCCGACACCCGTTGTCCACAGACCATGGATGACTTGTTTGTTTAATTGGTGTGTTTTGAAAGCTGATTATGTGATGTGGAATGGAAAAAAATATTTTATAGTTAAAAATATAATTTTTAACGTGTATATAAAATAAATATTTATAAACAAATCGGACGATTTGTTTATATACACACATTTGACTGATATTGATTGGGACGATAAATTTTACACATCGCCCAACTGCACAAATAAACCTGTGTTTGATTGTTTGAAACCCCACACGGGTGTTGTGATGATATTTGGCGTACACTAATCCCAAATAATTAGTTGTATGTCGATTGATTGATTGACAGGCTGTTATAAGCGTTAAATATTTATATTTGATGCTTATGCAGTGTAGAATGCACTCTGGATGATGGTTGATTATTTATCATTGCTATTATATACATGTGTTGTAGGGAATCCAAATAATTAACATTATATGGTAATTAATTGGGCCTCATTCCAAGTTGGAAAATATATATTCATGTGTTGAATAAAAGAAAATTCATGTGTTGAATAAAATATAAATTCATATGTTGAATAAAATATATATTCATGTGTTGAATAAAAGAAAATTCATGTGTTGAATAAAATATAAATTCATGTGTTGAATAAAATATATATTCATGTGTTGAATAAAATATAAATTCATGTGTTGAATAAAATATATATTCATGTGTCGAATAAAAGAAAATTCATGTATTGAAGAAAATATTCATTTGTTGAATAGAATAATGAAGTTATTGAAATATATAAAGCCGTGTTGATTAGATTTGCGTTATTTTGATGTGAACGATATCTATATCGATTTTATTCATTTTTATAATGAATATCGAAAAGGAATTGATTTCAAAATATAATATTTTGAAAATACTATCATTTATATATCGATGATGTGGAATATTCAGTTTTGATTAGAAATTGAATATGAAGTTGAAATCATTTCGAAAACGAATTTAAAACGATTTATAAAATACGTTTTGAAAGGAAATCGACGAAATATATATAATATACATATATATAATATATATAATGGCCTGAATTGAACGCGCCGCGCTGTGGCAGTTCACGAATTTTGACCATTGACTTCGGATGGACGTTACGGGAGATCCGACCGTCGGATTCTCCTAAAACCGGAACCTTTAGGTTCGTATCGAAAATAGCTTTCTAACGATTGAAAAGATAAAAATAGATTTTTATTGAAATGAACTAGATTTGAACTAGAATTATAATCCCATTTATTTTTAAAATAAATAAAGTGGATTTGAAATGGTTTTGAAAATAACCAGAATTTCCAGTTTATAGAATAGAAATGGATTTGAATCGAAATTGTCTTTGGAATATTTCGATGTTGGATTTCTTGATTATGCAGATATTGTTATGGAAATTTGAAAGATATATTTATATCGTTATTTCCAATACGATATTTGTTGGTCGTAGAATTTGATATTGAATACAAGCCGATATATTTTCTACTCAGAGCCTTGTATTTAATATCAAATGGGATTTGGGTTTGTTGTGAATGGTGTGTTCATTTACACTGTTCTTAAAACCAGTTGAGAAAAAGATTAAATCTTTTTATTTAGATTTAATGAAGTATACCAATTAAATGGTATTTAATTGGAATTGAATTTGAATTGATTTTGGGCTTATCATGAATGGTGTTTTAAATAACACTTGTTCTTTAACCCGATAATTAATGGAATCTGATTTTAGGTTGTCGTGAATGGTATCTTCAATAATACTGTTCTTGGACCCAACGGAGTTAAGAAAATCAGAAACTAACTAAGGATTAGTTGAGTTGAATGGTTTCTTGGGTATTGATCTGATGTTGGTTTCGGCCTTCGGGGTTATTACTTAGGGAATTGTTCACTTGCTAATTTACGGTTAAAGGCTGATGGAATAGAATGTGATTTTTGGGTTTATCGTGAACCGTGTTTTAAATGACATTGGTTCTTTAACCCAGTTAAAGACAGGATATGATTTCCCAAGTTAAATAATCATTGATAGTGATTTTTGGGAAGATTAAAACCAAGTGGAGTTTTAATGAATCTTTAATTAGATTGAAATGATCGAGGATGTAGTATCACTAGTTTTGCTCGAGGCGATAGTTAAATCTTTAATTAGATTTGAACGTGAAATGGTAATTGAATTTACCGATAACACCGTGGTGTTAAATATGAAGTATGACCAGTTTTACTTCATGGGATGAATAGGTTGGGGTTGGGAAATTTAACAAGTGATTACTTCGGTAAGGTTCACTAATCCCAACTAGTTTGGATAAACCATAATTTGGTTTGAATTGATATTCAAAAGAAGATTAAAGAATAAATTTAAAGAATTTATCTTTGATAAAATTAATGGGAACCTTCCCAAAGTATAAGAATATTCTGAATTGGAATGAGGCGTATGTTGTGTTTGTGTAACACTTGTTTATTATATACGTGAGTTATTCAGAAAGACCGGGTTTATCCCATTCTGAATAACTGATTCGACGATGTGTCGAGGATGAAGACAGTGGTCGAAGACCGGAGGTCTTTACATCGCTTGGATAATTACCGATGACCTTGATTGGGTTGTACACCCAAGAGGAGGGAATCAGTTGGTGATCGTCCAGACGTACTTGGAGATTGATGGATATGCGAGGTACAAGATGCCTTCGGTTTCGTTCAGACCCAGAATGGACTTTTAAATGGACTATGTGTCTGAAATTGGATATCATTATGTGTGATTGATGGATATCAGTTGCATGGAATGGTTTGCCTATGTGGCATGCTAAGATGCAAATGATCAGGGCTTCTGTTGAAAAGCAGAGTCTTGTGGTTGATGATCAAAGCACAGCCTGTGTGGCACAGCTTTGTGTAGCGTTAATTCGCGAGCCTCACACCTAGGTTGTGAACCAGAAATGGGAGAGGACATCTGGGAGGGCATGCGTTTCTTTCTAGCTAGGGTGGTGTCAGTGACCTACCAGCCCTGACATTTATATTATTTTCACCTGTGTGGTTGTTGGATTGCGAGGTGCCTCGGATATATCGGTGACTATGTGGAGCCAATGGAGTCATTTCGCTCATTTATGCCCCAAAGGAAGGGAAACACAGTGTTCACGCATTATAATCCACATCGGTTGACTGGCCCTGACGATCCATGGGGCAGTTGCGGTTGTTCTTGAGGCTTGGGCTAGACAGTCTCGAATCGGTGAGGACGATCCCTTGCCTCGGTTCACAGATGGAAATCCAACTTCCAATATGTGACTTTGCGGTTTTGATTGTAGAACCTATATATGGCGACATAGTGGTATGGGGCACTTATATCGTCTATGATTGATGCTTATGATTGAAATTGTTTTGACACTATACACTTATAGTAATAATAAAAGATGAAATTTAGCGTATCAAGCATTCTTTGGCTATTATAAGGTAAAAACCCTATCCTCCGGCTTGTGTTGCATTGTGTGATGGGACCTGGGTCTTATAATAGCTTCACTGTTCTTTATTTAGCATTGCGTTGTTGTTTTATGCACTGGTATTCTTAGGAGGAAACCCGTTCCGTGTTATACGGCGTGGTCCCTTGATTTACCGAACTTTAAAATAAAGATTAATAACTGTTTTAGTTCTCACACCAGTCACATGACTGACCTGGAGTTTATTGTTTTAACCTAAACTCTGGGTGCCCTTATTTTGACATGGGCAACTAGTAGTTTTGGTTTTGCAGATTTATATTCACAGGATCCTGATTTATAGCCGGAACGATATCCCGAAAGCTCTGTATCCGTATATCTCCTTCAGTTGTGTTTTGTATTATTTTCTGCTGCTATGTAGTGTATTGTAATCTCTGATATTTTTCTGATGTATAATATTTATTCGTACTCTGTATATTCTTGTATTCTGATGGAATTGTTGTAATAAGCAATGAAATGTTCTTCTGTTTGTGTTCTGATTCGTCTTATCCTCAGTACAATCCATGATTTCCCGTAAAGGGGATTTCGGGTTGTTTCATAAGCAAATAGAGTAGCCAGCCTTACCAGCTAAATACCTTATCTTACGTACAAAATTCATGGATGAGAACTAAGTAAAGGACGTATAATGCTCATTCAACAATCATTTCTTTTCGTTCATGTTAATATTCTGATAAAAAATATTTCATTTCAATTTAACTATGCAACTATGTGGAAAGAAGCATAGTCATGCATTAATTATTTATGCAATCACTAGGGTTTGTTTACAACGAGTGTTTTATATTCATGCAACTTAAATGCACAACTTAAGAAATAGGATGTTATAGCTCATGTTTGGATTCTACTTATTGGTCTTTGATTTTGGTACGCTCCAATGAGAAATTTATTTTGTGTATACTTCATGATGCTAAGGGTGGAAGTTTTATCCTTGCAGTTGTATATGCTCATAACATGGATGACAAAAGGAAACATTTATGGTCCAACTTAATTGAACCAGCTACTAAGATTAGCTTATTTTGGATCATTATTGCTGATCTTAACTCAGCATTATTTAGTCTGCAAATAATTAATTAAGGGGTTCGCAATCCTTTGGCTGTAGTAAGAAAATGAACACATATATCACACGATCATTGTAAATGAAACGATTAGCAAAACAGGTTAACCACCAAACTGAAACCAAAAATAAATTCTTAATCAACACTACTATGTTCACACCGAAAATAACTGGGTTTACCAGGTCTTGCCTTAAACTATTAACCTAAAGTTGAAGCTCTCGGTGGTGACTGATCTTGCCGTAAACTACTAACCTATTAACCTACAGGTGAAACACCCCACCTCCGTTAGGGTCACTCTCAAAGGGAATGCCCTAACTTTGGTGGAGGTTTATAAGTATAAGTCACAGATATACAAGACAGATATAAGAACACATATTTTAGAACAGCGGAAAAAAAAACAACAACTTTTATTTCATTGAAAATACGTGTTACAATCACCATACCATAATTGTCTTACAATACTTCCAAAAACATAACATCTTCACAACTGTCTTGATTACATTATTTAAAGAAGCATAAAGAAAACATAAATAAACTGCAAAATTCCCATAGTGCTGTCCAAAGCCATAGTCCAAAATGAAAAGGTCCAAGCAATACATTTTTCTCTTCAAGCTGGATGTGAAGGCTGGTCAAGCTGCGGTATTCCCTCCCTGTGGACCTGGGGGGGGGACGGAAGAAAAGAAGACGAAAGAAAAGTAGAGTCAGACATAAAGCCTGAGTAAGTCTAGGACTATTCAGTCTATGAATAAAGAACTGGGTATGATAAGTATAAACTAGAAATGGGAAAGCACCATAAACTTAGTTAAGTTGTCTAGGGTCGAATATACTATCGTACCCCATTTTAATCTCTGAACCCATGTAAACTAGTTCCCAACTGGCACCCCATAATCAGGGTGAAGTGATCCATTTTATAATGATCGGCTCCTACTCGCATAGTTACATGTGTCTTATGGCCCCCGATGTTGTAGTTACCTATGCTGGTCCCACCATGGGGTGTATCAAATCCCATGGTGGCGGCCCGACACAATCCTAGAATGCACAGGTATGCTACTGGTGCCCAGTGCCTTATTTTTCTACGCCGGAGTGTGTGCACGCCCGCACCCCGTTAGAACCTACACTACTGCACCACCGCCGTCGATTTGACCTCTTACAATCAACCCAGTAATCGTGCCCCACCCTGCCTAGTTTCAGGGTATCATGATACCTTGTAGGGTTACTGCGAAAAGGGTCCTCCGCTACTAGGTTTTCTATCTCTAGCCAACATGCTAAGTTGGTTAAGTGTTTTATAAACCTAACCCCCCCCCCCCCCAATCAGTCTGTTTAGCATGTTTCATTTTGATTAAGTATTAATATAATTTACTTAATCCTATCAATCCTGACTCAACCTTAATTGTCTTAATTAAAGCCTTGACCTCTCACATTAGACAGGTATTGTTGTGGCTGCCTGTTGCCGGTTGGGTCCGGGCAGTCTTACGCCACAACTCAGTCTAACCTCGGGTCCTTATTGGGCTCCATGTTTAACCACCCACATTGGATAGGTATTGTTGTGACTACTGGACAGCCGGGCGGTTCCGGGCAGGTTTACATCACAACTCAATCCAACCTCGGGTTAAACACATCGTATTTTCTACATTTACATATTTTGTCACTTTTCTTTATTTTCTTATATGTAAATATTTGCGGCCCATTATTCAAAATAAATTAATGGTGTAAGGGTTTACACCAATCATGGGCCCAACCCATTCTTGGATTTGGGCCCCTCCACTTTTATATTTTCATTTATTAATTAATTTGGCCCAACGCTATTTCCCCCGTTTAATACGTTCGTTTATCATAATATATGTTGGGCTTAGCCCTTTAAGCCCAACTTAGCCACGTGAAAAGGGGGAGGCTTAAAACGTGATTACATACACAAAGAAGGGAATGTGAACGCATGAACTTGCAACATAACGTTGGAACTACAAAATAGAAACTGGTGTACTTGCATTGTGGTGACATATATTTTGGTCATAAAGCATAAGTGACATAAACCAAACCATGTAAACTTGTAGTTAAGTTAAGAATCTAACTAAATTAGATCTCATTATTGACACATAGTCTTAACTACAACATAAACCTATATTTTTATTTAGGCATAATGTCAAACATAAGCAAATCATGTTTATAAAATTACCATATGTCTACAAAGGTGCTTAGTATAGTTCAACTAGAATTATTCCAACTTAATCATGATTTTTAATCTATTCACATAACCATGGCACAATTATACCCTAACATGAAATGGCGGTTTTTACTTTATTCATGCAAACTTGCAACTAGAATGTGAATCTAACTTAGCTACGTATCACATATATTATATAATTCTTGTTAACAACATAGGCCTAACAAATTTTTCAATTTGGCATAATACCAAACATAGCCTAGTCATATTTATAAAAATTAACATAAGTTCACAAAGAGGCTTACTTTTGTTTCTAATACAAAAGTATGGTTTTATACATAGATCATGATGCCAATTCCAACATATATGAATCATAATACCCCAAATTTGATCCAATTATTCAAAAGTGATTTTTGTACAAAATATACATTATGTTGGCATAATAGCAAAACCACATACTTGCATGAATCTCAGTTAAACAACCATAAACATATAGCTTCAACATGAATTACATGCTTGCGAATATCACATCGTTTAGAATCATAGCAACGCAGAAATATGAATTATTAACGCCACAATTCCATTTCTTATATTACAAACCAAACACAGTTATTTAATTCATACCGGAATAATACTCTACTTACAATCGTGTGACGAATTCTTCAATTCAGGAGATGCTATTCCTTTTGATGTAGGCGTTGCTTTGATTTGATTTTCTTTAAGCTTTGAATTATCTCTTAGTTGCCTCTCAATTTCTGACGGCTATGCTTAGTCTCTCCTCAGCAACATGACGGTCTCATCTCCATTTTAGTTTATGTGAATTAGGGTTAGTCTTAGGTCCTTTTTATAGAGTTTGTGAGTTGATTTAGACCGTCGATGAAGCTTGGATTAATCGTAGCCATTCACTTGAAAGAGAGACCAATCAGGAGCTGACACCTAGCCCTAATGACAAGGCAAGGCTCAGAAAATCGACCAAACACAGACCTGGCCAGCCAGGACTTGACCAGACCTGACCAGCAGATCATTTTTGACCTGGGCACACTTGGCAGGTGCGCCAGGTCAAAAATGTACTGGCGCACTTCCCAAGTGCGCCAGTGCATTTTTGTTCTGGCGCACTTCCCATGTGCGCCAGTGCATTCTGACCCGTTTCCCGGTTTTTAACCCAACTTCGTTCGTCCATATCTTCTTCATACGATATTCGTTTTACGCAAACTCAGACTCTATCTCAAGTAGAATTCCGAGACGAACGCAATGGCGTATCCCGTTTCCCTTAATTCTTTGATTTGAAATTAGTTATACTTTAATTTGTGAATCTCACTGTTATAAAATACACGGGGTGTTACATTCTCCCCCACTTAAAAGGATTTCGCCCCCGAAATCTTCAAGTTCAGGAAGAATGTACATCCTAACATCCAAACATCCATCTACTCATCCATCAAACACGAGCATCCATTGTCCTTAAAAGACTTCTAATGTTTCATGATCATATGCGAAGTGTGTGTGTACATGTACTTATCTAATGCAAAATCAGGCGGTCTACTGATTCAGTTGACCTCCTTAATGCGAATTATGCAAGTGCCATGAATCCATTATGTATGCAAATTTTCCTATTCATGATTCTATATGAGTGCACAATCATTCATACAAATGCAACATCCATATGACAATACATTAAAGTTCAACCATATACGAATGCAACCATATATGCATATGCAATATGAAGTGATTGAGCCGATCTAAAACCTAGATTGTGTGTGTATATGCAACCACGAGCAACCACTATCAATCACTTGCAACCACTTGCAATCATCATCCATAACATGTTTCAACTACATGTTTTCATCCAAAAAGATTCTACCTATGGTTCTCAAGATAGGATCGAGGAGAGAAATAGGATAAAACAAAGCATCTAGAATAAGTTAACGATGTACCGCCAGAAGGTCCGGTCTGCTTCTCAGGGCAGTCTTTGTTGATGTGTCCAGTCTTCCTACAATGAAAACATTCACCTTGCTTTCTCTTCCTCTTTCTACAATCCTTGGCTATGTGCCCTTCCGTACCACAGTAATTGCATTTCCTTTTATCACGTGAGTTGTTGTTCTTGCCTCCTTTCTCGGGGTCTACCTTCTTATTCTTAGAATCGTTGGGCTTGACCTCTTTCTTCCCTTGAGAGTTTTCTGCCTCTGTTTCCTTCTTGTCCTTATCTTCCTCGTTCAGCAATGCCATCTGCACCAACCTTTCGTACGTAGCTCCCATGGGTATATGGGTCATGGCCAAACTGTGTAATGGCTCATTCAACCCTTTGACAAAGTGGAGAGCCTTCTTGTGCGGGGTGTTGACTAGGTCCAGCCCAAACCTAGCCAGCTCATCAAACTGATTAACATACTCTTTGACTGTCTTGTTCCCTTGCTTAAGAAATAAGAATTTTTCCAACTGCAAACTCCTTTCCGCATCTGAGAGAAATTTAGCCTCAAACCTTGCCCTAAAGTCC
The DNA here is from genome assembly GCA_030737875.1 of Allium sativum. NCBI lineage: Eukaryota > Viridiplantae > Streptophyta > Magnoliopsida > Asparagales > Amaryllidaceae > Allium > Allium sativum. Next base: position 689,662,493 of record CM060922.1, read on the forward strand.
TCCCATGTCTCCACTGGTCTTTCAGCATTAGTGACCTCCCACCAGTAGGAAGCCTCACCCTTTAGTAGCCATACCGCCAGTTGTACTTTCTGTCTATCTTCCACCTCAAAGATGATGAATAAGTCCTCGGTTTCTTTCAGCCAATTTCTAGCTGCCACGAAGGACTCGGTTCCATGAAAATCCTTTCCTCCCATAGCTTTAAAATCTTTACATATCTTAGCAAACGTGTTTGCCCGTGGAGGAGGTGGAGGAAGAGGTGTTGCTGCAGCTAGATGATTTCCTGTAGCTGGGGGAGGAGGAACGGTAGGACCTGGCTGAGTGGCCCTTGCTTCTAAGAACCGTCTAAACCAACCAGGTATTGGTACACCCTCCGGCAAGTTAAGTTCTTCAGACATGCTGAAACAAAAAGGATAGATTCAAAACGAAGGATAAAAGATAGTACCTATGGCTTTGGGAGGGACTTTGCCTTTTAAAATAAAATAATATTTTATTTCTTTAAAAAAATGCTTCTTTAAATTTCCTTTTTGAAAATAATTTTTTCAAAACTTTTTATCTTATCTGGTAAACCTATGCTCTGATACCAAGTGAAACACCCCACCTCCGTTAGGGTCACTCTCAAAGGGAATGCCCTAACTTTGGTGGAGGTTTATAAGTATAAGTCACAGATATACAAGACAGATATAAGAACACATATTTTAGAACAGCGGAAAAAAAAAACAACTTTTATTTCATTGAAAATACGTGTTACAATCACCATACCATAATTGTCTTACAATACTTCCAAAAACATAACATCTTCACAACTGTCTTGATTACATTATTTAAAGAAGCATAAAGAAAACATAAATAAACTGCAAAAGTCCCATAGTGCTGTCCAAAGCCATAGTCCAAAATGAAAAGGTCCAAGCAATACATTTTTCTCTTCAAGCTGGATGTGAAGGCTGGTCAAGCTGCGGTATTCCCTCCCTGTGGACCTGGGGGGGGGAACGGAAGAAAAGAAGACGAAAGAAAAGTAGAGTCAGACATAAAGCCTGAGTAAGTCTAGGACTATTCAGTCTATGAATAAAGAACTGGGTATGATAAGTATAAACTAGAAATGGGAAAGCACCATAAACTTAGTTAAGTTGTCTAGGGTCGAATATACTATCGTACCCCATTTAAATCTCTGAACCCATGTAAACTAGTTCCCAACTGGCACCCCATAATCAGGGTGAAGTGATCCATTTTATAATGATCGGCTCCTACTCGCATAGTTACATGTGTCTCACGGCCCCCGATGTTGTAGTTACCTATGTTGGTCCCACCATGGGGTGTATCAAATCCCATGGTGGCGGCCCGACACAATCCTAGAATGCATAGGTATGCTACTGGTGCCCAGTGCCTTATTTTTTTGCGCCGGAGTGTGTGCATGTCCGCACCCCGTCAGAACCTACACTGCTGCACCACCGCCGTCGATTTGACCTCTTACAATCAGCCCAGTAATCGTGCCCCACCCTGCCTAGTTTCAGGGTATCATGATACCTTGTAGGGTTACTGCGAAAAGGGTCCTCCGCTACTAGGTTTTCTATCTCTAGCCAACATGCTAAGTTGGTTAAGTGTTTTATAAACCTACCCCCCCCCCCCAATCAGTCTGTTTAGCATGTTTCATTTTGATTAAGTATTAATATAATTTACTTAATCCTATCAATCCTGACTCAGCCTTAATTGTCTTAATTAAAGCCTTGACCTCTCACATTAGACAGGTATTGTTGTGGATGCCTGTTGCCGGTTGGGTCCGGGCAGTCTTACGCCACAACTCAGTCTAACCTCGGGTCCTTATTGGGCTCCATGTTTAACCACCCACATTGGATAGGTATTGTTGTGACTACTGGACAGCCGGGCGGTTCCGGGCAGGTTTACATCACAACTCAATCCAACCTCGGGTTAAACACATCGTATTTTCTACATTTACATATTTTGTCACTTTTCTTTATTTTCTTATATGTAAATATTTGCGACCCATTATTCAAAATAAATTAATGGTGTAAGGGTTTACACCAATCATGGGCCCAACCCATTCTTGGATTTGGGCCCCTCCACTTTTATATTTTCATTTATTAATTAATTTGGCCCAACGCTATTTCCCCCGTTTAATACGTTCGTTTATCATAATATATGTTGGGCTTAGCCCTTTAAGCCCAACTTAGCCACGTGAAAAAGGGGAGGCTTAAAACGTGATTACATACACAAAGAGGGGAATGTGAACGCATGAACTTGCAACATAACGTTGGAACTACAAAATAGAAACTGGTGTACTTGCATTGTGGTGACATATATTTTGGTCATAAAGCATAAGTGACATAAACCAAACCATGTAAACTTGTAGTTAAGTTAAGAATCTAACTAAATTAGATCTCATTATTGACACATAGTCTTAACTACAACATAAACCTATATTTTTATTTAGGCATAATGTCAAACATAAGCAAATCATGTTTATAAAATTACCATATGTCTACAAAGGTGCTTAGTATAGTTCAACTAGAATTATTCCAACTTAATCATGATTTTTAATCTATTCACATAACCATGGCACAATTATACCCTAACATGAAATGGCGGTTTTTACTTTATTCATGCAAACTTGCAACTAGAATGTGAATCTAACTTAGCTACGTATCACATATATTATATAATTCTTGTTAACAACATAGGCCTAACATATTTTTCAATTTGGCATAATACCAAACATAGCCTAGTCATATTTATAAAAATTAACATAAGTTCACAAAGAGGCTTACTTTTGTTTCTAATACAAAAGTATGGTTTTATACATAGATCATGATGCCAATTCCAACATATATGAATCATAATACCCCAAATTTGATCCAATTATTCAAAAGTGATTTTTGTACAAAATATACATTATGTTGGCATAATAGCAAAACCACATACTTGCATGAATCTCAATTAAACAACCATAAACATATAGCTTCAACATGAATTACATGCTTGCGAATATCACATCGTTATATCACATCGTTTAGAATCATAGCTACGCACAAATATGAATTATTAACGCCACAATTCCATTTCTTATATTACAAACCAAACACAGTTATTTAATTCATACCGGAATAATACTCTACTTACAATCATGTGACGAATTCTTCAATTCAGGAGATGCTATTCCTTTTGATGTAGGCGTTGCTTTGATTTGATTTTCTTTAAGCTTTGAATTATCTCTTAGTTGCCTCTCAATTTCTGACGGCTATGCTTAGTCTCTCCTCAGCAACATGACGGTCTCATCTCCATTTTAGTTTATGTGAATTAGGGTTAGTCTTAGGTCCTTTTTATAGAGTTTGTGAGTTGATTTAGACCGTCGATGAAGCTTGAATTAATCGTAGCCATTCACTTGAAAGAGAGACCAATCAGGAGCTGACACCTAGCCCTAATGACAAGGCAAGGCTCAGAAAATCGACCAAACACAGACCTGGCCAGCCAGGACTTGACCAGACCTGACCAGCAGATCATTTTTGACCTGGGCGCACTTGGCAGGTGCGCCAGGTCAAAAATGTACTGGCGCACTTCCCAAGTGCGCCAGTGCATTCTGACCCGTTTCCCGGTTTTTCACCCAACTTCGTTCGTCCATATCTTCTTCATACGATATCCATTTTACGCAAACTCAGACTCTATCTCAAGCAGAATTCCGAGGCGAACGCAATGGCATATCTCGTTTCCCTTAATTCTTTGATTTGAAATTAGTTATACTTTAATTTGTGAATCTCACTGTTATAAAATACACGGGGTGTTACAACAGGTCTACCAGATCTTTCTATAAAGTATTAACAAAAAATAAATAGGTTAACCAAAAATTGATAATACTCGGATACTTACCCAAGCTACCGGTGGGTATGATGGTGATTGATCTGGATGATGCCAAAAGTTGAAGCTCCTCCCGTAAACTATTAACCTACAGAAAAAAGGAATAACGAAATGAACCAGTATAATCGTCAATTATTAATTTTCTATTATTATAAAATATATCGTGACACCATCCCCTTCAAATGGAGACTAAGTTTCACCACTATGTCAATGAGCATATGCTACAGCGAAAAATATGAACCAAGAATACTGCAATCATATGCAAAATTTTGAATGTAGAAAATTTAATACATAAAGAGATCGTAGGTATGAAATGAAACCACTAATTTTCAGATAAAGGAACAAAGGTTAGACTATTATACAGGTGTGGAAACTTACATATTTAAAAATTGAGTTTATCTATTAATTAAGCTAGTGATAATAGCTCATGAGAAAAAGAAGTGATAATACTTGGATACTTACCCAAGTTACCGGTGGATATGATGGTGACTGATCTGGATGATGCCCAAAATTGAAGCTCCTGCCGTAAACTATCAATATATACAACATGTAGAAATGAGTAGTAAAGGATGAACCGTTAAAGGATGCCTTAACAAAAATATCACTTTAATAATAACTTTAAAATTCAAAGGTCTGAAAATAGAGAAACCATATGGTTCACAATAAAGTAACATAATGTGCGAACTTAAAGAATATAAATTTAACATAGACATCTATAACAAACAATTCTAAAAATTTAACAAACCAAATATGCAAAATCACATAAGTAGGCAACAATGCAAGCTGTGAAGCCAAAAGTACCCAAACTCCTGTGATTGGGTATAACTACTAAACAAAATTTATTATAAAGAAGGAGAAATTTGTAGACACAAATTTGTCAATCAAGTCACTAAAATTCCTATAATACACATCAAAATAAGCATGAATTAACAATAACACCAATGGATTTAATTTAGGAACGTGTAGGGAAGCACATTTACAAGTAAAACGAGAACATGCATAATAATAACAATCCTATTGCAAGAATATATTAACGTGGCCTAATATATTTTGCTTCTTTAGATCTCTAATCCAGGAACAAAAAGAATGCTGGAGCAAAAGAACCAAATCAAAAAATTAATGCAGAGTGTGATATATTTTTCCATAATGACAATATCAATTGAAATGGATGTGGGAACAAAAGAACCAAACAACAACTACGTAGTTACCCCCCAACCTACTAAATTTAGCAAGTTTCAAAAACAACTAGACTTCAAAGCATGCATGAAAACCATAGTAACACAGATAATGACAACAACAACAAAATATTTCTAATATAAACACCTTGCAGGCAGTACACAAGGCACAAAATGCTAATGTAATGAACATAGACATGACAATATATGATAGTAATGCTATTAATATTATTAATCAAAGTATAAGAAGTAATGTTATTAGTCAGTGTATAAGAAGAAATTGGAAGTTTATATCAGCAATATTATATCAATCAAAGCTCAGATAACAGATTCTAACAAATAAGGTGTAGAATAATATGAATTCATTTGAAGTATAGTTCTAGGAAGAGTCGGGTTTTTTACACTAGAGCCAAACGAGTGTTCAGACCTAGAGTAAATGTAATAGAAATATTATTAGTAATGGTTACAATAAAGAGAAAATTTTGATAAATAATACTGCAAATTGAATATGAATATAAACCATATATATTTCTTGCATGTAACCAATGTATTATGGGCATCAAACTCATAAATAAGATTTTTTTTTGGAATTCATTGTAGTGGCATTATCAATAAAATCCCTTTTAGAATATAAATCAATGTTGTGTATTAGATGAATATTTACGTTCATCTCTTCTCCAAACCATGTTGAAACAATTAGTTATTTCTCACAAAATGACAAATTTCACATTGCATCCTTTTTTATTAGCATGAAAAGTGATTGATCCATGTGAAACTGAGTATAAAACATTTTGCAAAGCAATAACACAAGAATAATAGTATGTAATAGATCCAAAATTTTCATATATCATACTAAATCCTTTCTTATGATATTCTTAAGGTAAAATGTCTAAAAATATGTGATGTACAGATGATTACTAAAATAAGTATATTGCCATGAGTTACCTTGTATTTTATCTACAGTTGATATTATACAATATCATATCTGGAAAGGAGATATGATATATGATTAGCATAGAAATGTGTTTATTTTATGCTCTTATATCTTATCATTTGTATATAAATAAATATTACTTGGGTATTATTTTGTCAGTTTTGCAGATATTCCAACTAAGCCACATGCAGCCATAAAAATAGAAAATAAAGATCAAAATGTTGTGTATATACATACAAAGATCTGCAGATGAAGACTTTGCATTGTGTTTCTTTTGGAGTTTAAGATATGTTCATCTCCTGAAATCTTATCTCCCTTCAATTAGTCACATGCCAAACAAGGAAGATATGGGAGGAATAATGGTTAATTAAGAGGGGAGGAATAATTGTTAATTAACAGACCCATATATGCATAGATTGATTTAGGGTTTAGGTTGGCTATATATCTTATAAATACCCTTGTATTCTTATTGTAAACTTTTATCTTGGAATTAATAAAGTTTTCTTCTCTTTTTCTTTTCTGCATTTTTTATTTTCTTAGCAATTAGTGTTGTCTACACAATTAGATTTGGTAGAGCACTATTTGTATTTTGCACTTATTTTCATTAGTGATTGACCATCTGATTAGATTCAGCGGTAATCCTAATTTTATTTCCTGCTTGTTATTTTAGTTTCTGCAATTTTAATTTCTGTTCTTTTTATTGCTTTCCTAGGTCATATTGGATTGAACATAAATTTGATTAGATTCAGATCTGATTCAATTCAATAATAGTTTTATTTGCAGTTTAAATTTTGTTTGTTTCAAAATCAACCTCCAAGATTTGTCTAAATCGCCCAAGAAATATTTAAATAATAAAATTTAAAACTCCTCCCTATGTCGACCTGCATATTACACGATCTGTGCGCTTGTAGTTATTATAACAAATTCGCGCTTTTCTAATTCACTAGAAAGCGACGAACAAGTTTTGGCTCTGTTATCGAGGAGCTAACTATTAAATTTTATTATTTATTTAGTTTCTGATTCGTGTTAGTTTTCATTTTTAATTTCTTGATTTTATTTTCTTTTATTTTTAAAGAAAAATAAAAATCTCTAAATTAGTTGATTTGGTATTACAAGTTAATACTACAATTTCCTATAGAAGAGGGAAAAAAACTTGCACATTTTTTTTACTGGTTGCTTTCCAATAACAACACTCTCTCATCCTCTAATTTCTCTTTCCATTTTTTTTCATTTGTTTCTTTCCTATTCTCCTTTTTTCAACAATAAAAAAAGGTCAAAAATAGATTATTCTTTTGCAATTTTTTCCTTGTTGTACATTTCCATTGCTTTGATTTCTTTCCTTTTCTCTCTTCATATATTCCATATTTCTTCTTTCTTCTATTTTTATTCTTCATATTTCTTCTCCATCCGCTAAAAAAAATCACCGACACTACAGTCTAATCGTCCTATGTCCACAGTCACAAACCCCCTCTTCTCAACTGCGTCACACTCAAAAACCGATACCAATAACACAAGTTCACCACTGCTATATTGCAAACTCTGCTTAGCTCGCATCAATCCCTCCACCACCCATCAGCAAACACCTTCACATTCACAAACCCACAATCTAGTTCCCAACATCATACAGACCACCATGCATCAACTCGACATACCCTTGTACCAATTCATTACCACAAATCAAAACCGAAACCACATCAACACAATTTCGATTCAAATCGAACCCAGAAAAGAAGAAACGAAATCAAAACACCAAATTCCCAAACCCCTTCTTGACCACAGACCCCCTCTCCACCGAAACTCAAGCACCAATGAACCCAATTCGAAACCATGAGCATAAAAACTCCAAACCCTACCTCAAATCGAACATCGCCTCAAAGTCACAACTTCAGAAATCGTCTTTTAAAATCAAAAAACCACCAAATCAACAATTCGAACATCTGTTCATTACCAAATCGCACCCATCAATTCGAATTGCAAAACCCTTTGCTTTGAACGACAGACCGATTCAGATCCTACTTTCACCTTCAAACCCAAATAGATCTGCTGCGATTTGATTTCTGAAAATTCGATTACGTGATTCCCTTTTTTTAATTGTGTGATTTCCTTCTTAATTGCGTGATTCGATCTCTGGAAAAAACGTGAATTTATTGTTGATTGTTTCGGTAATTTTTGGTTTGTGAGGAAAGAAATTGTGGTTTCTGATTTCTGAACGGTGGTTGGCCTTTTGGTGCATGAGGTGATTGTGTATCCACATGGGTTGTTTTTGTTTAGGACTTGAGTTTCCTTTTATAATGGGTATTTGACTAAGAACCATTCGTTTGGGGAACTATTTTTATTTTTATTTTATTCTTATTTTGGGTAGAGTGCGTGAGTTAATTTTTTTATTTTGCTTTTTGTGAGGTTAGTTTTTTTTCTTTTCTTTTACTTTATTTTTGAGTCTGTTTAGCCTAGTTATTTTTTATTTCCTGTTTTTATTTTTCTTAGTTTTTGTCTAGTTTTGGTTTCGTTGAGTCTAGTTGTTAGTTTTCCTGTTTTATTTTATTTTTTTATTTTTAGTTTAATTTTTTTCCCTTTTGTTTGTTTGTTTTACTTCCTGTCTCTTTCTCTCTCAAAAAAAAAAGAAAAAAAAATCAAAATCAAGGCAACCTTTGAAGTAAGTGTTCAAGAAATCAAACAAAAATTCCGAAGTAAAGCGAATTGCAAAGAATTGATTAGAATTGTCAATGCTACTCTACTACTCTCGACAGACTGCCATACCCTACTGTAATATTTTCTTAACTCTACAGTTGCTCTACTGCAAAGAAAACAATATAGAAATTGCTTATAAATTTTTTTTACAGGTGTCGTGGCTCGCTTGTAAAAAAATTATTTCTGCAATTTATCATTCATATTCTGTGATTGGAATTTGTGAATCTGTTTATTAGGAATGAATTTTCATAACTTAAATCATCAATCTCATTGGTTTCAACTTTGAAATTCATTGAACATTGATTCTAGGAAAATAGGAGCTCATATAAAATAATATAATTGAAAAGTGATGCTTTGTGAAGTTGACTGTCTCGTATAATTGGATCGCAGATATATAGTAGTCCGATTTATTGAACTTTTAGCAAAAGTGGTTGCATACTACCCATAAAATATTGGTTGTATCCCTTAGTACTTATACTATACGTGAATGGCCATAAGACCCTCTTCCCTCTTCTAATCGAGTCAGCTAATTAATAGAGCACAACTTAATATTTTATACTCACTACACCAGAAATGCAATTTGGCAGTGCTCTGGGCCGTATCTAATGTGTTTTGGCAGTGCTCTGGGCCGTATCAAAAATTAGCGCCTTTAATTATTTGATATGGCCTTAAGCCGTATCTAATTTTCAAAAAGATACGGCCTTAAGCACTGCCTAATTGTAAAAAAGATACGGAAGCACTGCCTTATTTTTAAATAGATACATCCTTAAGCACTGCCTTATTTTTAAATAGATACGGCCTTCAGCAGTAGCTAATTTAAAAAAAACTATAGCATATACACATTACATAACAATCATTTTTCAGTACAAGAAAACCACAACATAACTATTACACAAAAGAAGAAAAATATACAAATTACACTACATTTAAAATCCATGTATAGCAAGATAACCATAGTTTTATACATTATCTTCGGATAGTTCTTTATAATGTACTCATTTAATAAATGAACTAAAAAAAACCATGTAGTAAGCAGCAATTTGGTGTATATATACAAGACGATATTCTTACAACATGGGCTTCTATCATGCTTTTAAGCTGCATCTGACCATCAACTTCTCTGCTATGCCTGAATCCTTGTTCACGTGAGATACGTCGCAGGCAATACTACGTTCTACTGTTTTACTCCTCTCTGCATAATTGATACAATTTATCTGCATTTTATAAACCAACAGTGCAAAACAGATTCCAGGAATAACAAAGCAAGATAGCCTTACCATCATCTGCAACAGCTTGAAAATTCTTTAATGAGTTAATTATCTACATGTACAATATTTGCATATTAGCATGGCTGCTGGTTTGCATGATGTTAAATAACAATTTTTACTTTCTTTTATATGCATAGTTATTTAATTTGTGAGGATGCAGTAGCTTTCTTCTCTTGGTGGAACCTGCAATTTCTTAACTAATGGAGCAGCAACAACTCTCTTGTTAGCGGTACTTACTTCATTTGGATTTTCGTTTAAACATGATTCTTCATTTTCACACGTAGTATTATCTTTTCTCTGCGAGTTGTTTGAGAAAGATGAACCTCTTGTGAACTAGAATCAAGTGAACTAGAATCATCTCATGGTGCAATGCAACAAAGAAAAATTAGGTGGCTTCTCGGATTCATATGGAAGTTTCAAGTTTTGACATAGAGCGTGGGTCAATGAAAGAAAATCCCTTATCCACTGCCAGTCGCAAAACTACATATTAATCCGATAGATCAGAAAGCACAATATAATTTGTGCACGACACAAACTTACTAGCCAATGGTAAAGAATGGTACCTGATAGGGGTGAACAATGAAAATGATCCATCCGATGGAACCTCTCCTAATAAATTATTATTTGACAAATCCCTGAACATTAATGAACTGTGTGTCAATGCCAAAGGGAAAGATATCCAGATAATGTTGACTACATGGAAAGTAAATCTCAAAATTAAAGAGAATGTGCGAGCAAATTCTCAATTTAAAAACTTCTTCAACGAAATAATTATAAACTACAGATCTTGGAATGTATGAACCAAAATCAGGCCATAGGGTCGTTGAAATTACCTTTGCATATGATACAGAACTATTCATAAGATATTATTCAAACATCTATGTCGATTGTATCTGTATTTCTATTTTAACATATTTGGTGGATGGGTGTATTACCTTTGAAGATGAAGAAAATCCCCTTGAACTCCATGACACTTGATCGTTCTTACGATCACCACATGACTTGTTACCCCATCCAACAATTGGCTGAAAACATTTATTCTCGAATATTTCTTCTGTTACTACAGGTGTAGTGCTTCTTCCTCCTTTTAAAGAATCGCTGCTTGAGGCAGGATACACTTAAGGTGTAGTGCTTCATTCGTGTGGCCTGTCCAAAATATGAAGTGCACAATAGAAAAGTAACTACTATATGGTATGCTTTTTAACGGTTTGAATATCGTAGTTGAATGAAGTTGGGAACTCTGAAAACAAATAATAATATAATTACTTGAAATGCAGACCCAAAGATGTAAAGAGGTCATCTTCAATTTTAATAAGTTCTTCATGGTATGATTCGCTTTCTTCAGGTAAACAAAAGACGAACATCTCAACCTTGCTAAATTAGTGCACCGGTACTGATCCCTAAAAATGCATAGAACAAAATAAACAACTGAAAATTGCAGTATTAAACTACTAAGATATTACAGATTAATTATGTGGTAGAGAGGAATACCCGGTAAATGGTGACTAAGAGTTTCGCAAATTAAATTATTATGTTCATGGCTGCTCTTTCATATACTAATTTTGTGCATGTTCAACAGCAAAATTGACTTGTTTGGCACTAAGAAGCCTAAAGTGGGAATGGTTATGGAAAGACAGAAGCACGGATAGTGAATAAAATCTATACTAATATTATCATAAAATTTCATTTACATTTCAATAAATTCTTAGATTAGCAGCTGTTTGTTCAAATGTTGAAACTAAATAATATTTGATATTCAGTTTAAACATCAAACATATCATAACAATATCCTTGTATATAAAAAAATAAGTATAAAGAAATGTGATTCCTTTAAGATGACTCTTCAGACTTCCATTTTGGCAAACTAGCACCAAATATTTTAATTTTTCAATTTCTTCAAGAAATATCCTGTTATTGACTCATAAACAATTAGCTTTTTTTTAATTAATAAAAGCAGCATCTTATAATATAATGAACCTTTTCTCCTAAGAATTACCGTGTAAGCTTCTGGTGGTAACTTGCTACTGCTTTCCCATTTTCATCTCACCTTATAATAACAAAATCACAAGGATTCTTATGTTATGTTCAACACGCATTTGCCAACTCTGTTTTCCCATTTTTCGGTTTAGAAATATTTACACAATTATTAATATTAGTTCATAGTTACACAACTATCAATAACCTATACCAATATATAAGAATGCTATAAAGTTATGGTTTCATAAGTCCGTTTACAAAGGGACTCCGAAATAAACTAAAAATCATATAATTACCTCATGGTATATACAATCCATTTAGAAGCTTGTTTGACGTCTTCCTCAGTTCACAATTCTTTGAGATATCCAACGGAACAAGAAAAAGGTAAAAAGACTAATCGAGTTCAGCAAAGAATGATCAAATTTAGCTCGAATTATATATGAAATCACAAAACAAATGTAAAATCTAACCTTTGCTCGTGGAAGAACATATTTATTCTACCAAAACGCTTCAATAAGGAGATGTAACATATCAAAAACGAAGGCGACTTAGGTAATGAAACCACATAAAGGCGAAGGGTTAGGGTTTTTTAAATGAAAGCAGTAACAAACATTTCTTTATTAGCTGTAATGAATCTTACTGAGGAAGAGGGTGGATTTTAATTTCGTAGGGTTTTCATCGAGAAGGGGGAGACGGGAAAGAAAATTGAGAGACAGAAGATAATTAGAAAAGAAGCGACCAAAAAATTATTTCCCATGCCCGCCAATAAATTTGGCATCTTTGTTTTTATAGCGTAGCGGGAAAAAAATACAATGCGGATTTGATATGGGTTGAAGCCGTATCAAAGGAAACAATCCGAAGCTTTGAAGATCTACGGTTAGATTTTAGGGAGTGTGTGAGGTGCGGATCGGTTGAGGTGTAGCAAATGAAATTTGGTACGGCTATGAGCTGTATTAAATTTGATACGGCTTTAAGCCGTTTCAAATCTCCGCATCCCTGGCATGTCAAATTCGCTGATATGGTGTAGTGACTATTTTGAAGTGAGAATAGTTTCTATCTTATCTTGGCTTCATTAAAATGTCTGATTAGAAAAAATCCCTTAGAGAATTGTGTGATAATGATCTGAGAAGACGTTCCGTGAAAGAGTATGAGTATGAATTACAACTCATGAGGCAAAAATTTCTGAAATTTCGTGAGCCCAATGCCAACAGTTTTCAAAACTTTCCAACTGACCAACATTTTCAAAATCATAGAAATGATCGAAGTTGCGACTTCAATTCAAATTTCAATAATTTCGATTATGGGCCACATCCACATCAAGATAGCTTTGAATCCCAATATAACTTTGATCAACATCAATATGGGGTTGTAAACCAAAATTCTCAAAATTATAGTCTATATCAACATCTTGAAAATAACCAAAATTGAAATTTTCCCTTGAATTTAAACAGTTTTGGTTACGAACATAATTTTTGTAATCAAAATTATTTCCAATATCATTGCCATTTTTCTAGAAATTCAAACAACCACTACATTGGAAATAATATTGATAGTGAAATTGATGTGGACTATAATTTTGAGAATCAAAGAATCCAAAACGAGATCTCTCAAATCAACAATTTTGAAGAATATCGTCTTAACATTCTTAGAGAGAGGGAAGAAAGGCTAGATAAAAATATGGATAAACTTCTTTGTTTAATGACATCTTTTGCAGAACAACGCAAGCAACAAAATCAAATGGGCATTGAATCAGAAAATAATCCAATTTTTACTAACAGTGAAGATTTTCAATTAACAACTTTGGAAATTGAGAATAACGATCTAAATGAAGTTGTTCAAAATTCAACAAATGATTTGGACTACAGTTCTTTTCAAGAAAAAGATTTAAGCTTAGATTTTGATCTTTCTCTTTCAAGCTGCGAGAAACTTGAAATTTTAGAAATTGAACAGAACAAAAATGTTGAATTTTTCAAAAACCCAAAATTAGAGAAAGATTTTAAATGAATTTTTTGGATTGTATGAAGATGAGTTGCCAAATGAGGATGAAATAGAATCAACCACCAATCCAAGTTTGAAAATTTTGATTTTGAGGTTTCAAACGAACTTGAAATTGTCAGTGTCGAAAATACGTTATCAATTAATAAAATTGAGAAATGTGATCACATAGTCTTGAACAACACTCAGAATTTAAATTTCACAATTGCAACTGAGTTTATATACGATCACAAATTTTTGAACAATTACACTGATAAATTTGTTGAACACATGAATTGTTTTTGGAATGTTAGCTTGGTTGAAAAACTTCATGTTAGGATGACATTGGACATTCGTTTACTGGACTATAAATCCAGGTATAAAGATGAGACGGTTTTTAGAAACCTTTGCTTCTTAGAAAGCATACCTAGACATAGTGGGAATGTGATTCATCCGGCTAGAATCAAGTAGTAACATACCATAATTTTTTTTATATTTTTTTTGAAAATACGACTCATTTAATATTGATACAACAAAATAAGTTAATGATTGTTAATCAGTTGATAGTATTTTTTCTCTCAAATAAGATCAAAGAAGAAAATTAATGAAAAGTTGAATTTTGAGGGATGATAGTGTAACCGATTCATAGTGAGATTCCTAGGTGATAGCCATGAAGTTTATTCTAAATTGTAGTCTTTGTTTAATGTATGGAGGACTTAAAATACTTATATTGCCTTTTTGAATCTTTAAAACTAAGTTGTGTTAAGATGAATTCACGTATCTCTCTCTTGTTCTTATATTTTCAATAATAATAGTAATTGTAACACCCCGTACTTCCTGTGAATATTAAAATAAAGAATTAAAGAATAATTAATTGTAAAAGTGAGAATTAAGGGAAACAGGTTGCGCCATTGAGTTAGTCTCGGAATTCTGCTTGAGATAAAGTCTGAGTTTGCGTAAATCGAACACCGTATGAAAAAGTTATAAACCTTAGAACTTTGTATATGCGCAAGAATATATATATATATATACATATACATATAAAATAATTCCAGAAGTCGAAACAGGTGTAAAATTTGAAATCAGCCAAAGGGAAGTAGGCGGGAAAATTCCCGCTCAACAGGTGTCGACTCCCCTAGAGGGAGTCGTCATAGGTTTCGACCCCCCTTAAGGGGAGTCGACATAGGTGTCGACCCCCCTATAGGGTGTCGACCCCTTTTCCAAATCTGGACGAAATTTCTGGACGACGTGTTTTTGCTGACGTGTCACTCCTTGATTCGTTGTGTGATGTATTTTTCTGCTATAAACGATTCTGGTGACTTCTAGACTGATCTAAAGGATCTAAATCTCCCTATACACCTATAAAAAGACCCCTAAACCTATTGTTTTCTCCACACGAATTCATAAGTGTTTATATGCTGCTAAAACCTAAAGTGACCTAGCCTCCACCTTAATCAATCAAAATAGAGTTTTCAAGTTAACAATCAAAGTCTACATCAAAGGAGTAGCTAATCAAATTCAGAAATCAAATCCCAAAATTCAAGACCGTTCTATAATTTGTAAGTTCATGTTACTTTCAGAAGTAAAATTCAATTGTGATTCTAACATTGTAATAAATCTGAATCTGAGATTATGCCTATTTCTATCTATCTTTCTGCATCCATTGGATCTATCTCATTTGATATTATTATGTCCATTCTTTGTCTCTACTTTCCTTCTTCCCTTTTTGTTTTTATAGCCAGGCTACTGCGAGCCTGAGCCAAATCTCATAAGAGATGAACGTACGTTGGAAACAAAATTGGGCATAATATATGATTTGAACATGACCAACGCTAAAATTGGGCATAATATATGATTTGGACATGACCAGCGCTAAAAATGGGAAAAATATTAAATTATTTATAATTGGGCATAATTGATTTGTAACTGATTTGAGGACATAACATTCGTTGTATTTAAAACATAAAGTGTATTGAACATATGACTTGAGATTTGAGACATAAAGTATATTGGACATATGACTTGGGATTTGGGGCGTAAATTGAACTGTAAACATGTAAGGCATAGTACATGTTCTGGTTTAAGACCTAAAAATTGGGGCATATTATATATAATAGTTTATAACTTAGAAGAAGGAGATTATGCATGAAAACCTATAGTAAGATAGGGATAAATGTTAAAGGTGAACATGCCTAATTTGGGATTTTGGGTAAATTGGCATGCATTGTAATTAAAGGCTATAATTTGGCATAGTTTATACTATGAATCATGATTGGGAGTTCTTGGAGGATATTGTGTACGGTGCATTATGACTAAACCTTAGGGCATGTCTTGTATTGTGGATTGTGACTGTGATTTTGGGCATGTAAGTTTATAGGCATAATTTATTAGGCGAGATATGTTAATGGAACTTTAAGTGAGGTTTAATTTGTTAAACTGACTAATATGCTGAAATCTGTTGAAAGTGAATTTGTGGGGCATAACTTGAAATTAGCTTTGTTGAGTTATAACTTGAGAATTGGAACATAACTAGTTTTGTGAATCTGGGATAATTAGCATATAAAATCTAGACTTGAACATGTATGGAAAATATGCTAAAAGATAAACATGCCTAACCCGAGGTTAGGTTGAGTTGCGATGTTAAACTGCCCGGAATCGCCCGGCACATCCAGTAACCGCAACAACACTTATCTAATGTGAGAGGTTAGTGCATCATGCCCAAGAAAAACTAGAGGTTAGATTGAGTTATGGTGTAAAACTACCCGGAACGCCCGGCACATACAGTAACTACAACAACATAGATCTAATGTGAGAGGTTGGTGCATTAATAAATCAATTAATGCTAATGAACAAGTCATGTTAAGAATGGTAGGGTTAAGTTAACTAAGGAAACACTTAACCGTTATAACAGACAAGAAGATGGGGTTAAGTAAATTTAGAACACTTAACTGTTATAACATGTTAATTAAATAAGAAGGTGAGGTTAAGTAAATTTAGAACACTTAACCGTTATGAACATGTTAATTAGACAAGTGATCAGGGTTAAGTTAACCAGTACAACATGATGAATGGGTAGGGTTAAGTTAAAACAAGAGAGCAACACTTAACCAATATAACATGATGAATGGGAAAGGTTAAGTTAACACAACAAGGCAACACTTAACCAACGTAACACGACAAGTGGGTAGGTTAAGTTAACTTGAATTGATTGATGACACTTAACCAATACAGCATGATGAACGCGTGAGGTTAAGTTAATAAGAAACACTTAACCAATGTAACTTGATGAACGAATGGGGTTAAGTTAAGGGGAAATACTTAACCAATATAACATGATGAATGAACGGGGATAAGTTAATAGGAAACACTTACCCAATCCAACATGATGAGTAAGAAGGGTTAATAAGAAACACTTAACAAACACGACATGATGAGTGGGTAGGTTAAGTTAACATGAATGGACAACACTTAACCAATATGACATAATGTGTGGGAGGGTTAAGTACATCTCGTGTAGGTGGGTAATATTTGTATATATAGGCCCACAAACTTAATCATTAAGTAAACATGTTTAAATCAGTGGGAGGGTTAAGTACATCTCGTGTAGGTGGGTAATATTAGTAAATATAGGCCTACAAACTTAACCAGTAAGAAACCCTAGTAACGGAGACCCATTTCATCAGTAACCTACATAGATGTATCAAGGTACCCTGAAACTAGGCAGGGGGTACATCAGTGTAGGTTCTGACGGATTACGGGCGTGCACGTACTCCGGAGTGGGAAAAAGCAGGCACTGGGTACCAGTAGTTATACATTGTGCATCTTGAATCATGTTGGGTTGTTATCATAAGGATTGATACACCTTATGTGGGACCAGCACAGGTTATCTACACGCAAGAGAGGGCCGTGTAACAACCCGCCATTTTGACCGTCCCAAGTCAGTAATTAAACTAACTCGAAGCGTTCAAAATAACAGATTGTTATTGGCTTACAGGGTTTAAACAGACTTAATAAAGAATCACAGAGTACAATAACTACAGCGGAATACTTTCATAAATATACCAGAGTTTTACACAAAACATTTGTACAGCGGAAGAAATATAAATGTACACAAAAAATTTAATGAATAGAAGTTTATATTTCAATCAATCCTTGCGCGCATATGCGTCTTCTCATGCCCTCTTCTTTGCGAGCCGAAATCATTGCATCTGCAATACCTAGGGCCTGACCCGAGCGTTCCATGCAAAAACACAAACCGCTCGAGTCAGGGTTAAACTTATTTCAAGTCGGTAAATTTTGCTAAAATCACATGAATATAACTAGTTCAATTCCCGCAAATTATAAAATAACAAGTGTGGACCCGTGCTACGCACACGGAATTGTTTTACTATTAGTTTTGTAATTGTTTATACTACTATTCTTTCGTAATGGAGCATGTTTGTTTAGTAGCGGTTAAGTATATAGTTATTGAATGCAATTACATGTCTTTATGTGAAAACATGCACAGTTAATTCTTCACAGCATATGAAATTATAAACACTTACCTATATGCATATGCAGGACAATTCATATTTGTAGCGATTAATGTATAATCATTTGCTAAGATATACATAAACCACCACAATATATGAAGATAATAAACAACCATCTGTTAACAACTAGCAAATAGAATATATCATAAGCTAATGCATAAAGGATTACTAACATATGCAATTAGGTTTGACAAGTGGAAACGTCGGATTTACAGTGTTAAGCATTTTAAAATATTCAATGACAATTGAAACATGTATTGGACTACTATAACACCCCGCGAATTCTATAACTGTGAAACTCACAAATTAAAGTATAATTAATTTCAAATCAAATAACTAAGGGAAACGGGATACGCCATTGCGTTCGTCTCGGAAAAATACGCGAAATAGAGTCCGAGTTTTCGAAAAACGGATATCGTATGAAGAAGTTATGGACGAACGAAGTTGGGCGAAAAACCGGAGAAGGGTCAGAATGCACTGGCGCACTTGGGAAGTGCGCCAGAACAAAAATGAACTGGCGCACCTGTGAAGTGCGCCAGTACATTTTTGACCTGGCGCACCTGCCAAGTGCGCCCAGGTCAAAAATGACCTGCTGGCCAGGTCTGGTCTAGCCCTGGCTGGCCAGGTCTGTGTTTGGCCGATTTTCAGAAGCTTGCTTTGTCATTAGGGCTAGGTGGCAGGCTCTAATTGGTCTCTCCTTAGGATGAATGGCTACGATCAATCCAAGCAACATCAATGGTCCTAATCAGTTCCTAACCTCTATAAAAACAACCCTAGACTAAACCCTAATCTATTCATTCATAAATAAGAACAAAGCCGCCATGTTGCTGAGGAGCGTCTAGGAGTAGCCACCAAATTGGAGAGAAGATTAGGAGGAAAATTCTAAAGCCTAAAGCAATTCAAACAAAGCAAATCAACGCCTACGTCATAAGGAGTCGCATCTCTAAATTCCTAAATTAGAGAATTCGCCGCAACGATTGTAAGTAGAGTATTACTTTGGTATGAATAAACAATTGTGTTAGTTTGTATGCTTGAATTGTGGCAATAAAGTTATTCATATTTGTGCGTTCTTATCAATTTGAAATATTATATACGTTTGGATATTTATGAATTATGTTATTCATTATAAAGAACTACATGCGGTAGTTCTATGCAAGTATACGTTTGGAATATTTCGCAAATTATGTAATCCATGTTGAAGCTACATGTATGTAGTTGATTTAAATTTATGCAAGTTTGGGGTTTTGCTACTATGCCATCAAGATGTACATTTTTGTGCATAAATCATTTTGTAAATAATTAGAACAAGTTTAGTTATTATAATCCATAGGAAATTATGTTGAGAATTTGGCATCATGTATTAAGCCATGCTTTTGTACTAGAAAACCTATTTGCAAACTTATGAATATGGCTAGGCTATGAATGATATTTGGCATAATTGAAATCCATGATTAAGTCTATCTTGTTTACAAGAATTATATGATGACATATGTGGTACATGGCTAGGTTAGGTTCAAAAAGTCCCTTTTGTAAGTTTACATGACTAAAGTAAGAATCATGATTTCATGTTAGAAATATTTATGCCATGAACAAATTTAACTATACTTATGCCATGCTTATGTTTGACATTATGCCATGTTTATGCTAGAAGTATTTATGCCATGCTTATGTTTGACATTATGCCATGTTTATGCTAGAAGTATTTATGCCATGCTTATGTTTGACATTATGCTATGCTTATGCTAGAAATATTTATGCCATGCTTATGTTTGACATTATGCCTAAATAAAAATATAGGTTCATGTGTCAATAAGGATATCTCAATTACAAGTTCACATGCTTTGATTCATGTCACCTATGTTTTATGACCAAAGTATATGTCACTACTATGCAAGTACACCAGTTTCTATTTTGTATTCCCAACGTCATATTGCAAGTTCATACGCTCACCTTCCCCTTTTTGTGTATGTAATCACGCCATAAGCCTCCCCTTTTCGCATGGCTAAATTGGGCTTTAAAAGGCTAAGCCCAATATATATATGAATGGACGTGTAAAACGGGGGAAAATAACGTTGGGTTAAAATTAATTAATGAATGAAAATATAAAATAGAAGGGCCCAAATTCAAGTATGGGTTGGGCCCATGATTGGTGTAACCTTTACACCATTAACTTAATAATGGGCCGCAAATATTTACATATAAGAAATAAAGAAGAATGACAAAATATGTAAATGTAGAACATACGATGTGTTTAACCCGAGGTTGGATTGAGTTGTGATGTAAACCTGCCCGGAACCGCCCGGCTGTCCAGTAGTCACAACAATACCTATCCTATGTGGGAGGTTAAACATGGAGCCCAATAAGGACCCGAGGTTAGACTGAGTTGTAGTGTAAGACTGCCCGGAACCAACCGGCAACAGGCAGCCACAACAATACCTGTCTAATGTGAGAGGTCAGGGCCTTAATAAGACAATTAAGGCTGAGTCAGGATTGTTAGGATTAAGTGAACTAAAGACTTAATCAAAATGGAACATGCTAAACTAAACGGACTGGTGGGGGTTAGGTTAGAGAACACTTAACCAACTTAGCATGTTGGCTAGAGATAGAAAACCTAGTAACGGGGGACCCTTTTCAGCAGTAACCCTAAAAGGTGTATCAGGATACCCTGAAACTAGGCAGGGTGGGGCACGATTACTGGGCTGATTGTAAGAGGTCAAAGCGACGGCGGTGGTGTAGCAGTGTAGGTTCTAACGGAGTGCGGGCGTGCACACACTCCGGCGCAGAAAAATAAGGCACTGGACACCAGTAGCATACCTGTGCACTCTAAGGTTGTGTCGGGTTGCCACTATGGGACTTGATACACCCCATGGTGGGACCAGCATAGGTAACTACAACATCGGGGGCCGTAAGACACATGTAACTATGCGAGTAGGAGCCGATCATCATTGAATGGATCACATCACCCTGATTATGGGGTGCCAGTGGGAAACTAGTTTATATGGGTTCAGAGATTAACATGGGGTACGATGGTCTATTCGACCCTAGACAACTTAACCAAGTTTATAGTGCTTGCCCACTTCTTGTTTATACTTATCACACCCAGTTCTTTGTTCATAGACAAAATAGTACTAGACTTACTCAGGCTTTATGTCTGACTCTACTTTTCTTTCGTCTTCTTTCTTCCGTTCCCCCCCCCCTCAGGTCCTCAGGGAGGGAACACAGCAGCTTGACCAGCCTTACCATCCAGCTTGAAGAAGAAGAGAAATGTATTGCTTGGACTTTCCTGTTTTGGACTATGGCTTTGGACAATCCACTATGGGGCTTTTGCAGTTTATCTATGTTTTATTTATGCTTCTTTAAATAATGTACTCACGACAGATTATGAAAGTGTTATGTTATGTTTTTGGAAAGGATGTTGTTGTAACACGTATTTGACTTTATGAAATAAAGTTTGTTGTTCTTCCGCTGTTTACAAATATGTGTTCTTATATCTGTCTTGTATATCTGTGACTTGTACTTATAAACCTCCACCAAAATTAGGGCATTCCCTTCGAGAGTGACCCTAACGGAGGTGGGGTGTTTCACTTGGTATCAGAGCATAGGTTTACCAGATAAGATAAAAAGTTTTGAAAAATTATTTTCAAAAAGGAAATTCAAAGAAGCATTTTTAAAAGATAAAATATTATTTTATTTTAAAAAAGGCAAAGTCCACTCCCCAAAGCCATAGGTATTATCTCTTATCCTTCGTTTTGAATCTATCCTTTTTGTTTCAGCATGTCCGAAGATCTTAACTTGCCGGAAGGGGTGCCAATACCTGGTTGGTTTAGACGGTTCTTAGAAGCAAGAGCCACTCAGCCAGGTCCTACCATTCCTCCTCCCCCAGCGGAAGGAAATCATCCAGCTGCAGCAGCACCTTTTCCTCCACCTCCTCCTCGGGGAAACACATTCGCTAAGATATGCAAATATTTTAAAGCTATGGGAGGAAGGGATTTCCATGGAACTGAGTCCTTCGTAGCAGCTAGAAATTGGCTGAAAGAAACGGAGGACCTATTCATCATCTTTGAGGTAGAAGATAGACAAAAAGTACAGTTGGCAGTGTGGCTATTGAAGGGTGAGGCTTCCTACTGGTGGGAAGTCACTAATGCTGAAAGACCAGTGGAGACATGGGAGGACTTTAGGGCAAGGTTTGAGACTAAATTTCTCTTAGATGCAGAAAGAAGTTTGCAGTTAGAAAAATTCTTATTTCTTAAGCAAGGGGACAAGACAGTCAGAGAGTATGTGAATCAGTTCGATGAGCTGGCTAGGTTTGGGCTTGACCTAGTCAACACCCCGCATAAGAAGGCTCTCCGTTTCGTCAAAGGGTTGAATGAGCCATTACACAGTTTGGCCATGACCCATATACCCATGGGAGCCACGTATGAAAGATTGGTGCAAATGGCATTGCTGAATGAAGAGGATAAGGGCAAGAAGAAAGAGGGTTTGCAGCCTAAGAAGACATACTTTAAGAAGGGCGGGAAAGGCAACAAAGAGAAGAGGAAGTGCAATTTCTGTGGCAAAGTGGGGCACTTAGTAAAGGACTGCCGGAAAAAGAAGGCCAAGGAAAATGGTGGGTGCTTTTCTTGCGGTGAGACGGGCCATAGGGCTAAGGACTGCCCAAAGAAACGAGGACAGGGGCAGAGGGCTGGATCCACCCCAGGGGCACAGGTTCATGTGCTAGAAGCGCCACCTCTGCAACAGCGAGGTATAAATACTTCTGTAGAAAGCGTAGTTTATCTTTATGATCACCCCGTTCGCACTTTATTTGATTCTGGCGCATCACACTCCTTTATCTCGTCTGCTTTAGTAGAATCTCTGCACCTAAAAACTAGTATGGTAGAGGACCCCTTAATTGTTTCAAACCCAATTGGGGGCCCAGCTCATTTGTCTATGATCTGTGTGGGATTGAAAATTTCTATTCTAAGTGTAGAATTTCAGTGTAGTGCCTTTGTTTTGGGCTTTTTGGGGTATGGTTTGATTTTGGTATGGATTGGCTATCCAGTAATGGGGCCATCCTTGATTGTGAGAAAAGGGTTGTTAGGCTCCTAACCCAGCTCGGTAATACTTTGGAAATTTCTTGTAATCCCTCGTATGCGGTTATGCTTAGTTATCTTGAATCGCTAGATGCCTCTGTTGAAAATTTGAAATCAGTTAGAGTGGTCCGGGAATATCCGGATGTCTTTGAAGAGGTGAAGGGCTTGCCTCCGAAGCGGGAAATAGACTTCCGCATATATCTTGTAGATAATGCAAAGCCCGTTGCGTTGCCCGTTAGACATATGGCTCCACGAGAAAGGAAAGAGCTCAGTAAACAGATTAAAGAGCTTCTAGAGAAGGGGTTCATTAGGAGGAGCATTTCAGAATGGGGCGCTCCAGTGGTGTTCGCTACAAAGGCGGATGGTTCACTCCGTCTATGTGTTGACTATAGGGAGCTCAACAAGCTAACGAAAAAAAATAGGCACCCTCTCCCTAGAATTGACGATTTGTTTGACCAGCTTGTAGGAGCATCTGTTTTCTCCCAACTCGATTTAGCAACCGGTTTTCATCAGCTAAGGGTGGCTGAAGATAGCATCGATAAAACGACGTTCAGAACCCCAGACGGTTTCTTTGAATGGCTTGTCATGCCTTTCGGCTTGACAAATGCACCTGCTTACTTCGTGGACCTGATGAGTAGGGTATTTAGAGATTTCCTCAACAAATTCGTAGTGGTCTTCGTAGATGATATCCTTATCTTCTCAAAGAGTGAAGAGGAACATGCTCAGCACTTAAGGGCAATCATGGAAACTTTGCGAGTCCATCAACTAAAAGCCAAGTTCTCCAAATGCCACTTTTGGAGAGAAGAGGTGAGGTTCCTTGGGCACATAGTATCCAAACAAGGGTTAGCAGTGGACCCCGCTAAGGTAGTGGCGGTACAAGATTGGAAGACACCAAGGAATGCGACTGAGGTCCGAAGCTTCCTAGGACTAGCAGGTTTCTATCGAAAATTCATAAGGGATTTTGCAAAAATCTCAGCTCCGCTCACGAAATTGACTAAGAAGAATCTAGTGTTCAATTGGGATTTGGATTGCGAGTTTGCTTTCCAACGACTGAAAAGGGCTCTTACAACAGCCCCAGTTTTGACGCTGCCAGATGGGAGCAAGATGTTTACTGTTTATACGGATGCATGTGGGACAGGGCTAGGCGCCGTCTTAATGCAAGAAGGAAGGGTAGTAGCTTATGGCGGGAGGCAATTGAAGGTGCACGAAAAGAACTACCCAACCCACGATCTTGAGTTAGCCGCCATCGTCTTTGAACTCAAGTCTTGGCGACACTATCTCCTAGGTGAGAAGTTCGAACTTTACACTGACCATAAATCGTTGAAATATCTTTTCTCGCAGAAAGATCTTAACTTGAGGCAACAAAGATGGATGGAGTTTCTTGCCTCGTACGATTTCGAAATCTCCTACACTCCGGGCAAAGGCACCGTAGTGGCAGACGCGTTGAGCTGAAAGAAATTGACCCTAAGCCCGTTGTTTGTTGAAAGACAAAGCCTAGAGTTTATAGCCAGCTTCGACTTTAGGCCTTCCTCCGATTTCGTACCGGGCTTGCTTGCATCTCTCGAAGTGCGCCCGACTTTAGTGGATTCAGTAGGGACAGCACAACGCGAAGACCCTCAGCTTGTGGAAACAATTGATAGGCTAATTAGGGGTGAGACTTCAAGTCACCTCAACAGATACTCCATCGACGATAGGGGTTTGCTAAGGCGAGACGGAAGACTATGCGTCCCACAGACGAAAGATTTAATAAAGAAGGTTCTCGAGGAAGCACATCACTCCAAGATGACGATACACCCAGGCAGAGATAAAATGTACAAAGACATAAAAAGGACTTTCTTCTGGAACGGCATGAAAAAGGACGTGGCAGAATTCGTTTCTAAGTGCATGGTGTGCCAACAGGTTAAGGCGGAACAGAAAAAGCCTGGCGGACTGCTACATCCTCTGGAGGTCCCGCAGTGGAAGTGGGATAGCATCTCAATGGACTTCATCGATGGGCTGCCTAGGTCTAGGAGAGGCAACACTAGCATTTGGGTAATAGTGGATAGGCTTACTAAAAGCGCCCACTTTTTACCTGTCAAAAGTAAAAGAACTGCCTCATCCCTAGCATCACTTTACCTCAAGGAAATCGTTCGACTCCATGGAATACCGTCTAGCATTGTTAGTGACCGAGACCCCATCTTCACCAGTGAGTTTTGGCCGAGCCTGCAAGAAGCAGTAGGAACGCAGTTATGCTTGAGCACAGCCTATCATCCCCAAACCGACGGCCAAACAGAGAGAGTGAACAGAGTTTTGGAAGACCTTTTAAGACTATGCGTCCTTGACTTCGGAGGGACATGGGAAGACCACCTTCCTTTGGTGGAATTTGCCTACAACAACAGCTATCAAGCAACCATCGGAATGGCGCCCTTCGAAGCTTTATATGGGAGACCGTGCCGATCGCCCACTTGTTGGTGGGAGTCCACGGATAAGCTCATACTTGGACCAGACATGATCCGAGAGACTTCAGAGAAAGTAGACTTAATACGAAGAAGGATGAAGACGGCCCAAGACAGACAAAAGTCCTATGCCGACAAGAGGAGGACCGACCTTGAATTCGAGGTTGGAGACAGAGTTTTTCTCAAGGTATCACCGCTAAGAAACGTTGTTCATTTTGGAACTACAGGAAAGCTAGCACCAAGGTTCGTAGGGCCATTCCCTATCATCGAGAAAATTGGGAAAATGGCCTATAGATTAGAGCTACCCGAGAAGTTGGCTGGAGTCCACAACGTTTTTCACGTTTCACATCTCCGAAAATGTCCACATGAGTCTGCTAAAGTGGTAGAGCCGAATATTCTCGAAGAGGTCGAAGTGGAACGCGAAGCAACCATAAGGAAGGTTCCAACCCGCATCTTGGGAACGGAAGTGAAGAAGCTACGCAACCGTGAAGTCAAGCTCATCAAAGTACAGTGGAGCGACGCCGAGGGAGACGCGACTTGGGAAACTGAAGCTAGAATCCGTACAGCCTACCCTTTTCTATTCGAGGGTACATCCTTGATCTTTCCTTTTCCTTAAGTTGCGTTTTTATCTATCTTTTTAGGTATATTTCCTCGACCTTATCTTTTAGGTAGAAACCCTTTGGATGGAAACATGTAGTTGAAACATGTTATGTATGATGGTTGCAAGTGGTTGCAAGTGATTGCTAGTGGTTGCTCGTGGTTGCATATACACACACAATCTAGGTTTTAGATCGGCTCAGTCACTTCATATTGCATATGCATATATGTTTGCATTCATATGTGGTTGAATTTTTATGTGTTGTCATGTGGATGCTGCATTTGTATTGAATGATTGTGCACTCATGTAGAATCAAGAATAGGAAAATTTGCATACATAATGGATTCATGGCACTTACATAATTCGCATTAAGGAGGTCAACTGAATCAGTAGACCGCCTGATTTTGCATTAGATAAGTACATGTACACACACACTTCGCATATGATCATGAAGCAATAGAAGTCTTTTAAGGACAATGGATGCTCGTGTTTGATGGATGAGTAGATGGATGATTGGATGTTAGGATATACATTCCTCCTAACTTGAAGATTTCGGGGACGAAATCCTTTTAAGTGGGGGAGAATGTAACACCCCGCGAATTCTATAACTGTGAAACTCACAAATTAAAGTATAATTAATTTCAAATCAAAGAACTAAGGGAAACGGGATACGCCATTGCGTTCGTCTCGGAAAAATACGCGAAATAGAGTCCGAGTTTTCGAAAAACGGATATCGTATGAAGAAGTTATGGACGAACGAAGTTGGGCGAAAAACCGGAGAAGGGTCAGAATGCACTGGCGCACTTGGGAAGTGCGCCAGAACAAAAATGAACTGGCGCACCTGTGAAGTGCGCCAGTACATTTTTGACCTGGCGCACCTGCCAAGTGCGCCCAGGTCAAAAATGACCTGCTGGCCAGGTCTGGTCTAGCCCTGGCTGGCCAGGTCTGTGTTTGGCCGATTTTCAGAAGCTTGCTTTGTCATTAGGGCTAGGTGGCAGGCTCTAATTGGTCTCTCCTTAGGATGAATGGCTACGATCAATCCAAGCAACATCAATGGTCCTAATCAGTTCCTAACCTCTATAAAAACAACCCTAGACTAAACCCTAATCTATTCATTCATAAATAAGAACAAAGCCGCCATGTTGCTGAGGAGCGTCTAGGAGTAGCCACCAAATTGGAGAGAAGATTAGGAGGAAAATTCTAAAGCCTAAAGCAATTCAAACAAAGCAAATCAACGCCTACGTCATAAGGAGTCGCATCTCTAAATTCCTAAATTAGAGAATTCGCCGCAACGATTGTAAGTAGAGTATTACTTTGGTATGAATAAACAATTGTGTTAGTTTGTATGCTTGAATTGTGGCAATAAAGTTATTCATATTTGTGCGTTCTTATCAATTTGAAATATTATATACGTTTGGATATTTATGAATTATGTTATTCATTATAAAGAACTACATGCGGTAGTTCTATGCAAGTATACGTTTGGAATATTTCGCAAATTATGTAATCCATGTTGAAGCTACATGTATGTAGTTGATTTAAATTTATGCAAGTTTGGGGTTTTGCTACTATGCCATCAAGATGTACATTTTTGTGCATAAATCATTTTGTAAATAATTAGAACAAGTTTAGTTATTATAATCCATAGGAAATTATGTTGAGAATTTGGCATCATGTATTAAGCCATGCTTTTGTACTAGAAAACCTATTTGCAAACTTATGAATATGGCTAGGCTATGAATGATATTTGGCATAATTGAAATCCATGATTAAGTCTATCTTGTTTACAAGAATTATATGATGACATATGTGGTACATGGCTAGGTTAGGTTCAAAAAGTCCCTTTTGTAAGTTTACATGACTAAAGTAAGAATCATGATTTCATGTTAGAAATATTTATGCCATGAACAAATTTAACTATACTTATGCCATGCTTATGTTTGACATTATGCCATGTTTATGCTAGAAGTATTTATGCCATGCTTATGTTTGACATTATGCCATGTTTATGCTAGAAGTATTTATGCCATGCTTATGTTTGACATTATGCTATGCTTATGCTAGAAATATTTATGCCATGCTTATGTTTGACATTATGCCTAAATAAAAATATAGGTTCATGTGTCAATAAGGATATCTCAATTACAAGTTCACATGCTTTGATTCATGTCACCTATGTTTTATGACCAAATTATATGTCAGTACTATGCAAGTACACCAGTTTCTATTTTGTATTCCCAACGTCATATTGCAAGTTCATACGCTCACCTTCCCCTTTTTGTGTATGTAATCACGCCATAAGCCTCCCCTTTTCGCATGGCTAAATTGGGCTTTAAAAGGCTAAGCCCAATATATATATGAACGGACGTGTAAAATGGGGGAAAATAACGTTGGGTTAAAATTAATTAATGAATGAAAATATAAAATAGAAGGGCCCAAATTCAAGTATGGGTTGGGCCCATGATTGGTGTAACCTTTACACCATTAACTTAATAATGGGCCGCAAATATTTACATATAAGAAATAAAGAAGAATGACAAAATATGTAAATGTAGAACATACGATGTGTTTAACCCGAGGTTGGATTGAGTTGTGATGTAAACCTGCCCGGAACCGCCCGGCTGTCCAGTAGTCACAACAATACCTATCCAATGTGGGAGGTTAAACATGGAGCCCAATAAGGACCCGAGGTTAGACTGAGTTGTGGCGTAAGACTGCCCGGAACCAACCGGCAACAGGCAGCCACAACAATACCTGTCAAATGTGAGAGGTCAGGGCCTTAATAAGACAATTAAGGCTGAGTCAGGATTGTTAGGATTAAGTGAACTAAAGACTTAATCAAAATGGAACATGCTAAACTAAACGGACTGGTGGGGGTTAGGTTAGAGAACACTTAACCAACTTAGCATGTTGGCTAGAGATAGAAAACCTAGTAACGGGGGACCCTTTTCAGCAGTAACCCTAAAAGGTGTATCAGGATACCCTGAAACTAGGCAGGGTGGGGCACGATTACTGGGCTGATTGTAAGAGGTCAAAGCGACGGCGGTGGTGTAGCAGTGTAGGTTCTAACGGAGTGCGGGCGTGCACACACTCCGGCGCAAAAAAATAAGGCACTGGACACCAGTAGCATACCTGTGCACTCTAAGGTTGTGTCGGGTTGCCACTATGGGACTTGATACACCCCATGGTGGGACCAGCATAGGTAACTACAACATCGGGGGCCGTAAGACACATGTAACTATGCGAGTAGGAGCCGATCATCATTGAATGGATCACATCACCCTGATTATGGGGTGCCAGTGGGAAACTAGTTTATATGGGTTCAGAGATTAACATGGGGTACGATGGTCTATTCGACCCTAGACAACTTAACCAAGTTTATAGTGCTTGCCCACTTCTTGTTTATACTTATCACACCCAGTTCTTTGTTCATAGACAAAATAGTACTAGACTTACTCAGGCTTTATGTCTGACTCTACTTTTCTTTCGTCTTCTTTCTTCCGTTTCCCCCCCCCCCCCCCCAGGTCCTCAGGGAGGGAACACAGCAGCTTGACCAGCCTTACCATCCAGCTTGAAGAAGAAGAGAAATGTATTGCTTGGACTTTCCTGTTTTGGACTATGGCTTTGGACAATCCACTATGGGGCTTTTGCAGTTTATCTATGTTTTATTTATGCTTCTTTAAATAATGTACTCACGACAGATTATGAAAGTGTTATGTTATGTTTTTGGAAAGGATGTTGTTGTAACACGTATTTGACTTTATGAAATAAAGTTTGTTGTTCTTCCGCTGTTTACAAATATGTGTTCTTATATCTGTCTTGTATATCTGTGACTTGTACTTATAAACCTCCACCAAAATTAGGGCATTCCCTTTGAGAGTGACCCTAACGGAGGTGGGGTGTTTCAACTACTTTGATAAATACCCGCAATAAACCCTTCAACAAATAAAATGAGATGGAAAAGTTAGTGCAACAGTTGCACCAAAACACTTGTATTCACTACTTTAGCATAAATCGGACTATACATGCTTATAACTCAGTTTTACTGGCCAAAAGACTCCTACAGACCCTTTCGTTTCTTGTACTAATGTAAAAGTTGATCTACAAGTGTCTTTATGTTATCTGAACTTCCACGTGATATCCAACAAAGCCCTTATGATATTATAATTTAAGTGTACAAATTGGAAGAAAATGGTAGCCTCAAGGAAATTTGTAGGCAAAATTTTAGTGCAATGTTGATATTAGCTAATTCAATTAAATATGGAGTAACCACCGAAAATATATGAAACTGGTATTCGTTTGCATTCTTGTTGTTAGATGCTGCCTTGTGCCTACAATAAATACCATGTAACGCCAGGTTTTCTAATAAGCCATGTTGTTAGCTAATTAAATATTGATAGAAACTACTAATATATATGTTCTAAACAAGATTGATCTCTTGTTGCTACAGCTAATGCCTAAAGTAATATGTGTATATATATATATATATATATATATATATATATATATATATATATATATATATTGAAGAAATGTTTGACTGCAAAATAATTATACAAAGAATGATATCTCTACAATTTACATATGTACCACCACTTGGAACTGCATAAAATTGCATTTATAAATGAATGTGATCTTCAATTAAAACGTTACATCTCGATTGTAAGCAACTAAATCCCATCATCAGTCAATGGTTTTGAAAAGGAAATATAGGGAACAATCCTAGTGTTTTTAACAAATTAAAATATTCAAAACAAGATTCACAAAGTAACAATACTGGGCTATATGCACATTGAGCTAAGAATCTACAACTGCCAAAATTTACGGCCTAATGTAGCATTACATACAAAATGTGAGCAAGCAGATCTCAACTGAATCATTACAGCCAAAATGTAAGCAAGCATGCAAGTTTCAATTGAAGCATTGCTTCAAAAATCTAAGAAAGCAAGTGTCACCATCAATCAACAATTTGAAAAGAAATGCACATTTGAGTAGATAAATATCATGATTTGGGCTGTTAAATGAATGGAATGTCAAAGCATATGGCAACAAGGCCACGTACAACAATACACATTAAAATTAACATGGTGGGAATCAAATTGGTGCAAAGCATAAGATAATGCATAGAATCAAGGCTCAACCTGAATGGGGAAGGTACAAAGGTAGCCAAGTGGAGCACTTATACTTCAAGGATGCCTCTGGCAACGAAAATAAGAGACATCAAGCATAGATATTAGTTTGCACGGATTTCATTTGCACTTTCAGTTTGGTTTTTAGTCCTAAAGATATATAATTTTGAGGCCTAAAATATATACATTGTCCAGGACCCTGTTGATCAACCTAGTTGCTTAACTAACAGGAATAAGTTACTTGCCTAAAACTACAAGAGGCAGAAGGACACAACTTAAATATCCAAGCATGGCAAGCAAAGGATATGGCAACGTGTAGCAAAACTTTGTGCAAAGAATTTATACCCGCAAGACAATATAATGGAAGCAACAACTAAAGTAAAAACAATGGCAACATTCTGCAAAGCTTTGATTCCAAAGGCTACGGGCTCAAGAATAAACGTAGTAACCTTCAGAAAACTAAGCAACGTGAACAATGCAAGGACGAGTTGGTTCGGTAAACAAATCTTAAATGACACATCGGTGGAGCTGGGTAGGTATGCACGCAGTATGGCAACAGGATGTATGTAGCATGGCCGAGTACAAAGGTACGACAAATGGTCGAGCATGCATTAAGTAGCAAGGTGCACACACACAGGGCAACCCTTAAGAAACCAATATCAAGCAATGA
Source organism: Allium sativum (assembly GCA_030737875.1). Taxonomy (NCBI): domain Eukaryota; kingdom Viridiplantae; phylum Streptophyta; class Magnoliopsida; order Asparagales; family Amaryllidaceae; genus Allium; species Allium sativum. Next base: position 689,694,806 of record CM060922.1, read on the forward strand.
AGTTGTAAGAATAGGAATACAGCTAAATCATTGATAAAGCAAGGTGGATACTTGGTGCTGCAAGTGACAAAACAACATGCCAGCAAGAACTTAGTAGCATAAATTTCTAGACATGTGAAGCAAGATACAAGAGTCAGCACAACAACAAATCAACAACTAGATCATTGCAAAGGTGCAAAGTAATCAGGGCCACCACAAGAAGCTCGCTTGGAAACGCAATGATCAGTGGAAACCCAAACAACAGAAAGCGACGATGCTCCATGAGCCAAGCCCACATTATAGGTCATCGACTACTCGGTTGACCCAAATTGACGCAGATTTCCAATGTTAACACCGACTATCAGCTCGACTTTGAGCTTTGATTTATAGCGTGAGGACGAGATCGGACCCAACAAGGCTTGGCACAGGTGGAGTAGGATCATATGACTAGGTAATGGAAAAAGAACTAAATGAAAGCAACAAAGGTCCTAAAAGATTCAAGCTTTCAAAAGAGGATATCATCAACTTGTACATGCAGCAAAGATTATGTAATATATAACTTACAGTAACCAAATTCCTAGAAGAACTAGGATCTTAATCATCCGATAATCACAAAAATTATGTAAACTAGGTTGAGCGAGACAACTGACTCACCTTTCGTAAGTTACAAGCGAGGTCTCATCACTTTGAGGGCTGAAGGAAGACCCATAGAGACATGCAATGGCTTTTGCTTGCTGTAACTTGTTCTCTTAATTTTCAACAAAGAAGATGAATCTCTTGCAAGATCTAGGCTTGAATGGGAAGTGAGAGAAACTAGGCATCTAATAGTGCGTATAAATGAAGCATGCAGTGGAGTTCTTCTTATTGTGAAAGGGAGTGGAATGGTCTGCTATATCCTCTCCCAGGTTGCACGAAGAGGAACCCCAAAAAGAAGAATCTGAGATGTCTCCCAAAGAAAAAGAAACACACCTATATATTCTCCCCATTCCCAGAAATGGGCTTATCTACCTCCTTAAGCCTAAGGCAACCCAACTAAGCTATTAATTAAAATTCTTAATGTCAATTGCCTGCTAACAAGCTTATCACGCTCTAATTACATGATGACACAGTTAAAACTATTTATTTTGCCCTTTGAAACTTACATGTATTTATGCACAAGATTTATATTCTCAACTGATTTAACCGGTTAATTCAATTATTTACAATAATACATTTTAAAACTACAAATATTGATCCATCGTCACTATTTATATATTCAATATTCACACTAGTCAATATGCTATAATTTTATAACATATGTTGGAATAAATTACTTATTTAATTTCGGAACACCAAATTTGAATCTCCCAAATTCCTTTTTTCTCATTTTAAATAACCCGTGAGTTGGCTTCCAAACTCATATTTTGATCTGTTTTAGAAATCAGAAATTAGATACTTAATTGAAGTTTAGTTTATCCCATATGCCCAAAACTCGGGTTGTTACAGACTTCCCCCCTTAAATGAATTGCGTCCTCGCAATTCACTTGAGACAACACCAAATTAATATATATTTTTTTTTAAATGCGTTAAGTTAATGAAAACACATTTATTTAATCATGTTACAACTTCAAAACGCATACTTTGTGCTAAATAATTTTTATAATTCAATTCCGATAGTTTTAAATAACTCATATATCCCGTTACTTTCGCTGCGTGTCGACATAGAATCACCACCGACTCGCTGTTCATTTTCCATATCACCGACTCATCCAGTGGTTTAACACCATTCTCACAAACTATTCATTTATTCATTCACATAATTTTATATAATAAAACAATTAACACAAGAATCGAAAGATGGATTCAAATCTTTCTTAACATTTTAAACCCAAGGAGAAAGCACCGAGAAGGACAAGGGATGAATTTTTTTTTTCAAAACAAACTTTAACCAATAAAACGCCACATATGGAATACTGCAGAATAAAATATTTTCCTTACCGTATTTCAAAACTTGTACTGCACAATTCGATTGATAAAAATCACAAGGTAAGGATAACGATTGAAATGGAAATAGTAGACACAAGTTATATCCTTAACTCAATAATGAATATCATTTTTAAATCAATATGATTCTCATAATAAATCAAGTCAGAGTATCACACCTCAATAAAATCCTCGTTGCATCTGTCATATAAAACAATAAGATACGCATAACACTCTTCATAGATAAAACAATATAATCAATAAAGGGAGTACCTCACTCCAAGATGTCTAAATCTCATAATATGATGGATTAAAAATCAAAATGCACTTTGTAAATGCACGATCATCCCGATCGAGTTAAATCATCAAATCCAACTTATAAAGAAAATCATAAGAAATGTGCGTTTGCAATAATAATAAAGCCCATACCGAGCTATAATGTTGCTCATCCCGAGCAATTACCAATTATTAGCAAATGAAAATCACCAAAGTCATCATATAACTCGAAAGAGTCAAATTACACAAAAGGAGCATCACACTCCAATATAGGAAATCACAGAATGTTTATGTAAATTTAAAACCCAATAATCTTCAACGTACGATCGTATATATCAAATCACAAAGTATCATCACAATATGGATCCATTAGAAATAATTATGCATGTGCAACCACATGATAATATAGCTCCCCCTGAGCTTAGCTCAGTACTTATACATATTCAAGTTAGACACCTGTCACTACGACCCCCCGGTCGAGTGTATCTTGACCCTCCCGGTCGAGTGTATCTTGACTCCCCGGTCAAGTGAATATGTGACTCCCCCCGAGTCTCGGCTTTCACTGCGACCCCCTCCCCCCCCCCCCCCAGTGTATCTTGACCCCCCCCCCCCCGGTCAAGTGTATCTTGACCTCCCCCCCCCCCCCCCCCCCGGTCAAGTGAATACGTTTACACGACTCCTCCTAAGTCACGGCTTCCCCCCAAAGCAAAGTACTGGCTCACAGTCAGTGACCCGAGTAGTGGTAACGATGTGTCTCATATCACACATTCTCACTACTGGTTCACTAGCTGCTTATCAGCTTCGCAATTGAAAACATCGAAACCACCAAATCATCAGATTCAATCTAACTATACTGGAATTAACCGACTTCGTATACTTCTGTGTCCCATACCACGGAGTGTACAATGTCGTTTAAAATCCAATATGTTGTCATGAAGTATGTAGAAAAATGCAGTTTATAGTTTCGATAAACGATTACCCTAAAATTGATTGCTTCGTTTATGAAACAATATATTTACGAAAAGAATTATATATAAAAGAAATTTTGAAATCATGTGCAAGCAATGGTTAATTCATAAAACATTCTTATACTAATGCTTGTTGACGATGAGTTAATAAAAAAGAAATTATAAAACATTTCCGTCCCAAGCTATATCTAAAATTGTATTTTAAGTGCATAGTGGAAAATTATAGGAAACATGCTGGATGAAATTGCCTTCAAAATAAGTGAACAAACACCTTAGATTGATTCATGAAAATCACAAAAAGAAGAAGAATAAAGGGATTTACACAAATATTACTTCAAATATGTGAACATCTCAACACGCAAAAGTGATTTAGACAATTAAAAAAGTAAAAATAAATTTTTTCCCAAAATGCACTCTCACGAGCGATTCTAGTATCAATACCGCTCATTCCAGAGTATTTCCACCCAATCTCTAATGAGTTTTTAAACCCAATAGGCCAAGTTTTGATATAAACCATAGCTCTGATACCAAATGTAACAACCCGCCATTTTGACTGCCCCAAGTCGGTAATTAAACCAACTCGAAGCGTTCAAAATAACGGATTGTTATTGGCTTACAAGGTTTAAACAGAATTAATACAGAATCACAGAGTACAATAACTGCAGCGGAATGACTTTCAAAAATATACCAGAGTTTTACACAAAACATTTGTATAGCGAAAGAAATATAAATGGACACAAAAATTTTAATGAATAAAAGTTTATATTTCAATCAAGCCTTGTGCGCATATGCATCTTCTCATGCTCTCTTCTTTGCGAGCCAAAATCATTGCATCTGCAATACCTAGGGCCTGACCCGAGCGTTCCATACAAAAACACAAACCGCTCGAGTTAGGGTTAAACTTATTTCAATTCGGTAAATTTTGCTAAAATCACATGAATATAACCAGATCAATTCCCGCAAATTATAAAATAACAAGTGTAGACCCATGCTACGCACATGGAATTGTTTTACTATTAGTTTTGTAATTGTTTATACTACTATTCTTTCTTAATGGAGCATGTTTGTTTAGTAGCGGTTAAGTATACAGTTACTAAATGCAATTACATGCCTTTATGTGAAAACATGCACAATTAATTCTTCACAGCATATGAAATTATAAACACTCACCTATATGCATATGCAGGACAACTCATATTTATAGCGAGTAATGTATAATCATTTGCTAAGATATGCATAAACCACCACAATATATGAAGATAATAAACAACCACGTGTTAACAAGTAGCAAATAGAATATATCATAAGCTAATGCATAAAGGATTACTAACATATGCAATTAGTTTTGATAAGTGGAAACGTCAGACTTAAAGTGTTAAGCATTTTAAGTGATTCAATGACAATTGAAACATGTATTGGACTACTTTGATAAATACCTACAGTAAACCCTTCAACAAATAAAATGAGATGGAAAAGTTAGTGCAACAGTTACACCAAAACACCTATATTCACTACTTTAGCATAAATCGGACTATACATGCTTATAACTCAGTTTTACTGGCCAAAAGACTCCTGCAGACCCTTTCGTTTCTTGTACTAATGTAAAAGTTGATCTACAAGTGTCTTTATGTTATCTGAACTTCTACGTGATATTCAACAAAGCCCTTACGATATTATAATTTAAGTGTACAAACTGGAAGAAAATGGTAACCTCAAGGAAATTTGTAGGCAAAATTTTAGTGCAATGTTGATATTAGCTAATTCAATTAAATATGGAGTAACCACTGAAAATATATGAAACTGGTATTCGTCTGCAATCTTGCTGTTAGATGTTGCCTAGTGCCTACACTAAATACCATGTAACGCCAGGTTTTCTAATAAGCCATGTTGTTAGCTAATTAAATAATGATAGTAACTACTTACATATATGTACTAAACAAGATTGATCTTTTGTTGCTACAGCTAATGCCTAAAGTAATATGTGTATATATATATATATATATATATATATATATATATATATATATAAATGTTTGACTGCAAAATAATTATACAAAGGATGATATCTCTACAATTTATATATGTACTACTACTTGGAACTGCATAAAATTGCACTTATAAATGAATGTGATCTTCAATTAAAACATTACATCTCGATTGTAAGCAACTAAATCCCATCATCAGTCAATGGTTTTGAAAAGGAAATATAGGGAACAATCCTAGTGTTTTTAACAAATTAGAATATTCAAAACAAGATTCACAAAGTAACAATACTGGGCTATATGCACATTGAGCTAAGAATTTACAACTGCCAAAATTTATGGCCTAATGTAGCATTACATACAAAATGTGAGCAAGCAGGTCCCAACTGAATCATTACAGTCAAAATGTAAGCAAGCATGCAAGTTTCAATTGAAGCATTGCTTCAAAAATGTAAGTAAGCAAGTGTCACTATCAATCAACAATTTGAAAAGAAATGCACATTTGAGTTGATAAATATCATGACTTGGGCTGTTAAATGAATGGCATGTCAAAGCATATGGCAACAAGGCCAAGTACAACAATACACATTAAAATTAACATGGTGGGAATCAAATTGGTGCAAAGCATAAGATAATGCATAGAATCAAGGATCAACCTGAATGGGGAAGTTACAAAGGTAGCCAAGTTGAGCACTTATACTTCAGGGATGCCTCCGGAAACGAAAATAAGAGGCATCAAGAATAGATATTAGTTTGCATGGATTACATTGCACTTTCAGTTTGGTTTTTAGTCTTAAAGATTATATGATTTTGAGGCCTAAAATATATACATTGTCCAGGACCCTGTTGTTCAACCTAGTTGCTTAACTAACAAGAATGAGCTACTTGCCTAAAACTACAGGAGGCAGACGGACACAACATAAATATCCAAGCATAGCAAGCAAAGGATATGGCAACATGTAGAAAAACTTTGTGCAAAGAATTTATACCCGCAATACAATATAATGGAAGCAACAACTAAAGTACGAACAATGGCAACATTATGCAAAGCTTTGATTCCAAAGGCTACGGGCACAAGAAAAAATGTAGTAACCTTCAGAAAACTAAGCAACGTGAACAATGCAAGGACGAGTTGGTCCGGTAAACAAATCTTAAATGACACATAGGCGGAGCCAGGCAGGTATGCACGCAGTATGGCAACAAGATGTATGTAGAATGGCCGAGTACAAAGGTACGACAAATGGCCGAGCATGCATTAAGTAGCAAGGTGCACACACACAGGGCAGCACTTAAGTAACCAATATCAAGCAATGAAGTCGTAAGAATAGGAATACAGCTAAATCATTGATAAAGCAAGGTGGATACTGGGTGCTGCAAGCGACAAAACAACATGCCAGCAAGAACTTAGCAACATAAATTTCCAGACATGTGAAGCAAGATACAAGAGTCAGTACAACAGCAAATCAACAACTAGATCATTGCAAAGGTGCAAAGTAATCAGGGCCACCACAAGAAGCTCGCTTGGAAAGGCAATGATCAGTGGAAACCCAAACAACAGAAAGCGACAAAGCTCCATGAGCCAAGCTCACATTATTGGTCATCGACTACTCGGTTGACCCAAATTGACGCAGATTTCCAATGTTAACACTGACTATCAGCTCGACTTCGAGCTTTGATTTATAGCGTGAGGACGAGATCGGACCCAACAAGGCTTGGCATAGGTAGAGTAGGATCATATGACTGGGTAGTGGAAAAAGAACTAAATGAAAGCAACGAAGGTCCTAAAAGATTCAAGCTTTCAAAAGAGGCTATCATCAACTTGTACATGCAGCAAAGATTATGTAATATATAACTTATAATAACCGAATTCCATGAAGAACTAGGATCCTAATCATCCAATAATCACAAAAATTATGTAAACTAGGTTGAGCGAGACAACTGACTCGCCTTTCGTGAGTTACAGGCGAGGTCTCATCACTCTAAGGGCTGAAGGAAGACCCATAGAGACATGCAATGGCTTTTGCTTGCTGTAACTTGTTCTCTTAATTTTCAACAAAGAAGATGAATCTCTTGCAAGATCTAGGCTTGAATGGGAAGGGAGAGCAACTAAGCATCTAATAGTGCGTATAAATGAAGCATGCAGTGGAGTTCTTCTTATTGTGAAAGGGAGTGGAATGGTCTGCTATATCCTCTCCTAGGTTGCACGAAGAGGAAACCCAAAAAGAAGAATCTGAGATGTCCCCCAAAGAAAAAGAAACACACCTATATATTATCACCATTCCCAGAAATGGGCTTATCTACCTCCTTAAGCCCAAGGCAACCTAACTAAGCTATTAATTAAAATTCTTAATGACAATTGCCTGCTAACAAGCTTATCACGCTCTAATTACATGGTGACACAGTTACAACTATTTATTTTGCCCTTTGAAACTTACATGGATTTATACACAAGATTTATATTCTCAACTGATTTAACCAGTTAATTCAATTATTTACAATAATACATTTTAGAACTACAAATATTGATCCATCGTCACTATTTATATATTCAATATTCACATTAGTCAATATGTTATAATTTTATAACATATGTTGGAGTAAATTACTTATTTAATTTAGGAACACTAGATTTGAATCTCCCAAATTCCTTTTTTCTCAATTTAAATAACTCATGATTTGGCTTCCAAACTCGTATTTTGATCTGTTTTAGAAATCAGAAACTAGATAATTAATTGAAGTTTAGTTTATCCTGGATGCCCAAAACTCGGGTTGTTACAGGCCGATTGACACAGACACATGGAACATTAATACAAGTAGGGAGCGGATCGATAGTGTAGTAAGGGTACATCTAACATATTCATGGCAATTATGCAAACTGAGGTGGAATCCTCACAATAGATGTGCACCTGAAGGCTACAACAATTGCGGGGATTGGGATCACATAATCGTATGAACATTTTATACAGATTACCAGTTGGGACACTGGCTAGGCAGTGCAGATATATAAAAATCAGAATAACAAGGTAGTAGCGAAGCATAGAAAGAGTAGAATTGCATTCAGTTTATCTTTCCTTTTCATATCTATGTTATCTTGTTATCCTTGTTCTCACGGTATTGTCTTATATTTAGTTTATTCATGTCATGATGCTTTTGCCTATTTACATGCTGAAAGTCGCTAGACTTACCTGACTTATGTCTGATCTAGTTTGTTTCAACTCTTTTCTTCCGTTCCCCCCTCCCCTCCAGGTTAACAGGGAGGAAATGTTACCACTTAGCTCAGTTTTCTTTCCAAACACGGAGATAGTCGATGAATTGCTTTGGACTCTCTCTTCCACTACTATGGCTAGTTCATGCTTTATTGGGGAATATCATTGTTATTTGTATGCTTCTTTTATACTTGAAAGTTTTTGAATCAAGACAGAAGTTCTAATTATTATTTTTAAGTATGATTGAGACAATTATTGTAAAAGTTTGACTGAACCACATTGTTTAGTAAAATGACTTTATTTTCCATTGCTTTATTTGTCTGTCTTGTAATTTATCTGCGTCTTTTACCTAAAATGCTCCACCGAAGTTAAGGCATTCCCTTTGTGAGTGACCTTAACGGAAGCTGGGTGTTTCACATAGTATCAGAGCTGAAGGTTACCGGATCAGATAACAGATTTGAAAAATTATTTTCAAGACGGTTTTAAAAGAAGCATTTTCTTAATAAAAGTTTTGTTTAAATGGCATATTCCCCAAGGCCATATGCACTATCTTTTGATCCTCTGTTTGAAACCTTGTTTCCTTCTTTCTTGAGTCTCCGGGGCTCCTGGCTTTCTGGGAGGTAACCTCATCGTGGCATGGTTCCGTAGGTTTGATGAGACTACGACACTTGTCAAAAAGCAAAGAAATGCCCAACTTCCATCTATAGCCGCAATAGTTCCACCGCGACTAATTTTCTTTCAAGCTTTGTAGGGATTTCCGTGCGATGGAGGCAGCTTTCAAGAAACTTGTCAAAAAGTTGCACAAGGATGGCAAAGATGAGAGTGGGAGAGTTAGGCTAAGGAGCACAACCCAAGGATGAGGAACTCATGGATATAGACTTGGTTCACAAAGGAGGCAAAAAGAAAGAGGTGTAAGTGGAAGAATCACAAGACAAGAAGGGAAGGAAGAATAACAAAATCTAAGACAAGAGGAAGTGTCGTTATTATCGTATAACGGGTCATACAATTAAGGACAAGGGAAAGAACAAAGGACAGGATTTTCCGGAGGCCAAGTTCATGCTCTCGTTGCCAGCATACCTAAGAGAGAGGTAGTAAAGCTTCGGCTGAAAAAGTTTAGTTTTCTTTTTGATCATCCTATTAGTATTCCTTTGATTTTAACGCTTCACATTCGTTTATATCTACTTCCATAGTTGAGTCTCTGCACCTTAGAGCTTATATAGTAGAGGATCCCATTATTGTCTCAAATCCAATCGGTGGTTTGACTCATTTGTCTTTGGTTTTTGAGGATTTGAGAATAGCTATGTTAAGTACTGAGTTTAAGTGCAATGCTTATGTTTTTGGTTTCATGGGTTATGGGTTGATTCTAGACATGGATTGGTTAGCTAGTAATTGTGAAAGGAGTGTAGTTAGACTTTCGACTGGCCTCGGGAATACCCTCGAGATTTCGTGCGATCCTAAGGGATCAGTTTGTCCTAGGTACCTAGAATCACTTGATGCATCTATCGATGATTTGCAATCCGTTAGAGTAGTCCATGAGTACGCAGATGTTTTTGATTAGGTTAGGGGTTTATCCCCTAAAACGCGAGATAGACTTCCTCATATGTCTAGTTGACAATGCAAAACCAGTTGCATTACCTGTACGACACATGAATTCAAGGGAAAGGAAGGGCTCAGTAAACAAGTAAAAGAGTTACCTGAAAAAGGGTATATAAGGAGAAGTATTTCTGAATAGGGTGCTCCATTCGTTTTCGTTACAGAGGCGGATGATTCACTTCGCTTGTGCATAAATGATATTTTGGAATGAGGAAGAACATGCTTTGCATCTAAGGGAAGTCTCGGATACCCTCCAAGCGCATCAACTTAAGATGAAGTTCTCCAAAAAATGTCATTTTTGGAGAGAAGAAGTAAGGTTTCTAGGACATGTGGTGCCCAAAGAAGGGATAGCTATAGATCCTGCAAGAGTAGTTGCAGTACAAGACTGGAAGGTCCCAAGGAATGCAACAGAAGTAAGAAGCTTTCTTATACTAGCGGACTAATATCGAAAGTTAATTAAGGAATTTATGAAGATATCGGCCCTATTTACTAGATTGACGAAGAAGAATCTAATCATCTTAGTTTACACACTTGGTAACATGGTTAGCATCTGTTTATTTTCAAGAGATAGTTCTGGGAATGTTAGCATGACACGGCGGAAGTTGTAGTGCCAAGTATACTATAAGAAGAAAAGGTAGAACAAGAGGCGCTAGTGAAATGAGTTCCAACGCATATTTTGGAAACAGAAATTAAGAAGCTATGCAGTCGTGAAGTTAAGACAGTCAGAGCAATATGGAATGCAGCTCAAGAAGATGCAACTTAGAAGACTGAAGACTAGATACACGCATCATACCCTTTTTGAGGGTATATCCTTGATCTCTCTTTTTCTGTAAAATTTATTTGCATACTAGTCTTTATCTTATAAGTATATCCTCTCGGTCATATCCTCGATCCTTAAGTAGAAGCCAATGGATGTAAACATGTGCTTGAAACATGTTATGATTGAAGGTTGCAAGTGGTTGCAAGTGTTTGCTAGTGGTTGCTCGTGGATGCATATACACACATTAGGCACTCGATCGACTCAGTCACTTTCATATTGCATGTGCACGAGTGAATTTTTATATATTTGGATTGAATCTTGGTGTGTTATCATATGGATGTTGCATTTACATGAATGATTGAGCACTCATGTAGAAGTTATAAAGTACGATTAGGAGTAATTGCATATATGATGGACTCATGGCACTGACATAGTTCGCATTAAGGAGGTGAACTAACTCAGTAGACCGCCTGATTTTGCATTAGATAAGGACATATACACAGACTATGCATATGTTCATGAAAAGCATTAGGATTTTTTTTTAAAGAATAATGGACGCCTGTGATTGAATGGTTGAGTGGATGGATGTTGGATGTTAGGATACATTCTCCTTGACTTGGAGATTTCGGGGACGAAATCCTTTAAAGGAGGGGAGAAGGTAACACCCCGTACTTCCTATGAATATTAAAATAACGAATTAAAGAATACGTAATTGTAAAAGTGAGAATTAAGGGAAACGCGTTGCGCCATTGAGTTCGTCTCGGAATTCTACTTGAGATAGAGTCCGAGTTTGCATAAATCGGACACCGTATGAAAAAGTTATAAGTCTTAGAAGTTTGTATACGTGCAAGGAAATATATATATATACATACATATAAAATAATTCCAGAAGTCGAAACAGGTGTAAAATTCGAAATCATCCAAAGGGAAGTGGGCTGGAAATTCCCACTCAAAAGGTGTCGACCCCCCTATAGGGAGTCGACATAGGTGTCGATCCCCCTATAGGGTGTCGACCCTTTTTCCAGATCTGGACGAAATTTCTGGACGACGTGTTTTGGCTGATGTGTCGCTCCCTGATTCGTTATGTGACGTATTTTTCTGCTATGAACGATTCTGATGGCTTCTAGACTGATATGAAGGCTCTAAATCTCCCTGTACACCTATAAAAAGACCCCTAAATCTATTGTTTTCTCCACATGAATTCATAAGCGTTTATATGCTGCTAAAACCTGAAGTGACCTAGCCTCCACCTTAATCAATCAAATTAGAGTTTTCAAGTTAACAATCAAAGCCTACATCAAAGGAGTAGCTAATTAAATTCAGAAATCAGATCCCAGAATTCAAGATCGTCCTGTAATTTGTAAGTTCATGTTTCTTTCAAAAGTAAAATTCAATTGTGATTCTGACATTGTAATAAATCTGAATCTGAGATTATGCCTATTTCTACCTGTCTTTCTATAGCCATTGGATTTATCTCAATTGATATTATTATTTCTGTTCTTTGTCTCTACTTCTTCCCTTTTTGTTTATATAGCCAGGCTACTACGAGCCTGAGCCAAATCTCATAAGAGATGAACGTACGTTGGAAACAAAATTAGGCATAATATATGATTTGAACATGACCAGCGCTAAAATTGGGCATAATATATGATTTGGACATGACCAACACTAAAATTGGGAAAAGTATTAAATTATGTATAATTGGGAATAACTGATTTGTAACTGATTTGAGGACATAACATTCGTGGTATTTAAAACATAAAGTGTATCGAACATATGACTTGAGATTTGAGACATAAAGTATATTGGACATATGACTTGGGATTTGGGGCATAAATTGAACAGTAAACATGCAAGGCATAGTACATGTTGTGGTTTAAGACCTAAAAATTAGGGCATATTATATATAATAGTTTATAACTTGGAAGAAGGAGATTATGCATGAAAACCTATAGTAAGATAGTACATGTCTCAACACCTGATTCGAACTGAATCAAAAGTTACGCCATGTACAAGACTGAAACGGGAAAAATGGTCATAGACAAAATTGGTAAAAATTATGGACATGTCTCACATCCCAATAAACAACATACTAAAATATGAGAATGATCCAACCCTCAGGGACTAAAATAAAAATATTTTACGATCCTCCGATACGTAAAATGCGGTCTGTTACAAGCCAATTGATTCACAATTGTCTAAAAATCATTAAGATGCTCTCCAATTGATCCACCTTCCTTAAGCTTCAAATTCACCAATATTTTCATAAGTAGAGCCTTGATTGTTGGAGAGTTCTTTGCATAATCTATTTCCAATTTTTGTTCAAATTGCATAAGCAGAAGTTTCGTTAGCAACAATATAACATACTGAGTTATTAAAAAAAACACCAAATAGACGCTATAGGCTTCTTATCCAAAGTCTAGCATTTCACTTCAGATAAATTACGAGATTTATCTCCTTTATTCTCTAATAGTCGGTGAAGATTATTAAGATAAAGAAAATCTTCCATCTTCGCCTTCCATAATCCTCAATTTCTCCCATTAAGTTTTTCCACACTTATGTTCTCCATAACCAAATTCTATTCAAAAAAATTGTGTAGTAGGTTTTGATAACAATTTGTTAGAAAAATTCTTAGGATCTTTGTACAATTAGACTTTATAAGAGATAAGAAATTAAAAAATTGAACTAATTTCTTTAAACAAAACATTTATTAATTCACCAAATGATTACAATAGAAAGCCTAAAATTTTGAGAAGATATCTAAATCCAAAAAAAAAAACTTTTCTCTTAGGACATCATACATGATTATTCACTTGACAATACATCCTCTTTAAGAAGCTATTGAATGCTTGCTTATATCTTTCCTATGTAGATTATTTGTTGTCTTTTTTGATGCAATAAAAAAAGAGGCACCTTCTCGATTAGATCCATAAAATATTTGAAAAGAGCAACTAGTCGCTCCCATATCCACCAGGACCATGAAATAAGAAATGTGTTATATTTACAACTCACATAGACTAAAATATCTCGAATGTCAACTTAAATATGGAATATAGTATCACCAAAATCCAACACTTTCTACCTACACATCAAATCGAGTAACCTGAATACGATAGATATGATTTAAGTTTCAACATTTGCATAAGAGCATATGGTATAAAATAAAGTGTATCTTACAAGCTCTTTTCATCAAAAATAATAGACTAATTACCGACATGCAAAGTCGTTTGATCAATTAAGAGGGGCATGCACTGCAGGATGGATTTCTAAGTTGCAAGTTCTTAGAATCTGTAGTCTTATATCTTATGCTATCTTGAAAAGTACTTATGTATTTTTATCTATACTGGTATTAGTTTGAACTAGTGATATTTAAAGTGTGGTGCTAAGGGCAACCCAATTTACTCTTTCTATCACCGCTACTAAAAAATACCACAAAAATTATCATTACACTTGTTACTACCAAAATTAACTCCGAAACCAGTTAACGGCGAACGGGTATCGAAACAACACAAGCACTGGAGAACCTTCTAGAAACAGAAAGCCAGGTAATGGGAAGAGCCGAAAACAGTAAAGAATGATTAGAAATATGCATAAACTGGCACTCTTCTGGAAGGAAGAAGATCAGAGTCTGAAGAATGTCAACAAAGCTCATCCAACAGGGTCCATCCAACAAAACCCATTCGACAGGGCATATTCGGCTGGGAGTTTCGTAATAAAAGGTCATCTAAGCTAGAAAATAAGAAAAAATAGGACAAGAACTTCGCACATCAAAACTCGGAAGGACTATCAATATTAACTTGCTTAATACTAGTACACCTAGAGGCAAAGACAGCAAAAGTATATGGAGATCATCCGGAAGATAGACAATAACGTATCATTAGGAGCCACATGCCGGAAGACCGGGAAATCTGAAAAGCTCCACCGGGAAGCCGATCGGAACCCTAGTGGATATACTGGCTATCCATACTAATCTACTTAGTACGAACACCAACGGTGGTTTCGAACCGGAAGCTATCCACATACATCAAGAGGACAAGCTCCTCTAAGTATACACGAGAAAGCCATAAGCCTACATTTGGAAACTTACGTCCAAGAGACCACACCTGGGAGCCACTACCGGAGGTTTAAATGCTGCCCGAAAATCATCACATCAACAAACTCATCTCAATCTCAAAGAAGCCACAATCGACCGGGACCTTCACTTCAGAGGTCATAACCAACACCCCAAAAGCAGCCGGAAGCCCAACGTTTGAGACCAAGGAGAAAAGCGACCGACAAAGGCTCCTGTAGGCCCAATAGTGCAACAACGAAAGGGGCCCCGAGTTCTCTATAAATAAGACCACGCGAGTCACATTTGGGGGGGTCTCTCATTCTAATTCTTGTACTCCTTCTATAAAAAAAACAAATAAGGAGATCCATTAGAGGATTTCTTCCGTCCTGATCATGTATTCTAAATAAAGAATAAATTGAGAACGCATCTATGCCTGAAGTGTTTTCCTATGAGTTTATCATGTTATTTTCTGGTTATTGTTGCTATGATTTACTATTTGCTTCCTATATATGTATGGATTCTTGTCCAAGCCTTTTCGTAAATTGGATGAAACACCTCTTTCCATATGTTTAAGTCCATCCTTCCAATCTAGGGTTTCCTTATAAGCTTGGATCTTTCCACGAACTTGGTGTAGAATTCCTTTCTAACATCCATTGATCCCTTTGTCAAAAGTGGCATTTAGTGATCCCTCTCCTTAAGACCTTGGCACGTAGGAGTAACCATCTGATCAACAATCTTAAAGGCAAACAACCCATCTCTCTCCTCTTAGATCCATTCCTATTGGCCTATCTCCGGTGTTGACAAAAAATATCATTAACATTTTGGCGCTAGAAGGAGGGATTGAACCTCCGACCTTGTGGTCAACAGCCACACGTACCTACCTGTCTTGATCCATCCCGGACTGGACTAAGGGTTTGAAGAAGCAAAATTATGGGTAAGAGGTCCCGACAGAAGCCTTCAGAATCTCGAATGAGTAAGTCGAAAGTCATTGACTCAAGAGTGGCAGAAGAACTGAGGTTGAGAGTGGAAACCTTATGGATAATAAAATGAAAAAGGGAAATAGAACAATATGCTTCCAATATCGAAAATTATAGCTATTCCCACATAGGGCAAACCCTAGCACCTCCTTCAAAGTACTCTACATCAAAGGGTATTAACATTTTCTCTCACCTAAAGAAAACCCTCCTTAGGCAAGTCAGGGGAACATCATTTGAACAGAAATAATGGAGATTTTGACCACTTTGCCAACAAATGGTCTGAACGGATAACATAACAACCTTAGTACGTTTTGGGAAGAAAGAACGAAGGTGTAGGAACAACAACTAGACTGGGTCACAAAAGGATCAAAACCCAGTGGCAAGAAGAGGGGAGTATGCCAGGGATACCCAAGGAATGCTACCTCACCACTTCGATGGAAATTATTTACATCCTAACCCGACACGAACTTAACTATTAGCAACTCATGAAGAGAAAGCCCAAGTACGAAAGGAAAACAGGAGGGCCCTATTTCCATTACCACATGATGAATGGACACAAGACTAATCATTGCAGAGTCCTCGAGGAAGCCATCGTTAGATTCATCAGCCAAGGCCAATTACGAGAATTTGTGAAAAAATCAAAGTGAGATCGGTAAAAATCCTTAGGAAAAGGATTACTAAACATGTCCGAGGGTATGGAAAACTCTCCTTTCGGAATTTAAAAGGAAGCCCAAAAGGGGTCAAACCATGAACGGATTAAATCTCTTGTCATTGCCAAATTGGTCAGGACGAGGCATCCCTCGGAGGGGGATGGTATGTTATGTAAGAATTGTGCGTGTATATGTGCTAAGTATAATACACATAAGGATCGTGTAATATGACGAACAATATTCAAGAATGAAGTAATAGCTAAACACAGAACTATATAATAGTAAATGCAGTAAAAAGGAAAACTAACACCAGAGATTTTTATACTGGTCCGGAGCACCGTCCTATGTCCAGTCCCAGACTTCTATCTGGATTTTCATAAAACAAATAACCTCACTTCACCTGGAGGAAACAGTTTTACAACACCCGAACGGGATTTCACGCCTCTATCAACACGAGGACTTCACAACTCGCCTCTTACAACTCTGAGGACTTCAACAACTAAGATTACAATTTGTATGTTGACAACTTGTGCTCTTTTCAACACGGATATTTCACTTGTAGTACACCCTTCCTATAATATTATACTCAAATATAATTTGATGTATGTGAAGATTTGGAAGTGAATATCGTATTGAATCACAAGAATACTAAGTAAGCTTTGAGATTCAAGCGATAGTATATTGAATATGAGTGCTTTTTGAATACAGAGTAGAGTACAAGATAGATCAAAGAATTGAGGATTATTCAATTTTTTTGGATGATGATTTAACGATGTTTATATAATGATTAAATAGTCATAACCATTAGTGAAGAGAAACATTGAAGAGAAATGATTTTTTAATGAAAGGAAAAAGAAGCAACTTTTGATGAAAAGAGATGTCTATTCAAAGTGTTGCTTTCAGTTTGAAAATCGGTCGATAGGTCAAAATTAACCTGTAGACTGAAATTTGAATATATATATATATATATATATATATATACGTTACATATATTTGTGCACATTTTTGTGCATTTTTTCCTAGAAACGGTCGAACACCTATTTTGAAACCGGTCGACCGATTTTTGGCAATATGCACAACAAACGTGAATTCATATATATATATATACACACATATATGCATTCACAATAATGAGGTATATGATTATTTGAGGATAGATTTTAACATTTATAACATAGCTAAAACACTAAATAATCAACCTCTTACTTACGCTCTAACTTATCATGTCATTCTCTTCTTTTTGTCAATCATGAAACTTCTCCTTGTTATTAATCAAAATACTTTGAAAATCTTGACTCAGTATTCTCCCCCTTTTAGATTAATGATAACACAACGCTTTCTCCCCCTGTATATGTACTCCTTATGAAATATATATATAAGAAAATATGCAAAAAAATATTGTTAGAAACATCTTTATCCCCCTTTGTTATCGACAAAAAGGAGTAGTGCAATGTAAAGAGTTAAGACACACATACCATATATCAACCTCACACAAAGCATACCATACATACCCAACAAGTCATGTAGTTATGAGTTAATACATACATACCCAAAATAAAATACAACACTACTTATGCACAAGTGTTGACTTAGGTATAAATATAATAGACATAATACCATAAAAGATGGATAAAAAGAACTAGTGAGATGGTGAGTCGGATTCAGTCTTATCTCCTTCTTCTTCATCCTCTTCTTCTTCGTCTTTTTCCTCACTATAAGATGATCCACGACCACGTCCATTACTTGTTTCAGAACTTATGCCTTCCTCTGTAGATGACCATGTAAAAGTAGGATGCATTGGACGTTTGTCTGGGTCTTGTATATGCGTAGAGGAGGATGATGCTCCATAGGATATTGCATCCCAAAGTATACCAAAGAAAGACTTAAGTTTTGAAAAACATTTGTCAAGTTTTGTATTTAAATTATCGATCTTATTATCTGTACGCTTAAGTCTTACTTCAAGAAGAAATTGATTTCGAGCAATTTGTTCAAGTGAATCTTTAGTCGACGAAAATGGTTGAAGAAGCTTAACCTCTTCCGGTTTAGGTTTAGAGGGCTGTGAAGAAGTGCTTTCTTGGTGACTTTGTTCCTTATACTATTCAAAGGGTATGATACTTAAACATGGTTCAGGAAGCTTCATTCTCTTTTTCGATGCTTTGTTGATACATTTTGGTTTGGAGACTTTAGATTCGAGAGATTTGATACCATAATCGAGTAGTAGTCGCATGACATATTCATTATAGAATAAATGTGGTCTCATATGATCATTTACGAGTAAAATCTCATCAAAGATCATGCTGATCCAATTAATTTGCATATCTCCATATATAGCGTACAAAGCCTTAAAATTCTCTTTATAAACCACGTCGAAGTTACCAACTCTCGGTAATAAAGAATGCGTAATAGCATGATGTAAAATTCTAGCAGGAGGCCGTAAGTTGATTGCTTTTGTACTAAGTTTATGATCTTCAATAAATAGATGACTTACCTTGTCTCGAATATGAATAGTACAAAAATCGATAGAGAACTTTCTTCCATTGTTATCCGAACCAAGAACCGTTTCCATCCTTTCCTTTGAAATAAATATGTGCTCACCGCATACAACCGACCATAGACAATGAGTAGAACTCTCGGGTTTAAATTTTTTTAAGTTAAGATTAGCGTAGAACAACTTGATCATGATATGATTAATTTCCGAGTTGTTCTTATCAAAGTCAAGAAGAGATTGTAGACGGGCTTTGAATGCTAATTCCTTAACATCATAGAGAAGGAAATCAGAGAATTTGATGAATGAACCTTCATGAATCATATAGTCTTTCATTTTATTCCATCTCTTGACTGTTATTGGATCCATTAACCATAGTTTTATTTTGGAATCAATAGGTTGAAGTTGTGTAGAAGATGATTTCTTCGATCTCTTTTGCGGTGGAGCCATTGATTTTGAAGGAATTTGAATTTGGGGATGTTTGGGTTGTTAAAGATTTGTGAGTTTGAAAGAGGAAAAAGGTAAATGAATAAGTGAGAGTGGGGAACCGACGTTTTAAGTTTGAATTTTAAAAACATAAAAAAGCATGACCGGTCGACCGCTATAAATTCACCGGTCGACTGTTTTGAAACAGAGACTAAAACGGTCGACAGGTGAATTTTCAATCGGTCGACTGGTTGATGTTAAAAATGTTTTGTTTCCAGAAACATAAATGGTCGACTGGTTGTATCCTAACGGTCGACTGGTTAGTCTGTGCCTTGTTTTTCTTGTTTTTCCATGATTTTTCCGAGTCTCTACTGTTTCTTATAAAATGAATTTATTTCAAAAATTTGAAATGAACAAACAACAAACATGAAATAGATAAGTATATAAAACACTTATTAGAGCAACAAATCATTCACGATATATAATCAATTAGAAGTGGAGGAGTTGTTCTCGGAAACTTCTTTGATATTGGTAACTCTTGGTGTGCATGGTGACAAAGTTTCCTTTGCTCCTTCATTTCGACTATAATTCCTATCCCATGAATTAGGAATCCTTGATGATGAAGGAACATGAGGCATGGGTTCGTAAACTCCATGTTTTTCTGTGCCACAGAAAAATGAAGCCATGCGTTCTAAGAGAGATAAATGGTCGGAAGTAAGTTTTTGCTCGTAATGGAGTTGTCGCTGGAGATCCATTTGATGTTTCTGGTAGTGGTGAATCTCATTTATCTTTTCTCTAGTTCGTGGGGAGAAAAACAATGCCTTCTTTGCACATTTAGACTTTGATGTATTTCTGGGGGTATGAGTACATTTTGGTGTACTTTTCGGTGTTTTTGGAGAATAGTATTCCTCCGGTTCAGAACTGGAAAGAAATATGTGACCTCTGTGCACATTCGTCACAGATATGAGCCATTTTGAAATATTTGAACTCGATTAAGATAGTAAGGGGATGCAAAAAGGAGAATGAGTGATACACACACACACACACACACACACACACATATATATATATATATATATATATATATATATATATATATATATATATATTTGTCTATAGATAGAGTAGTGGTTAAAAAGGTTCAAGGAATATAGATCGCAAAAAAAAAGGATAGCTCATAATTTCTTACTAAAAATAGTGATAGCTACTTAATAGCTAAAATATGAAAAAGCACCGGTTAAAAAGAACTTGACAATTCATATGTATATAATTTTAGAGTTTTACATATCAAGTTCAATTCTAGAGATCAAACCAAGCTCTCTACGCAAAGAAATAAAACTTGATTCATGTAGAGGCTTAGTAAAAATGTCCACTAGTTGATGTTTAGACTGGACATATTCAAGACATATGTTTCCTTTTTCAATATTATCTCTTAAGAAATGATGTCGAATATCAATGTGCTTTGTTCGAAAATGATTTACTGAATTTTTTGATAAGTTAATCGCACTTATGTTATCACAGTATATAATGGAGTTTGATAAATGAATGTCAAAATCAGGAAGTGTTTGTTGCATATATAGTACTTGAGTACAAGCAAGAGCTGCTGATATATACTCAGCTTCACATGTTGATAGTGAAACGCAATTTTGTTTCTTACTAAACTAAGAGACAAGTGATTTTCCAATAAAATGGCACATACCACTTGTACTCTTTCTATCCGTACGAGAGCCTCCGAAATCAGCATCACTATAGGATACTAATTCGAATGGACAATCTTTTAGGTAGAAAAGACGAAAGTGTTTGGTATTATTAAGATAATGTATTATACGTTTTACTGCTCGTAAATGTGATTTTTTAGGATTTGCTTGAAATCGTGCACATAGACAAACACTCATCATTATATCTAGACGACTTGTGGTAAGATAAAGAAGAGAACCAATCGTGTTTCGATATAATTTTTGGTCAACAATTTTTCTATGTTCATCTTTTTCAAAATGTATAGTTGTACTCATAGGTGTAGGTTTACCAGATGTATTTTCTAAACCAAAGCGATTGATTAGATTTCCATAATATTTTTCTTGATTAATAAAAATGCCATTGAAAAGTTGCTTGCTTTGAAGACCAAGAAAATATGATAGTTCTCCCATATGAGACATTTCAAATTCTTTGGTCATAATATTCGCAAACTCTTTGCAGAGTTTATCGTTTGTGGAACCAAAGATAATATCGTCTACATATATTTGGATAACCAATATATCTTGTCGAGAATGTTTAATGAATAAAATCTGATCGACTTTACCAATTTGAAATCCTGAATCAGTGAGATAGCTGCGTAATCATTCATACCAAGCACGAGGTGCTTGTTTCAAACCGTACAAATCTTTCTTAAGTTTGTATACGTAATTTGAGTGTTTTTCATGTACGAACAAGGGTGGTTGTTCGACATATACATTCTCTTTGATAAATCCATTTAGAAAAGCATTTTTGACATCCATTTGATAAAGTTTAAAATTATGATGACAAGCAAAGGATAATAAGATTCTGATAGCTTCTAGTCGTGCAACTAGTGCAAAAGTTTCTTCATAATTGATACCTTCTTCCTGATTATATCCTTGTGCTAATAATCTTGCTTTATTTTTGTTATATTTCCTTGTTCATCGGCCTTATTCTTATAGACCCATTTTGTACCAATAACTGACTGATCAGTTGGTCTTGGAACAAGTTCTCAGACATCATTGCGCTCGAACTGATTTATTTCTTCCTGCATGGCAATGATCCAGTAATCATTAGTAGCAGCTTCTTTTGGATTCTTAGGTTCGATATTTGAAAGAAACACAACATGATCCATTTGGTTGAGTTGACTCCTTATTCTAATTTGTGATGTTACTTCTCCAATTACATTTTGTACCGGATGATCTCTTAGTATCCTAGGTGGAGATCGAAATCCTGGTGGAGAGGGTATCACAACTGGTTGAGGAATATTCTCAATAATTTCAGAGTCAGAGTCAGTATTTGTAATGATTGGATTTTTGGTGACTATAATATCCTCATCATCTATTATATTATGAGATGGCTTATAGAATTCATCTAGTGAAACATGAAGTAATTCTTCAATAGTTTTAGTCCTTTTATTAAATATACGATAGGCCTTGCTTCGTTCCGAATATCCGACAAACATTCTTTCATCGGATTTTGGATCAAATTTTCCGAGATGGTCTTTCGTATTTAAAATAAAGCACTTAGAACCAAAAACTTTGAAGTATGAGATATTTGGCTTTCGTTGATTAAATAACTCATAAGATGTATTCTTGGCGAGAGGCCTAATGGATACACGATTCAAAAGATAACACGCAGTTGCAACAACTTCTGCCCAAAAATGTTTGGGTAAAGTAGATCCATTTAATAATGTTCTTGCACATTCTTGTAAAGTCCGTTTTTTCCGTTCTACAACTCCGTTTTGTTGAGGAGTTCTAGGAAACGAAAAATTATGATATATACCTTTCTTTGTACAAAAATGTTCAAATTCATTATTTTTGAATTCTCCTCCATGATCACTTCTTATATTCTTAATTTTAAGCCCTTTTGATTTTTGATTTTTCTTGACAAAAGATTTGAAATGATCGAAAGTGTCACTTTTGTTTTTCAAGAAAATTACCCAAGTATAATGAGAGTGATCATCAACAATTACAAACACATATCGACTATGATTTATTGACTGAACCTCTGCTGGTCCGAACAAATCCATATGTAGTAGTTTAAGTGGTTGTAATGTTGATATGACTTTCTTGGATTTAAATGATGATTTAGTCAATTTTCCTAATTGACATGCATCACAAATGTTATCAACCGTAAAGCTCATTTTGGGTAGTCCTCTAGCTAGATCATTTGTGGTTAGCTTGTCGATAGTTCTGAAGTTTATATA
Source organism: Allium sativum (assembly GCA_030737875.1). Classification (NCBI taxonomy): domain Eukaryota; kingdom Viridiplantae; phylum Streptophyta; class Magnoliopsida; order Asparagales; family Amaryllidaceae; genus Allium; species Allium sativum. The sequence continues at coordinate 689,718,043 of CM060922.1, forward strand.
ACAGAAACGTTTGTGCCATAGCCGTGGATCATTATCATTTGCTATAAGACACATATCTGAATTATGATTGATATTCATATTCAGAATATAAATATTTCTATCTCTATATCCTTCGAAAACTAACTCATGATCTTTATCTAAGATACAACACTTATTATCAGAAAAGGAAATGATAAAGCCCTTGTCACATAACTGACTAATACTAAGTAAATTGTGTTTCAAATTTTTAACTTGCATGACATTAGTAATAAGAGGTAAGTTAGATGTACCGCAATTGCTCACATCGCCTTTGTCGATAATATAACCTTTTGAATTATCTCCAAAAGTGACGGAGCCACCATCTGAATAAGTGATATTTGTCAATAAGCTCTTGTCTCCAGTCAAATGCTTCGAGCAACCACTGTCCAATATACACTTTCCTCTTTTCTTTAGTGGGACCTGCAAAAAATAAAATTAAGTCCATGGTACCCACTTTTTATGGGGTCCTAAGAGTTATGTCTTAGGAGTCCAAACCCATACGGGTCCGGTATCCCCTTTGTATGTATAATTAGAATTAAGATGTACAGTATTTATGAACTGCTGAATATATTTGTTCTTAATCAAATTATTATTTGTTTTAGGAACCCATATTTTGATAGTCTTGACATTTTTCTTTTGAGAATTCACAACTGGTTTTGGCTTGGAATATAATAAACTAGTATTTTTCTTAGCTTTTACATTCTTCTTTTTGTAAGAATGGTTTTTCTGAGTTCCTTGTTTCTTATATACCAAACCTTGCTTATTTGATGCAGACTGTGAATTTTTAATAATCTTTGTCAAATTTTCTTGACCTTTGTTGAAGTTAGAAATATTTTGAGTAATGTCGTCTAACTTAGTTTGTAAACTAGCTTTTTCTAGGTCTAGAATTTTGACTTTCTCCTTAAGCTCGTGATTTTCAGTAGTAAGAGCATCATTTTTCTTTTTTTGAGTTTCAATTTCTTGACTCAAAAGAGATAATTGAGAATCAATATTAGATGATGATTCTTGAACTTTTTCAAGTTCCTCTTCTAATATTTTCTTCTCGTCTCTTAGCATATCACGTTCAAATTCTGCTCTACTTAAATCTGCTTTGGCTTGTATGCATTGTCATTTCATATCTGTGAATCTAACTATTAATTCAGCATTAATATCAAGAACTTCATCAAATGTAGGAATTTGTACCTCATCTTCTGTTGCCATGAAACAAACATTTGCTTGTTCATCTTCTGAATCACTGTCACTTTCTGATGAAGATGAGTCTGAGTCATCCCATGTAACTGAGAAAGCTCGTTTCTTGGATTTGTCCTTCTTGTGTTTGAACTTGTCATTTTCTGACTTTTTTTTTTCTCCGGACAATCTTTGTGCATGTGCCCCTTTTTATGATAGTTGAAACATTCTATAGCTGATGATGAAGGTTTATTTGAACCAGTTTTTCTTTTATTATATCGACTAGCTTTCCGATGTTTTAGGAATTTATTGAATCCTTTTGCACTAAAAGCTAAGTCTTCTTCTTCATATTCTGATTCATTTTCATCCTTCTCGGCATGAAATGCTACATTTTTCTTTTCTTCATTCTGTTCTTTTCTAGCTTGCAAATTAGCTTCATAGGACATTGGATTTCCTATCAATTCATCTGGCTTCATGATGGAAAGGTCATTAGCTTCTTCAATCGCTAATACTTTTCCTTCCCATTCACTAGTCAGAGAACGTAGGACTGTCGAGACAACATCAAAATATGAATATTTTGGTCCTAAGATAATAAGTGCATGATGAATAGTTTGAAATCGTGAATACATATCACTGATAGTCTCATTTGACTTCATTTTGAAAGTTTGAAACTGACTTTTCAGCATGGCTATTTTGGCTTGTTTAACCTTGTTAGTACCTTCATGAGTGGTTTTTAGCATTTGCCAAATTTGGTAAGCAGTGGTGCAAATACTAACATGGTTATATTCATTTTGGTCTAATGCACAAAACAACATATTTATTGCTTTTGCATTTACGGTTGCTGCCGTTTTCTCAGCCAGTGTCCGTTCTGAATACTCAGTTATTGGATTCACTATTTCTTTTTTTGTAGCATTCCAAGCATCATAGCTATTTGACTGCATATAAAATGACATACATGTTTCCTAATAGCTATAATTAAGACCATTAAAGAATAGAGGTCTCTGTGTTGATTGACCTTCCGTGTAGGTGGTGTTTTGAGTGCTAGAACTTGGATTATTTGCCATATTACAAGAATATATCAAATAAATGTGTTACGGCTATAAGATGATCGTGCTTTGATACCAATTGTAAGAATTGTGTGTGTTTATGTGCTAAGTATAATACACACAAGGATCGTGTAATATGACGAACAATATTCAAGAATGAAGTAATAGCTAAACACAGAACAATATAATAGTAAATGCAGTAAAAAGGAAAAATCACACCAGAGATTTTTATACTGGTTCGGAGCACCGTCCTATGTCCAATCCTAGATTTCTATCTGGATTTTCACTAAACAAATAACCTCACTTCACCTGGAGGAAACAGGTTTACAACACCCGAACAGCCGAACGGGATTTCACGCCTTTATCAACACGAGGACTTCACAACTCGCCTCTTACAACTCTGAGGACTTCAACAACTAAGATTACAATTTGTACGTTGACAACTTGTGCTCTTTTCAACACGGATTTGTCACTTGTAGTACACCCTTCCTATAATCTTATCCTCAAATATAATTTGATGTATGTGAAGATTTGGAAGTGAATATTGTATTGAATCACAAGAATATTAAGTAAGCTTTGAGATTCAAACGATAGTATATTGAATATGAGTGCTTTATGAATACAGAATAGAGTGCAAGATAGATCAAAGAATTGAGAACTATTCAATCTTTTTGGATGATGATTTAATGATGTTTATATAATGATTAAACAGTCGTAACCATTAGTGAAGAGAAGCATTGAAGAGAAATGATTTTTTGATGAAAGGAAAACGAAGCAACTTTTGATGAAAAGAGATGTCTATTCAAAGTGTTGCTTTCAGTTCGAAAATTGGTCGACAGGTCAAAATTAACCAGTAGACTGAAATTTGAATATATATATACATTACATATATGTGTGCACATTTTTGTGCACTTTTACCCAGAAACGGTCGACCGCCTATTTTGAAACCGGTCGACCGGTTTCTGGCAATATGCACAACAAATGTGCATTCATATATATACATATATACAATCACAATAATGAGGTATATGATTATTTGAGGATAGATTTTAACATTTATAACACAGCTAAAACACCAAATAATCAACCTCTTACTTACGCTCTAACTTATGATATCATTCTCTTCTTTTTGTCGATCATGAAACTTCTTCTTGTTATTAATCAAAATACTTTGAAATCCTTGACTCAACATGTTAGTCTTTCTCCCTGCCCAAATCAGAGGGGGCTAGGTTAAAGCATCAAAACCGCAAGCCTCCGTTTCACACCAGAAATGGTCGTGGTGGTGCATCTAACCTTAGCACGCCCTTCCTCTGCTAGCAGAAGAGTACGCCCTGCCTCTGCTAGAACTAAGCACGTCCTACCTCTGCTCGCAGAAGATCACGTCCTACCTCTGCTCGTATAAGAGCACGTCCTACCTCTGCCTATGTTCCGCATTACCCGCAGAAGAGAAAGCTAACCCCTATCATTGCCTACAATGGTCAGGATAGGGAACCCCTCGGAGGGTGGTGGTGTGTAAGCCTCTGTCAGCACCTATGATGGTCAGTATAGAGTATCAAAAGAGTATACCTTAGTTCTGTGCCTATGATGACCCTGTCTACATGTCTAAGACCTTATCATCACCTACGATGGTCGGTATAAGGAGCCTCCTGGAGGGAGGTCGGGTAAGTCCTTGGGCCCTTCTTGTGGATAAGCTAGTCAAGCGCACCGGATGCACAGGCCCAGAGAGTGGCCAACAAAGCAAGTACATCCTCTGCTTTGACATCGAAAGCCCGAGGGGTGGCTAAGGAAGCACGTACAACCTCTTCTTCACAAATCAAATCTGAGAGGGATGCCAAAACACAAATGTCGAAAGGGTTTTTTTGTCTTCTATCTCTATTAATACCAGAATCTGGGTCGGTTCGGCTCTTCACCAATGCCGGGAGGGGTTTCCGGCCTTCTACCTATATTAATACCCAAATCTGGGTTGATCCGGCCCTTCTCAAAGTGTCGGAAGGGGATCTCGATCTTATCTCAACACCGAAACTAGATGATTCGACTCTCCGCAAAACTCGAAAGCGGGTTCCCGGGCTCATACTATGAATAATCTGAATCTGGGATAATCTGGCTTAAATTAAACGCCAGAAGTGGATTTTCGGCATTCAATCTCTAATTACCTAAACAAGCGCTAGTTCAGGTCATCTATATTACTACCCGAATCTGGGATATTCAACTCTTCACAAATACCGAAAGGAAGGACCCAATTTTGTCTCAACACCGAATCCAGGCACAAATTATAACTAGATGGAGGGTTCTTATCTCATCAAGAGTTCCCAAAAGGATTCAAAGTCTCAAATCCAATCAAGGAGGAGTTGATCAACCCTCTCAATAACCTGAATATGGCTTAAAACTACGCTTCTGTTGTTAATAAAGATAAGCTCATGATCCTCTAGCCCGTTTAGGGAAGTGCTTCAAACCTATACATTCTCAACTTGTTTATTTCTCAATATACCGGCTACTTGCACGACACGAGAAAATAACATCATGTTAGGACATAAGTTCAGAAAGGAACTAGGGAAGAATATCCCTAAATACCCCAGATAAAATTCCATAACTAAGACTACTTGTCTTCTAGGAAACCTTACGGCGAGTATTCTCCTAGAAATATCTACTAAATAAGATTTTTTTTAACTAACATCAAAATTAAATAGGTCTCTCGTCGTTACAACATCTAATAGAATGATAGCCTTGTTTCCAACAAAAACAGTACATCATATAAGTAACAACAACACACAGACATGCCCACTGGAAGTCACGACGTAAACCATTACACAGATATAATCATCATTTTGAAAGAGTTTATGTTACAAACATATGGGAAAGATCTATCATTCCGGATCGAGGTTTTGCAAATCGAATTCTAAAGAAGCGCAATTCTCTTTAGTTCATCCTCCAATTTATCGATTTGTTGGTATAATCCACCTACCGCCGCATCTGAGCTCTTAGAGAATTTTATTGCTAGCCTATGTTGCAAATTGCAAATAATTTCATCTTTCTCCTTTAGTTGTTTTACCGAATGAGACAATGTTCCATAAGATTGATGACTACTATCTTTTGGAGATAATACATCTTTTTATAGCCCGACAGGGGGGCATTTCCAAAAATATCTTTATGACCAACAACGTTCGAAGTTTCCTCTCTAAACTGTGAAGAGGGGATCTGGAACAGGTCCTCCTAGCCATAGATAAGATGAAATATCGTAATACGTAAAACGCAAATATCAAATATACGCTAATTATACATACATCCTAAAGAAAGACAGCCACATGACTATTTCCAATCCATACACACATACACATCATATCCACACTGATATATCACTACAACACCGTAAACCGCTGGAGGGAACGAAATCAACGCGGTTCACAGACAAATTAAACGGAAATGTATACATCATACAATAATATTCAAAACTCCTTGTTAAATTGTTTTCACATAATAGAGTTCCTCGAAAATTTTCCCCCATATTTTCAAACACGGAGTCTAAAGCATTACTATAAGTTACATCTTCGGAGAAACAGAGAATTGTTGTAACATGAGTAGACTAGTTATTTATGAGATTCAAGGAGAAGGAAAGTATTTTGAAAGCGAAAGCCATACATGTGTAACATAGACATCGGACCAATTAGGAGCGCCTTTCTTCTTGAAGTCTGAAGGATAACCTTCCGTGGAAGGTGACTCCTTCGCTATGGGAGAGGATGTTCCATCACCCTTTCCGGGTCCACCTTGTTGATCCGTGTCTTCTTCTATCCCTCATTCTGTTGTGTTTTCCTCCTTCACTTCTTCCTTGTAATCCTCAGAAACTCTTCAATAAAAAAAAGCGATGCGAGATTTACCTTGTCCATCAAAGGGATCTTATGCTCCTATCTCACCTGCTCAATCTTTTCCAAAACTCGATCTCGGACGAAGGGGCTCGATTGAAGAAAAAACAAATTCCGGAAGCCTCTTATAATTGTTGGAAAATGCAAGGATGAGGGCGTCCTCATAATATTCCACAACTTGTTATTAAGATGAACATCCAAGAAAGTAGAAATTTCGTCACCAGCCTCTTAAATTATTCTTATTGCAGTTGAAAGTTGGTCGTTCATCTGTTCCACTTCAGTAACATGATCAACCTCCATCCTTGACTTTTCTTCTTTGAGATTCTCCACTTGCTTTGCCAAAACACCTTTAGCCTTTCTCTCCTCTTCCAGCAAGCTCGCCATTTCATCGCGTTCCTTTTTGCCCTCTGATTTCTCATGTAACAAAGTATTAACCTTACCCACCAGCACCTTGTTCTCTTCTCTGAGAGCGTTGACCTCCGCCACTGAAGCAGAAGCCATTCCTTTGGACAGATACCAAGTCTTCATTATCTAAAGAAGGGAAATGAGTTAAGCCTCTCACAAAAACAATACGAATACGAAGGTATCGAAAAAGATAAGTCAATACCAAAAGTTAATCCCTGATTTGTTGGTGATGGAAGTATTCTGAGTATAAAGGTGAAGAATTCGGCGTGATGTTAGTCACTGCGGGAGATGAGAGAGCGAGACCCACAAGCCTATCAAAATCAAAAGCTGGCGAAGGAGGTAAAGGGGGGATAGCAGGCTAAGAAGAGGAAGGCATCGAAAGACTATGTCCTTCCCTACCCGACTAGCCGGAAGTATCAGGAGGAATGGGGTTGCTTACGGACTTACTCTTCGATGAAATATCAGGAGAAGCGTCCGCATTGACCACCTGGTCATCATCAACAGTGGAAGGATCGAAGGCCTGTCTTTCTTTCGGAGTAACAATGATGTCTTCCAAGCCAACTGACTTGTCATGTTTGGGTCTCTTCGATGATGGTTCACTGTCGGTATAGGCGAGCCTCTTTATGGCTTGGATACTAGATCGGCTATAGGAAACAAGTGCAGATGCACACTGAGAAGTTGAAGATCCTAGAAAAAGAGGAATTAAATTAGTAAAATAATGATAATAAAGGAGAGAGAGAAAGAATGGGAAACGTTACTTGATCAAAAATATAGTATTATCCAAATCACCTGGATAGATGGGGGAACCCGCATTAAACGAGCCGGAACTCGACAATAGTCCTTTAGAACCAAAAAATTAGATGGGAGGTTGCCTCAGTATCTTCTGTTCAGGAGAGAGCAAAACATATTCACAAAGCCTATCGGTGTTTAAGAGAAATGATTGGCACATATGCTTCACCAATGCCTTGAAGATAGCATCGACAACTCGAGCTTCCTCCGGGGTTAAAATTGCATCTTTAAAGGGGGGATCTACGATAAGAGGAAGGTACAGATAAACAAAAACCACAATTATAAGACATTTATTTTCTAGAGCAAGAAGCCTACCGTCATCAATAAATTTTCCTGATATGTCGAAGGGGCATTTGACGGGGAAAAATTGATCCACCTACGGCCTAATTTTGTTGATACTATCAGTGATCAGTCTCTTTACGGGGTTATCCCTCTATATCGACGATTCTGAAATTTTGGAAAACCGGACCATGTGACGAATGAGTTTTGGGCTTAAAGAACCCTGACCAGACGCAAGCGATAGAGCCTCCAAGCATAAGAGGGTTATATACATATTGGGAAAAAGTTGAATGGGGGAAACTTTCAAGTCACTTAATAGCTTGATGTAAAAAGGAGGGAAAAGAAGAAAGCCTTCATGCCAGATATGGATTGCTGAGTATGCGAAATACCCTTCTGGAGGGTTCTTGAGAAAATTTGGGGAAGGAGCTGTGATGTCGTCAACACCTGATATGCCAAGGCTATCCAATATGGCCTTCACAGAACGTTGGGAAGTAACTAGAGATGGCTTCGAAACAAACCCTTTCTTAGAACGAAAAACCTTGAGATCTTTGGTCTTCATCTCAGCAGAACTCTGGTTAGACAATTCTGCTAGGTGACATCATTCCATCACATTATCATTATTAAACGTACTTCTTACACAAATACATGAATAACATTTATGAAAGGGTAGGGTATCGTTGTATATTACTCACAGAAGGGCTTGACTTATCATAAGATAAATCGAACTTTGATGTTAAAAGCGATTAGGATTATGCATAATGTACTTTCATTAGAGGTCATATAGGCTCCTAATAGCAAGGAAGATACACATATCCTGACATCATTAGCACCACAAATGGGATTATACCGGAATTAGATAATCCACGTCATCACCGAATACTTAGGCAAACACAAACAATGGTAAGAGATTAGTCCTATTTATGCTAGATTCATTTTATTTCATACCAGCGGCATAAAATCTTTATTGGTAGGAAAGTTGAATCCTCCTTATGCACCTTGTGTTGTATATCGTACTACTTAATCAGAGTGGCCAATAAAAATAGGTGACTGCTAATGCCAGACATTAATCGTGGTAAAAATAGGGGTTGTTATTGCTAAAACCAATTTTTACAATTAACATAATCCTGATCATCTCCCCCATCAATTTGGGTGCATAATTAAAACTGCAACCTAGATTAAGAATAAAAACGCTTATAGAGTATAGAGCATTCGTTCTTGAGGGAAAAAGTTGATTAGCTCTCAAGAGAAGCAGTAATTTTGCCAGAGAATTTGATTTGCAGGCGAAAGGCGGAAATGAAGAAGAGAAAGAATTGATGTTCAAATGTCAAAGCCGATCTGGACCGTATAGGCAGAAACCAATCAACACTCGTGGTTATAGAAGATCAAGAGACTCAGATGTGACGCTTCGAAAAAGACAAAAAGTTTGACTTGGAAAGTCAAAAACACCCTTTCACTGGGGGGGCAAATGTTACTACCAAAATTAACTCCGAAACCAGTAAACGGCGAAGGGGTATCGGAAGAGCACAAGCGGAGGAGAACCTTCCGAAAACAGAAAGCCATGGAATGGGAAAAGCCAAAAATATTAAAGAATGATTCCAAATCGACATAAACCGGCACTCTCCAGGAAGAAACAAGCTCAAAGTCTAAAGAATGCCAAAAAAGTTCATCCAGCAGGGTCCATCCGACAGGACCCATTCGACAGGGCATATTTGGCTAGGAGTTCAGTAATAAAAGGTCATCTAAGCTAGAAATTAAGAAAAAACAAGATAGAAACTTCGCACATCGAAACCCGGAAGGACTATTGATACTAACCTACTTAATACCGGTACAATTGGAGGCAAAAGACACCAAAAGTATATAGAGAACATCTGGCACCAGCTTACGAAGCATCTGTCGCCTAAAATCCAAAAGGTCACACCGATAGACAATAACACATCATTAGGAGCCACATGCCAGAAGACTAGGAAATCTGAAAAGCTCCACCGAGAGGCCAACCGCAACTCCAGTGGAGATATAGTCTATCCATACTAATATACTTAGTACGAACACCGACTGTGGTTTCGAACCGGCAGCCATCCACATACATCAAGAGGACAAGCTCCTCTAAGTATACATGGGAAAGCCGAAAGCCTACATCTGGAAACTTACGTCCGAGAGCCCAGACCCGGGAGCCACTACTGGAGGTTTAAATGCTACCCGAAAATCATCACATCAACAAGCTCATCTCAATCTCAAAGAAGCCCCAATTGACCGGGACCCTCACTTCAGAGGTCATAACCAGCCCCCCAAAAGCGGCCGGAAGCTGAAACACCCCACCTCCATCAATGTCACTCACAAAGGGAATGCATTAACTTTAGTGAAGGGTTATAGGTAAAAGATGCAGATAAATTACAAGACAGACAAATAAAGCAGCGGAAAACAAAGTTGTTTTATAAGCAACGTAGTTCAATCAAGCTTTTACAACAATTGACTCAATCATACTTTAAAAGTACTACATAAAACTTCTGTCTTGATTCAAAAACTTCCAAGTATATAAGAAGCATAAAATATAGCAAAGTAGCATAAGTCCCCAAATTAAAGTGCAAACACAGCCATAGCCAAAGATAAGAGGATCCAAGCAATACATCAAAGAATCTTCAAGCTTGGAAAGAGAAACGATCCAAACTAAGCTGAGTTATTCCCTCCCTGACTACCTAGGGGGAGAAACGGAAGAAAAGAAAATGAAAGAAAACGAGTCAGACATAAAGCCTGGTAAGTCCAGTGATTTTCAGTATGTAAACAGGTAAAAGTGACATGACATGAATAAACTGAATATAAGACAATACCGTGATAACAGGGAGAACAAGATTAGATTAGCATAAGATATGATAAGGCAAGGTAAACTGAATGCACTTGTACTCTTTCTCTGCTTCGCTACTACCATGTTATTCTGATTTCTATATCTCTGCACCACCTAACTAGTGTCCCAACTAGTAATCTGATAGGATGATAATATGATCCCAATCCCCGCAATTGCGGTAACCTTCAGGTGTACATCCATTATGAGGATCCCACCTCAATCTGCCTAATTGCCATGGATATGTTAGATGTACCCTTACTACCCTATCGATTGGCTCTCTACTTGTATTCATTTATTACTTGTGTCATCCGACCCCACTTGTATGTATTCATTACTTGTGTCATTCGACCCCGCTTGTATGTATTCATTACTTGTGTTATTCGTCCCCGCTTGTATGTAGATACCTATGCTGGCCCCATCATGGGGTGCATCAATTCCCATGATGGCAACCTGACACGATTCAAGATGCACAGTGTATGCTACTGATGCCCAGTGCCTGCTTTTTCCACTCCGAAGCACGTACACGCCCATACTCCGTCGGAACCTACACTACTGCACCACCTGCCGCTATTTTGACCGCTTATAATCAGCCCAGTAATCGTGCTCCACCCTGCCTAGCTCAGGGTACCATGATACATCTATGTGGGTTACTGCTGAAATGGGTCCTCGTTACTAGGGTTTCCGAATCAACATGTTATAATGGTTAAGTGTTCTCACTTTAACTTAACCCCACCCATTTGCTTAATTAACATGTTGTACTGGTTAAGTGTTGCATATTCATATGTTACTTAACCTTCTCACTGATTCACGCATGTTTATTTAACGGTTAAGTTTATGGGCCTATAAATACTAATATTACCCACTTACCCAAGATTTACTTAACCCTTCCCCTTATCAAGTCCATATGTATTATTGGTTAAGTTTGCCTTAACCCTACCTACTTTGTTTATATAATATTGGTTAAGTTGTCTTCTTGTCCATGTTAACTTAACCCACCCACTAACATGTCATATTCGTTAAGTGTTTCTTATTAACTTAACCCTTCCCATTCATCATGTTGTATTGGTTAAGTGTTTCCTATTAACTTAACCCTGTTCATTTATCGTGTTATATTGGTTAAGTGTTGCCCTCTTGTGTTAACTTAACCCTACCATTCTTAGCATATCCGTTCATTAGCATTAACTCATTCATTAATGCCTCAACCTCTCACATTAGAACTGTTGTTTGCGGTTGCTAGATGTGTTGGGCGGTTCCGGGTAGACTTCTACCGCAAACTCATTCTAACCTCGAGTTTTGGGCTTAATGCGCTAACCTCTCACATTAGATCAATATTGTTGCGGTCGCTGGATGTATCGGGCAGTTCCGGGCAGTCTTACACCATAACTCAGTCTAACCTCGGGTTAAGCACGTTCATCTTTAGCCAATTTACATTTTTACTATATATGTCCAAGTCTAGATTTTATATGCTAATTATCCCAAATTCACAAAACTAGTCATGTTCCAATTCCCAAGTTATGCCCAACAAATTCAATTACAAGTTATTGCTCAAAATAGGTTACACCCAGTCTTCCCAAATTTGCAATAATAGTCATGCCCAAAATCGCAATATACATTATGCTTGGCGTCCCAACCAATAGTTATGCCCAATCTAGATTTAATATTCCAATTTACAGTTTCCGCCCAATCTAGATTTAATATTTCAATTTACCCCAAGTTCGCAACAATGACATTCATACCCCAAATCACAAGTTACAAATTATGTCCAACAATTTCACCGAACATGTTATGCCCAATTATTTCACCGAATACATTATGCCCAATATTTACCCAAAATATTCCCCGTATTCCAATCGTTCGTATTTCGCAATTTCAGCCTAGATTCGAAAGTAATCTAGGTTCATTAAAAGAAAAAAGGAAACATGGGAAGAGAGAGGGAAGGAGCACGAAATAAGAATAGGCATAAAATTAGGCATGTAACAACAGACCTAATACAAGAGATTTAAATCCAACAAAGATAGATTATTGAATAAACTGATACAATCATTATCGCAGGCATAAGAATAACATCACGAACCATAGAGGATTATAAACCTGATGTACAACAAAGATAGGCCTGATTTAATCAATAAAAATAACCTCTAAGGCATGTTAAGTCATAGATTCCATAGAAGGATAGGGATAAATCTGAAAAAATTATCTTACAATCAGGCGTAGACTTCGATTCATTTTATTAAATGTCAAGATTACAATCAGATATTCAAATCTGAAAATAACGTGAACTTACAGAAAAAGAACTGATCTTGTTTTCTGGGATATGATTTCTGAATTTGTTAAGCTTAACCTTTGAAGTAGACTTTTGATTTGAAGTTCTTCTAATTGATTTCTAGTTTGGATTTTATTTTCTAGTTTGGAGAAGATGGAGGCTAAACTAGCTTAGGGATAGACAGCATGACGGCTTCATAGAATGAGATTGTGAGGTTTAGGGTTAAGATTTGATGTGCTTATATAGGAGTATGAGGCCATTCAGAGCCTTTAGATCAACCTAGTATCCATCCAAGCCATCCAGTCCAAGAAAATTCGTAATCAGGCCAATCAGGTAACGACACATCAGCCTTAGGCTGTAAAAATACGTCACTGATCTGGATCAAAAAGGGGTCGACTCCCTACAGGGGAGTCGATACCTATGTCGACACCTCTATAGGGGGGTCGACACCTCTGAGCGGGAAATTTCCCGCTCAGCCCGCTCTGACCGAATTTCGAATTTTGAACAGTTTTGACCTTTAATTATTATTTTAATTTAATTTCTATTTAAACTTGAAATCTTCTTAACTCCATAACTTCTTCATACGGAGCCCGATTTACGCAAACTCGGACTCTATCTCAAGCAGAATTCTGAGACGAACGCAATGGCGTAACCCGTTTCACCCAATTATTTTTCTAAAAATTAAGTGTTATTAAATTTGTTAATTTAATATTCATAGAAAATACGGGGTGTTACAGAAGCCCAACATTGGAGATCGAGGAGAAATGCGCCCGACAAAGGCACCTGCAGGCCCAATAGCCCAACGGCGAAATGGGCCCCGAGTTCTCTATAAATAAGACCCTGTGAGTCACATTTGGGGTGGCGGGGGTCTCTCTCATTCTAATTCTTATACTCCTCTAAAAAACAAAAGAGGGGATCCATTGGAGGAGTTCTTCCATCTTGTTCATGAATTCTAAATAAAGGATTAATTGTGAACACATCTATGCTTAAAGTGTTTTCCTATGAGTTTATCATGTTATTTTCTGGTTATTGTTGTTATGATTTAGTGTTTGCTTTCTATATATGTGTGGATTCTTTTCCAAGCCTTTCCGCAGATTGGATGAAACACCTTTTTCCATAGGTTTAAATCCATCCTACCAATCTAGGTTTTCCTTATAAGCTTGGATCTTTCCACAAACTTGGTGTAGAATTCCTTTCTAACAATCATTGAGCCCTTTGTCAAAAGTGGCATTTAGTGATCCCTCTCCTCAAGACCTTGGCACCTAGGAGTAACCATCTGATCAAGAATCGTAAAGGCTAAACAACCCATCTCTCTCCTTTTAGATCCATTCCTATTGGTCTATCTCTGGTGTTGACGAAAAATATCATTAACAACACTCTTCTTAATACCTCACCTAAAAATTAGGGGCTACCACACCACCGTTACCATATTTTTCTCTCGCCTCTTATTTGTTACTCTCTCATTCCATTCTGAAACCTTGATTCTTCAATCCATCGATCAACGATAAATTGTTCGATGTCGCAGCAATGCCGAGAAAGAAGAAAGTTGTAGATACATCGTTAGTCAACTCAATCAAGTATAAGTTTAGGGCTTCAAACGGTAAAAATTTAAATTTTTCCACGGGAAAGATGAAGTGGACAACGATTGTTGTTGATTAGTGTTTTCATATTAGGGCTAACTATGTGATTAGTTCAACAAATACTGATTGAGTTAGATATTAGAATGGAGAGATAATGTGGTATTAGAAAGCATAAATAATTTAATGAGTTTTACTTTTTTAATTGCGGTATTAGGAAGAAGATATTTGCATGAGTTCCCTTAGCATCACACTTTTTAAAAGAGAAGTATAAGAACTAGGGGTGGGAATAAACCGCACTACCATATGGAAACCATCTACACCAAACCATAAACGCAGTGCGGAAAACCACACCGAATCTTCTTTTTAAAGCGGGTACTCCAAACCGGACCGACTCGGAACGAACAATATGGTCCGGTTGCGGTTTGAGTTGTTGACCCAACTGTATTAAACCGGACCGAACCTTATAGTTGCAGTAGTAATCATATGATAAAAATTTAGCTAATTCCTATCTAATTATTGATTTTAACGATGTATATTTTATTTCAGGATATGTTGTCGTTATATTAATAATAATCGTAAATACAAAGGAGAAAGTTATAGTGTTAGTATAATAGTTTCTTTATTATTTTTTTGATAAATGTGAGTTATAATCTTATTTGAGTTATCTTACTTAATGTTTATGCATTGATTAAAATTGTTGTCTGATCGATGTACTAAAACAATCTCACTTGTCATTAAATGTAAAATTGAAGTGTTCAAACTTTTAGAAACTAATCTTTTAATTTTGGGTATCATTGTGTGTTTTACCCATTAAGTAATACTACATGACACAGTTGTAAATTGATTGTTTATAGAAGTAATTTTTTTATTTCATATCTAATACGGTTTCAAACCGAACCGAACCGCAATATATTAAAATCGAACTGTTTAAACGAGTAGTATAATAGTTTGTATTTTTGACCAACCGTTTGATGTGGTGCCGAAGCTGTTTTAACTTCAAAAACCGCACCAAATCGACCTGCGCCCACCTCTACTAAGAACAACCACCATAACAATAATGTGTCGATTTGTGTTAGCATCAAGTGACTGTAAATTTCATGGTGTAGAAGATTGGCCATTATAACTGGAATAACCAAACTTTTCACATTCCAAATTAAAATTTATAGGAATGCAATCAGCACCATTATTTATTAAGTCAATGGACTAGAAGCTGTACACGTGTAGCACCTTTGCTCCCCAGGTACAGAACTATATTATACATGTATGATGTATATGGACAACTGATTAGCATTTAATTTGACTTTCAACAATTTCATCAGATTTTTGGAAACTTTAATTGCTATTAGTTAATGAAATGTGATTTTAATATGAATAATTTATTTAGGAATGAAAGGTGACATTTAGAGACCCTAAACTAGCAAAAAGAGCAGCAGATAATCCTAATCCAGAGACATATGGAAGGAGATCAAACTGCAATATTGCATCTATCTCAATGCCGACCATGGCCTGACTTACCTAGAGGCAATATATAAAACCTTGCGATATTGCTACCTTAAATCCATCTATCATGTCTATGCACAGTGAAAATTAAGCTGGATTTCCTAAGGAACCTTTTTTCCTCTATTGTTTAGATGTATTGTGTATAGGAAGAGAAGAAAAGTGAAATTATTTTGAAAACTTTCACTTGTATAGTGCAAATCAAATCACATTTTGTAGTGGTATAGAAAATTTATTTTTTTTTCTTCAAAATAACGTACATATTTATTTAAATTCAGCTTTTAATTTCTATTTATGTGCATATAATATTTTTATGAGATAAAGAGAAATCTGAAAACATAGGCTTGAATGAGCAAACATTACTGGAACATGGTGGAATGGTATTATGTTTTCTCTGGCTACTTGTAGTTTGACCTCAGACATATTATTCCAGGAACATTGAGCATTTTGGATGTTTATTCTTGTGCATTTGGTTTGATTTTACATCACTAGTTGATAGAATTGCACTCTGTACATGCACATCTTCCCATTGTTCAATTATTTTCTCATTCATGGATATTTGATACATTTGCCTCTATTGCTGCATGTGCTGCCTATCTTGTAACCTTATGTTTCAAAGTTCAAACACTTTTGACTCTGACTACCCTTTTAGCTCAATGCACTTTGATATTGGATATATCTGTCTCCTTCATTCATAGATACCTTGTAATATATGACACCGCACATCCATATACGGGACGGGGGGTCTTGGGTGGCTGTCTGATTTTATTGATGTCTAAGCTCTAAACACACCTTATAGATTTGTGTGTGTGTGTGTGTGTGTGTACACACACACACACACACACAACTCACCTACCTGTATCAAATGAGGCCTTTTGCTTCCTATTTTCTAGTACGACAGCAGTAGAATTTTCAAAAGTATAGAATGAAATTTATATTGATATTGATCTAAGATTAGTTTTAATCTGCAGTAGGCACACACACTTTAGTTTGTCCATACTAGTAAGCATGTACATCTGATATCAGATTGAAAATTATTTAAGCTTCAGTTGGTGGTGGAGAATAGTTTATCAAAAATTTCAACCGCATCTATCTCCAGCGTGAAGCTTTTACAATCTAGCTGACAGCGAATCGATTGAATTTTATCAGCTCTTGATTATGAAGTACGTAAACTGAAGTCCCATATTGCTAAATTAGAAAGAGGGGAGATATCGAGAGATTTATAAATAAGGACGAAGGGTGGTTTGAAACCTCACCCGTCCTGTCGGGGGATGAGAGGCGACCTGCTAATGATCGTATAGAGACGGCTGGTCGTGCCGACATCCAACGAAAGCGAACACACTTTCTTCGTGCGTGCTCGGCCTTCCCTACTTTAGGTTGGCCTTTCACGCCAATTTTTTGAAGGGCCTTTTCCTTTAAGGGTCCTACTATGGCACAATTAAATCTTATTTCTAGCTGTACGTTTTACGTTTTACAGTCTTTGCTAAACTGTTAAAGCTAATTATTTATGTATCATTCTGTACTTCTTAACTAGACGATAATATGTAGTTATTTATTTAATTTTTCAAAGATTATTGTTGATTTTTGTACTCGTTAATTTCGACTTCATTAGGTTTCAAAATAAATGATAAAGCGCTTCTAGTCCACATGCTTAACGTGTTGCAAACACAAGGGTGTGCTTGATTTGTTCTTTATAGTTTTGAACTTTTATTTATCCAAAAGCACGAATATTATAAAAAATGTCCGTCTCACAAAAAATTAAACTAACAAGTGCTTCTATTGCAAATGCTTAATGTGTTAAAAACCTAAGGGCACGTCCGATTTGTTCTTTTGAGTTCTGAATTTTTATTTATAAAAAGGCGCGATCGACGCATGTATATCATAAAAGATGACCGTTTCAAAAAAAAATAAACACAAATAAAAGGCAACTTTTTTTCATTAATTCTCAATTTTTAAGAAGTAGCTAAAGAATAAAAGTCAATTCATCCTTCCATCATCTCTTACCCACTGTACTGTCTCGCTTCTTTCCATTCCCTAGAGTTACTCCGTTCTTTTTTTTTTTTTGTGTTAGAAACAAAAAACACAAAGCATAAAATAAACCAAACACCCATAAAAATTTCAAAATAATAATGCTTTTCGACAATTTTGTCGTTTACCTACTAAAATTTAGGTTTACCAATTCCACAGTTAAACCATTTTTTTCGAAAATTTAAATGATAAATGATGAAATCAGAATTTAGTATACGCTTCATTACGAGTGGAATCGGTTCGGTACCGGAACTTTGTATTCAAAGCCATTAACGTACCAACTTTATATGATAATAGAAAAATCATATCATTACCAGCCAAAGAAATCGGTTACCAATAGTTCAGTTTATGGTTGATAATGGTTGGTAGAGGTCGGTAACAAGGTTCTACCGTTTACTAGTATGAGATCTTTTTGTTTACAATATTTCACATTAAAATATTAAATATTAAAAAAAATGTTACTATGTTATTATTTATCTATCTTATTTTACGTAGTCAAACATGCATTTAAACTTTATGGATGAACGAAAATATCATATAAATTATAATGTTTCTAAAATACATGTTAAATTGCATTCAACCTTGTATTGTAATTGTATTTTCCTAGGTATTAAATTATAACATATTAGAAGTTCTTTGTTATGTAGTAAGCTTATATAATGAAATATAAAAATATACATATGTATTGTTTAAGATATGTGGTAGGTATGGTAATTACCATTGTTAATGCTCAATTATCATTACCGTACCGCATATTTTCATGTGGTTTGGCATTACCGTACCAATCAAATCGGTTACCAATTGTTCGGTACCACTTTCGTTGGTAGCGGTTGGTAATGGTTGGTAAGTGGTAAAATGGTAAAAATATCCAGCTCCACGCCTCATAAGCTGTTATATAAGAAAGATTCTTAAGGACTTGAAATCATATCAGAAAAATTGACAAAGTTCATCTTTGCTCTATTTATTGTTGTCCCTTGTTTTCCTCGTCTGAATGCAAGTGTTGCACCTTCCTAACTAATATTCATTCCTTTTTTTATACCAAGTGCTTACTCTTAGATTTAACCAACAAGTGATAGGTAATTTCAATAAAGAAATGTTCCTAGATGGATTTTAACTAGGCCCTACGTAAATTGTTAGTTAGCATTTAGACACAATATGTATTTTACAGTATTTCTATTATATGTTTTAAAATACATACAAGTATGGCACGCATGTGTAATACTAACAATATAAGATGACTTCTTAATAGCATGTTTCCTCTATCCATATTTTACATTTTCCCAAGTGCCCAATACATATCGGTTATTTATTTATTTACCATCACCATCTATTTAAAATGATGGGTTTGGAATGCAAGTTAAATAGTTGAAATGGATTATTTGAGAGTCAATGAAGTACATGAGGACACAAAAGTTGGATACATAGAAATCAAGCTAAAATTTGACGGGTCTCTTGGTTCTTCTTTCCGAATTTTCAAACAATTCTTTCCTACAATCCTTATGGTCAATAAGGGTATACTATAAAGATGTCTTTTGACAATCTTTATTCTTTGAATTTTCAATTGATACTAACAAAGAATAACTATAAAGCGCTCCACCTTATCGCGTCTCGTCTTTTATTCTAAGGCGTTTAATAACCAAATTAAATTTTATTTGCTGTATGGAAATCATCTAAAAAAAAAAAAAATCTTATCAAAACACTAAACTCTTGCAAAATTATAAATCATACTATTCATCAAAAACACACATTTCATAGAAAATCTAACTTTGAAAGAGTTGGAAGTTTAGAGGTAGTATAATTTTTTGTTTAAATTAACTTAATAGAAAATTGATCGTATTTACAAAGTTTTGTTTTGTTTCAAAACATTTTTGACAAAAAAGAGCCAAGTAAATGCTACGTATTATCATATTTATTTGGCTTCTCAATATATATGTTTTATTTCTAGCATTTTGAATTAAACTAATCAGTTATATTAATATCTATCATTATTAATAAATGTAATACGTTTGATGTCCACTTTTTTGGTATCAACGTGAAATACCAAGAATGCCCCTAATACTAAATATTAATATCACTAAAATTAGGATATACTAATTAAGACTTTATTCTACAAATATTTTCAAATCTTAGTATCACTAAAAATCAGGATCTAACAAATGAAGTTTCTTTTACAAATTCAAAATGTCACTCCATAAATATTATTAGATCATAATATTATATAAATATAGGATCTAACATATAAATTTTATTTACAAATTCAACACATCCATTTATGTATATTAGCAAGTCTTAATATTTCTTAAAGAAGGATATAACAAATGAACATTATTTACGAATTAATTCTTTATTTAAACTTTATAAGCGTTAGATATTGCAACCTACAAATAAAAATAAAAATCATTGATTTTAATGTAATAATATATATGTAAATCATTTTATTTTGAATGTGTTGAACATGTGATACATAGAAGATAACTTTAGAACACTAAATCAACGATAGCAATTCTCAGCGGCTCTCTAATGGCCTCCATTTTCTGAGATAGCTTGCGATTATTTTCTCTTCGTCTTTCTTGCGTTTTCTAAGATATTTTCTCCTGCTCTTCGATCTTGGGTTTGTCTGCTCTGCGCCTTAATTCTCGAGGCTCGTAATTCTCAGTTTTTCTCCTTATATTTGGGTGATCAGAGTTTTGGCTATGCCACCTGGTATTGGCAATTTTGTTTTTTATGGGCCTTTTCCGAGGCCATCTCCCGATATCGGATCTATCGTGGATGCGCTATCGATGATTTCATTGGGGCCTACCTATGTCAGTAGAGGTGGTCGGCGCCTCATCGATTAAGGTATGAGTGGCTTCGTTGGAGCCCTTTATTGCTCTAACTCATCACCATTTCCTAGTGATTTCGTGCTCATTCTTAGAACCGTCTCCTATATATTCTGGGAGCCTGTAAATGCTGTCTTTGCTTCCTCCTTGGAGGGGGTGCGGCTATCATCAGGCCTCTGAATCGGGATCTAGTGTTTCACATACTTTACTATTGGGCAAAGGGGATTTCATCACCCCGCTCATGTCGTGTTTGTCTTTTGTCGGACCTTATGGTCACGTTATTGTGGCTCCAGTGATGGGGTTCTTGGTTGGTTCTGTTTGCTGTGGTGTTTCCCTTTTGATGGTGTTTGTGATTTTTTCATTGGCACGGCAGTTGGTGTGGGGAAATTGACGCTCTGTACCCAACGCCTACTAAGGAGTTTGCCTGCCTATTACATAAGCCTTCTGCTTAGGCCACAGATGGGACAGGATGAACGTCCTTCGAAGAGCTCTCGACACCGTCAACAATCAAGGTGATCGAAGAGGGAAGCCAAGGACGCTTCACCCTTTCTTTCCACTGCTTGTGCCCAGCGGAGTGTTTGAGTTGGTCCTTCGGAGGCTACTTGTGCTCAAGCTCCCTCTTCTATTTGTATTTACAATAGTTTTGATTCTCTTGATGAGCATTTCCTTCTGGGATCTAGGGCTTCGCCCTTAAGTTGTTCGAAATGTCAGGAGGGGTTGGAAGCGTCTGCCCCCTTTCATTGTTGGCTTTGTGGCGCCAAGTATCGGAGTTGACGTAATTCCTGCTTATTGGACTAGGCAGCTCGGAGTGCTCAGTTTCCTCAGCCTTTTCTCCATGTGCAGCCGGAGTGTACGGCTCTTGGCGGGGCAGCGAAGAAAGGCCATGTGGTGTTGGAAAGCTTGCAGGTTCAGCCTTCTTCTTTCTTTCTATTTTCTGTTGCTACTACTTGTGCTTGATGCTCTATTTCTTTCTTGTCGTTAGACGGTGTTGTTATTTCAGCTCCGAGCCTTGACAGGCTTCGGCCTGTGCTCCATGTCTCGTAGGTTACCCTTGTTTGTTATCAACCTTCGGTTCTTCTGCGTTGTTTTTCTGCTATGTTACCATGTGTGTATTTTGCATCCCCGGAAGCTTTTACCTCCTCGTGCCTTTGGTGGCCTAACTGGTTATGTGCGGTTTTGGATAGCGGTTTTATTTTCTGTTATTTCTTTGTCCCCATTGATAACCGAGGGTCGTCTTTTGGCTGATATGCTTGGATTTGTTTCTTTAGCTCCTTTGTGTAGCCAGAGGAGGGTGGGGATTGGCGGTTGTGGGTCTGTTGGCTCGCCATGATCGTTTCTACCTTAGTTACTTTCTACAGTTTTGGTTCAAGATGGGAGCACGACAAACTTCCTTGTAGTTTGTTCGTGCTTAGCTCTTTGTCATTGTGGCTTTGCTGGGTTATTGGCTTGGTTTTCTCTCGGTTTGGGCAGGTTATGGTTTTGTGTGCGTTGTCGTCATATAGAGACCATTGTTTATGCAAGCTATATGGGGACAACAGGTACCCCCATGTTGTTTACCTGCTTCAGTCTCTATGGAGACCATAAGCCTGTTGCCTTTCATTCGGTATGTGTTCCATATCGTCTTAGGTTCCTCTCTTCACTATCGCGTTGTCAACTTGATGACATCTCGGCTTTGAGAGAACCCTTACAGCAAGGTAAGACGCACTTTTGTCGCATTTCTACACTCCCTACCTTGTCCTCCCTTTCTTGTTTTCTATCTTCTCCTTCTGTTGTTGTTCAATTAGTTCCATTTCTTAGTAAGGTAGAGATTTCGGCCATATATGGTCGATTAGCTTGCCTTTCTAAGAACTCTAGGTCATCCTGTTATCTTCTTTAGCTCTTCGTCTTATGCTTTGTATCTGCCTTCGGATTTAGAGCATCACTTCTTTGGGTCTTCTTGTCCCATTCCATCTTATCCTTCTTCTCGCTTCATGCGTAGGCGTGCGAGGTCTGGTTCCCGCACCTCTCGCACCATTCGCACTCGCTCTATAGCAGCGGCCGAGCAGACTATTGATCTACTCGTCACATCCCGTACCTTGTCTGAGTTTTTCTTGTTTCTGCTTGGGTAGGTTTATTTTTCTGCTCTATTCTTTTCTAGTTCATGGCGTGCTTTTTACTTTGGAATGTCCGTGGGATCGACAATGATGCCTCCCCCACGAGGCTAAAGTGGATTGTTCGTAAACATTCTATTTATCTAGTGGTGCTTCTTGATCCCCTAATGGGCTTGGAGATGTTATACATCTCAATCCTCTCCCTGGTGGTAGAGCCAATGATTCCAATATGATTTGGATTTTGTAGGCTAAAGATCTTTCTTTTCATCCTATTTTCGACTCGGCCCAACTTTTGTCTATGGCTTGCTCGATTTCCTCCTTCTCGTCTTCTTTACTTTTTTCTGTAGTTTACGCAAAATGTGATTGGACTGAAAGGATGGCTCTTTGGTCCGACATTTTGGCTCTTGGGGACCTAGGGTTTGAGGCCTCTGTGGTAGGCGGAGATTTTAATGTTGTTCCGTGTCAGGCTGAGAAGCGTGGTGGAACTTCCATTAACCACGTTGTGGTTTGGGATTTCGACTCCTTCATCATTGATTATGGGTTTTCAGAGGTATCCCTCATTGGCTTTGCCTTTACTTAGTGTAATAACCAAGAAGGTCAAGGTAATGACCCACATTTTACGTGTCAGAGGATGTAAAATATTTTTATTTAATTCCAGAGGGTTGTATCATTCTCATATTTCGATATGTTGTTCATGAGGATGTGAGACATGTCCATGATTTTTATCAACTATGTTTGTGCCATTTTGCCCCTGTTATTTTTGTTTAGGGCTTAACTTTTGAACAGGATCGAATCATGTGGTAGGACTGATTTCATTGGATTGGAAATGGTGTTTCCAATACCATATAGTGGTCACATTAAAGATTTGGCTAAGCGGTTTGGAAGGAATCGTTGTTTTAGTGTTGCTTGTTTTCGGGACAGGCTAATTACTCATTAGTGGGATGATTAGTGAGGCCCATTAAGGCTAGGGGTTGTTGGCTACAAATATGAGAGTAGGGGTAAAGAGAATAGTTTAGTCTCTTCATTTCTCATTTGGTTGGGTGTTTGTGATTATCCGACTCAACCAAATACATAACCACTTCATTTCAATTCATAGATTCATAAACTAGGATTGAAGATCGACACGAGGAAGGGTAGATCGTATCAATTGAGTTGATTCGGAGGCCGTACGTTTCTGTCTGGATTTAGAGATCATTAATTTTTAGCTATTTTGTGGATTTGGTGAGTAATAAGCATCTCTCACACGAATTCAATCAAGTATAAGGGTTTGTTTGATCATAATTTCATCCACACAAGTCTTATTCACCTAGATCTAATCGATGTAAGTATATTTGGAATTCGGATCACACCATAGGATCTAATCTAGCAAGAAATAACATTTAATTCATACGCTGATATTGAAATCATATATTTATGCAAGTTTAGATCCAATTATTGATTCGTTTATTATTTGATCATGATTTGGTGAATTTCATATGAGTGTATGATGATTATTTGTTGTGCTAATTCTTGTTTAATGATTGTTGTTGTGTTACTGATCATTTGGTTGGAATTGGTTGATTTGGATGAGCTATGTGCATGAATGCTCGTTGTTTGTAGCATGGGTCGGTGATGAAATGTAAAGATATGGATCATCCAAGATTTTCTCGTGGTAAAGCTTGGAGTGCGCACAGTAATTTGGTGGATCGGATCGAGATGCAATCTAATGGATCAAGCAAAACCTGATGGAACAGTGAAAATCATGCGGTGCACACGGTGGATTAGAGGATCGGCTCGAGCAACACATGATAGATCGGCCCACAAACATGATGGATCTCTGCAGCATGAATGGATCATTAATGATCCGACGAAGAATGAATCGCTGTGCAAAATCATGGATCGGGTTGATCAAATGGAGGCATAATGGAGTGATCTACTGATGGATCGGTGCAAGCATAAGTGGTTACACACGATGGACCGCCTGCAAAAATAAAGGATCGCGTGAGGTGCACATGGCAAAACAGCTGATCAGGCCATTTGCACATGCATGGATCGTATGCATGTATGATCGGTCAAAGATGTGGGATCGGTTGTGAAAACCAAGGAGCGCATAACAAAATGTAGGATCGGGCAAGAGCGGCACATGCATGGATCACATGATCCGATCGAGCGCTGCACATATGGATCATGTGCGATCCAATGGATGGGTCATATGCGATCCATTGTTGGATTGGGCGCGATCCATTGATGGATCAG
The DNA here is from genome assembly GCA_030737875.1 of Allium sativum. Lineage (NCBI taxonomy): Eukaryota > Viridiplantae > Streptophyta > Magnoliopsida > Asparagales > Amaryllidaceae > Allium > Allium sativum. The sequence continues at coordinate 689,742,955 of CM060922.1, forward strand.
TGTGATCCATGAATGCGTTATAGGTGAACCATCAAATAATGACTAAGTGATATTGATTTTTGGTTCGATGATGGGCGTAGCTTCGATGTGAATTCAGATGGAATGTTCTAAGTATGGTTAGTGATCGTTGATCGTGGGATGATGCAACGATGTGGGAAGACAACTCAAGATGATTTGAGAGCGTGGACAATGGTTTGCTCGAGAAGGCACTTGAGCTTATGGATAGTCGTCAAGATGGATGACTAGGGATTGAAGGGCTAAGGGATCATCATTAGTCGGAGGTTCTAGCGGACTCAAAGCATGGGTATAACGAGACACCCAAAGACTAGATGATTAGTCAAATACCCTGAGCAGTCACGATGGCCCTAAATACGAGTCACGATGGCGTATGGAGTTTTGCTAGAACAGGGGTTACCATTAGCCCTTGACGGATGGCGGGATGGGCCAGTCATACAAATAACGATGGATTCAAGGCAAGACAGACAGTGATAGCTAGAGTCGTGGATGCTATTGTTTTCTTGTATCATCTTGTATGGATTATTTGAAGTCGAACGAGATATTTCTTGAGTGCTTATCTAATGTTGGTTTAGGCCTTCGGGGATTGTGCTTGGGAGATATCGAGATTGATTAGGATGGTCCACGCTTGATAATTGGTTGGTATGGATGTACTGTTTGTTTCTTCTCTAATTCTCTGGGAAGGCTATCACCATAGGTTGCGGATGAGAAGTAGGATTGGAATTCTTCCCCATTGATGTATTGACAGATCAAATGATTGAACTGTCTATTTTCCATATACTTCATTGATAATAACGTTGATTGTTGTTATATCGCTCATTAAGACTTTTTTCTGAATCAAGGTTTATGTTTCCTTCTTATTACCTTGGGTTGTCCATCCATGTTGTGGATGGGAAAACTAGGTAGCATGTAGTAGATCTTATGAGGATGATGCTGCTAATCAATGACGAGTTGGAGGCTGTCGTATTACTTTCCAATATACATATATGTTGTTTCCGCCGATGTATGTTACTCTGGGTGAACCTGTAGTGAGGCTTTTTGTACAGATTCTAATGTAGTCCAGTTGTTTGTCTGGATATCTTCATGATGATATGAAAAGCTTAAGATTTTGTTCAATTGTGCTTCACTGTTATACCCTGTTCTATATGTTCTATTATATTTTATCCATGCATTGTGAGTTATATGACAAGTTTCCATGTGTGTTATTCTACCTTGTTGATTGTCCCTTATCGACCTGGCACGTAAAGCATCGCACTTCTCTTGGTTTGTGCAGGAGGTACGAGGCGGTCACCACATTTGGTATTAGAGCTTTGGTTAATCGGTTATATCCAAAGTTCGTGGAAGTAATAACATGTGAGAGACGTGTTTATACTGTCCTAATGGATGATTACTATATTATAGTGTATAGTAGCACTTGAACTCCATTGCAATATTTCTCATGTGTGGACTAATCATTCTATTTTCAAATTTAGAATGAGTCATCGATCTTCGAGACATACTGCTAGGGAAGAGCATGTTCCTGATGGGGGAGATGGTTGTTTTTTTTATTACCCAGCTATGTATGAGGCCATGGTGGCAGCGATCATGAGGGCGGTACCCACTCCAGAAGCAACTGCGGTAGATGTTGATGTTCAGGTGTAGGTGCCTAGGATGGTTGATTTCTTTAAGCTTTGTAAGGGTTTCATTACTCTTGGTGGGAAGCCATTTTTAGGGACATGGCCGATTGTTGAGATTCAAGGGTGGCTTGATACTTGTGTCCAGATATTCGAAGATTTGGCTATTGACGATGCGACTAAAAGGAAGCTTGCATTGAGGCAGCTACAGGGCAGAGCTATGGACTGGTGGAACTCTATCACTTTAGAGACTCCAGAAGATAAAATCAGTAGGGATCAGTTTCAAGTCAAGTTTGAGACGAAGTTCATTTGTATCGCCTAAAAGTTTATTCTGTTCAAAAGGTTTGTTGACCTACAATGGTCGACCAATGTTGGAGTATATTTCTGAGTTTGAAGATGTATCCAAGTATGCTCGTTTGTATATCGAGATTCCTTATTAGAAGAACAAGAAATTTGTTATGGGCTTGGATACATATCTTGGGAAGTAGTTGGTTGATCACTTGGATAACCCTTATGAGAAGATTGTTGAGAAATCTTTGAGGCATGAGGGTTTGTTTTCTAAGGAAGATTTGTTGTTGCAACCAAGGAGGATCCAAAACCACAATAGGATGGCAATAAGAAAAAGTGGAATTGAAAGAGGAAGCAACAACAACAACAAGCGAACAATGGTCAGAAGAAGCATAAATGCGAAGTGACTAGCTACAACTATCAGCAGAAGGGCCATTATTTCAAGGATTGTAAGAATCTGAAAGCCGAGAGGAAGTGCTATAATTGTGGTAAGCCTGGGCATAACAAGAAGGATTGTACAGAACCGTTGAAGGGTAAGCAGATAGTAAAGGTGTATGCTTTGAAGGTTGTGCTAACTTCTTTGAGAGCTTCTATGACGGAGGAGAAAGGGAAGAGTGTTGTTGTTGAAGGTATACTTTCTATCGGGGATGTTTTAGTTCGAGTGTTGTTTGTACTGGAGCATCGCAGCCTTTCATTTGCAATGAACTTATGTGCCGATTGGGTTTGGAACCCGAGAATTGTGAAAGACCATTGGTTATGACTAATCCAATAGGGGTTTCATCTAGTCTTTGTATGATTTGTCATGGTCTAGTATTATCCAGTCATGGTTGATCCTTTGTGAGTGATTGCTTTGTGTTGAACTTCACTGGGTTTGGGATAATTTTGGGTATGGATGGCTCAAGAGGTATGTGGCTAAAGTGGATTGCGAAAAGCTCGAGGTGACAGTCGAGAATGTGGAAGGGCGAATGGTTGTGATTCGATATAATCTAGAAGATGAGGTCTTCGTAAGCTTTTCATGTTCACTTGTGATTCCACAGGAAGGATTGCCATATGTGCTGATCGCTAGTGAGTTTGATGATGTCTTTGACGAGGTCAAAGTGTTGTCGCTGCATCGAGAGATTGAGTTCAGGGTCGATTTGGTCAAAGGAGCTAGACCTATCATGATGCCCCTTAGGCGGATGGCGCCTAGAGAACAACGAGACTTAGAAGTGTAAGTTAGTGACCTTTTGAGTAAAATATTCATTCAGATAAGTGTGTACGAATGGGGTACACCAATTGTGTTTGCAACCAAGGATGATGGATCTTTAAGATTGTGTGTGGATTAGCATGAGCTGAACAAGGTGACTAAGGAGAACAATTATCTATTACCGAGAATATATGACTTATTTGATCAGCTTCACGAAGCCAAGGTGTTTTCCCAATTGGATTTGGCGATGGGATTTCACCAGTTGAGAGTGGCAAAGGATGGTGTGCCAAAGACAACTTTAGGACACCATCCGGTTTTTTAAGTGGCTAGTGATGCCATTTGGATTGACCAACGCATTAGCGTATTTCATGAATCTTATGAATAGGGTATTCAAAGATCATTTAAACAAATTCGTGCTTGTGTTCGTGGATGATAATCCGGTTTACTCCCAGAATGACGAAGAACATAAGACGCACTTACGAATTGCTTTGGAGATCTTGCAAAAGCATCAGTTGAGAGCTATGTTTTCAAAGTGTCACTTCTGGAAGAGTGAATTAAGGTTCTTAGGCCATGTTGTTTATGGAAACGGAAAAGCCGTGGATCCCCCTAAGGTGGCAGCAATCCAGGATTGTGACAGACCTAAGAATGCGACGAATGTTAGGAGTTTTCTTGGATTGGCGGGATATTATCATCGATTTATCAGGGATTTCTCCAAGATAGCTGCATCATTAACAGGATTGATGAGGAAGAATCAAGCGTTCACATGGGATGCGAAGTGTGAGCAAGCTTTTGGAATCCTGAAAGAGAGAATGAAAAGTGCTCCGATTTTGACTATTCCAAGAGGGAATGAGGAAATGGTGGTATATACCGATGCATGTGGTACTGGACTTGGAGCAGTGCTGATGCAAAAGGATAGAGTTGTGACATATGTGAATCGACTGCTGAAGACGCACAAGAGAAATTATCTGACTCATGATTTGGAGTTGGCAAGGATCGTATATGCTTTGAAAATGTAGAGACATTATCTTCTGGGAGTTCGATTCGAGCTATTTACGGATCACAAGTCGTTGAAGTATATTTTCTCCCAAAAGGGTTCGAATCTTCGGCAGCAGCGGTGGTTAGAGTTTTTGGCATCTTATGATTTGGTATAGTTCTAGTAAAGGTAACGTAGTGGTGGATGCATTAAGTCGAAGACATACAGGTTTGGGAGCAATGTTTTCAGAATAAAAGCACCTCGAGCACATGACAGGATTTGATTTTAGGCCTAGGTTTGAGTTAGAGCCTGAAATGTTTGGCAAGCTTATCGTTAAGACCTACACTTATCGAAAGGATTGACGAAAGCCAAAAGCATGACGAAAAGCTTGTTGAGATTATCCAAAAGTGTAAGCAAGAGCAGAATCGGAAAATGATTAGGAATTCGAGGTCGATCGGGATGGTTGGCTTTGAAAGAAAGGACAAATGATTGTTCCTGATGTCAATGGATTGAGAGATGAGGTTCTCAGAGAATGCCATCACTCTAAGTTGATGATTCATCTTGGTGGTAATAAGATGTATTGAGACATAAAGCGAGCTTACTATTGGGAAGGAATAGAGAGGGATGTTGGAAATTTTATTTCCAAATGCATGAATTATCAGTTAGTGAAAGACGAACAGAAGAAGCCGAGTGGATTGCTTCAGCCATTAGAAGTTCCTACGTGGAAATAGGAGCAAGTATCGATGGATTTTATCGATGGACAACATCGAAGTTGGCTGAGCTATATATCAAATGGATATTTCGATTCCACTGGTATCCCAAAGAGCATAGTGAGTGATCGAGATCCATTGTTTATAAGTGGATTTTGGAAGAGTTTGCAACAGACTTTGGGAACCGAGCTATGTTTGAGTGCGACTTATCATCTCCATACTGATGGTCAAACCGAGCGGGTCAATCGAGTATTGGAAAATCTCCTCAGAGCTTGTGTACTGGATTTTAAGGGATCATGGGAAGACCATCTACATTTGGTTGAGTTTGCATATAATAATAGTTACCAATCAAGCATTGGGATGACACCATATGATGTATTGTATGGTAGACCGTGTAATTCTCTGGCATGTTGGTTAGAGGCTAGAGATAAACTGATATTTGGGCCAGAGATGATAAGAGAAACATCGGATTGTATAGAGATCGTTCAGCAATGAATAAAGGGAGTCGAAGACCGCTAGAAGAGTTACACCATAAGCGTCGTAGGGATTTGGAGTTCGACGTTGGTGATATGGTTTTCGTTAAGATTTCACCTTAGAAGAATGTTGTTCGATTTGGAAATAAAGGAAAGTTGGCTCTGAGATTCGTTGGACCGTTTCCAATAGTCGAGCGGATTGGAAAGCTCACGTATAGATTGGATTTACCTAAGAAGATGTCGAGTGTGCATAATGTTTTTCATGTGTCTTTCCTGTGGAAGTGTGTGCATGATTTGAATGTGGTGGTATCTCCAGATCAGTATGAAGACCAAGAAGTTGAGTCCATTGTTTTGAGACCTTGTAAGCCGCTTCGCGTTATGGGGAATGACATGAAACAACTTAGGAGGAAGGTGGTTAAGCTAGTCAAGGTGCAATGGAGTATGGATAATGACGATTTTATGTGGGAAACGGAAGAGAGTATGAAGATGACCCATCCAGAGCTCTTCGTTGGTATGACTCATTGATATCGTGTCACCCTTACAACAACATAACTTGTACTATTATTAGAATTTCGCATGCTAGGTTAAGACTATGGATGTATGGCTTGTTGGATGCTAGATTGATTGCTCGTGGATGATAGGCATGCAGAATAGTTTTTTGTTGCTCGTGCTTGCTTGGGATTTCGGGGGCGAAATTCCCAAAGGGGGGAGAATGTAACAACCCGCATTTTACATATCGGAGGATCGTAAAATATTTTTATTTAATTCCCTAAGGGTCAGATCATTCTCATATTTTGATACGTTGTTCATGGGGATGTGAGGCATGTCCATGATTTTTATCAAATTTGTTTGTGAACATTTTGCCCTTATTGTTTTTGTTTAGGGAAGAACTTTTGAATGGAATCGAATTAGGAGCTAGGATCGATTTCATTGAATTGGAAATGGTGTTTTCAATTCTGTGGAGTGGTCACATTAAAGATTTGGCTAAGCGGTTTGGTAGGAATCGCTGTTTTAGTGATGTTAGTTTTTCGGGAAAGGCTAATTAGCCATTAGTGGGACGATTAGTGAGGCCTATTAAGGCTAGGGGCTGTTGGCTATAAATAAGAGAGTAGGGGTAAAGAGAATAGTTTAGATTATTCATTTATCACTTGTTTGGGTGCCTGTGATTCTCTGGCTCAACCAAATACACCTCCACTTCATTTCAATTCATAGATTCATAAACTAGGGTTAAAGATCAACATCGATGAAGGGTAGATCGCACCAATTGAGTTGATTCAGAGGCGGTTCTTTGCTGTCCAGATTTAATGATCATTGATTTGAAGCTATTTCGTGGATTTGGTGAGTGATAAGCATCTCTCATACGGAATCAATTAAGTATATGGGTTTGTTTGATCTTAATTTCATCCATACAAGCCTTAATAACCTAGATCTAATCGATACAAGCAAGTTATAATGGTTAATGAATATGTTAATATTGAAATCGTATGTTTATGCAAGTTTAAATCCAATTATTGATTCGTTTATTGTTTTATCATGATTTGGTGAATTTCATATGAGTGTATGATAATTATTTGTTGTGCTAATGTTTGTTTGATGATTGTTGTTGTGTTATATCGTTTGGTTGAAATTGGTCGATTTGGATGAGTTATGTGCATGAATGTTCGCCATTTGTAGCATTGGTCTTTGATGAAACATAAAGACATGGATCAACCGAGATTTACTCATGGAAAAGCTTGAAGTGCGCACAGTAATTTGGTCGATCGGATCGAGTTGCGATCTGATGGATTGGCCAAAATGGATGGAACGGGCAAAACCGGATGAATCGGTGAAAATCATGTGGTGCACATGGTAGATTAGAGGATCAACACGAGCAACACATAATAGATCGGACCGCAAACATGATGGATCTCTGCAGCATGAATGGATCATTAGTGATCCGATAAAGAATGAATCGTTGTGCAAAATTATGGATTGGGCTGATCAAATGGAGGCAAAACGAAGCGATCCATTGATGGACCGGTGCAAACGTAAGTGGTAGCATATGATGGATCTCCCGCAAAAATGAAGGATCGCATGGAGCGCACATGGCAAAACAGCTGATAAGGCCATTGCAAACGCATTGATTGTATGCATGTATGATCGGTTAAAGATGTGGGATCATTTGTGAAAACCGTGGAGCATATGGAAAATGTGGGATTGAGCAAGAGCAGCGCATGCATGTATCGTGTAATCCAATCGAGCGCTGCACATATGGATCATGTGTGATCCAATGGATAGATCGTACGCGATCCATTAATGGATCATGTGCGATCCATTGTTGGATCGGGTGCGATCCAATGAGGGATCAGTGTAATCCATGAACGGTTATAGGTGACTCATCAAATAATGACCAAGTGATGTTGATTTTTGGTTCGACGATGGACGTCGCTTCGATGTGAATTCAGATGGAATGTTCGAAGTATGGTTAGTGATCGTTGATTGTGGGATGATGCAACGATGTGGGAAGACAACTCAAGACGATTTAAGCTCACGAATAACGGTTTTCTCGAGAAGGCGCTTGAGCTTATGGATAGTCGTCAAGATGGATGGCTAGAGATTAAAATGCCAAGGGATCGTTGTTAGTCGGAGGTTCTAGCGGACTCAAAGCATGGGTATAACGAGACACCCAAAGACTAGATGATTATTCGAATACCCTGGGCAGTCACGATGGCCCTAGATACGAGTCATGATGGCGTATGGAGTTTTGTTAGAACCGAGGTTACCATTAACCCTTGACCGATGGCATGATGGGTCAGTCATGCGGTTAACGATGGATTCAAGGCATGTCAGATGGTGATAGCCAGAGTCATGGATGATATTGTTTGCTTTTATCGTCTTGTGTGGATTATTCGACGTCGAGGGAGATATTTCTTGGGTACTTATCTGATGTTAGTTTAGGCCTTCGGGGTTTTTGCTTGGGAGATATCGAGCTTGATTAGGATGGTCCACGCTTTATATTTGGTTGCTATGGATGTTACCATTTGTTTCTTCTCTAATTCTCTAGGAAGGCTATCACCATAGGCTGTGGATGAGAAGTAAGATTGGGATTCTTCTCCATTGAGGTATTGACAGATCAAATTATTGAACTGTCTATTTTCCATATACCTTATTGATGATAATGTTGATAATGTTTTATTGCTTATTAAGACATTTGTCTGACTCAAGGTTTTATAGTTCCTTCTTATTACCTTGGGTTGTTCATCCATGTTGTGGATGGGCAGACTAGGTAGCAGGTAGTAGATCTTATGAGGATGATACCGCTGAGCGATGACGAGCTGGACGTTGTCATAATACTTTTTACTATACATATATGTTGTTTCCGCTGATGTATGTTATTCTGAGTGAACCTGTAATGAGGCTTTTTGTATAGATTCTAATGTAGTCTAGTTGTTTATATGCATATCTTCATGATGATATGAAAAGTTTAAGATTTTGTTCAATTGTGCTTCACTATTATACCCTATTGTATATGTTCTGTTACATTTTATGCATGCGCTGTTAGTTATATGACATGTTTCCATGTGTGTTATTCTACCCTTATCATCATCCTGTATCGGCTTGGCACGTCATACATCACACTTCTCCTTGGTTTGTGCAGGAGGTACGGGGCGGTCATCACAGTCAAAGTAGGATCCTTTCGCGTCTTGATCGTGTGTTCGGCTTTGGAGGGATGATTTACCCTCTTTTTCATATACTTTGTTTCTCATCTTCACCGTACCAACTCGGACCACGCTCCAATCATTCTTAGATGCTCGCCCCTCTCTTTTTCGGGTACTTCTTCCTTCCGTTTTCAATCCTTGTAGAGGTCCCATCACTCTTCCCACCAGACTGTGCAGGAGTCTTGGTCCTCCCCTGTTTCGGGTTCCCCTTGTGCTAAATTTCCTGCAAGCTTAGAAGACTCATGGCTTGCCTCAAGTCTTGGAATGTGCAGGTTTTCAAGAATATCTTCGATCGGGTTCGTGCGGCTGAAGAGATTCTTACTCTCGCGGAGTCTTCTTTTGACGAAGACCGTTCCCTTTATAACCAGGTGTGAAAACCCGTAACTTCCCCGTGAAGGAAAGAGCGGATACTTTGAGAACAACACACATCGGAACGCAAACAGAAGAACATTTCATTGCTTATTACAACAATCCATCAGAATACAAGAATATAACAGAGCATGAATAAATATTACACAGAAAAATATCAGAGATTTAAATTATATTTAAATACATCGCAGCAGAAAAACAATACAAAGCACAACTAGAAGAGATAAACGGATACAGAGCTTTCCGGATATCGCTCCAGCTGTAAATCAGGATCCTATGAATATAAATCTGCAAAACCAAAACTACTAGCTGCCCGTGTGGAAATAGGGGCACCCAGAGTTTAGGTTAAAACAATAAACTCCAGGTCAGTCATGTGACTGGTGTGAGAACTAAAACAGTTATTAATCTTTGTTTTTAAAGTTAGGTAAATCAAGGGACCACGCCGTATAACACGGAACGGGTTTCCTCCCAAGAATACCAGTGCATAAAACAAATAGCGCAATGCTAAATAAAGAACAATGAAGCTATTATAAGACCCAGATCCCATCACACAATGCAACGCAAGCCGGAGGATAGGGTTTTCCCTTATAATATCCAAATATGCTTGATACGCGAAATTTCATCTTATATTATTATATAAATGAAGAAAACAACTTCAAATATAAATATATCAATCATAGACGACATGGGTACCATATATCATGTCGCCAATACTAGGCTCTACAATCAAAACCGCAAAATGTCATATTTGGAAATTGGATTTCCATCATGGTGGCTCCTGATTCTAAAGATCGATCGCGTAGTGCCATCTACAACGGCTTACGTCTCAGCTAGAGAAAACACCGTAATGCACATCCACACTTTTGGGAAATCGAGTATCATTGCGGCTTACGTCTCAACGAGAGAAAACACCGCTTACTCTATCCCTCTGAGCACTAAGCTCAATCTCGGTCGACCGAATCCACGACACCACGAAGGTGCCCATCCTCTAAAAAGCATACTGATCAAACCATCAGTTTACCACCATACCGGGGTGTGAGGCTCGCGAATCAACGCTATATACAAAGCCGTGCTATATTAAAGTTGCGCTTTGATCATCATCCACCAAACTTTGCTTTTCAACAAAAGTCTGGATCACTGCATCACAGCATGTCACACTATCAATCCATATCGTACCACTGATTTCTTCCAATATATAACCTCTGAGCTCGTATGTCTCAGAGAAGGGCATTAAGCAAGGGAATAAATTCTCCGCCGCCAAACAGATATATATTTAGCAGAGATCAACGAATACAATATAAAGGAATACAATGTCAAACACACCATCCATTTACAAATCTGTTCTAGGTCTGAACGAAACCGGAGGCACTTTCCTCGCATATCCGTACAATCAACAAGTACGTACGGACGGCTACCACTTCAGCCCCCTTCAAGGTAGCTACTCCCATCGTGAGCATCAGTATCACCCATCCATTCGATGTGAAGATCATTGGTCTTGCACCGTCTTCCATCTCTTCGACTCATCGTCGAATCAGTTATTCAGAATGGGTTATACCCGACCTTTCTGAATAACTCGCGTACCTTATAATCAAGTGCTATAAAACACAACATACGCCTCATTCCAATTCATCGGTCACTAACCGTAAATTAGTAAGAGAACAATTCCCCAAATATTAACCCCGAAGGCCGAAATCAACATCAGATCAATACCCAGGAAACCATTCTTCTTAACTAACCTACAGCTAGTTTCTAAATTTCATATTCTTAGGGAAAGGTTCCCATTAATTTTATCAAAGATAAATTCTTTACAATTTATTCTTTAATCTTCCTTTGGATGTCATATCAACCCAAATTATGGTTTTCCAAACTAGTCGAGATTAGCGAACCACAATGAAGTAATTATTTATTTTATTTCCCAATCCCAACCTATTCATCCCATGGAGCAAAACTGTTATTACCCCATAACTAACACCACGGTGTTATCGATAAATTTAATTATCATTTCACGTTCAAATCTAATTAAAGATTTAACTATCGCTCGGAGCAAAACTGGTGATACTCCCCTTTCGATCATTTCCAAATTTTGATGATTTAAATTACCAATTCTCATTTCAATCTAATTAAAGATTCATTAAAAACTCCACTTAGTTTTAATCTTTAACTGGGTTAAAAAACTAATGTCATTTAAAACACAGTTCACGATAAACCCAAAATTCCATTTGATATCAAATACAAGGCTCTGAATAGAAAATGTATCGGCTTATATTCAATATCAAATTCTGATTGTTTTTAAAACCACTTCAAACCCAATTTATTTAATTAAAAATATTGGATTTTAATTCTAGTTCATAACTAGTTCATTTCGATAAAAATATATTTTTATCCTTTCAAATAGGGAATTTTTCATCCTAGTTCTTTCCAATTCATATATTTTGATTTTACACAAATTATAGATATTTTTAATAATTTTATCAAGGCCCGTACAGTCGATTTCCAATAACGGTCGTCGAACTGCACTTACACCGACCTTTTCTAAATTTGATTTGGACGCATCTCCAAATCCAACTGTTAGATTTCAAATTTTTAATATTCATTGGAAAGCTCTTTTCGATACGAACCCAACGGTTCCGATTTCAGGAGAATCTGACGGTCGGATCTCCCGCAATATCTGTTCGAAGTAAATGGTCGAAATTCGCGAACAGCCGCGGCGCGGCGCGTTCTATTCAGGCCATTATATTATATATATATTATATATAATATATACTTCGTCGATTGCTATTTAAAACGAATTTTATAAATCGTTTTAAATTCGTTTTCAAAACGATTTCAACTTCATTTCAGATTCAAATCAAAATTGAATTTTTCCCAATATAAATTCGTTTTAAATTCATTTCAAATTGATTTCAATTCAAATTCGATTCAATTCCAATTCGAATTCATTTCTATTCAATTTCAATTCGAATTCGTTTTATATTCAATTCAATTCGAATTCACTTTATATTCAATTCAATTCGAATTCACTTTATATTCAATTCAATTCGAATTCGTTTTATATTCAATTCAATTCAAATTCACTTTATATTCAATTCAATTCGAATTCACTTTATATTCAATTCAATTCGAATTCGTTTTATATTCAATTCGAATTCGCTTTATATTCAATTCAATTCGAATTCGCTTTATATTCAATTCAATTCAAATTCGCTTTATATTCAATTCAATTCGAATTCACTTTATATTCAATTCAATTCGAATTCACTTTATATTCAATTCAATTCGAATTCATTTTAAAAACGAATATAATCGATATCGATCGCGTCAAAATAGCGCATTTCTAATCAACACGGCTTTATATTTTTCAATAACTTCGTTATTCTATTCAACAAATGAGTATTTATTCTGTGCACATGAATCTATATTTCTTTCAATATATGACTAATCTCAACAGATGAGTACTGTCAACACACGACTATTTTTGTTATTTATTATATTTTATAAAAATTATGGTATCTATCGTTTGATTTCAAATCAGACTCCAACAGTAAATTAGTAAGAGACGATTCCCTAAATATTAACCCCGAAGGCCGAAACCAACATCAGATCAATATCCAGGAGACCACTCATCTTATCTATTTTCCAGTTTGTTTCTAATTTAATATATGATAAAGATGTAAATTTTATTGTTAAAATATTTCGTTCAACACATGACTAATCTCAACGAATGAGTACTGTCAACACATGAACCTTTATTTTATAATATTCTTTATTTTCTAAATTGGAATAAGGCTCAATCAATCACCATATAGCGTTAACTATATGGATTTCATACAACACATGTATATAAATAGCAACGATAAATAATCAACAATCATCCAAAGTGCACTACTCTGTATAAGCATCAAATATAGATATCTAACGCTTATAACAGCCTGTCAATCAATCGATCGACATACAACTAATTACTGGGATTAGTGTACGCCGTATTTTATCCCAATACCCGTGTGGGGTTTCAAATCAACAAACACAGATTTTTATTTGTGCAGTTGGGCGATGTGTAAAATTTATCGTCCTAAACAATATCAATCAAATGTATGTATATAAACAAATCGTCTGATTCGTTTATATTTATTTATTTCATTTTATATACACGTTAAAAATTCTATTTTTAACTATACAATATTTATTTTCTATATAAATATTTTATTTCATTTCACAACACACGATCAACTACACATCAAAATCAAACAAACAAACAAGCCATCCATGGTCTGTGGATGACGGGTGTCAGGTGCTGCTAAGCACCGTCTGCATCCTAGTATATAATTTTAACTAGAAAACAAGAATTAAAGTGAGAAGTTCTCACCGAGAGTTCCACTCCGCCGTGCTTTGCTTTTTGAACTGCTGAACCGTCTAGATCTGCCTGAAATTCCAATGCAGTCTTTTTCATGCTGATTATAATAAAAATTATATTTTTATTACTTCATTTCGATAAATAAAAATCATATTTTCCTCTCGCCATTCTCTATATAAAGATTTCGCCTTTTCTAATATAAAGATTTCGCTATATATATAATAAAAAATCAGATTTTTATTTCGCAATATATATAAAATTCGTATTTTTATATTCTCTACCTTATAAAAATTATATTTTTATAATCTCTACTATATAAAAATCATATTTTTATTATCGCCACTATATAAAAATTATATTTTTAACCTTTCTATATTATAAAAATTATATTCTTAACCTTTCTATATATAAAAATTATATTTTTATTTTCTCTATTAAAAAAAATCCTATTTTTATCTACACAAAAATATTTCCTTTATATGATAAAAATCACATTTTATAAGCGCCATATGCAATTAAAAATCACATTTTTATTTGAAAACAATGTGTAAAAATCATATTTTTAATTGCATAAGTGAATGAAAATCGAAATAAAACTCACCAACGATACGAGGTAGCGGAGGAGGCTCGGAGAAGGGCTAAAACAAGCCGGGGTTGCTTTTGCAAACCTTGAAAACAATAAAAATTCGATTTTTTTCTCACAAAGGGGGGTCCACGGCTGAGGTGGCAGTCGAGGTTGGTGGCGTTGGGTTGCTGGAGGGTGGCAGATTAAGGGGGGAGGGAGCTGGAGGCGGAGGGAGGTGGCTAGGCGAGCGCGGCACATTGTATCGAAGTGGCGTGGGTTTTCTTAGAGGAGGAGAGGGGGAGATGGAAGCGGAGGGGGCGGAGGCGCGGGGTGGAGGTTGGCCGGCGGGGCGTCGACAGGGAGGTAGCGACGAGCGTTTTTTTTCTTTCTTTCTTTAAAAATCGATCTGAGATCTAACGGGGGGGAGAAGAGTTGACTTAGCAAGGGGGAGAGAGAAACTTTGGAGTGAGGATTTTATAATTTTAATTATTCAATTTTAAATTTCAAAGTCCAAAAAGTAACTTTTTATTTTGAACTCGAAACTAGGCCCACCGCCTGTCGTCCATAGCTAACTACCCTCATTCCGAACACAATGGGATATGTATCGTAGGATGATTCGATCGTTTCGATCAGTTTTCATCAAAATCAACACATAACACTATATATTGAATTTGAACGCGCATTTCAATTTACCGGGGCCACATACTAACTCGAAAAATTCCAAAAAAATATTTTCTAGGTTCTTATTGGCGATACGGTCCTAACAAAACTAGTTTCGTCAAATTCTGAGACCGTTTGAAAAATGGCCATTTTCCAGTCGATTAAAATCAACTAAAACTTGTCAAACGCGTTTTCCTTCGCCACGCTCACATATTGAATCGAAAAATTATGAAAATTGGAATCTAGCAATAACTTGACATCACGGATCCAACAAAAGTAGTTTCGACGAAATCCGAGGTCGTTTGCAAAATTTCCATTTTTAAGGGCCAGAATTCCATAGCGACTATTCTGATTTTTCAACTGGACATATCTTTTGATCCCCGCTATGAAGTTTTGATTTCCCGGATTCGTTGGAAAGATATTCACAATTAGATTCTAATATTTTTGGTTTCACTACAATCCGGTTTATTTGGCACCCGGTACGTTCAATTGAAATTTGAAATCGAATTATCGAATTACCGCGCCATTTTCAATTTCTTTTATAATTAAATAAATATTTATATTCTAATGACGGCGTATGTAAATATATACATTCTAATTCTATTCAAAATAAATTTTTCGTCGTTATTATTTAAAATAATTCATTTTAAATATTCAAAATTCACTAAAATTGCCAAAATAAAAATTTTAAACTGGCCCAGATTTTACGGGTTGTTACACCAGGAGATTTGGGTCTTGGCCCAACTCGCCTTTTCTTTCGAACTTTGTGTTGAGAACGACTTTCTTCGCCAGAAAGCCAGGAGAAAGTGGATTATGGATGGTGACTCGAACTCTAAATTCTTTCATTCCTCTATTTGAAAAAAAAACAACCTTTTGTCTATTCATCAGATTCGCCGCCTAGACCTCTCTTTTCCTCCGCTCCTGCGGAAGTCAAAGATATTATTCTTTCTCACTTTCAATCTTTCTTGGGATCTCCTTCTGTGCCTTTCCTTGACCTGATCTTGTTGTCCTTTATCCCCTGATTGGTCCTCTATGGTGAGAGTGATGATCTCGTCATCCCCTCACTTGTGAGGAAATTCGGTCCTGTGTTTTCTCTTGAGCAAGGACAATGCGAGTGGTCCGAATGGATTCAACGACATCTTTCACCATAGCGTTTGGTCGATCATTCACATGGATTTTGCTAGGCTATCCAATCCTTCTTCTCTGGTGGTGAACTCCCTAAGGCTTGAACTTCTACTAACTTGGTTCTGATCCCCTAAATGGATAGCCTAAGCCCTTGTTCGGATTTCCGTCCCAATAGCTTGTGCGATTTTTCCAACAAGGTTATCACTAAGGTCCTTGCCTCTCGGTTAGCACCTTATCTAGATCGTATTATCTCTTGTTCCCAGGCTGATTTCGTTCGAGGGCGTCTGATTATGGATAATGTCCTCCTCGCCCAAGAGCTTTGTTCACTCATTGATCGCAAGGTCAGGGGCTGTAATGTGGTAATCAAGTTAGATATGGCTAAGGCATATGATCTTCTATCTTCGTTTTTCATCGTTAGTTTTCTCCAGACCTTCAGATTCCCTGAGTCCCTCATTGACCTTGTCTGGAGGCTCATTTCAAACTCTTGGTTTTCCATCTTCATCAACGGATCAACAATCTGTTTTTTCAAATAGGGAAGGGGACTTCGTTAGAGAGATCCCTTATTGCCTACTCTGTTTGTTATAGAAGCTAAGGATTTTGGGCGTGCATTCACTCTCTCTATTGTGGGTCAAATCCACCATTTTGGTATCCCTTCAGGCTGTCCATTAGTTTCATCTTTATCATTTTCTAACGATATCGTTATTTTTACTAAAGGAAACCGTTGATCCACTCGTTGTCTTCTCTTCTTCATTCATCAGTACGAGAGGTGTTCTGACCAACTCGTCAACTCATCGAAAAGCTATTTTGTCCCTTCCAAGACCATGTCCTTTGTTAGTGTCTCTTGGATTGTATCGTTCTCTGGGTTTCAAGTTGCTTCCCTCCCTTTACCTTACCTTTGTGTGGTCCTCTACCGAGGGTGTAAGCTTAATGCAATTTTTGATCCCCTTATGGATAAAACAAAGGGAAAGATTATTCATTGGAACACGTCTCTCCTCTCCCAGGCTGGTCGACTTGTGCTCATTAAGTCGATTCTTGATTCAATTGGATCTCATGCCTTCACTACCATGACTCCAACTTATTGTTATTTTGTTCTTTCCGTTCCTTGGCCTCGTCCTTTTTCTAGGAGAAAAAGGACAATGCTAATCGTCACGATTGGGTTTCTTAGGAAGTTATTTTTCGCCCCAAGCATGAGGGTGGTCTTGGTCTTCGGAACCGGTCAGATGTCTGCACGGCTTATGCATGTAAACTTTGGGTCTGGTTTCGTTTAAATAACTCCCCCTGGGAGTCATTTCTTCATGTCAAATACCATCGTATTCTTCGCATGTACTTCTCTGTAACCCCGCCTTACACTAGTGAGACGTGGAAAAGGATGCAATCCATGAAAACTTTTTCTGGTTCTCATGGAAGAGGTGTTGGTTGGTGTGTTGCTCCTTCCACCCTACGACCTGCTTGGAACTCTGCTAGAACCCGTGGCCCTCCGACTCCATCTTTCGGTCACATTTGGGACCCTCGCATCCCCCAAGTTCTTGATTCTGATGTGGGAAACGCTTCACAACGGTTTTCCATTAGATGAGAACCTTCAGAGGATCGATAACCCAATTGTGTCACGTTGTACGTGTTGTTGCCGGAAGGTGGAATCTTCTATTCATTTTTCTTCGAGGGCTTTTTTGCTCGAGCTGTCTAATATTTCTTCAGGAATCTGGTAAATCTACGAGGAAATGCCTCATCCTTTCTTGATCTCATTCATCACTGGCAGGTACATATGTCGGGAAAGTCACTGCGGGCTATCCTTTTTCTTTTGGTTCATTGTATTATTTGCTGGCATCTTTGGTGCGCGTAGAGTAAGGCAATTTTTATTGAAGTCTCGATGAACTCGGCTTCCATTGTGAGAAGGGTGAAGAATGATGTCTTTCTAGCTTTCCGTCGTAGACCATTTCGGGTGTCTGTCGAGCTCGCTCTCGATATTTGGCTCGTATTTTTGATACCTCAAGCGGCTCTTTCCTCCGTGCTGGTGTCGGTTGAGTTGTTCATACCCTGTTGGGTTTTGGTTCTTGTAGTGTGGCTACGTCTCCCCCGTCTTTTCCGATGATTAGTTCAATGTACAGGCTACAAGTTGCTTTCCATTGGGATTGGGACTTCTGTGAGTCTTTGGATAGGGTTGGTGGCCTCTCCTCCTCGTCGGTGCTTCCTTTGTTGCTTGCATGGATGCAGTTCTCCTATATTCCCTTGGTGCCTTTTCTTCTTTTGGGTGGTGTTTGGTTGGAGGCTATTTGCTTTCATCTCCTTATTGGTCGTGGTGGTCTTGTCTTTTTAGACACCAGTCGGCTTGTTAGTTTCTTCCTCTATTCTTTTTTTTTTAGTGAGTGAGGCTTTATCATATTGTCTTACGGAGATGGGCGTTTTTTTAATTTTTGTTCATTGTTGTTTTTGCCTTTATTTTTACGGTTCTAGCTCGCTAGACCATTTTTGTTAGCCACTAGAGATTGGTTATTATCTCTGTTTTTGTTTGTATATATATGTTCCTTTCTTGTTAAAATAAAAGAATGTGTTGAACATGTAAGATTTGTTAAAAAAACAAGTAATTCACATGTGAAGCGCATGTCGTAACACTCGTAATAATAATTGTAGTACCTTTGTGTCACACATTTTGGGGTCAACATGAACTAACAAAAATGCTCATACTATTAAATCTTAATATTGCTTGAAAATAGGATCTATAAATTAAATATTATTTACAAAATTAAGATATTCGTCTACAAATATTTTCAAATCATAGTATCACCGAAAAATAGAATGTACGAAATAATGGTACTTTTACATATTCAAAACATTCATTCACAAATAACATTAAAATCACTTAAAGATAGGATACACCAAATATATTATTAATTAATAATACAAACAAAATTCAAACTTGGAAAATAAGATGTTGCCAACTTTTAAAAAAAAAATTAAACAAACAATATGATCTGAACATAAGAAAATAGGATCTGCTAATTGAATTTCTTTTACAAATCCAAAACGTTCATTTATAAACAAATTCAACTTTTAATATCATTTTAAAATTGAATATAACAAATAATGTTTTTATAAATTTAAACTTTCATTTACAAATACTATCAACCCCGAATATCGCTTGAAAATAGGGTTTACCAAATAAATTGTTAATTAATAATATAAATAAAGTTCCAAATTAAATTAAAGATGTTGCAACTTAGAAAATATAATTTGAATTAACATAAAAAGATTTGGATACAAAATTATTACTAAATATTCCTATAAATCACTGTCTCTTGAATGTACTAAATGCTTTGTAGAAAAACAATTTAAGAGCAAAGGACATATTATCATCACGAGAAAAGCACGTGCTGTTATGCTTGTGTTTATATAATAATCTTAGAATTATTACTTTTAACTTGTTAATATTTTTGGGAGATAAGCTTATATTTAGAAAATAAGTATCATCGTATCTTTAGACAGAGATGACTCAGATAATTATTTACATCTCGTATTATGTTAGCAACTATATAGTCCCGCTCATTCAAAAGACTACTAACTAAAACAGCTAAACCAAATTGGTTATTTTCCATTATGGTAGTTTATATTTTGAAACTATTGTTTCGATTTAGTTCAGTTTGTGTTCCATAAATGGTTGTTTCAATTCAAATTTTGATATTTTGCATTGGTTAGAATCCAATCAACCAACCATTCGCTTACCACTACATAAGTGGGAATGTGAGCCTCTCTTATATTATTTTAACTTGAGTGATGGTTAGTCCTTCCTTACCCAAGCATGTTGCAATCGATTGATTGATTATACTTATTCTACTTTTGGTTTTTTACATAATGTTTACTGTGTATCTTAATCTTTGTCCAACATAAATGTTGTAATCTTGATGGGTCTCAAAATAAACATGATTAATGACACAATTGATTTAAACCGTTCGACCATATTGCGTTCGCGTTTGAAATAAAAATCAGAGGATAGTCCAACAATTAAAACCAACCATAGATAGGCATGTCAATTGATATTTTCGAATGTGAACAGTATCATATTTGCATATGTATTCTAGATCATTTTCAAATATCGGATACTACATCCGTGAATAGATAAAAAATATGAAATAATTGTCTTATCATTTAGCGATTTATAAATAAAGAAACATAATCTAACAAACCAAAATTTTACCACTTTAAATTTGAATATTGGGCATATTTTTTAATAATGAATCATTTGGTTTATAACTCCAGTAAGCACCGTTTTAATAATTAATAACGATAGTGAAAGCGTTATTAAAATTTCTTTACAAAAATATTTAGCTCAAAGGAAAATTAAAAATGCGACCTAAAAGATTTATCCAAAAATTCAATTTTTCACCATTAAAAAGTTGTTTAAAAGACTGTAAAAACCCTTAATATAATATAAAAACATATTTATATTAGTAATACGTACTTAATTAAATAAATGTAAGAGTTGAAAATTTTGAAAAAATAAGTGTACTTTAAGAAAAGAGAGAAGTGACAATTCCATTAAAAAAACAAATAAAAGAGACAAGATGGTATGACATGGAGGGTGTAGCGTGTATTATAAGGGAGAGAAGGAGTGGATAGTGACATTGCATCATTTTATTGGAGGTTACGTGACAACCGACATACATCACCGGTGCTCATATAACTCATTAGTGCGCTGTAGTATCCTAAAAATTATAATTTAGGATTTTAAATCAACTAGAAATATCGTAATTTTACTATACAAACAATTACAGAACAGTGAGAGAGAGAGAGAGAGTATCACTAACCTTAGTCAAATCAACGCCAATCATTTTAGATAGGTTTTATCTATTTTATGAATGCTATTATGAATGTTTGTTTGTTAATTTAAATAATTATATCATTATTGGTTGTATGGATGATTGTTTGCTTAGTTAGTTAAAACGTCATTCATAGACGATTTAGTATTAGAAAAAATCTCAACCTCTAGAGTTGCTGGTGCTTATCAATCCAACACACAAAAATTTAAGTGCATACTGGTTGAGTGCATAGATATGACTCGAATAAGATGAGATGAATTTGCGAATGAGCTATGAAGCATATTGACTAATATGAGGATGGAACTGCATTGGAGTTTGGCGATGTATTTCAAGATGGAGAATGAATTTGCCGACAACTTTGGATTTCGCAATGAATGTGTATTTGACCAATTTGGTTAAGTACATGACCAAAGTAATCGTTATCTATTACATTAGAGTGATTGATACCAACTATTGTTGATATGGGTTATTTTGGTACATTTGATGTAGACGATGACTTGTGACAACTGTCATACACCACTGGTGCTCATATAACCGCACCATTAGGTTATATGAGCACCGGTGGTATATGGGGGTCGTTACAGTTATGTACTAATAGAGTCTTTTAGTCTTTTACTAATCTCATTTTCTATAAAACAAACTTTAAAATTTTTCTTCCTTTCATTTTCTAAACTTTTTAAAAACTCCTAAGTCTAATGGCTTCAAAATCTTCTTTAATTTTTCCATGGCTTTTACAAAATTTAAAAATTGCATTTTTACTTACTTTTAATTATCGAAAACAATTAAATTTTCCTCCTTTTCATTTCCAAGCGTTGGAAAGTATTTAGTTTGATTTACATTTGTTTTGAGATAAAGTTTACATTTTATTTTAGCATATGTAATATTGCTCGGTTATTGATTATCACATGCTTGTATGTGATTTTTTATATGTGCTCCCGATTGATCGTTCGCATGGACTTGATATATAAGCCTATATGTTTTAAAATATGAAATCGTTATGGTTTTTTTTGGTAATTATTATGATTTACACAATGTCAACAAGTTTATGTGAAAGAATGTCATGAAAGATAACATCTTTGTACGGTTTGACAACTTCAACTCCTGCGCAAATAATTTGGTTATTTGTTTTCAGAATCAAGAGAGTTTTTATTCAAGCCTTTGCTTTATGTTTTGGAAAGTAAGTATGATTCAAGAAAGGTGACAAAAATTCAAAGTAAACTTAGAATACCATTTTCTGCTTATGACCGATATAGCAGTAGTCGTCATGAATGCGGTTTCTGTAAAGAGTTCGTTTTTGAAAAGTTAAGATTTTATACATAAATGCTTTGGAAATGTAGCTATAAAACTTTTGGAAATGTAGCTATAAAACTTAAACACTGATTAAGAAGTTAATTGAGGATAATTTATTAATTTATTTATTAATTATTAGTTAATTAAGTATTGTTAAATAATAATTAATTACAGATTAAATAAGCTTTATTAAGTATAATTAAGTGAAGAATAATGACTATTTAATTACCTTTTAAAGTAAGACTAATATCAATTAATCATTAATCAAAATAATATTTGCTATTAATTAATTCATTAATTAAGGAATATTAATTTTAATTGATTATTGTTTTGGTATAAGATTAAATTTTAATTAATTATTGATTAAGTATAAGATTAATAAAAATTAATTAAGTGGCAAGTACAAGATTAATTTTTAATTAATTATAAAGTAAGGTTTAATTATGTTTAATTGATTAATAAAGGATTATTTATAACTTGATTATTTCCTAATTGTGTAATTAAATTCATTAAGACTTAATTAAGTTTTTAATTATCAATTAATAAAAATTTAACGCGTTAATTATTTTTAAAGGGAAGTTTAATTTTAACTGCTTTATGAACTTAGAACATTTAGATTTCAAAGTCAACTTGTTTGATAAAGAATGCTTTAAAATAAGGAGTTCTCATTCATTTGGACCACCAAGTGATCCCAAACATCAAGAAGGTACATGGTCATGATAATTTGAATATATAAGAGGCCCAAGCTCCCATACACCACTTCATGCACACTTGGATAGTGGACTTGTCCTCTATGGATACTTGACTTGTTTAACATATCGAATGTTTGTTCAGAGAGACAGGGCCTGGGTTAGCATACGCCATTGGAAAACCACTTCTAACCAACGTAAGCGTTCGAAATTGGTAACCTCTTGAATATGTGAAAGCTCTAATCAAAATATTGAAGTGCAATAGCTACATGCTCTTAATCCGATGGTGGTTCCAAAATGGATACTAGAAGTAGTGTCTTTGGTTCATTCAAACCCAGAACGACTTATATGTATGATGTTGTCATACATTGCCCTCCACCAGACGACGATGTTAACATTCCAAATGAGAAGTGTCTAAGAAAGATAGCCGTAGCCTCAAGCCTCATCAATCGAGAATGACTAAAACATAAGAGATGTAGTAGAACTTACCATTAACTAATTATATAAATTGATTTAAACGGAGTTAACGAAATCGAAATTCGATGAAATTAACATCACATTTTAATTATAATTTTTTTAGAATCACTTCATGTAAAATATTTATATTTCGAAACCAATAATTTACCATTTATTATCAACTGATTTTACAACAATAATTTATTTTAAAACCAAATAAAATTTTCATTTTTAACGATCGAGTCAACTTCTTAATTCAAAATAAACTCATGCAACCTAAATTTAAAGTTTTAAGTTTAGTATTAAAAATCATTTCCGTGTTGTTTACGGCTGTTATTTACAATCGTAAAATATCATTCCAAAATTCAGTTTTTCTCTTTTTATAAAATCTACTTAACTTTAAAATGAAAACATATTTAATTTCAAACTATTTCCAAGATTTTTATTAAACATCATAGCTTTGATTTACATTAAGAAATCATAAATTTTTATTTCAAACAATTTTTATTCAAAATTCTATATAATTTAATATTTTTAAATTAAGCGAAAACATGGGCCATTGCAATAACAAGCTTATGCAACCAAATTACGGAGAATATCCTATAATAAAACAGTATGCATTCACTACTTCAAAAGATGAATTTAGTAGTAGTAATTTCATGGGTTTATATTCAAAATATATTTCAAATTTTTCTAAAAAGAACTAAACTAAAGCTAACTAAGTTATGACAAGGATGGAGGCTCTTCCTACCTAAGCATGATACAACTTTAAACAAACAATATGGAGCATCCAATGATATTCCGATTCCTCCTATATGAACAAGTAGAGTAAATAAATATACCTGGCAAGTCTTCAAATCGAGAAACTCCTAATCGTTTGATTTTAGATTTTTAGAATTGAAAACTATTTGAAAATCACCTCGTATATATTTTAGAGGAATTTGAAGCAGGTGGCTTCAATCATATTTAACTATCCATCTATTTGTTTCCGCTATGTATATTGTATTTTGGCACCAGCATTTATGTGCGTGTAATTATAATTGTCCCTCGTTGAAATTGTGTAAATTACGAGTCCGATATATTATTATAGTGGTGATTCTATGTATCCTATTTTGTGATATCATACATGATTCCATGTGTTTGTGAGATTCTATGTTATATTTTTCTTATCTTTCCATTACTTTTTTTATCCCTAACAGTACGTCTTTCAAAGTAAGAAAGGCAGATCATTACAAATAAATTAAAAAATATGATTAAATACAGTTTTATACCAATCACAATAGTTATCAAGTATTCAAATAAGAAAAATACAATGATAATAAATAACATTGAGCAATTAACAAAGATTTGACGCATGTAACACAATTTAATAAAACAATAAACACAATCTTTTATTTATTGAAGTTCAAATAAATTAGCTACAATTACTAATGAAAACCGAATGAATTACTTTCAAATGTAAACATCATCACATATGCATCTATATCCATTTTTGGAACATTATATATTTCTCCATTTTTCAATTACAGATTTTGAATTTTACGGATATCTATGGATAATCCTAATTATATAACATATTGGTGTCAGAACAATTTTTCCAATCATCAAAGGAAGTTTTCAAAACGATTTGGGATCTCAATAACAAAAAATACATAGCCTCAAGAAAGCAGCACGATAAATTCTGTTGAAATCCAAAATTCATACTTACTATTTTCACCCTAGACGAAAATACAAGTTCTCATAGGGCAACAAAATGAACTAATCTACACACCATACAATTCTAAATGAAAAGAAAAGTTCAAATTGTGGTAGATAGAGATCAAAAATTACGACCAACCAACACTGATACAAAAAGCAAACTCTGTTTGGATTTTAACAAGAGGGAAAACGACTTTAGTTCAGATGAAGGATGAATAAACATGCAAGCTTCTTTTTTGAATATCCCTCGTATTGCCTGGCTTCAAAACTGTGATAAAGTAACAGACAATAAAGGCATAGCAGCCATATATATGAAAATTGCATCATTTGACCTGTATGTTGTGAATCTATGCACTCTTCATTATCCCTAGGATCCGAAATTAGGCAATCTAAAACAAAGTGATTCTCTCAAAGACCTAAAACAATTCATCAAACATGTAAAATTTCACCTACAATGGCACAAGAATACTCTGTAACATGACACAATGTGTTCCTGCGGCTTAACCTCGGCCATGATTAAAACAAGTGCATATTACACAGACGCAAGGAGTCATAGCTGACGCCTTACACAAATGACTACAATAGACAAATGTTATTTCACAGCTATTACTACAAAAACTTTACCCTACAGTAAATTATATTTAATGATATAATTTTATTTTTGTACTACTGCTAGCATACCACTGATCTCTAATGGTATTTATGATGTTTGTGGAATTTATATTGTTCCTCTTGCATCTACAGGCTTGGATAGGCCTCCGCCATAATTAAAACGATAAGTGAGGTCCAACCCGTGAAAGGCCTTGCTCCTTTACCCTTTCCTTTGTTCTTCTGATCATACTGTTCCCACAAGAATCCTGTTTTTTGGTAATTTTGCACTACGTTTCTGCAAAGGACATGAACAAATTATGGTATCAAGAAGTGTGATAAGAATCTACAATTACTGTCTCAGCATAATAAAATAAAGAAGTACCTGATTAAATTTGACCTAAGCTCCTTGTACAGTGCTTGTGATTTCTCTCTGTATGGACCATCAGCTGCTGACAGAGAAAGAAGAGTTAAGAGAGAGACTGTGTTTTGGACTCAATAGTTAGAGATTTTCTTTTTCTTTCTTTTGTTTCACCTTGAGAGTAATGGTTGAGACCAGAAAGAATCAAGTAGTTCATGTTCATCCAAATAGGTCCTCTCCAGTAAGGTGGGTCATGTTCAGTGTTTCGCTTCATGTATATTGAGCTGCCTCAATTCAGAACATTGATCAGGGAATCAATATATTTACATGGGAAATATACTTTTGATCCACAGAAGTTTATCCTTCCCACTTCGTTGTACTATCATTATAAATAACCTCTGTATAAAAGGCACTCGCATTTTAAATATGGCTTAACTGAAGTAATGCAGAAGCAGGCGGCCTTCTAACCAGATATGTAAACGGGTGCTTTTGAATGTAGATAGTGTCATATAAACGATTCTGCATTTGTATGTGGAATCATTTTCGAATACTTGCATCCGCGAATCCGAACGGACATCGGATAATTATCTTATGCTCCAACCGGTAAATTAAGAAATATAAATAGAAAACTCAAGGTTTAGGGCAATTTTTTTTGCAATCTTACTGATTATAAAGTTATGCAGCATCACCAACTATGATGATAATATAAGTTTTGTGCAGTTCATTTACACTAAATGCATATAATATAAACTATTAACATAACAAATAAATAAATCTCTTTTAGTCCGTTAAAATACAAATAAAATAAACTATAATCTGGATAGAAACCAAACAGATAATTATTGGATGTGGACGTCTCCGTATCCGTGCCTGTATCCGTTTTAAAGGTATGAATGCAAACGAGTTTTGGATTTTCTGGTTATCGGTTGACATCCTTATATCTACATTGTAAAAGTATATACATGTATATACAAAGCAAAACTAGAGCTCGCTAAGGCTCCTTGTACCATAAAATTTCATTTTTAAATATTATCTGATTACTAACAACAATATGATGAATGTTATATGCAAGAGGCGCTTATGATGTAACACTATAGAATGATCACCTTGTTTTAGACAGTGAACGCAATCCATAATCCGTCCATAAAGTTGACCGATTCGATATGAGTTCTAGTTGTTTTTCAAGTACCCATGAATCCTACATAACAAAATACACAGTCAACTTATTTGTACCACTGTTCAAATATTCATACAGACTTTTACTTCAAGATAGTACTTACAGCGGGAATGATTCCCATCATGAATGGGAAAAGGCTGACATAGCCAAAATGAGGAACTAACGAGAGCTTGGGCTTTTCTAACGTCTCACGCAAAAGCTCTCTTTTTGGACCATCAATACCTTGTATTTCATACCATTTCAGCCGAACCTACAATTTAATTTTAAAATCAACTTCCATTCAACATAGTAACATACGGTTACTAAAAGGCTTAATTGTTTTGACTAACCTTTTCGGTGTGATTCCCAAAATCAAAATAAGCCCCAGAAACATCATCTAGATGTATCTGCCAGATAAGCAAGTGTCATTCGTTAAGATTTATTGTCAACTAATGAATGCTGAGTTCTTTACACATTATATCCGCCACATTAACGTTTTAGTATCAACTAATGAATGCTGAGTTCTTTACACGTTATATCGACTTCAATAACATTTATTATTGACTAAGCAGCATTTCACTATGAATATTGAATGCAGATGTCAACCACTGAATACTGAATTCTTCATTAGGGTTGTCTCGCGTAAAGCAAAAGGTAATGACGGTATGAAAATGGAATAGTCTCATTCTGCTAAATACCTTGAAGACATGGTGCATAAACATGAGTTGAAATGCACACAACACAGGGAATTCCTTCTGTTATACTAATGTATGTCATGCAACATATGCGAGTGATGGAGAAGTTTGGGGCAGCCACCAAAACTCGATATCGTATCAGAATCGAAGATTACAAACTAGATAATACGAACAAGAAAACACTACTTTCAAAATACTCAAAAGGGATGTGAGCAAAATAGGATAACCTCACACCGCTAAATAACCTGAGGATGTAGCGCACAAATACGAGTCGGAGATTGATTTTTTTTTTTTTAAGTTATACTGGTATGTGTCAACTCATATACATGCGTCATATGCAGAAAACTGAGGTTGATTCGACCTGAAAATTCAAAGGGCCATTTGGCTTATGTCGTATTTTATGTTTTGAGTTTTCAACATTAATTACAAAATATGAGAAGAATGGGAAGACGATGGAGGTGATGAAAGGAAGAAAAAAGGGGTGACAGAAGGAATGGAGGGATGACGGAATAATGAATTGTCTCTCCTTCTTCTGTTATTTCCCAAAATATGAAAAATTAAAGAAAAATATTGTATTATGTTTTGCGTGCTAACGTCGTTTTCTGGACTGGTCACTTTTCACGATCCACATGCATCCTGCGCAATGTTATGTAGAAAACTAACAAGGGTAAACCAACTGCACCCTAACTTTCTTCACATCACATCCGTTACGCCAACCAGGCAAATTTGACAACTTGGCAATGTATTCAAGTGAGTTTCTTCCATCGCATAAATATCCCATTAAAAAACAGAGCACCCCTACATGGATGTTGAACCTTTTTCATATGCAAATTTGAAAATTCTACAACATATTTCTTATTATTACGAGCATATCATCTACATGCCATTGGAATGCAGCTTGCCTAACTGTTATGAGGATACAATAGTGTCTAAGTTTACAGCATAGATCTTCCCATATTTTTGGACACTATTTGTCATGTTAACTTCAGTACTACCAAATAAAACTGAAATATAGCACTTTATTTAACTATTTTATGGATTCTGTTAGAATATCAAGATTAGACATTGATGATTGAACACGGATTACTTAAATGATTTTCTTAGGCTTACCTGATTGAGACTTTCAAAATTTGAAAGTTTCTCAGCCATCCAGCGGTATTCCTATTCAATGTTAAAATATATTAGTTTAACACATACACACACCCACACACACAGGGGTAAAAACATGATAATGAATGCCATATATACCTTTCCCGGTTTCATATGAAGAAGTTCAGAAATTGAATCCATACAATTAGCAGCAAGAAGCATCCAGCATCTTAAATCTAAATGGCGTTCATCACTGGAAGGGTGGGAAGCTCGTGGATAATCATCCAATCCAGATGACAGTGACTGTTGGAGAAACAAAGTATTTTTTTTTTCAGAAAATGTAAAAGAAAGTAAGATAAAATATGTTAATAATATATTTAAATAGTAAAAGAGGATGAAAAAGTGATTTATGTAGCTGATACAGCTTCAAAAATACACTAAAGCGATAGCAAAATTGTGCCCTGTGTCATTAATGATGGGTAAACATTATATATTTGGAACCTAACAATTGTCGGAAAACGTCCTTATTAAGAATGCTTGGAGTCTGGTGTCCTGGAAGTTTTAATTTAGCAAGCAAATTATCATGAAAAATCGTCTGTTTAAATCAGATATTTCTGTTTTTTCCATGTAGCTCCAAATCAAAAATGTCTCAGCTTCTTTTGCATTTTTTTTAATCTTATTTCATTGACTATGCAAAATTTATATTGCTCCAAAAACTTATCACTTTTATACTTTGAATTTTCTTAACATGTGCAATTGCACTAGCGATAGTTAGCATGGTTGAGGATGCGTTGTGATTTTACACTTTTTGATGCAATAGAACACATACATTGTGATGGTCATTGGTACAATTTCATACAACAATTGGACCACATCAAACTTTTTAAAAATACAACTTTGCTACAGATTTACATTGCACACCAATATTCTATACTACAATTTCGTAAATCCAATGAATCAGCATGTTCCTAACTATTCAAATACACCTATGTCTATTTAAATAGGTTATAGGCTTGTATAGTATATAGTAAGGCTTGAGGATTTAGTTATTTTTTTATTATTATCATTATTTACTTTATTTTATATGATACAAGAGTGATGCCTTATTCAAGCAAAGTGCTCATTTTGATGTCTCTGGGTTCAAACCCATGATCTCTAATTTTTTTGTCTAAAGCACTTGAGCTAAAGGTCCTTGACGTAAGATTTGATATTTTCAAAGTGAACTTGAATTTTCATCCTATAAATTTTAAAATGTATAGTAGAAGTGTAGAACATAAAATACAACCTACAATCTAAGCAAAAAAATTACACCATTAACATATCATTAGAACATTTGACTGTTGCAAAGACATAAAGAAATTATTTCAATTGATCCCCCCCCCCCCCCCCCCCACACAAAAAAAAGGAAGAAAAAAAAGAGAGGAAGCAAACTGTACACATACACATAAATGTATGTATGCATGTGCACACATAGATGGGTGTGGGTGGAATAGATCCTACCCTCAGAAATAACATAGTTTATTTTATCCAATTCAAACCACGTGAACCCTACAAACCACAGAAGTCTAACTGTCCATTATAAAATTTATGTCCTGAATCGTATTTCAAAACCATGTATGTGTTTTTCAGTATTGCTCATCCAACAACCTAAAACATGGTAATGTGTACTAGTGCAGTTGGATATATCCAGGGTATCTGAACAAAATTCATTCAAAACACTATCAAATCTTTATGTTGTGAGTTCAACAAGTTTGTTAGTGACCGATTACCAGTAATTTCAATGAAATGAGTAAGCAGACGATTTGTAGTTCATTAACAAGCATTTACTACTCATTACTAGGTATAGCTGCAAGAGTACTAGCTAAATTTTCTATTATCAGATTACATATTTATCCACCATGTCATTTTATATGAACTGCATGGAGGTATTGTATATTTTATGCTTAAAAAATAGAAAAACAAAAGAATGAAGGATGGATTCATGATCAGACGGGTATAAAATCTCCCAAACATGTGACTGTATAGAATGGAGAACATTCGAATAATGTAATGATGCATTCAAGTAAAAACAAAACATAGTTTTAAACAGCACAACTAATATTCAATACCATCAGTTCAACGAATGCAGTTCAACTATTAATTAAACAGTAAAGATGAAGCTAAATAGGCAACCTTAGGATTCAGTTCCCTTTTTGTTGTTGTGTCTCTGCCATGCCAATAGAAAGAGTCCACATCTTTCCCTAAAATTTAATCAAGAGATGGTTAACATATTGATCGTATAAAAGCATAAGCTAACTGAAACACACAACGGTAAAAAAAGCATTTGCATTTAGTCAAAGGACAAATAAATGCATGTCTGTTGGGCTTACGTAGGCAAACATCTATTAGCACCCCTGATTTTTTTCCTTCCCCACCTCATTCACCTTTTAAAACATAATTTGTGCCCCATAAATTACTCTTTCCACCCTTCTTATATCAATATATCCTTATACTATTATTCTTTATGTATCCTTTCATGTATGCCATACTAACAAAATGCCACGGCCCCTGTGACTGTAATCACAAAAACAATACACACCCATATGAGCATGGTGGATATACCAACCACATCAATCACGTAATTTTGCGTACTACCATTAATGAGTGAGGCGTGGATACCTATGATTCCTAGTGTGAAGCACAATAAGCACTGACTAATTTCAAAAATGCTCCACACTAGATGTTGATCAACTGCCCGCTTGTAACACATTAGGTTTTCATTAGTTCCTTGCTTGCACCACACAATTCTTACTAACTCCTGATGCTTAGTGCGCTAGGTCTCACTAGAATTCAGTGTGATACATATGGTTTTTGAATATTGTATTCCAATTAGACGTAGTTACCATTACAACAACAACTAAGCCACCAAACAAGTTAGAGTTGGCTAGAGATGGAACACAAAAAAAAGGCCAATTCAAATGTAATAATGATAACAAGAGATTTAAAGTTGAAAGCATAAATAAAGGTAAAATATAATTTTAAATAATTAAATATATAATAATCGTAGTAGTAATGTGGTGATGAAGATAATAATAATACTACAAGTAGTAATTGATACTAAAGACCAGCACTACGTTTCATGCCCTTAACACACAAGTCATATCATCTAAAACTAAAAACACTCTCCCTGAACTACCGAAAAGCTCAAGGTTCTGGTATAAGGATCGTTAACTTCCATGCACATTGTTACCATTGACAAGAAAAAAAGATGATGATCATCATCGAACTGTCACTTAAGAATGAGAATCGTATAGGAAAAAAAATCACCATTGAAAAAGCAAAATCATCTTGCTCCCTGAAATATTGTTATTCTTTTATTGTCTTCAAATGCAAAATTGATAATGGACAGACTCCTTGATGAGGGTATATGATTTAAAAAAGAGTCTCCGAATAGAAATTCATATTTAACAGGGGTGTAAAGAAAACACTGAACGGTTAGATAGAGCTAGCTAGCCTTCTTTGTATTATTATTTTATCTAACAATTGTATACCACACATTCTCAATAATTCATCACCCTGTCTTAACACTTATCCTGCCAACATGCTTCCATTAAATTTCAGGATATCAGTTGCCCTAATAAACCTTTGATCTCAAATGAATAGTTGGAAATACGATAATGACGGAAAATTGGATAACTTTTGTCATATAGTACCTACATTTCTTTGTACATATGGTATACTAAAAGTTTTAAACAGCTTACCTCGCTGCGTAGTATTAAACCACTCAAACCATGTGCCAAGACGGTTGTAAGCTCTATTAAGAAATGTTTTGATCTCCTCATTTTCTTCGGGCGAAAACCTATTTGCTCTTGAGCTGCTAATCAAATCTGATTGGTTTCGAGGTTCAAAATCAAATCAACTTTTATACCAGACAATACAGAATGCATAGTTATAAAATGTTCACTGCAGAAACAGCTCCCAGGAGAGTTTGCTTACGAGGATAATGTATAAGCAACTGTGTAACATGTTATGTTTCTAACTTATAGTTTCATTCAAAAATAAAGTATCCAACCTCCTTAAGTAACTTAATTCAATTTAAACTGTATTGTTTTTGGATGAAAATTAAATTAACAGAATGAGACAAAAGGAGGTGGGTTGAAGTAACTTTACCGCGCAACAGAAGAAATAAGGTTGGTGGGTTTCCATTTGATGGATGTTGAACAACAAATTCCTCAGGCACTTTACTGAATACAAAATACATATATTTAAGATACATGCTTTCACTTGTTACAAGAGTACACTGACTTTTTTCTATATATGAAATTTTTACCTAAGAGCTTCGGCACCTAATATTTGTTCCCGAGGAATCCATCCATCCATATTAATCAAATCTAGCCAATGACCAATTATATCCATGCTGATCCTGATATCCCAATGCCTAAATATTCACTTCATTATTATTCAGGACGTATAATTATGAAATTTAAATGAATTAAACTGATCTGGATTAAAAAAAATACACGGTTAGTAGATGGAACTTCGTAGTTTAACCAACCTACACTTATATCCCTCATGGGCCTCTTCGTTTCTATATTACTCATTCATGTGTATTTGTATGTG
Source organism: Allium sativum (assembly GCA_030737875.1). Classification (NCBI taxonomy): domain Eukaryota; kingdom Viridiplantae; phylum Streptophyta; class Magnoliopsida; order Asparagales; family Amaryllidaceae; genus Allium; species Allium sativum. The sequence goes on from CM060922.1 coordinate 689,776,413, forward strand.
GGTGCATGTTGGGTAAATATAGGTAATAAGCAACTAACCAAATAATAAGTTGATGGAAACCTTCATCCCACAAAAAGCCTCTAGGGAAGAAGGATCTACTTGGGACAGCAGTATAAAGCGCAGCTGGCCAATAAGAAAGAAATTGGTTTCCATTCTTGACCTGCATATGATATCACAAATTGATGACATATTATATTATATATACGTATATACATTATTATTATTATATATATATGTGTGTGTGTGTGTGTGTGTGTGTGTGTGTGTGTGTGTACACATACACATATATAGTAATTGGGTACTTCTATAGAGTAGAGGATAGTACGTACTACGAGTCTTAGTATATGAAAATACTACATGTGAATATATGTCCAAAGTTCAAATCATGTTAAAGAAGATTGGAACATTTGACCTCCAAAATGTAAATCAGAGCACCCTAACGGCTAGAACACAAAAGTAAACAATGCAAAAGCAACATAATTGCTATTGCTAGACAAACAAACTCAAAGAATCAAAGGTATCACATCAGATATGACCGGGGAAAAGAATGATGGTTGTAGAGGAGCAAATTTCGAACCCTCTACCCCAATGCACAAGCATTCTGGTTTAGCAGGATCTAAGGTGGGAAAGATGTATGCAAGCTTACCTTCATTACTGGAAAATTTGTTTTTCGAAACTTGTTCATTCAAGCAAGTGAATACAATATACAAATTCAGCGATGTGTGAATAAAATTCATTGTAGGCTTACTTTTGTTAAGAGAACTAAATCCAGCAGAAAAAAATCAACTTACTTTCAAGCCATCAGGCAAGGAAATTTTTGACTGACCATAAAAATAACCAATGCCACCAAGCATATTTGCAATAGCAGCCCTGCCAACAATCGTTGTTTCTGAATCCACCTACATTAAGAAAAATAATGCCAGAAAATGTAATAAAACTAATCCATCTAAAAATGCAAACTGGTCCTAAAATCATTGTGTATAAGCCCTGAAAAGCCAACCCCCCCCCCCCCCCCCCCAAAAAAAAGGGCCTCCCACGAAAACACAAATTAGAGAAGGGAACATCCATTATTTTTAATGGCTACACATGATATTGCTTCAAAAGAAAAAAGAAAATCAAACGCATATGCCACCATTGTTAATCACGACTCGGTAAGACTAAATTCGTGACATAATACATTAGGTAGCATGAACTTAGATAACATAGATAGTTTGCTTTTTAGCAACTATTTCAGAAAGCATCGTGTTGTGATGAAAGTTGGATTTGTAGGGAGAGCATAAGGGAAAAGAAGCAGAAAACATAATTGGTGCTTCAGACTCCAGAGAGCCAAAGGAACATCTTTCGGAACTGTGATACATCAGTGGCATTGAATTATCAACAAAGCCGCAATCTTGTCTACCTTATCCTTCATAGCAAAACATTGCATGTATTTCTCCTCAAAATCCTCTTGTTTCCTTTTCAATTGTTTGGTCAATGTGTCCCCTAGTAAGAATTTAAAACATTTCAGATATATGGGCTACATACTAAATGTGAATTATGCACATAAAAGACACTTTAGCACAAACCAGAAGCAGAATTGAAGATTTACAGTTAAAACAAGTACAATCCAAATAAACAACGCCATATTTATATCGCTCATTAGCTTGCAGCATGTAGTTAAAGCAATGCTCAAATTGAAAGTGTGTTTGCTTCGGTGTGTTTAGGTTGCAAGTTGCAACTAACAAAGCTTCATGTTGAAAGTCACTGACATCAGTGACATGAGCCCATATTGGACCCCGTTACCAGCGCAGAAAAATAGATTTGCTTCTATGACCCTTTCATATGTCGATGAACAGTGTTGTTGAGGTCTAGGACCGCTGAAATCCTTAAAAATATCACCACTTAATTACAGAATTTTCAGTTTCAGACATTTTTACCAAAGGTTTCAATGGGTAAATCCAGAGTAGTCCACACAAATATCCATTTTTTTATACTAATTAAGTAAACATAATTAGCTGATATTCATTTATTCACCAAACAAATACAAGTCCAAGAGAAAAAAAATCAACTGATGCATCTTCGTATCAACAAGAATAACAAAATTGAATTCATTTACACTTAAATCGCAACATAAAAATTAATCCTCTAAACAAAGTATTTAAAATAATAACATTGTTTCACAACATTACCAACACGGATTATGCACTAGTATAGATAAAACAGAATCTACAAATGATGAGTGGAACTTAAACATTTAAATTTCTTGTGCTCCTCTTTACTATGTTTTGTCACAGAATTCCTCATCAAATTATGTTACTGATATTTCCTTTTTTAATGTTTTTAGTACCAGCAATTCCTCTCGTAAAATGCATTATTCGTTCAAGCTTACTAGCTGCAGATGGAACAGCAACAACTAGTTCTGGTAAGCCCAATCTCAGTCCACCATTCGACCTACTCATGGCATGCTAATGGCAGTTGACACTAGTTCATATTTGTATTCCGTCCATACTCAGACATATATTTCATGCAGAGTATTATACATTATATTTCTGGACACAAATTCAGTTACTATAATACAAAACGTTCATGAAACTCATATCAAACGCTTGTCTTCAACTAAAAATAACAAACCAGAAAGTAAATAAACAAAATATATTTTTAACAATTCTGCACCCAAAATATATAGGAACACCAAATCAAAATTATTCCTTCCTACTAAACTCTAAATAACTAAAATTTATAACATATTCAAATATACTTTCTTTGATAAGTATATTATCAAATAGTGACATACATTTTGCAATTTTTTAACAAAACATTGTTTTTCTGCATCATAATTTGACAAACAGATTTCCGTACATAGTAAACCATGCACGAAGCACATGTTTCACACAGTTGTCTTTAACAACCTAAGAACAAAACTGAAGGTGAATAAACAAAACAAAATATAACATTTTTATCAATTTGCGTTCGAAATACAATTAAAACAACTAATCCAAATTACTCATTAGTACTATATTCTGGATGATCAAAATTATAATTATAAATTTGATACAGTCAAAGAAACTTTCTTGAACATACACACACACACACACACACACACACACACAAATATACATATATAATCAAAAGGGTGACACACACATCATTCGAAATTCAATTATTTTGCTCGCTTTCTATTACATGAAGGAAGAATTATGAAGTTTTCACAGCAAAAGCCTGTGTTTCGTAGTTTGTAACTAAATTCTATTTTGAATAACAATTCTCATGATTGTGTTCTGTACACTCAATTTACAACAAAGTCATAATTATAGCTAAATGATTAAAACTCCAAAACATTCTATGAAAGTAAGACACAAAGACAGTTTGTAGATGTTAACATTCAGATAAATTAACATCCAAATTTCGTCAATATATTTTTATTTTTTTTAACAAGAGTTCAAGAAATACATTAATTATGTTGCTTATAAGTAACTTACAATTGGAAGTTTATATTTCTTCTTTTAAGGGAGTGGCTATAAGGACACACATTTATATACACAAAGTCTGGACCACAAGATTTGTTTGTCTTTATGTGTGAGGTAGAATTCAGGGGAAGATCCAATGGCTTAGATTTTGTGTGTTTATTGTGCCAACATTTTGTGTCCGTTTAGACTTTCCCTTTTTTTAATACCATGCGTAAATATTAATGCTTTCACTCGCATGATGCAAAATGCTGAGTATTAATTACTAGATTTTTTCTGAGATGATTATAATATAAGCAATGCTGATTTATTTAAGATCAATAGTTATCATAAAGCAATAAAACAAGAATAAATATAAATATTACCAAGGCATTTAGATCTAAAATTTTAGAAACAAATACCGCTAAGTGAAATATTTTAAGTGCTTAAATGTTGCAAGAAGCACGTAACAACACATTAAAAACTGGCTATTTTTAGAAAGAAAAATTGTTATCATATTTCAGAAAATAACAAATCAACAGTATATAATTTTTTCTTTCTTGCTGCCATAACGTTCAGAAAAGGTCAAGATATATCAAATTAAATTGTATAAAACTGAACCATTCAGGCTACATCGTATCTTTATAGCGTTATAAGCTATTCGTACTAGATTTATTATATTAGAATTCAAATAGGGATTGCATGTTTCAAATATAACTGTTAAACTTACACGCACGCGCACACATATATATAATAAAAGTTAACATTCTCAAATTATTTCATGACCGCTATACATGATTGGTTATAAGAACAACGTTAAAAGTGTGGCATGAATAGGGTTGTTATGATAATGGTTGTTGTTACGGATTCACAAATAAAGTTACCCAACCTATCGTTAATAATCCAAAATCATATATCGCTATCGTACTGTTGATAAATAGTTACACTGGTAATGGTGCATTGTCATTTGTCATTCGTTTCAAAAGTCAGTTTAGTTTTTTTTTTTTCTTAATAACGTAAGGTTGTTTCATCCATCATTTCGGGTTAATAAAAGATAACATCAAAAAAGAAAATAAGATTAACACTGTTTAAGTTGAATCTCCATTAACATCGAAAAAGCAATAAAATCTAATCATTTGCTTGCTTCCCTCTGAAAAAATACGATTAGAAAATAAAATAGATAAATTGTCATTATCACTAGTTTTGAAAAAATATTATTATTTTCATACCATTAAAATTGTAATTTTACCATTGTCATTCCGATTCTTCTAGTATGTAGACTTCACTCAAAAATGATAATCCATTGACCTATAATGGTACGATGGTGGTAAGTTTACTGTAATCGTAATATCCCTTGGTATGATGGTTGAAACATGAGCGATATTTTTATTTGGTACAAATATACATGCGCGTTCGGGCTTGGTTCTTACCTCCTTCCATCATTTGCACGAAAATCGAATAAACTTTCTTTTAAGTTGATTGCCACTGTAAATCTTATATTCTAGTATTATTCGTCTTAACTATTGTACATGACGGTCACACCAACAATGTTGAATGCATATCAGTATTAACCAACAATCTGAACGCATATGTAATTATATCATCAATATATTGTCTGCGGCATGAACGGAAAATGTAAATGTTATGCATAAGCAAGAAGTTTGGGATCAATTTCACATCTTCATTGAAAGAAATACACAGGGTTAAAAAATTGATTCTTTGATATATCATCATGATGTAATGTATCCTCGTTCGAGAAGGCTGACAAGTGTTTCAAAAAATTAATTTGGTTTCATGTATATAACGCATAGTAGCCAAGGCGCAAAAGGCGCAACGCTTGAGCCTTGGGCTTTTTTGAGCCTTGGGCTTTTATATAAGTACGGACTTTTTTGCTAGAAAAAAACTGCACTATAAAATGCTACTAAAAATGATAAATTTAGTGATAAAAAAACATAGATTAGTAGGTACGAATTCACAAATGCAATTTTGAAATTAAAACGATCACAAATTCAATAAACTTAATTATTTGAAACAAAACTCTTTAAACTTTAAAATTAAAACATAACTCAATAAAATTTAAAACATATCTAAATTTTAAATTAAAGTTTAAAACATAACTCGGTAAATTAACTAACAAGTTTACATTAAAGCTCAAACCTTTAAACTGATTAATTTAAATGAAAAACAGTTTAAAAAACTGCTACTGATATTTGATATATATATATATATATATGTATGTATGTATGTATGTATGTATATTTGTATGTATATGTATATATGAGGAGGGTTCAATGACACCCCAAATAGTGAGCACCACATTTGCCTCTCTATAAAAATCAAGCATTTATATTAGAATAAGTGAGTGGGAGGTGAGAGAATGAGTGGAGGGAAAGAGAAACGGAATATGTGGTGGAAATCAGGGACATTTAGGGGTGCTGCAGTGTTTCGGGTGTCATTGAACGCTCGCCTATATATATATATATCAATGTTTTAAAACGCAAAAGGCGTACGTGAGGCGTTTTCGGATCCGTGAGGCAAGGCGTAAGCCATGAAGCGTTAAGGCGTAAGCCTTTCGAGTAGAGAAAAAGTGCAATACATATACTTATTTTTAACCACTTCCATGCAACATCCCGTTTGTTCATTCTAAATTAACCTAGCCAACTTCTTATTTTACCCGAGGGATTCGAATTAGCCCCAATAGAAATTAGGAACCAACTATACAAGGGCTTTAAGGGTAAGCCTACATTAATTCAAAATGTCTGTCTACAAATATTATACGATCTTTTTTGTTTCCATTAAATAATTAAAGTTTAATGACATTTATCAGTGTCAATATCCACAACTAAAGATAGACAAGTTTTTAAGTCATATGTCTCAACTGCTTGCCCGATGGATTCGAATTAGCCCCAATAAAAATTAGGAACCAACTATACAATGGCTTTAAGGGTAAGCCTACATTAATTCAAAATGTATGTCTACAAATATTATACAATCTTTTTTATTTCCATTAAATAATTAAAGTTTAATGACATTTATCAGTGTCAATATCTGCAACTAAAGATAAACAAGTTTTTAAGTCATATGTCTCAATTGCTTTAAGCGTGCGAGTCGTAAGCTTTATGCGCTTTGTATGCCGCAAATTTTTGAGGCGTAAGCTTTAGAGGTAAAAAGCCTTTTGCAATAAGCCTCAAGGCGTTTTATCTCTTATTTTCTCGAGGCGAGCCTTGAGGCGAGCATCGAGGCGAGTTTTTTAAAACAATGATATATATATATACACACACACACACACCTGACGGCGGCAGCAGCAGGTTTTTTAGTGTCAAATGCATTAAAACGAAAGGGAAAACCCTAAAAATCGAACAAAATTGTTCGAATTTGATAGCTGAGAGTCGGATTGGGTCTAAATGAAAGTGGGCTTGGCATAAAATCAATTATTTCTCGAGTCGTGCTTATTTGAGCCACAGCGCCTTGAGAAAAAGAGCCAAAGGCACGCTTTATTTGCGCCCTGGGGATTTTATACAAGTATGGGTCTTTTTTGCTAGAAAAAATTGCACTACAAAATGCTACTAAAAATGATAAATTTAATGATAACAAAACAAAGACTTGTAGGTACGAAGTCACAAATGCAATTTCGAAACTAAAATGGTCACGAATTCACTAAATTTAATTATTTGACACATAACTTTAAAATTAAAACATAACACAAAATATTTTAAAACATATCTAATTTTTAATTTAAAGTTTAAAACATAACTCAGTAAATTAACTAACAAGTTTAGATTAAAGTTTAAACCTTTAAACTAATTAATTTAAATGAAAAAACAATTTTAAAAGACTATTGTTGATATCATATATATATATATATATATATATATATATATATATATGAGGAGCGTTCAATGGCACCCCAAATAGTGTAGCACCCCTTTAGCCCCTCTATATAAACCAAGCATTTATATTAGAATAAGTGAGTGGGAGGTGAGAGAACGAGTGGAGGGAGAGAGAAACGGAATATGTGGTGGAAATCAGAGAACATTTAGGGTGCTGCACTGTTTCGGGTGTCATTGAACGCTCACATATATATATATATATATATATATATATATATATATATATAAGGGGGGTTATATGGCACCCCAAATTCTTGGCACCCCTTTTGCATCAGAACCATCTTTTTATAATTAAATAAGTTAGTGGGGGGAGAGAGAAACGGAAATGCGGTGGAAATTATGAGGGCTAAAGGGGTGTTGCACTATTTGGGGTGCTCTTGATCCTGATCCTTCCTATATATATATATATATATATATATATATATATATATAAAGCGTTCAATGACACCCCAAATAGTGTAGCACCTCTTTAGCCTCCCGATTTTTACCACACATTCTCGTTTTTCTCTCCTCCCACTAGTTCTCTCTCCCTCCACTAACTTATTTAATTATAAATACTTGGCCACAAATGAGATGCAAATGGAAGGCAAAAAAATTGGGTGCCATATAACCTTCCTCTATATATATGTGTGTGTGTGTATACCTGACGGCAACAACGGTTTTTTTAGTGTAAATGCATTAAACGAAAGGGGAAACCCTAAAAATCGAACAAAACCATTCAAATTTGATAGCTGAGAGTCGGATTGGGTCCAAATGAAAGTGGATTTGACATAAAATCGATTATTACTTGAGGTGCGCTTATTTGAGCCTCAAAACCTCGAGAAAAAGCGTCAAATGCACGCTTTATTTGCGTCTTGGTTAGCCGAGGCGCCTTGAAGGCCGGCGAGGTGCAAAGCCTGCGCATGAGCATTAGACGCGCTTAAGCGCGCGCTTTAACAATTATGATGTAAGGTCAACCACAAAGGTGATTTTTCTGATAAGGCGGCTTATGGAGAGATTTAGGGGGTAAAAGAAAGATCTATACATGATATTTATTGATTTTGAGAAAGCTTATCATAGAGTACCAAAAAAGGTTATGTGGTGAGTGCTGGAACAAAAAGATGGTTCAAACAAAGTATGTTACCTCGTCAAGGATATGTACGATGAGATTGTGACTAAAACCAGAGCATGCAATGGTCAAACTGGTGACTTTCTCATTAACATAAGATCACATCAAGGATCGGCTTTGAGCCCCTATGTTTATGCTTTATTGATGGATGAAGTCATGAAGGATATGCAAGATGAGATTCTTTGATGTATGCTCTTTGTTGATGATGTTGTGTTGATTGATGCAAGTATGATAGAGGCTAATAGGCAGTTGGACTTGTGGAGTAGGAATTTTGGAATCGAAGGTTTCAGGCTTAGTAGAACTAAAACAGAGTATATGAAGTACGAATTCAGCGGTGTCAGGTCAGATGGAGAGGTCGTCATGGTCGATCAAGTAGTGCCCATAAAGGAATCCTCTCTATATTTATGATCAATGTTACAGTTTGATGGTGAGAGATTGATGAAGTTAATTTTAAAATTCGAGCGGAATGGATGAAATGACGATCCACATTTGGCATTCTCTACGATAAGAAAATCTAACAAAGGCTTAAAGAAAAGTTCTACAAAACAACAATTAAGCCTGCAATGTTATATGATGCAAAATGTTGTCTTACTAAAAGGCAATACGTCTAGAAAGTAAGTGTAGCCGAGATATGTATGTTGCGATGAAGCTGTGAGCATACCAGATGAGACCAAATCAAAAATGATGATATTCGAGACAACATTGGAGTTGCACCACTTGAAGAAAAGCTAGTCTAACACTGCTTAAGATGGTTTGAACATCTCCAACGAAGACCTCCACATATGAGCGTTGGAATTATAAGTCGTACACAATGCAAAAAAAAAGTAGATGTCAATCAAGGATGACATTAGAAGTACTAAAAGGGATTTGAGAAATTAAAATATATCCAAATAATTGGTGTCGAACATAAGCACATCGAAGTTAGCGATCCATATACTACAATCTTGAGTTTATGGTCAGTTTAGGGAGAGTGTTTTAAGTTTTAGATTAACAGACTAGTGAATAAGGGAATAAGACGTAGTGTTGACCATCGGTCTCTATCACTACTAGTACCATCAGTATTGTTATTATCGTCATCACCATCTTGTTTTTTTTATTCATTATTACTGGTATTATTATTTGTTTAATTATTTTACTTCAATTTGTTTTTATTTATGTTTCATTTTTAGATCTCTTGTTGTTATTGTTATCTTTAAATTGACATTTTCATTTGATTTTGGGTTTCATCTCTAGTCAACCCCAATTTATTTGAAATTAATGGCTTAGTTGTTGTTTTTGGTAGCGTAATCCATATTGGCAGTATATTACAGGGTGACCATTACATATAATATTATTGTTCAACGAACAATAACATGATGTTTCCAAGCCCATTGAGGCTCATTGTTTTAAATCGTGAAAGCGTATACAAGATGTTTCTAGACCCGTGAGGAGAGGCATAAGCCTCGAAAATGTAGAGGCGTAAGCTTTTCAAATGAAAATAAAATAAGTAATGAAATTTAACATTTTAAATTAACCTGCAAAAAATTGAAAAACAAATCATTAAGTTTATTCTGAACAGGTAACATTTTTTATCTTTCTAAAAAAATCAAAGTAAATAACCGGAATCCTTGTTATTCTAATTTCGATTTCGCAAAATTTCAGTTTAATTCCTACTATCGCTTCAAATTGATCCACAAAATTTATTTCAAGATTAAATAAAGTCAACTAAGAAATTTTCTTTAAATACCAATGAGAAAATTCATTATATAGTCTTTACCGTTGTTTGAGAAATAATTGTACTTAATCATGCAGATATTGAAAAGTAAGAACTAATTTTCATTGTTATTTTTAAAATTTTGTTTTATTTGTGTTTCCCATTAAATAACTGAAATTTAGCAACTTCTAGTAGCATCAATATTATTACAAATAAGGATAAACAAATTCTTGAATCGCATGCCTCAACAGTATGAGGCATGTGAGGCACATGTTTGGTATGTCTTAAGTTGTTAAGGCGTAGGCTTTTGAAGTAAAAGGTCTTTTAATGATAGCTTCGATATGTTTTATTTCTCATTTCCTCGAGGCGGATTTTTTTAAGATAACGGTTGGGCTTGAGAGGAAATCTTATATATAATACATGAACTGAGTTTTTGTTTGATTTTTCCCTCGGTTTTTTTTATATATATAAAATCTCATTGTATCTGCTACTCATATATATATATATATATATATATATATATATATATATATATATATATATATATATATATATATATATGCACGTGGTATGAAAATTTAGGATGCTGTATTCAACATTTTCAATAAAGATTGAAAATTTTCAGTTTTGTATGTCATTGTAGTCATTAGTCATTACACATCTACGTTTAATGGATTGCCTGTATCAGTGCAGTGTCCTTTATAGGATTCTGCACTACAACAGGTAGCCTTATCAGTATATGGACAGATTATAGTTTAATCATTCCATTTCCTCATTACTGCGACTTGCAAACTCGCAATCGAAGAACCACGACCATATCCCTATAATGCATCATCTAATACATTCTGTACTCGAAATATGATGTATAACTCTCTTTTTTATGAATCATTATACAATGCTCATGGTATACAAACCAAGGAATATGCAGTGCAGCAGAAAACAATTAGCATACATTTATTAACAAAAAAAAACTTCTTTGCTCGCCTGGATCATAATTTTTTTTTTTTTTCTAACAGTGTCATATTCTAAGTCATTTATGATAATATCATAATACAATTTATTATGCAGGTGATGTTTTTTAACCTACAAATTAGGTTAGCATCCGTAGTTGTCATGCATTTCTGTTTGATAATGGATCGTTGTGTATTAATCTTTGATAGGTATTGTTTTCTGTTTGTGTTAGCAATTTCTTTTATGGTTTTGCTTTAGTCTTGACTAATGATTGGCTTGTGTTTTAACTAGATATAGCAACCTACCTTTGTTTTGGTTGAATGTTTGTTGTTTTGCTAATGAAGAAAGCTTCTAACAAGGAATCTAGTTTAGAGTTTATCCTTTATGAAAAGAGCATTCAGTGACCTGCTAGTTGCAAAATTTGAATAAAGTGAGCAAGATATAAATATATTGGTAGAAGCACAAATTAGCGTATTAACAACACAATATGAAAATTAACTAATAAAAGAAACATAATATGCAATAGCATAGCAATCACCAGTGAGTCTATTGATGTGTTCTTCACGCCTTGAAATCTTCATATTTGTTCCAGAAACAAAAGCAATATCCACAGTGGAAGGAAGCTTAGTAGTGATCTGGATGAACAATCAGATACGGATTATAATGACATTGCTATTTGAGAGGAAATAAAATACAACTTTGCATTACAAACAAATTAATGAGTGCAAGTCTCACACTCCTCAAAGAGTGAGGCAATACCCTTGACTTGGTGCATCTTATATGACATCAACAAAATCATTGTTTTATTTATTAACTCAATTATTTACCAACCTTCACCAATAAGCCAATATCTGCTCGCTCATTATTACGAGAGTAACTTAGCATTTGGTAAAATATGATAAGATAACATTAACATGTGGACTGATAAATTACCAAAGATCCAAGTAAGAAATCAAAAAATATTAGTACTATAATCGCAAGCAATGGCACTTTTTCTGATATTTTATAGTTAAATTACCAAAATACCTTTTGGTTAAATTACCAAAATACCTTTTGGCATTTTGTAAATATCACGAGGATTCCATTTCTAGCAATAGTCGAATATCAACGGTTGAAGTGTTAAACGTTTTTGTTCCATAAAAATACAAATTAAAATTAGGTGATCGAGAGGATTTAGCATTTACAGGGTTTGGAGATTTTATAACTGCTGACTTACATGATTATTGTTACTGTATTAATCGTCAATAGGATTAACAGGATTTACAATTTAATCAAATTATGTATTCACTTTTAGTTGTTGTTTTGTTATTTTACACAATATGTCTATAATGCAAACCTAGTTTCTCTTGATGGTTTTGATTTGTAGAGATATATTAGGTAATTTACAAGAAATGTGAAGAAACCAAGGTTTAAAATTTTGATTATCGATTCCGTTTCAGTATTTGAAATTTCAACTTCGTCCGTTCCATTTTGAAAATTTTGGAAATTCCATTTTCATTGCAGCTTTGAATTGTGATTACCGTTTTTTGGCTATATAAATAGGAAAACACCAAGAAGCATTAGAAAGAAAAACTTTCTAAGGTAATAAACAAAGCTAAGAATGTTTCGCTAATTTTTATTTGATATAAACATTATAGAAATCATTTTTTTTTTTTTTTACTGTTGGCGACACAACCAAATTTTGGTTTGAATTCTAACCCGAAGCTCCACAGATAGAATCGCTAAAATTCCATCGTCCTGGAATCAACTTAGTCCATGTAAGAAACATCTTTCAAAAAGAAATCATTTAACAATCTTCTATAAAATAGATTGTGAGAATTCGGATTTCCATGAACTCACTCCTAATCGTTTTTCTGTAATGGCATCATTATCAAGTAATGTAGTACTATTTGGACACCATCAAATTAAATGACTTAGATTATATATTTTAATATCAACATTCATGAAATGTTGAAGAAAATACTTATCTAGACAGTGCTAATCAATCTCACATGTGAATTTTCAAAAACATGTTTTAATAACTTTAAAAAATATTCAGCCATTTACGATGTGTGGTTTGACAAATTTATACAACATTTCATCTCTACTGCGGTTCTTTTCACAATGAGATGGAACAATTAGGAACTAAGGAGGATTTTGTTAGTGAAGATTCCACTGAGAATAGAAGATAAGCTTTGTAAGCATCAGAGGACCTAACAGTCGATGTATAAAAGCCTTGAGCAAACATCAAGGTTTATTGAACAGAAACAAAATATTGAAATATCTATTGCAAGAATGGCTTTTGATCAAAAATAAACTACTTAATTCAATTAAAAAAAAATGTATTAGATAACTAATGAAACAGGGATGTTTTTTTTTTCCCTACAACATGATGTATCTTATGAATCAAATAACCAAAAATAAATAAATTCTCAAGCTTCAAAAATTTTGTGAACATCATAATGAGAAGACTAAAAGAATTACACTAAATAATGCTTCTTTAAGTCGAAAGTATATCACACTCAAAGAGATATTTTTAACATTGGTGCATTTAAAACAAGCAAAGTGATCATAGTAAGCATGTTGTTACCATGAATACTCGAACAACTTAAACATTCATTTGAATATTTCGTTATAGATGCATGAAAGGGCCCACTTATGATATTCCCCTTAACATGTACTTAATCAAACAGTGAATGATGATCGCATTCAGATTATAGGGTAGCACATCACTGTTTTAACTAAAGTAACCGAATCATTTGAATTGTTTATTTCCATTTTATCCGAGTATTACAAAAGATTTGTCTAGCCATGCAATTGAAAGGATCATAATATTGAAATGCAGTGATGATGATATAAAAAGACTACAAAATAAATAATTGGATGCAATTTACTGGTTGAAGTTTTAGCATTTTCTGTGAAACTCCATGCTAGCATTGCAAATAGAGAAGATTATATGTATGTGTGGGGTAATATCAAAACATAAAATTAAAAAAACAAACTCACATCGTTATCATTCCAGGTCGTTGAATAGTGTTATGGAACAACATGAAGTAAAATACAAATCTGACGATGCAAGTATGGAGGAACTATTGAATTGTGTTGCATGTTTAAATTCATCCAATTCAGTCCCCCCCCCCCCCCCCCTCCTTTTAGATATCGAGCTTTTGTCATTTCAAAATAAACTGAAAACTTTATTATGTCTACGTGTGTAAGTTTGCTGTATTAACTTTGAAAGGAATAGCTGATATTTCTATAAATAAGGATCAAAAATAAAATAAAGGTATCATACCCAATGGTTTATAAGTTTATAATTTTGGCTTTGCTTGGCACAATAGCTAAGATGGAGGGACCAACTTCAACACACACACACACACACACACACACATCATATGTGAACATGAATAGAATCGTATATTGCTCTAACTGCAAAAGCAACGAGTAATAAGTGCAAATATACACTTCAAATATTACAATGTTGGTGAGTTCATGTAAACATGGAAATTACCTGAAAGACAACGACGTTTCGAGATTCTTCTGACGCATCAGGAAGTTGGATCTGTCCAGTTCTTCTTGCCTATATAACAAAAATGAGTTTTACTGTACCATTGGACATTGTGGATTTAAAGTGAAAACATTTATGAATGATCACAATAATAGAATCTGATGGTGTGTCTAACTCCTATCAGCAGGAGGAGTCTTACAGACATACATTGACTGCAAGAGTACCCTGTACTAGCTCGGTCAGATTATGCATGTGTGGCGTTTTGAAACCCGCATAGTGCACTTCCAAATTATCCTGTAAAAGACATTAATTTCATTTAGAAAATGAACATGGTTGCAGACATTCGATAAGGAATCAACGACATATGCATTAAGGGGTCAGTACAATACGGGTATATATCCATCAGAACTTAGGTTTACTTGGGAGCAAAATCACCCCCATTGTGGTCTTTTTTCAAAATATTTGAATCAATCGATATTATAGCTGGTGCTGTTAAAAAAATTACATTGTTTTAAGGAACTCCGCATGTTGACAAAACATACTTGCTATGTTTTTAAATAGATGAGAAATTTTTTGTAAACAAAATTCCTGCAGTCTTTAAACTCAAATTACTTCCAGAGATCTCGTCAGTCATAGTAATATGAGCATACCAATTAGAAAATTTGATATTTCCTAGATTTAGACAAAACATTTTGCATAGAGTTTATATAAGTTCATAGCTGTCAACAAATATCAAAGAAATCTGGAATTACCGAACTGACTTTCATATAAAGATTGCATAATGCTATAGAGCTCTATTTCCAGTTTCACGAGTTCAAACCTTTTACTAGAATATTGCACACATAAAATTAATCTTGATGATAAAGTGATAACTTTTGTATACCATTCCTAAATGAAGTACCTCAGTTTTTTATTTTGGTGTTCATTTAAGCAGTCATTAATGTTTCCCTATTTACAGACACCATGATGAAGCAGTCTAAATTTTTGGAAACAATGTGTTCAAAAAATGGTTGTACGTTAAAAAAGAACCTACTGAATGTAAACCTAAAATCTCCATGTCTATTTTTAACAATAAAATAACATGAGTTTGTATGATTTTAACATGAAGCAAATGAATCATGAAGTCTCATCAGAAGGTCATTTTAGTTATTTGTGTTACATAATTCCATGTGAGCATAGTGAGATACAATTCAGAACACATACCTGAGATTTCAAATTCAGTTCCCACCGGCCAATGTCCTCACGGAACCCAGATACAAGAGGATCCTCACTGGAATCATATCCTTTAGAGGGCAAACTTAAAGTATTGCCTTCTTCATCCGCTATATAGAAGAAAAGATGCATATCACTCCATTTTGCATCATCAAATCTCACCCTTTAAATGGATCAAAAAACTATAATAAATGTTCAGAAAAATGGTAATGGGATATTCATTATACAAATATGAAAACAATTGGCGGATAAGGGCAGAAATATGGGGGTGGACTGAGATGGGATTATGCCCAAGACCCCAAAAGCTAATATCATTGAAGAAACACAAAAAACGGATTTAAGATGAAGAAAAAATGTAATTCGAAAATTGATGGAATAAGAAGAAAAGGAACATGGCTAAATCAAAGGGACAGAATGAATAGATACAAAAACATGTCCTAATAGCATAACTGAAGTTCAGTTTACTCAAATTGATTTTTTTACGATATTTGAATCGACCACATCAGGAAATAATAACTTGTTTTAAAGCTTGATGTGCATATTCTTAAATGGCAGACTCTTCCATTCATCCAATCAAATTAGTATTTCTGTTGTTAATCTGAAAAATATGCATAAACTAACTATTAATTTTACAATGATTACCATCCATAATTTAAAAGTTCATTTTTGTTACACTGATTGTTGCCATGAGCAGCTTGACGGACACATAATCAAATGGCGTGGAATGTAATTCAGTATCCATATTTGGGAATCAATGACTTAGCTCCTATGAAGATGAAATCCACAAAGCGTGGAGTAAAGAGTATAAATGGCATTGCTTACAATTATTAAACTACGATGATACAATTACTATAACTCCCTCACATGATTAGCAGCGTTATGTCATGCTACTATGGAACAATATGCTTTCAAATTGATTAAAAAAGAAGGTAAATTTTACAGCTTACTTCTCAAGTTGTGTACTAATTCTAACAGCCCAATCTCCACCAAAACCGCTACCATGTACTCTTTCTTTCAAGAAACTTGTCGTAAGATGAAGTTCTTGGTCAATAATTGTTTGCTTTCCATAATCACGACCGTTGTGAGCTGTCCAGCCATATTTGCTGAGGCCATCAGAATCCTGGCACACATGACGCAGAAAATATTGTCCATTCTTTATACCAAGCCACATCAATCCAGCAATTAATGACTTTGGTGTCCTGCATGAGTGTTCATATGCACAGTGAGAAGTACAATACATGACTTTAATAAAGTGATAAAGATGTACTGACGTAAATAATTATGTATCTAAAAGCTTAACTATGGCAATATTAGACCGCTGGTTAATCAAATATTACAGGTTCAACTTCAGGATCCAACAAAATCAAGTCAACTATTTCTACAAAACAATGTTTCTGATTAAAAAAAAGTCCATGCAATACACAGTTTTACAAGTTTCTATATCTGACCAACAAAATTTTGTAATTATGTTATAACTGAAATATGAAAACCTAATTTAGTACATGTGAACTATATATACGCCTAATATGACACTAACTTTGAATGTTAGAGGCTCAACTCTCAAAAAAATTAACCATGAAGAGGCAGAATTCAAACAATGTAGCAGAACGGATAAATACACAACATTAAGTGTACAGTCTTTCGGTACAAAAATCACTGCAAATTTTCTAACTCGCATCGTTGAAATTGCAACTTTAATTGAGTAGGAGCAATGTGTGCATTGCAAATGCATATGCCATGGATACATCCACATATCCCTAGATAACAATTTGTGTTTACTTCGGTAAAGAATGAATGTATGCAGTATCACGATTGCCAAGTAATATGAAACTCTCATAACCGTACTTTACTCGAATAGACTTTTGTTCACACAAACACTAGTAATTGATTGTGAAATAATGGGATACATCATTTATATCCCATGGGATCCGTAAGACTTATGGGACAATGAATTTTACCAATAAGCATCAATGTTATTTCAACTGGTGTGGACAAAATTGCTGTCTACTTTACTTTTAAGACATCACCCCATGGCACAATTATCATACTCTTTTTCTTGTATTCAGTATACTGCTATAAATTACATGAGCAGTTTACAATACAGTTCTTCACCAGAAAGCACTTGCACAGACAACAGATTAAGTAAACATGATGATATGGATGAATCTTACCAATACAATGCACATGCCAGCATTTTCATTTTCATAACTTACATAGACATTACAAAAAGCCAAAATAATAATAGGGATAATATGAATCAAATTACCTGGCACGTATTCCAAGATAAATATGCGGCCTGTAAGTTCCCCAATACAAACTCTCCTTGTGCTCCCCTTGAAACTTCCAAAAAAACCAAATTTTCACACATCCCATCCTTCAAAAACTCAAAAGTACATCAAACATTCAAACTTTTTACAAACCTGCACAAGATCCATCATTTTTGGCGCGTCTAACGGTGTGACAACTCTCATCAGCTTCTTCGTGTCTTCTGATTCTTCACTTGATCCATTGGTAATAGAATGAATAAAAAATGTGACACATAGGAGGATTAGGAAACCGAAACCTAAAAATAAAAGGGTTCGGATTCTGACATTGATCAGACGTAGAGGACCATAGCTGGGGTTTCGGGTCCGGCTCCTATTGGGAGCGGACGGAGATACGGTAGGGTTAGAATTTTGGCGAACCCGGTTTGTTCTTCGTGCCGTGCCACTCATTCAGAATTTAAGAAGTAGATTTCTGAACGACAAACGTAATGGGAGAGACTACAAGCAAACGAAGAGATTTCTTTTTCAGATTTATGCTGTCGAGCTCTAATAGAGCATTTGCTTCCTTATGGACTACAGTACTGTCTGTTCACAGAGACAATGAAGGCATTCTTGATGTGTATTGTCAATCACATTCGGTAAAGGGATGAAAAATTTTAAATACACAACCATGAAATATTTTTATGTTAAGGGGGCAACATAAGTTATAATTTTACTGGACAAAAATATCTCTGCGGTAAGGTTTGCTCTTCCAATCCACTCACAAATTTCAAAGCACGCGCTCTCTATTCTACTCGTGCTTCCCCCAAATATTACATCTTTCGTTCTTCAGAGCTAGGGTTCTTCAATGCTTACGTTCTCCTCTGGTTTGACATTAAACATGGTGTGATTCAAGCATACTGAGAGGAAGACGACGGAGTCCATTGCCAAAAAGCAAGTTGTGGTAAAGAGGTATGTTTGTAATAGATTAATGGTAACTTCAGTTCGTATTAGCAGATGGATGGTATGGTAGGGCTTGGTATTACCAATCGTGAGCAATGAGTTTGCGTATGGTGGAGTTTGGTGGGAAAGAAGGACAAAACGGTGGAGAATTTTGTTTAATTTGCAGAGAATACGGTTGGTAGGGTATGTTTTTGGATGGGTAAATTTTCTGCAATATGGGTAAATTTTAATTTCTTCAAAGTGTTTTGTATTTTGGTTTCGGTTTGTGTTGTCCGAATATAGGTATTAAAAATGGTTGATTGATGTCGACTTATGGTTGAAAAAGGGTTCTATGGTTTGGGACACATATGCACACGACTGTGCAGTGTCTTTGTGTACTATAAATTATATATGAAAGTTTGTCCCTTATAGTATTTGGCATCTTGTCAGCGTTTTTATCATTCGAAATCGGCTTCTGTTTGCCATATGTAATTTTCATTTCTTCAAAGTGTTTTGAATTTGGTTTTCGGTTTGTATTATCCGAATATAGGTATTAAAAATGGTTGCATGATTTCGACTTATGGTTGAAAAATGATTCTATTGTTTGGGATTTAAGTACGCATGCATACGACAGTGCAGTGTCTTTATGTATTATAAATTAGGTTACTTGTTTTCGAAATTTAGATTACAGATTGGGTTTTACATGATGTTTACATGGTGGCTCTGTACCGTCTTTTACTAATAAAGTAGGTTATATGTTGTTGTAGTTTGTTGACCGCGTATAACTAAATTGTTTACGTGTCTGATTGCAGGAACCCGACTTCGTCTACATCTGGTCGTGTACCGCTTACTGCTTCTAATAGGCAGAAACTTGCTAAGGAAAGGCAACGCATATTGGAAGAGCAAAAGAAAAGGAAAGAAGTTGAGTCTAAAGCCAATAACTCCGAGCATAGTTCAAGTGATAGAGAAGAGTTTAACGAAGGTGATAGTTCCGATGGAGATGAAATAAGTAGTGATCCTAGTGGCCATGAAGAAGCAGATGTCGGCGTACACGAAGAAGATGATAACAGAGAGGAGGGCAACACATGTGGTAATGATCATGAACGAGACGATGACAGAGAAGAGGGCAACAAAGCTGGTAGTGAACATGAAGAAGACGACGACAGAGAAGAGGGCAACGGAGGAGGTAGTGAGCATGAAGAAGACGATGATGTAGAAGATAGCAACAGAGATGATGGTGAGCGTGAAGAAGGAGATGTTGATGTTTTGCAATGCGATGTAGTTTAGGAGGAAGCAGATAAAGAAGGGGACGTCACAGTGGCACATGTACGAGAGAGTAAGAGACATATGAAACAAGTTTCTTGTGAAGAACCTAAGTCTGAAAATAGTGGGAATGGAATTGGTAGTGAGGAACGTGATACTGAGGAAGGAAGGGTAGGAGAGAAAGAGGTGGAACATGTGAAAAAGAAAAAAAGTACAACTAAAGCCAAGCGAGAGCGGAAAGTACCAGAACCATCCACCACTGAAGATGAACGAGCAATGTTGTTTGCATTCAAAGATCACATTGCTCATAGAATATGGAACTCTACTATAAGTTTTTCTTATGTTATTTCATAGATTTTATTTATATTTATGACTACATGTGTACTGTTATCTGTTTATAAATATATAATATATTTATGTACATACCAAATAGAAATCTCGAGAGGAGTCCATACTCATGTTGGCACGCAACGATTGTGGGATTATAGTAAAGAATGTCATTTGTTAAGGAGGTTGTAGTTCAGTCGGGACTCCATAAGCTAGTGTTACATGCTCATGAGACATTAGACAAAGTCCTAATCAATGCATTTGTTGAAAGATTTTATCCGGAGACAAACACATTTCACCTTCCATTTGGTGAGTTGAGGATAAACATTGATGAAATAGTGCACATAACTGGCCTTATGTGGAAGGAAGAGCAGTTACTGGTTCTCTTGGTGGCTCGAGAGGTATAGTTACGAAGATGTGTACAACTACTTGAAGATTGCCTTGGTGTTGACAGACTACTGAAGTATTAGGCGGCGATAAAAAAATTAGATTTGAATGGTTACGAAGTAAGTTTGAGGGTTCAGAAGAGACTGATACTAAAGAACAAAAGATAATGCATTGTGCGATAGCATATCTTTTATACACAATTAGTAGTTTAGTTTATTGTGATGAGTCAGGAAATAAAGTGTCAGTTCATTTTCTACAGTGTTTAAAGAATTTAAACCAGGTTAGTTCATATTCTTCGTCCACTGCATGTTTGAGTTGGTTATTACGTAATCTTGGTATAACAACTCGAAGCGTTGCATGACCTTACTACAGGTAAATTCGAAGAATTTTTTTGCTACCCTTGTATTGCAACTATATGTAGTCTTATTATATACGTGTACATGATGTACCTTAATGTAAGTGTGGATATTTGAGCATTTCTCAGTTCTTCGATGACACAATCGTGTTATTGGTATACCCGACGGAGAAATTAGAGTCGTGTTCTACTTTGCAAAGAACAAGAATTCGCAGTTAGCATTTGACGTGGTCACACTAAGAGAAAGAATTGATGATTTAAAGTGCAATGAAATTATATGGGATTGTTTTTATGATAAACATGAGTTGTATCGATTTCATCAATGTTCGTTGTATAACGGCCCTGTTATTTGTTTTGAAACCGAATAATTGTACCTACCTCAAGGATTTATTGTAACAACCCTTAATTTTGGAACAAATTTAAAATTTATTTTTAATCGGTTTTAATGAAAATTAAATATTTTGAACTATTTATTTTGATAATAAACGATTTAAAAGTTAGTTTAATCGAAGTTAGAACGTATAAACTTTAAATTTAATTTAAACAAACTAGAAATAGCACGGTAGTTTGAAAATTTGATTTTATACTTTGAATAAATATATAGAATTCGATATAAATTAGAGTGGCGCAGCGGAAGCATGGTGAGCCCAAAACCCAAAGGATCCTGGATTATAGCTGGAGCTATATTCGAAAAGCTTTGTATCCGTGTATTTCCTTCAGTTGTGTTGGTTGATGTATTTCCGCTGTATATTATTTATTTCAACTTTGATATCTTGTACTCTGATGTAAATTATTGTAATAGCAATGAAATGTTCTCATGTTTGTGTTCTGATGCGTCGTGTTCTCAAAGCAATCCATGTTTTCCCGTCACTTCGGAGATCAGGCGAATTTGGTGCGTAACATTTCTGTGCCACTTTGGATTTGTTCAGCCCATCCCCACTAATCCCTTCATGCTTAACAAGAAGAAGTACAAGTTGTCTAGTAAAGGTTTCAAAGCCACTTACTTTAACGTTGGGGATTTTGTCTGGGCTGAATGGGCATATCACCTGCTGAATGAAAGTGTAACGTCAAAGCAAGTGGTTAACCCCTGGGACTGTGAGGAAAGCTATATACAGCGGTATCAGCAAGTTTCTCATCTGATTGTTGCAAATCCATCAAGAAGGATAACTGAGCCTGCGAATGAAACCGAGGAGAAGTCGCTACTCATTTGTGTTGTAAGTGTGTTATATTTGTTAATTGAAATAAATGTTATTGATTGTTTTTTATACTAAAGTAGACTTGAATTTCAGAAACGTCGACTTGGCCTAGTTGCTGATACAATCCGTTCATGTGGACGTAGTAAGACAGTTGTTAAAGCTTTGCAAATGATAGAACGAATAAAGGACCCAGAACCGTCTGCTTTATATGGAGAGAACTTGGTAGCTGATGATGGTGATGAGATCGTTAAGGCTACGACAGCTTGAGGTAAAAGAAGGAGAGGGAAGAAGGCTGCAACCAAGAAGAAAGGCGGAGCATGGAAAAATAGTTTAACTTGCTGGCATTAAGTATTTTTGGTTAACAGTTTAAATTATGTCACTGTTATAAGACTTGGTGCATGTTTTGTTCAGTACTGTATGTTAATGACTTATTTATGTATATTGGTTGGTAACTTGCTTTTGGCATTACTGTGTCATGGGTATTTTGGAAGGAAGGGTAATATATGAAATGATTTATGAGTATGTTTGTGTTTATTTGTATGTCCGAAGATGCATGTACATGTTTCAATTATTTGTATGATTGAAGATGCATGTAAAAATTTCAATTTTTTGTATGATCAAAGATGCATGTACAAGTTTTATTTATTTGTATGGTGGAAGATGCATGTACAAGTTTCAATTTTTTGTATGATCAAAAATGCATGTACAAGTTTTATTTATTTGTATGGTGGAAGATGCATGTAGAAATTTCAATTATTTGTACGACGGAAGATGCACAAAAATATGGTTTGTTTGTATGAAATAATCAACCTTTTAGTTGAAAACGGAAATAGTTTGCCATTTTTTAAGATTTAAAAACGGTCCATGGTCGCCGGTCTAACAGTTAAAGGGCCTATAATTTGCTAAATGGTTATAAAATACCGCTCTACTTACAGAAATTCGGTCAGTGTATTACAAAATATCTCATGTTATATATTCCAGTAACAAAATATGCAGATGGAGGGTCCTCACCGATTTCTTTAAAACAAAACGACGTTACCACAACGTATATAATTCCTGAGGTTTAATGTAAAGCAATAAACGGTGATTACATACCATTTATAATTGATTGATATGGTCGTACAATTACGAAAAATTTGAAAATTATATATCCTATAATCTACTACATGGTAATAAATGACTGTTTTATATAGAGAAAATCATTGTGTTCAATCCATAATATCTCAGGTTATAATATTGTCAAAAAACATGTGTAGACGGTGATCCTCTACCGATTTGTTTGAGTTAAAACGTCATTAACACACTGTATATAAGTTTTGAGATTTCACGTAAAGCAATAAACAACAAATTCAGATCGGTAATACTTTTAGAATACGGTCATTTCAGTTCGAAAACTCTCAGGAAAGACTTATTTCCAAAATTTTCGTTCAGGCGGCAACATAAAACAATATATTTCAAATAAAAATGGTACTTTACAGCCGTTTTTGTGGTTCAATTTTCTTGTGTTACTTTTATACGGTGTTACTTTCTCGTGTTTGTCGAATGAAAACGGCTTATTAACTTCATAAGATCTCAGGTAGGAAAGACCTACAATTTTTTATTTCAGGTGGCATGCATTCGCCATATTTAGTATTATTATGTGGTACTTGTTCACCGTTTTGTACTTTGGATTTTTTTTATTTTTATCATGGTTGGTATGTCCCTTTTTACTTTAATAAAACGGTTATATATTTTCGTAAACTACTATGTATACGCAATTTTATACAAAAAAAAAATTAAAGGCAACACTTTAACTTGTTTATAACTATACAATGATGATATTTTATCGTTTCATAGTTGGTTTAAAAGTGAAATACATTATCTCAGTAGTGAAATGCAGAAGTGTCACAAAACTTTAAATACAATAGCTCAAAACCTGCACTCTAAAAGTGAAATAAAAGTAAACATAAAATAGAACTGCATTGCCTCACAAGTGTAACCCAGATGTGCCAGAAAAGTAAATAGTTGCAGTAAAATTTCAAGATTTTGTTACATTAGCACTGAAGTACGTACATATGCAAGTATTCGACATTAACTTAACAACGTTGTTGTTTTTGTCAACATGTCCATCTTCTTCACTAGGAAAGAACCGAGAAACTCTCTCTGCATATGTGTTAACCCAACCCTACGAATTGATATTGAAAATTCGGTAGAAGTATGAGAATGGAGAAGTATTAGGTAATGGTGATTGGTACTTCAAATCAATGCCAATAAAATGTGAGCTGTTTACGTATCTCATTACGACCATCCTGTCCCAGTTTAACAAGGTTAATTGTACTGTTGTCCGAACAAAAATAAACTCATTTGCTTACTAAGAAAGATAACAGCGGTACCAAATGTTTCTGTAATTACAAAACTGGATTCCAGCATGTGCATCCACTCATTTACCCCCAATGAGTTATCGCCTTGTATCTTTCTTTTTATTTCTTCGAAGCCATCTTTATCTCACATGCTTTTGTACATCTCCAAATGACGTATTAAATTATCAACCATGGCCTCACATATGAACTTACAAGGATTTTCTGGTCTTCGATTATGAAGATTTAGTTGTTTAATCACCACTCAATATCTACAATTACCATCAGTAGGCATGTCGTTTATACGAGTTATATACGATAGCATACATTTGGGAATTTGCAATAAGAAATGTTCATCAACTAGACTAGTTTTAGGTGCATTTAGTTTTACTCCAAGTTTCTGTAAACAACAACTAACTAGAGTAAGTTTTGGGATGCAAGACAATGCAGCGTCAACATGTTCAAAGTAAGATGGATCTCGTTTAGTCAACTTCTCCTTTTTAGATGTCTTTCTTTTTTTATAGTCGCCATGGGAGGTTCTTTAATGTTCGTAGTAGGAGGGAAGGCTAACAATTTCATACCTTGTTGAATATCAATCCTTATATTATCAGTAGCCTCGTTATATCTACGTTTCAACGCATGAAATCAGGCAAGTCCATAAAATCAAGAGTGGACCAATTCAGTGTAGGCGGAATACATGACAATTGTTTCCAATAACAGACTATAGCATCGAGGGGTATGAAGCCGTATGAATGTCTAAAGTCTACTAGCATATGTGCGCAAGGTAGACCGTTAACTTTTAATAAAAAACAGCCGCAAGTTTGAATACTCATGCCACCTTTTGGAATGCTGCATAGTTTGGTTTGCAATAAATCAAGTGCCTTGTGAGAAACAAATCCTAACAACTCTTTAAAATTGGATCATCTCGAAATCTATGAAGTGACTTTGATGAACTCGTTTCAAACGCATGTTCGATTGCAACTAATTCATTCTCACAGCAGAGATGCACGTTAGTCCAACGGCGAACAAAACTACCTGTAGTTGAATCCAAATATAATTTGAGATGATGGTGTGCACTTTCAACTACACTAATTGATACATTATCAAAGTGATTTACTTCATTTGTCCAAGCTAACACAAACATCTCCTTATACTTGTTCAGCCAGTTCTTCAACATATAGTTCACCGACTTTTTTTTGCTTCTCTGGCCATGCTTCACGAAAACAATTTAGGTTTCGATGATACTCTTCTTCTGACAGCGAACTAATCACATTTGTCCAAACCTCCTAAAATAACTCGTACTCTTTTTTTCCTTCCTTATCTTCTACTATGGTCTCTCTATCCCCGATCATTATCCGTTTCTTTTTTTATGAAATTTGGTTTGCAATTTGCTTGAACGTTTTTTGAAATATGACACGCACAAAGAATATGACGAGCTGCTGGAAAAACAGTGGCCACTGCATTGCTAAGAGCATCCGTTATGATAATACTTGGAAATTCTTTTTCTCGATAACATTTTCTAACACACTCCAAAGCCCATATATATGACTCAGTGGTCTCCCGACTAACAAAAGATAAGGCAACAGTGAAGGATGCACCCGTTGAAGTTTGCGACACCATATGAAAACACGACAACTTGTACTTATTTGTCTTAAAAGTGCAATCCAGAAACAAAATTTGATAAAAACATTGCGCAAGTAGATCACATTTCGGATGATTGAAGAACAAGTCAGTAACTTCATCTGTCATACCATCGACTTTATGGTGCACAGAATAGTGGTGACTATATGCTAACTTCATAAACTATTGCATAATCGATCTACCTTCTGTATTATGAAGTTTAAGCTTAATTTTAGCATTTTACACATTTCTAATTGTGGACTTATTTTCTGGGTTGTAAAGTTTAAGGAAAGTAGCATCCACGAGCCTTTCCCGTTATCTATGAGATTTCTTGTTTTACTTCTTTTGATAACAAGGATGCAATTTGTAACAACCCGTATTTCTGATAACCTGTTATAACGTAAATCGAGGCAGAATTTAATTTATAAATCTGAATCAAGGGAAAAGGGCTATGCCATTGCGTTCGTCTCGGAAAAATACGCGAAATAGAGTCCGAGTTTTCGAAAATCGGAGTCCGTATGACCTGATTAAGGCCCAATGAAGTTTTCAGAAAATTTCAAGTTCAAAACAGATTTCGAATTTCGGGTTCAAAATTCGAAAAAGGGTCAGATTGGGCCAGGCGGGAAAATTCCCGCCAGAGCACCCAAGTCGACAGCCCTGTCGACTTGGGAGTCGACTTGGTTGGACCCAAGTCGACAGCCCTGTCGACTTGGCTGTCGACTTGGTTCAGCCGGGCAGTTTTGCCTGGTGCACCATTTTGGGGTCTTGGTTAGGTTTTGGGGCCAGATTCGGTTTTAAGGGCTGAGATTGGAATTAGGGTTTAATCCTAAGGTTGAAACTAATCCTAATCTCTATAAATAAGCCCCTAACCTAACCCTAAATCATCATTATTCATTCAAGTAAGTAAACTATGGAAAAATCATTCCTCTCGTGGCCTCCACTCTCTTCATAAAATTCCTAAGTTATTTCTATGAGAGATTTTCAATGCATACAAGTGTTTTCAAGCTTGTATGAGCATCATTAGCTTGCATTCAAGTCAAGTTTCCATATTTACATCATAAAGCAAGAGTTTTGATCATTTTGGCTCAAGGGTTTTTCTATTGGAGCTTGCATTTTGGGTTTATTTGATTGCATAAGGACTTTGTCTCAATCTATATATTTTTGTGTCTTCATAAGCATTGTAAGCCCTTTTCTACTTTCATATTTAAACTCTAAAGTTAAATGAATGATGCAAGTTTGGTTGATCATTATGATATGCAAGTTTGTCATGATATGCAAGTTTACTATGTCATGTTATGCAAGTTTGATATGTTATAATAAGCAAGTTTATCATGTTATGTTATGCAAGTATGCCATGTTATGATATGCAAGTTTACCATGTTATGCTATGCAAGTTTGCCATGTTGTGATATGCAAGTTTATCATGTTATGTTATGCAAGTTTGATATGCAAGTTTGTCATATGATATGCAAGTTATGTTAGGCAAGTTTGGGTTGATCATTTTGCTCATGTTATCATGTTATGCAAGCTTATCTTGGGTTTATGAGCTTAAAGCTTCAAGCTTTATGCTAAGGTTGCATTTTGGCAATATGTAAGTTATCATATCCCTTATGATAACTTGCATGTGAGGCTAAATGCGAACTTATGGCAACTTTTACATGTCATTTATCACCATGTATCACCAATATGCTAAGTTTGGTTTTATGCATGCTTTTGAGGCCTAAAAATGTAATATGCAAGTATATGAACATATGTATATTTCATATGCCACCATGATTAAACTTGTGGCTTCAACACCTTTATGTCATGATTATGCCAAGTTCCCTCTTTCTATCCTTTATGCGCTATTGCGATATGTAAGCGATGGGATTGCGTTTGGGGTTGGGTAAACTTAAAGGACATAAAAACATAAGAGTGGGAATTTACCTATTAAGTTAGGTCTACCCATTGGGAATTTACCTATTAAGTTAGGTCTACCGAAATGCTTGAAAACTTGTAATATGTTTTGGAAACATAATGGACATGACACTTAGAAAATATAAGTGTGACCAACTCGAGGTTGGGTTGAGTTTGTAGCATAAATCTACCCGGAACCAACCGGCTTAACTAGTGGCTACAAACAATAGGACCCAATGTGAGAAGTTGGTCAAGTTGTGCTTGAACCCGAGGTTAGACTAGGTTGTGGTGTAAAGCTACCCGGACCCGCCCGGCTTAACTAGTAACCACAACGAGGTCTAATGTGAGAGGTTAAGGTGCATTAAATTAATTAATGCTACATGATAAGGTTAAGTAAATTTGATTTATGACACTTAACCAATTTGACATGAATGGGTAGG
Organism: Allium sativum; assembly: GCA_030737875.1. Lineage (NCBI taxonomy): Eukaryota > Viridiplantae > Streptophyta > Magnoliopsida > Asparagales > Amaryllidaceae > Allium > Allium sativum. Next base: position 689,805,178 of record CM060922.1, read on the forward strand.
TTAAGTGAAACCGGGCTTGATTTCTTAATGACACTTAACCGTAAAATACGACTAGTGGTTAGGGTTAAGTTAACCTACACTTAACCAATCTGAACTCAGTAATTTAACGGGGTTAAGTTGAACTATACTTAACCAATCCAACTCAGTAATTTGATAAGGCTGAGAACCGATTTGATACCTGGTCTGGATAAAATAACTTGATTGATAAATTAAACGAACCTGTTTTGCGGATCTGTAGGACCCACACCAAGTTAGGCAAGTTTGCAAAATCTGTTATCTGATCCGTTAGTCTGAAAACTGATCGTCTGAACTTTGTATGTCTGAACTCTGTTAATAAGTTAATCTGAATCTGATAGTCTGGGGACACAAGGGGGAATACTTGTGTCATTTGTTGTTTGGGACCCATATTAGTCAGTAACCCTTTCTGGTATCAAAACTTTGACCCAACTGTAGGTAGGGTCCGGGCACGCTTACTGAACTAATTATAAGTGGTTCATTCTGATAATGGCGATGGGTGTTGATGGTGCGTTCCAACCGGGTCATGTGCGTGCATGGATCCCGGTCTGCCTCTGAGGATGTAAGACGTCGTGACATCTGTAAATATGCCTGTTCCAATTGGTTGCCACTTTAGGGAGTGATACACCCTATCGTGGGGCCGACATAGGATATTTATGTATTAGGGAGCCGATCGCTTGGGTAGGATTTAGGGTACACTTAGCTCCGTCTGATTCTGTTGGTACGGTCTGTTTTGTTGGGTGGTAACACCCGTCTGTTTCTGCGTGGTACCATTCTGTTAGGGTGGTAAAGGCCCATTATTGTTAGCATTCTGTTTCTGTACTTTATCTGTTAGGGTGGTAAAAGCCCATTTTCCCAAACTCTATCTCTGTATGGACCATTCTGTTCCGTCCTGTTTCGATGTAAACATTGGGGTAACACCTAATCCTGTTATACTAGAATTTGTACCAAGAAGTTGGATCTTGATATAAGTCAAACACCTGATACTGGGCCAAGTTTAGGCCAAGGGATAAATTCTTGTTTATACATGACATGTTAGAATGCTGGTACACCTGTGGTGAAAAACTTCACCTTGATTATGTGATGACTCCTTTGAACTATCTGTTAGATATTCACCATGCTAGTATGTAATTATCCTTATGTTCATCCCTGCTTCTCATGCCAGTTAACTTTATCAGTTTACATTGATTGTAGTAGGGCTTACTCAGTCTTTTTGACTGACCTGTTTTTCTTTCGCCTTTTTTCTTCCGTTTACCCCCCCTCCCCCCAGGTTCTCAGGGTGGGAATATTGGAGCTTAGCTTGGCTTTCTGATCGCTTGCTTGTGGGATTTTAGCTCATGTACGGTCTTGACATGAAGCTAGCTATGGTTATCACTTATTTTGGGGATAGTACTTATGTATTTCAGTTTTTCAGTGATGTTGTTTTTATCTAGACTTGTGTATTTGGAAAGTTGACATTATGTTGTACCAGACTTGTTTTGAAATAGTTTGAAATCTTCTGCTGTTTTACTTATCTTATTTACTCTGTTTACATATATACATATGTTCTTGTTCTGCCTTGATATATCATTATGCATGTTTACCTGATTCAAACACCCCTCCAAAGTCAGAGTGCTTGCAAGAGCCACCCTGCCGGAGGTGGGGTGTTACATTTGGTATCAGAGCGAGGTTTACGAGAAGGAACAAAAAGGTTTTTAAAACTTTTAGAAAACTATTTTCAAAACCAAGTATAAAGTATTTTCCAAAGAAAAGTCTAGTTTGTTTTAAAGGCTATTCCCCAAAAAGCCATTAGCACAATCCTTAGTTATCTATTCTTAGTTTCCTCGTTCTGAATCTATCTTTTCCTTCGTTTCAGTATGACAGATAACTTTGTTATCCCAGAGGGAGTGCAAGTTCCTGTTTGGTATAGGAGACTTATGGAGGCTTGGGCGACCGAAGCCGGCCCCGCAAATGTTACTCCTCCTCCGGTGGTTAATGTTCCTCCTCCTCCTGTCGCTGAGGTTCCTCCTCCTCCTCCCCCTCAGCATCCTCCAGTAGAGTTCACGAAGATTTGCAAGGACTTCAAAGCAATGGGTGGCAAGAACTTTCTAGGTACCGAGACTTTTGTAGAGGCCCGGAATTGGTTGAAAGAGACCGAGGATTTATTTGCTATCTTTGGATTAGATGATCAGAGAAAGATCTTGTTGGCGGTTTGGCTTATGAAGGATGAAGCCGCGTATTGGTGGGAGATCACCACCGCGACTAGGCCCGTTGAGATTTGGGCCGATTTCAGGACAAGATTCGGGCTTAAGTTTCTATCTTCTGCTGAAGAGAATTTGCAAATGGAGAGGTTTATTGCTTTGAAGCAAGGAGACATGTCTGTCAAAGAATATGTGAACAAGTTCAATCAGTTAGCTCGTTTTGGCTTGGATATGGTGAGTACTACTCAGAAGAAGGCTCTTCATTTTGCTAGAGGATTGAATGAGCCGTTACAGGAGTTAGCTATGTCTCATGTGCCCATGGGGGCCATGTTTGAGAGTTTGGTAGATATGGCCCTACTCAATGAAGAGAACAAGAGTGCAAAGAAGGAGGTCAAGGTGAATGAGTCTCAAAACAAGAAAATGGGGCCCAAAAAGGAAATGCAAAAGAAGGAGGAGAAGTCTGAAGATAAGAAGGAAAAGAAGTGCTTTACTTGTGGAAGCTCAACTCATCTAAACAAGGATTGCAGAAAGAGGAAGGGCACTTGCTTTAACTGTGGAGAGATAGGACACTTCACTAGGGACTGCCCGAAGAAGAAAGGGACTACATCGGAAGGAACGGTGAATACTCGCATGGCGAGTGAATAGATTAGGGCTAGAATAATTTGTCTATAGGATGTTTAATTTTCCTTGTCTGATTTTCAGTTTGAAACTCTTTTTCTGGTATTTCGATTCTGTAATGGAAACTCGGTACTTTAATGCTAGTCTTGCTTCTGATCTGGTAATAGTCTCAAACTCCCTGAGAGTTATAACTCATCTGTTTGTGATAAATTGGGGTTTGAGAGTATCTGTGTTAGGCATGAGGGTGACTATGACGAATACATTCTGGGTTTCTACCATGCTTAGTTTCCTAAGAATCATTTGGGGAAATCTGATCTGTACTAGTAGTCCGTAAGTATATGTACCAAGTTTTTGTTTTACCTATACTCGCTTCCATCACTCGACTGTATCTTGTTGAGATAGGAATCCTATGGATGTAAACATGTGTTTGAGACATGTTATGTGTGATGGTTGCAAGTGGATGCAAGTGGTTGCTAGTGGTTGCTCGTGGATGCATAAACACACACTAGGCACTAGATCGGCTTGAAATACACTCTCATATTGCATATGGACGTGTGTACATTTTCAATTCTTATGGTTGCAAGATGGTTAATTCAGCACATGGATGTTGCATATGGACGAATGTTTGTGCACACATATAGTATTATATGATTAGGACTATTTGCATACATAATGGATTCATTTCACTAACATACTTTGCATTGAGGATCTTTGCATTAGATAAGAACATATACACACACCTTTTGCATATGTTCATACCGCATTAGAATCTTTAAGGACAATGATTGCTCGTGAATGATGATTTGAGTATATGGATGATGGATGGTAGGATGCGTTCTTCCTAACTTGAAGATTTCGAGGACGAAATCCTTTAAGGAGGGGAGAATGTAACAACCCGTATTTTTGATAACCTATTATAACGTAAATTGAGGCAGAATTTAATTTATAAATCTGAATCAAGGGAAACGGGCTATGCCATTGCGTTCGTCTCGGAAAAATACGCGAAATAGAGTCCGAGTTTTCGAAAATTGGAGTCCGTATGACCCGATTAAGGCCCAATGAAGTTTTCAGAAAATTTCAAGTTCAAAACAGATTTCGAATTTCGGGTTCAAAATTCGAAAAAGGGTCAGATTGGGCCAGGCGGGAAAATTCCCGCCAGAGCACCCAAGTCGACAGCCCTGTCGACTTGGGAGTCGACTTGGTTGGACCCAAGTCGACAGCCCTGTCGACTTGGCTGTCGACTTGGTTCAGCCGGGCAGTTTTGCCTGGTGCACCATTTTGGGGTCTTGGTTAGGTTTTGGGGCCAGATTCGGTTTTAAGGGCTGAGATTGGAATTAGGGTTTAATCCTAAGGTTGAAACTAATCCTAATCTCTATAAATAAGCCCCTAACCTAACCCTAAATCATCATTATTCATTCAAGTAAGTAAACTATGGAAAAATCATTCCTCTCGTGGCCTCCACTCTCTTCATAAAATTCCTAAGTTATTTCTATGAGAGATTTTCAATGCATACAAGTGTTTTCAAGCTTGTATGAGCATCATTAGCTTGCATTCAAGTCAAGTTTCCATATTTACATCATAAAGCAAGAGTTTTGATCATTTTGACTCAAGGGTTTTTCTATTGGAGCTTGCATTTTGGGTTTATTTGATTGCATAAGGGCTTTGTCTCAATCTATATATTTTTGTGTCTTCATAAGCATTGTAAGCCCTTTTCTACTTTCATATTTAAACTCTAAAGTTAAATGAATGATGCAAGTTTGGTTGATCATTATGATATGCAAGTTTGCCATGATATGCAAGTTTACTATGTCATGTTATGCAAGTTTGATATGTTATGATAAGCAAGTTTATCATGTTATGTTATGCAAGTATGCCATGTTATGATATGCAAGTTTACCATGTTATGCTATGCAAGTTTGCCATGTTGTGATATGCAAGTTTATCATGTTATGTTATGCAAGTTTGATATGCAAGTTTGTCATATGATATGCAAGTTATGTTAGGCAAGTTTGGGTTGATCATTTTGCTCATGTTATCATGTTATGCAAGCTTATCTTGGGTTTATGAGCTTAAAGCTTCAAGCTTTATGCTAAGGTTGCATTTTGGCAACATGTAAGTTATCATATCCCTTATGATAACTTGCATGTGAGGCTAAATGCGAACTTATGGCAACTTTTACATGTCATTTATCACCATGTATCACCAATATGCTAAGTTTGGTTTTATTCATGCTTTTGAGGCCTAAAAATGTAATATGCAAGTATATGAACATATGTACATTTCATATGCCACCATGATTAAACTTGTGGCTTCAACACCTTTATGTCATGATTATGCCAAGTTCCCTCTTTCTATCCTTTATGCGCTATTGCGATATGTAAGAGATGAGATTGCGTTTGGGGTTGGGTAAACTTAAAGGACATAAAAACATAAGAGTGGGAATTTACCTATTAAGTTAGGTCTACCCATTGGGAATTTACTTATTAAGTTAGGTCTACCCAAATGCTTGAAAACTTGTAATATGTTTTGGAAACATAATGGACATGACACTTAGAAAATATAAGTGTGACCAACTCGAGGTTGGGTTGAGTTTGTAGCATAAATCTACCCGGAACCAACCGGCCTAACTAGTGGCTACAAACAATAGGACCCAATGTGAGAAGTTGGTCAAGTTGTGCTTGAACCCGAGGTTAGACTAGGTTGTGGTGTAAAGCTACCCGGACCCGCCCGGCTTAACTAGTAACCACAACGAGGTCTAATGTGAGAGGTTAAGGTGCATTAAATTAATTAATGCTACATGATAAGGTTAAGTAAATTTGATTTATTACACTTAACCAATTTGACATGAATGGGTAGGTTAAGTGAAACCGGGCTTGATTTCTTAATGACACTTAACCGTAAAATACGACTAGTGGTTAGGGTTAAGTTAACCTACACTTAACCAATCTGAACTCAGTAATTTAACGGGGTTAAGTTGAACTATACTTAACCAATCCAACTCAGTAATTTGATAAGGCTGAGAACCGATTTGATACCTGGTCTGGATAAACTAACTTCATTGATAAATTAAACGAACCTGTTTTGCGGATCTGTAGGACCCACACCAAGTTAGGCAAGTTTGTAAATCTGTTATCTGATCCGTTAGTCTGAAAACTGATCGTCTGAACTTTGTATGTCTAAACTCTGTTAATAAGTTAATCTGAATCTGATAGTCTGGGGACACAAGGGGGAATACTTGTGTCATTTGTTGTTTGGGACCCATATTAGTCAGTAACCCTTTCTGGTATCAAAACTTTGACCCAACTGTAGGTAGGGTCCGGGCACGCTTACTGAACTAATTATAAGTGGTTCATTCTGATAATGGCGATGGGTGTTGATGGTGCGTTCCAACCGGGTCATGTGCGTGCATGGATCCCGGTCTGCCTCTGAGGATGTAAGACGCCGTGACATCTGTAAATATGCCTGTGCCAATTGGTTGCCACTTTAGGGAGTGATACACCCTATCGTGGGGCCGACATAGGATATTTATGTATTAGGGAGCCGATCGCTTGGGTAGGATTTAGGGTACACTTAGCTCTGTCTGATTCTGTTGGTACCGTCTGTTTTGTTGGGTGGTAACACCCGTCTGTTTCTGCGTGATACCGTTCTGTTAGGGTGGTAAAGGCCCATTATTGTTAGCATTCCGTTTCTATACTTTATCTGTTAGGGTGGTAAAAGCCCATTTTTTCCAAACTCTATCTCTGTATGGACCATTCTGTTCCGTCCTGTTTCGATGTAAACATTGGGGTAACACCTAATCCTGTTATACTAGAATTTGTACCAAGAAGTTGGATCTTGATATAAGTCAAACACCTGATACTGGGCCAAGTTTAGGCCAAGGGATAAATTCTTGTTTATACATGACATGTTAGAATGCTGGTACACCTGTGGTGAAAAACTTCACCTTGATTATGTGATGACTCCTTTGAACTATCTGTTAGATATTCACCATGCTAGTATGTAATTATCCTTATGTTCATCCCTGCTTCTCATGCCAGTTAACTTTATCAGTTTACATTGATTGTAGTAGGGCTTACTCAGTCTTTTTGACTGACCTGTTTTTCTTTCGCCTCTTTTCTTCTGTTTACCCCCCCTCCCCCCAGTTTCTCAGGGTGGGAATATTGGAGCTTAGCTTGGCTTTCTGATCGCTTGCTTGTGGTATTTTAGCTCATGTACGGTCATGACATGAAGCTAGCTATGGTTATCACTTATTTTGGGGATAGTACTTATGTATTTCAGTTTTTCAGTGATGTTGTTTTTATCTAGACTTGTGTATTTGGAAAGTTGACATTATGTTGTACCAGACTTGTTTTGAAATAGTTTGAAATCTTCCGCTGTTTTACTTATCTTATTTACTCTGTTTACATATATACATATGTTCTTGTTCTGCCTTGATATATCATTATGCATGTTTACCTGATTCAAACACCCCTCCAAAGTCAGAGTGCTTGCAAGAGCCACCCTGGCGGAGGTGGGGTGTTACACAATTCACATCAAGTCCACGATCCATGCACCATTTAGGTACGTCCTCTTTGAAATCGAACAATTGCATGCATCAATAAACAAGATACTACGATTAGAGTAACATACTTAATGTAAAACATAGAACAAGTTCTCAAACCTTATCGGTGGTAAAATGGGAAGTTAAATTGGGGTACGCGCAAGACAATATGCCTGCTTCCTCATGTGAAAGTTCGTTGCTGTCATCATTTTCAAACCGACAACCCTTCTCATTAACATTGACATCGTTCGTATCATAAGACTTCTCATTAACTAAAGAATCCTCCTTCCCATATACTTCGTTTAGGAGAGCAATTGCATTAATCTGTAAAACAGTTGAATATTATTCACACCACAACGAAAACACGATAACAAATATTCATATAAATAAACTTAAAACGGTATTGCCTTGTCGATTAAATAACCATTGTTTGGTACAAAACATGCATGGTAACATTAGTAGCACAAAACCGTAAAAACGGTAATATAATACCGTGTAAAATTAATAAATACGATGGCACTTTTACGTCTTCTCTATCTCTATATCAAACTGTAGTTTGTACTTGATAAAACTGGTCATACTCTACCGTGTTTTCACACTTAAAGCGGTCATGATTTATGTATCTTCATAATGATTATTTGGTATAAACATGGTCATCACATCCGAATTTTTCACATCGTACTTCTTCTTCAATTCGATAGGTGTATATGCAAAATAAAAAACGAACCTTGTCATTACCAGATTGGTCTTCATCATCTGCATATAATTCACTTTTTTATGTGCAATTTACCTCATCTTTGTCATCTATCCCATAATTAGGGTTTACTGCAGCCATGGTTATTTTATTTCTGTTACAGCAACCGATGTAATTACTATAGTAACTTTATTTAGGTTAAGGGTAATTTTGTCTTACAATAATATAATATTAATGGAGGTTTAGTCCATAGTCCACTCCCCTTATCAAAGTTTCAAACATAAAAATTTATGTCACCACTTAACCAAAAAGGGAGTGCCATTAACAATATCCTTCTTGATTGGCAGAAAATCCTCAAGGCCCAATAAATAGCGATCCCAGTCGTTGCTGATATTTGAATGGTTAATTTTTAAAGGACGTCATAGCTAGCGCTTTGCACATCTTGATGTAAAAAATAATTTTTACAAGTTAAATTTATTGAAGGTATTAAAAAAAAATTAAAAAAAATGTTTTTTATAAAAATTTAATCATATTTTTACGTTGTATGTAGTTGGTATGATTTTATTTTAATTTCTATATTGCAGCATCTAACTTCATTAGTTCAACTTTTTATATACTATTAGTGTGGGGTTCATGTTATCCATATGGACATTAAGAAATCAATAGGGTTGGTGTAATGTCCCGTATTTTTGGTAATCAAATATTTAATATATTTTATTATTTAAAATATTTTATTTGGAATATTAATGGATTTTAATATTGAAATCGTTATTAAAACGAAGTTTGAACGTTACATATTTATATAATTATAAATCGAGCTCGAGATGGCGTGGCAGTTCGTAATATTGAGTTTTGAACTTCAACTGAATATACAGAATCCGTTTTAAGTTGGATTGTGTGAAACAAGAAACGTTAGGGTCTTATTGATGATAATTTTCTTATGAAAGAGAAAAAAAATCTGATTTCGTGTTATAGATTTCTAGTTATGGCTAATTCAAATTTTAAAATGGTCGCTATGGAAATCATTATTAAATTATAACGTTTATTTAATAAATTTAAGTATTTTTAATATAAGGATACCGTTTAACTCCTAAATGATGATACTGAGTTGTATATTTTATATTTGAAGATATAAATATATACTGTTTGAGTAAATACGATAAAAATAATTTATTATTGTTTTATTTGATTTTTATGGAATTTAATTAATATTTTATTTATATTATATGAGCGTTAGAAATAGTCATTATTACAAACTATCTCAATTTTCAATGAAATTAGTTTCATTGGAACCGTATCGTTAAGTTATTATAAGAAAATCAAGTTTCGTGGCAAACCGATGTCGTATGTGACTTCAGTGGCCAAAAACGCCCTTGTTTTTATTTAATTGTTTATATTATTTAGACATGGGTAACTTTTAACGAATAAACGACTGGCCAAACGAACTTCAAATTTAATGAAACAAGATTCATTGGATCCGTAAGGAAGAGGACTAGTAAAATGTCAAGATTTCAAAAAAAAAATTTGATTTTTTCTGTAAGTATAGCAATTTTAAACGCTTGATTTTTCATTGATTATTATAAAGGATTTTGCACAAACGACCTCGGAATTCGACGAAACTTGTCCCATTGGGTCCGAAATATTTTTTTATGCTAGGGTTACCTTTGTTTGTCAAAAACAAAGGTCGTATAAGTTGATTTTTTTGCGAAAACACTACACCATATATGCTGATTAGGCTGTGTTTTTAGCCGCATCTAAAGTGTATAGGCACGACAAAAAGCCGTATCAAAAAACGACGTGTTAAATTTTTAGATACGGCTCAAAACCGTATCCGAATGTGATAACATACAGCTATTGGTGTATCTAAAGTATAAGTAGATACGACTATAAACCGTGTTATATATATATATATATATATATATATATATATATATATATATATATACACACACACACACACATACAAGCAGAAACTGCAGCACATATTATTTGTAACACAAAGCATATATAACACATGATACACTAATTCATAATTATAACAGTAAACAAAAACAAATGTATGAAATATTTCATTACATTACAATATACAATGATACATGCTATTTTATTACATTACAATAAATAAGATACACGTTGTTTCATTACATTAAAGAAGATACATTAAAATGCAACCACCTGTTGAATCAATGCTTCCTTTAAGATGAACATCCTCTAGAGCAGACAAAAGATCATAACCCAGCCAAGCAACATTGCATTCTATCAGAAAACAATACCAAGGTAATCTCAAACCAAACAAGAACCACTGGCAGAACCAAGCTTATTAGCTTCATCCAAGAGCCAGCAACTAAAACTCAAAGCAGAGAAAACCGACAACTAAATCTGTGCTTGTTAGCTTCATCCAAATCCATGCTTATTAGCTTCATCCAAATGACGAAGGTTGCTGCATGCACACACATGTTATAATAGTCAGAGGCGAATACAGGAATATATATGATAAGGCGCAACAATAATCATCCATAAAAAAGTTATATATTGATATACAAAAATTCATCATTCGAACGCATATCCATAATATAAGTTTTAAGTTGATTCTCAAGTACCACAATATCATACATAGAAAAATCTTTCGGATAAAATCGAGCAAATTTAATCAACTTTGCAATGTTGAAAGCAGAAAATGAATCGGTTGGATTAAGACTTCCCATACACAAAAGCAACTCGCTATTTTGCTGTGTAAACCAATTGTTTAGTTCAGAAAGTTGCAAATCTATGACGATGTTGCAAATATCGACTCGTATGTGATATAAATTTGTAATTGTTTCAGCTCTCCATCTTGAACGTTTACGAGCTAAATACTCATCATCCATGTTTGGTACAACAATTCCATTAAAAGAACAAAATAATAACACTTCCTCTAACAAAGTTTCCCCTTCACATCATTACATCTCATGTCTTGTAGGAACTTTTTTGATATTTTTACTAAATTCAACGCATTTTCAATCTCTTGATCTTTTTTTTGCAATGTCAATGACAAGCCATTAGTTATTCCTAAGATATTTTTCATCAAGTGCATGGTAAACACAAAGTCATATGAGTGCATTATGTCTAGCAAAACTTGTGCATCGATCTTTTATTCTGAACTAATTCCGTCATCCATAATAATTTCTAACACCTCACGCACATAAGTGAACATAGTAATAAGTCTAATAAGTGTACCATAGTGTGATCCCCATCATGTGTCATCAGGTCGTTGTAAACTTGTTTCTTGATTCAATCCTTTCCAGTAAGAATCTCTCCTTTAGTCAAAGCTTCAACTTCAGATCAGTAAGGATCAGTGTACATGGTGCAATAATACACACAAATTAGCAGGGCAGAACAAGTAAAAGTGTCTGAATTCAAGGTAGACAAATACAGCACAAGTAAATGATAGCAAATACACTGCCGCATTATAAAACTAGGGATAACACCCAATTTAAACACAATAGCAACATGAATTCTAGGTAGACATGCACATGTAACTATCTATCATTCATATTTTTGAACTAAGGCATCGAAATTCAAATTAAACCCAATTTAAACTCAATTCAAATTCAAATTAAACCCAATTCATATTTAAATTTAATCGTGATCTTGTACTCACCTCCAGTGCGATGAGAAGGATAGACAGCGGTGGACGGAGGCTTCGCCGGTCAGTTGAAGGTAGCGCGAGGTGATGATAACTCATGGACTGCGGTGGATGGCTTATTGATGAAGGAAGTCGGTCGATTACCAAAACACTAATTTAGGTATTCGGTGGTCGCCATTGCAAAATAAAAAGAGGATAATTTGGCCGAAAGTTTTGATGTGGCAAAAGTCGATTGTGCCTGAGTGGAGGTATGGAGGGAAAAATTTGATACGCATTTCATACGGTCCAAAGCCTTATCAAATCAACTGATCCGGGGCTTCGTCGTTGGACGGTCAGATTAAGGGTGTTTAGGGTGGTGCGGATCGCAAAATGTAGTTTGAGACGGTTTTGAGCACTATCGAATTTGATACGGCTTATAGCCGAATTGTATATCTGCATCCCTGTGTGCCAAATTCACTAATATTGTGTAGTGAAAGCTTGCGCATGATTTTGTATATAATAAATTTATATTTTAATCATCCCTTATCCTATATAAACACATACGAGAGGGTCAAATGCCCTAGAATTTTGATTGCGCGGTCAACATTTAGTAGCCGCTATCCCCATATGTGAACAATCAGAAAACCACCACCTTCCTCCAAAAAATTTCGTCGATCCATTAACTTATATAAAAAATATCCAACTAGAAACTCATTCAGCTACGCGAGATCTAATGTTCGAACAGCTACGATCAAATCTGGAGTGCTGCAGTGCTGCAGTGACTGGATCAACATCGAGAAGGGGCGACGGACTATCGAATTTTGCCGGCGACTGGTGGAGTTAGGACGTGCGAGGCTCGAGGTGCGAGCTAAGATGGGCCAGGCAAAGACAATGGCAGTTTCATATCATACTCAGGTGGCGTGATAGAAGAACCGTAGGTGGATGATGGTCTCATGCAGGGTGAAGGTTACATTATGAAGACAATATGAAGACAACGTGAGGTGGTGAGAAGTTCAAGTGCATGCGGCAACGTGAAGAGCGGACATTTGAAAATGTTGAAGGCATATATATGAAGACAGTATCAATTAAAAAAAGGTTCGTGTATTTCAAAATGAAAGCCAGTTTTGGCGTGAAGCAGAAGTGAAAAAAAAAGAACGAAAGTGTTGGGCATGGAGTATTCGACATGGTGAAGAATGTACAAAACAGTAGGTTTGCAGAGCACAAATTGGAGCTCAGCACGGCAAAACGTCGGCATATTTTTGGAGCGAGACTGCAAACTAAAGTGGAGGATCTGAGACATGTTTAACAAAGTAAAATAATTAGTTTAATTTATATTATTATTGTGAAATTTGTAGGATCTAAATTAACCCTAGAGGGGGCTGAATATGGTTTATTGCAGTTTTTGATGAGTAATTAAATAATATCAAACACAAATAATTATCAGAGTAAATGCAGAAACAAAATAACACACAGATATACCCAGCTTCTGCAAAATCCTGCCTACTAGTGCATTCCCCAAGGTTTCTACTAGATATTAGTCAACAATTACAACAACCGTAAACTCGCGACAATTCCTAGCCTGTTTGTCCTGACCCTACGCTCAAAACTTATCCCCAGTTCCTACTAGGAGGTGCACAAACATGTCTTACAATCTAGCTCTAGCTGCACTAATCCAACGCTCAAAACCCTGCACTGACTTCTATCCCTGAAATCAGATTTCTCCGAATTACAAACCCCGTGATTCGTCTCCCTAGATTTACAGATAAACTAGAAAACTATAACTCGATTACAAATTGAAAATCTAAGAACAAATGAAAACAATTTAAAATCCTTATAATAAAAACCCTAGTTTCTATTTAAATAATAAATCCTTTAGCCCCTTTTATAAAAAAACTTGGTCGACCATTTTCATTTGTGATGTCCCTCTTCACTTTTGCCCGGTCTCTTTAATCTCTCTGGAAATTAAAAATGGTGGATGGCGATTTGGCTCTAGGGTTTTTTTCACTTGATTTCGAGGCCGTCGCTTCTTCTCGTGTGATGATCTCGAATTTCTGGTGGCTTTCTTCTTCGATTAAATGTTGAATTTTATCCAAGCTTACTCCTTTTCTGGTATGAATTTTAATTTGAGTTTCGGTTTTCAATTAGTTCTTGAACTTGGATGGATTTGTCGATGAGAATACTGGTGTTATATAGGATTAAATTCCTAACTTTTTGCTCTGATTTCATTGCTTAGACTCGGTTTAATATATGCGTGAATTTTGGGGCTTTTTAAAATCTATGGCTTTGAATTGTTCTTGAGTATATATTGCGTGATTTCTGGAAAACTTGCATGATAAATTTTCGACTTCGAATCGATCTTAAATTCTGGAATTTCGATTCCTTATTTTGGTTTCCACAGCTTGAATGAGAATTGGCTCTTGAGTGAATTTGAATTAATGACCTGGATGATTTTATAAACTATTGTGGATTTGAAAAACAATATTTGATTTCAGAAAATCGAAAACTTGCCAAAACGGATTTGATTGATATTTTCTGGAAATGTTTTTAATGTTGCCATAAAAGGAAATCATTATCAGTTGCTTGCCAAAACATGTTGGATGATTTCTGAACTCTTTTGTGATATCTTTGATTGCATTCGAGATTTGAAACCACTACTGTAACTTAGCTCTGCAATAATCTCTTGCTCAAAATCTGGAACCTGATTTCTGGTATGCTCTGTTATGTCTTGTTTAGCCATGCAACTGTTGTTGTCTGAAATACTTGTATACATGCCTTGCTATGTACCGAAATTTACCATTATAGTTATGATCCTGAACTTGAACTTGGCTGACCAGATTTGTGAATATGGACCATTTTGCCTTTGTCCATCCTAGCATGTTAATGCTGTGACTAATACTCCATGCATAAGTCTGTGTTTGTTGTATTTGTGTACCATGCATCATATATGTACTTGAACTTGAACCATTGCACCATGCACTTGTGTACTTTGCCATTGCTACTCGACCATGTTGTCGTGTTTATGTGTATGTTGTAGCGTTTGTTGAGTCTTGACTATTTCATCATATTTGGAGTTTGTATCCCTGAATTGTTTCACTGTTGCTCCATCTATGTCTTTGAGCAATATTGAAATACATCCTTCAGACTAGTATTTGCATTGTTGTGTTGTGTTCGACACATATTTTTTTTTTGTTTTTATTCACTTGATCATAAGATCATGCTGTGTGATATACTATAAATACTACTTTGTTCATTGCTTTGTTCAAACTGGCTTGACCAAATATTCATGTTACCCTTTGATTTTTTTTTTTGACCATTCACATTTCTGCACATCTGTATTTTGTTGTGCTTGGAATGTGCTTGCCTAGCTGATTCATTTATGCTCTGGTTTGACTTGGCTTGCCCCATTTTTACTACTTTGATTTTCACCTTTGAACAGAAACAATGCTTGCCAAAAAAACTGTTTTGATCTTGTAAATGGATTTTTTTTAAAAATAATTGACATGAACAGATGCTCTATTTTGATTTGCGTTGACTACTTGATAAAATCTTGATGTTGAAACAGTATGTGTATGCCATTTGCATGTATCTTTGCTTGTAGCATATTTTTTTGTGTCAAGCTATTTATTTGTTAAGTTCCATGCTGCACTGAGTCGAGTTGGTCCACGTGGCTTCTCCTCAGTTGTTATACTGCATTTTGATTGGCGAGGAAGTACACGCGTGTATATTTATACACATGTGTACATGCAGCCATTCAGAATAAAATTCCTGTCCTTGCATATCAGACCGAGTCAGAAAAATGATGAGAAACACATGATCCTTATCCCCTTTTTCAAAACGGCAGCAACATACCTTTTGTTTTTTGTTATTTCCTTCTATGGAAAGATAATATGAACTATTTTTCCCTTGTAATGTAATATAAAAAATGTTATTTATTTTATTTCAAACTTGTTGGGATTCGAAATTTTGAGGCAAATAAAATTTAAAATAAATTTATATTTGCACGTATTCAGTTTTATTTCTATTACAGTCTACTGTGTGTGTTTCCTTATATGTAACATGTATGAAGAGACTGGACCGGTTTGGAGCACGTGAAGCTTCAGTGTATCACTGTCAATGTCTGTGAATATGTAAATGAGTGAACGAGTGAATATGTACTGTGTAACAACCCGTATTTTGATAATGTGTTATAACCATAAATCTAGGCAGAATTATATTTTAAAATAAGAACCAAGGGAAACGGGTTGCGCCATTACGTTCGTCTCAGAATTCTGCATGAAATCGAGTCCGAGTTTTCGAAAATCGGAGTCCGTATGACCAAGTTATGGCACCCCAAAGTTTCAGAAATTTTCAAAGTTCAAAACAGTTCGAATTTGAGTTCAAATTCGAATTTCAAAACCTAAACAGACTGGGCGGGAAATATCCCGCCCAGCACCCCAGGTCGACTGGGGAGTCGACTGGGAAGTCGACACCCCCAGGACCAGTCGACTGCGCAGTCGACTTGGGTGTCGACCTGGTCCCCGAACCTGGTTTGGGCCTGGTTGCTCCTACTTGACCCTGTTGGCTTGTTTGAGGGCCTGTGACGATTTTTGGCGGTTCAGATCGATTCTAGGGTTTATCCTATGGCCTAAACTAGTTGTTGCAACAATAAAAACACCCTAAGACCTAGGCTAATCCACAATAAATCTTTCTAACACCATTATGCTGCTAAGTCTCCTCTTGAACCATGGCCGCCGCCTCCAACTTGAAGCTTAAACATTCAAACTAGATCCAAATCGAAGGCCAATGTTTCTACAACAATTCAAGGGAATATATAAACATCTCAACAACGATCCTATGACAATTTATGTTCTTAGTTCTCAAAAACCACGATCTGTAAGCCCCAGTTACTCTTAGATCTAAACTCTAAACTTAATATGGACATGTGTAAATTGAAGTTGAACATAAACATGATAACTACTTGAGACCTACTCTTGTATATCTTTGATCTATGACTATTCCTTTTTGATCTATTATTTTAGATCTACTCTTGTTCACCCTAGATCTATTCACCTTGAACCTAGTACCGTTCATATTGAACCTTGATTTGTGGAATACTGATAAGAACTTGATTTAGGGGCCTGTTCATGTCATAACCTAAACCCTATCATTATTTTAACATGCCTGTGATGTTGTGATGTTGAAACTATTGCTAGTCACAAGTTTAAGATTATCATCTTATGTCATTTATTGCTATGTTTATCACCCTATTTCGTATGTCAGTGATGTTATGATCATATCTCAAGTTACACCATGCTTGCCTTGAAATCACCTTTGCCACTTTATACCCATCCTTGTTATGTTATTCCCTAGTTACATCTATTGCCTTGATTCGAATTCACGAGCATTGGGGATGCGATTTGGGTAGTTTAGGAAAACCTGAATTCAGTATGAACTTGAAAACATGAATATCGTTATAACTTGAGCTTGGATAGGAACATGAACTTGACATGAAATTATACTTGAAAATATGAATTTGGGACATGACACTTAGATAACTTGAACGTGGACAACTCGAGGTTGGGTTGAGTTTGCAGTATAAATCTGCCCGGAACCGCCCGGCGAATAATGCAAACAATAGGACCCAATGTGAGTAGTTGGTCATATCGCACTCGAAACTCGAGGTTAGACGAGGTTATGGTGTAAAACTGCCCGGACCCGCCCGGCACATCCAGTAACCATAACCAAGTCTAATGTGAGAGGTTAGGGGTGCATTAAGTAAATTAATGCCACTAGATAGGGTTAAGTCATGGACCACTTGAATATACTTAACCAATTTGACACGTTGATTTGATAGGGTTAAGTCATGAACTGCTTGAACACACTTAACCAACCTGACACATGATTCGTAGGACTAAGTCTTGAACTAGAACGACACACTTAGTCAATTTGACATGACACGTAGATGGGGTTAAGTCTCGATTTTAAATGACAACTTAACCTGCTGAACGAAACCCTAGTTACGCGGTCCTTTTCAGCAGTAACCCACTAGATGTATCACGGTACCCTGGGACTAGGCAGGGTGGGGCACGATTGCTGGGCTGATTGTAAGCAACCAGAACGACGGCTGAGTTGGTGCGCCATTGTAGGTTCAGGCGGACTAGGGTCATGCACTTAATCCGGAGTTGAAAAAGCAGGCATTGGGCATCAGTAGGATTATCTGTGCATTCTTGATTCGTGTCGGTGGTTGTCACCCTAGGGCTTGATACACCCTATGGTGGACCTAGCACAGGTGACTACATTCGTGATAGGGTCGTGTGACACAGACACACGACGAGCTAGACTTGTAGGGAGCCGATCGATTAGATCATACCGTTGGACCCCGAATTGGGTCACTTCACGATATTGGGCCAAGGGATTATTTCTTGATTTATAGTTGACACAGGATTAGTATACCAGTATAGTTGGTATGGCGAACCTTGAATACGCAATGTTAGACTTGAGTTATCTTGTTAGCTTAGTTATCATGTCAGACTTATCATCATTCCTATGTTTAATTCCTGTTTATTCATGTCTTGTTAACTTTACTAGTTTCTATGTTGATAGTCACTAGGGCTTACCAGTCTTTTTGACTGACCCGTTTTCTTTCGCCTCTTTGTCTTTCGTTCCTCCCCCCCTAGGTTCTCAGGGAGGAAACTCTAGCTGACTTTGCTTGCTTTCTGACAGCTTATGTATGGTTTGGTCTTGAGCTATGCTATGGCTGCACTCATGCACTTTTTGGGGAATAATATTTTACTTATGTTGTTTTAAGTACTTTGCTTCTCTAGAACTTGATGTAATGAAATAATGACTTGGCATTTTGATGTAAGAGGTTTTGAGTCTATTTTTTAGTAATGAGATTTGGTTTTAAAGTCTATACCCGCTGCTTTATATACTCTATTTTATCTATGTTCTGTCTTGTGTTATCTCTGTGCCTGTTTACTAGATAATACCCCTCCAAAACTAGGGCATTCCCTTCGTGAGTGACCCTAGCGGAGGTGGGGTGTTACATTTGGTATCAGAGCAGAAGGTTACCAGACTGGGAAAAAGTTTTAATAACCTTCTGAAACTATTTTCAAAACCGTTTATAAAGAAGCATTTTTCAAGAAAAGTTTTATTTTTAAGAAAAGGTTATTCCCCAAAAGCCATTAGCACTTTCCTTTGTTTCCTTATTTGAATCTTTTTCCTTTTCGCTTTTCAGCATGTCTGATCTTAACCTTCCTGAGGGAGTACCCATACCTGGCTGGTTCCGAAGATACTTGGAAGTTAGGGCCAACGGCGTGGGCCCGGCAGATATCCCTCCTCCTCCTCCCCCGGTGGCCACGGTTCCTCCTCCTCCTCCTCCGGGTACCGCCTTCGCCAAAATATGCAAGGACTTTATAGGAATGGGCGGCAAGAACTTCGTTGGAACTGAAACCTTCGTTGAGGCGCGAAACTGGCTAAAAGAGACTGAAGACTTGTTTGTTATTTTCGATATGGAGGATCATAGGAAAGTTCAGTTGGCAGCATGGTTGTTGAAAGAGGAAGCCGCATTTTGGTGGGAAGTCACCAACGCTACCAGGCCAATTGAGACTTGGGCAGACTTTAGAGAGAGGTTTGGGCTTAAGTTTTTATCATCTGCAGAAGCGAGTCTTCAGATGGAGAGGTTCCTGACACTCAAGCAAGGGGACATGTCAATTAGGGAATACGTGAATAAGTTTAATCAGCTTGCTCGGTTTGGTTTGGACTTAGTCAACACGGCTGAGAAGAAGGCTCTACGCTTTGCTCGAGGATTGAGCGAGCCACTCCACACTATGGCCATGACTCATGCACCCATGGGGGCGACCTTTGAAAGCTTGGTGAATATGGCCCTACTTCATGAAGAACACGAGAATGGAAAG